>OY757907.1:12148519-12265915 GCA_963585895.1 Sepioteuthis lessoniana | reverse complement strand
ACCCAATTCAACGTCAATTTGAATTATATAACTTTTACTGATAACGTAAAATTCAATTGGAAAATTGAGACAGCAATCGACATAGTTCATGTTCAAAGGACTCTTCAAAACTAGAACAAAAGAATACTGAGTATTTTGATAAAATTCTGATACTAGATCCAATGAGCGAATTTGAAATTTCACAAGAAAATTTATGACGTTATCGACATAGGTGACCACTTTTTTCAGATGTGATGTTATTCTAACCACACATGTTTGGAATATATTCCAATTTTCAGGGTCGAGTTTAAGAGTGAAAAAGTATTAATCATAAACATTTTTTAAAATTTCACGGTGTTTCAGAAGCATGTGTAGAAACGACTCAAAATTCTGTTTAATATTTTATGCTTTTTTTTCAGGTATAGAAATGCCATTTATTGAAAAAGAAAAATGTTCAAAAATTAAAAATAGAATTTTAAGTTGTTTCTACACAAACTGAAATGAGTTGACCAAGAATTTGTTAAATTTATAGATTACGAAATGATATCCATTTTTTCTAAAACATCTCCGAAGTCTCAAATAACAATTTTTTAAAACCATTATATGCATACATGTATATACGAGGATCATTAAATAAGTTTACAGACTTTTTTCGTATGGGCACTTTTATTGATAGTATACACATGAAACACTCGTCCCCTTCGAAGTAATCTCCTCCGGCTGCAATACACTTGTTGGACCGTTCCAACAACGCGTGGAAGGCCCCATGGAAGTCCTCTTGTGGGAGCGTGTCAATGACATTCGTCACAGCTTCTTTCATCCCCTCAATTGTCTCATAACGACAGCCTCTGAGCTTAGAGAATAAGCAAAAGTCACAGGGAGCAAGGTCTGGACAATAGGGAGACTGAGGAACTGTCTTGATGCCCATCTTGGGCAAATAGTCTGTGACAAGGATGGAGTTGTAGACTGGTGCATTGTCTTTGTGGAAATGCCACTGAGCCGATTTGAAGAGTGCTGGCCTCTTCCCAAGGAATCTCTTCCTGAATTCCCTTAAACCTCAACATAGTAATCCTAACCCAAACCCTTTGGCCAATCAACTCTGATGTATTGACTTCCTTACTCCTCCTACACCTCCCATCATCCGTCACAGACTCCCTGCCTTCCTTGAATCTCTTATGCCACTCAAAAACTCATGTTCGATTCATCCAAGATGCTCCAAAAGTAGTCTGAAGCATTCCATGTGGCATTTTTTCCAAGTTTAAAACAGAATTTTATTGTATATCGTTCTTCCTCTCGCCCAGATTGCATTTTTGAAATTCACCAGCAGTGACAACCAGTCTTTAGTAGGGTGTATTCCAATTGCTGCTGAAGCTGTTCATTTGAACCTGAAATCATAAAAATTGGTCAGTCATCTCATTAGATGTATAGCAATAACATACTGAATTTTAAATGCCTTTACAAAAAGGTCTGGAAACCTACTGAACGCACCACGTATATATATATATATATATATATATATATATATATTTAGAGTAGTGAATTCTGTCAACATGCAAGGCTGTTGTTAAAATGTAAGCTTTTCATTAAATTGATACCTAATTTGAATAGAGAAATTTTCTATTATCAAAGTAAAGATTTTTGCACAAATACACACAAATATATGTAAGTTGTGGGTGGGATAAAGGTTATCATCGTCATAAATGAAATCGGTGAACCATGTTCTGGATGAGGTTTACATTTCGCTGACTAAGGAAAAGCATGAATCCATCTGTCCTTCTCAGTTAAGTATACTGGACTCTATATTCTTAGCTTTTGGAGAATCCAAGTCCTCTACAAGCATGGTTGGGTAACATACCCCTGTGGAGTGGTAAAAAAAAAAAAGAAACTGGGTTCTCTAAGTAAGTCCGACATTGTGTTCAACCTTGTTGCATTGACACTAATGACAAATTGGTACTTATGTATCTTTGTTACCGCGATAAAGCCGAACTTTCATGAGCGTTTCCAGGCTGATAACGGAAAGAATCGGAATATGCCGACAAAACGCATGAAGACCAGACTGTCAGAGTATGCACTGAGTTGATGCCGCACTCTCGTCTTATATTTTAAACTGTAGCCATCTCATGCGACCACAGATATATCAATTTTAATATTTGAGCAATAGCCTGTTTGGACAGGGAGGAAAACGTTCCTTCGCGCAATGCAGTCCACGTCCTGCATTTGCTATTTCGACATCTCCAGGCATAGCTTTTTCTCATTTCCTTTTAAATGGCAAGGATGCTCGCATGTCCAGCAACTTTTAATTTTGCCAATAAGTTTTTTTTTCTTGGCAGAATTGTATCCCCTTTTCCACAGATTGTAGTTTGTCGCTTAACTGCGATAAATTCATGCTGTTTAAAATTGCTTGTATAATACGGTTCTCGTAACTTTGTCAATAAATTGATTGAATTATTTTATCGTCTGCTTGCCTAAATTTGATTGGCTAGGCGTTTTGTCAGCATATTCCGATTCTTTCCGTTATAGGCCCGGAAACACTCGTGAAAGTTCGGCTTTATCGCGGTAACATAGATGCATAAGTACCGACAAGTTGTATGCCACCTTGCCCTTTTCGGTTTTGTGCTGAGAGCAAACCTGCATACAGTCTTGACCAAGCCTTTCATGAGCTCCAGGCACATTTTCATTGTCTCACGAAACTGACCGATGCCAAAAGGACGAGATTATATATTAATAAAGTAGTTTGTATGCAAGCCTCCCTTCTTCGTCTGATGATCACATGAGCGAGAAACTGACTGTTACCAAGCGCTTTTGACCGTCTCTACGTTATGATACACTAACCCTGTGTGTGTGTGTGTGTGCATATATATATATATATATATATATATATATATATACGCAATATGATAAAATCTAACTTGAAAAAGAGTTTTTAACCCGTAAAATTCTTTACCGTGCTCTAGCACAAAAAGGCAAAGTGAGATTACGATATATTCTAAGTTTAAAGATTAGAATTTGAGTAAGATATGAAGTTTAAGATGACATTTCAATCATACATCCTAGATGCATCAAGGAGGTCTTCAGTGATGCAACTGTCTTCATTGCCGATTTCGGGTTATTTTTGCATCATATCGGCTCCAACAGAAACCCCAGCATGACTCTGGAAGAGCCAAGCCGCCTCCTTGATCGCGACGTGCTACGCCCGTGCCTCTACCAAAGCAAAAAAAAAAAAAAAAAAAATTAATAAGGCCGGACTTCGGCCGTTCTTATAGACATCTGTCCTTCAGTAACAGCCAATGAAAAACAGGGCATTCCACACTCCTCTACTATATATAATACCATCTTTACCTCATCAAATAGATATGTTGTGAAAAGAAGAAAACAAAGAAAAATACTTATAAATGGATGAGAAATATTTATCACTAAATATTAGTTTAGGTCCAAGAACGCGTTTCGACGAAATTATCTAAGATAAGAAAATTTTAAAAATTCATATAGAAAGTAGCCAAAATAATGTTGAAAGATTTCAACTTACACAAACAACGATAATCAAACAGATATTTCTACCCACCTTCCAACTAGACTCCATCTGTCCACACTATTTCTCCTTTTCTTCACGTTATTTCCTTTCCCCTCTTTCTTCCTTCCTTCCCTCTTATTTCTTCTTTCTTTCATTCTCTTCCAGTTCAAACCGACTTTTTTTTTTATAGACGCAGTGTTTCTTCTTAACTTTTTAAAAAAAATTACGTTTCATGACGTAATGTTTTTGAATATTTTTGCATCATTCAAACCATTATTCTAAATTCAGAATTCCCACCCTGAAGATAACATAAAATACTTTCTACCTGAAATTTTCGTAATTTCATATCTTAGATAATTTCGTCGAAACGCGTTGGTGGACTTAAACCAGTATTTAGCCATGAATTTTTCTCACCCATTTATAAGAGAATTAATTTTTTATTTATTGCGGACTTTTTGTCCTCATCCACGTTTTTTGACCAAGTAAACCTCTGGCCGGCTTGGGTAGGATTTGAAACCGCTATCTTCTGACAAGCGGTTTCAAATCCTACCCAAGCCGGCCAGAGGTTTATTTGGTCAAAAAACGTGGTGCGATAGACAACAACTATGGGAGGCAGTAATTACTATGGATACCGTTACAAGACTCAGCATTCCTATCTGAGGTCGCGGTAAAATCACCTGAAGAAGGCCAGAGATGAAATTTGGCCGAAACGTAGTGAAAGAAGAAACAACACAAAAACTACCAAGATGAGGACAAAAAGTCCGCAATAAATAAAAAAATAATTCTCAGATTAAGAAGCCTCATCTCAAAATGATTCCAATTAAAGACACCCATTTATATGTATTTTTCTTTCTTTTTACAAAGAACAAAATATAAAACAGGATTAAAACTCACAATTCAGACTTTCACGCTCCTCGTGTGAGCTAGTATTCAACGTGTCAGAATTAAAAAATTCAGATTGCAAATTGATATCAAAAACTGAATGGTAAGTTTTTTTTTAATCAGGTTTTATATTTCATTTTGTCATACCTAATGTATATATCAGTACTTCCAAGTTGTGGTTGTATCCGTATTACTGTAGGGATGCACTGCCTGGACTTTTTACGAAACGCATGGAGAAAATAGCAAGATGGTAACTACACAAGAATGCTACGACCTCTTTTGAAGTAATCCTGGAAGCAACACCTCATCAAATAGCAGTTTTACGGTCATTTGCCTCCCACCTCATAAACGATTCAAGTAAGATGTACAGGACATATTGGGCACTGCTAGTGAAGTGAGGACAAACTCATAAGCAACGTTCACTTATGGACTCCTACACATGGGCACACCGGAATAGGCTAACCTGCAAGGACTTACATAAGGTCTATAGAGATACTGGGCGCCATCTAGAGGATCTGCTGGGCGCGATGGGTGATAGGGACAGATGGCTTGAGTCAAAGAACTTCGTACTCGCAGCACGAATTGATAATGATAGTATATATATATAACATCGCACACCAGCATAGATAACATATCATAATGATTTTATCATTAGAGTAATAGACTTTACATGAGCTAACAGTATAGATTTCAAATCCAATTTACTAATGAATAATAATTTCTACAGTTTATTTTGCGCTAAACGTATTTTTTAAAAATCATCCAATAAAACGGAAATATATAAATAAAATACTTTACAAAAAACTAAGGATTGCGGTTTAGAATATTCTGATTGTATCCAATACAATTGGTAAGAAGCCCCCCCCCAAAAAAAGGGTGTTCTGTGCTTGACACGAAAATGAAATTGACAGTGAGGCTCCAATTCTAAAGATCTGGGGAATATATATTATTCCCTCACTGCCATTACTCTCAATATCACTCTGATTCGGAGTGGTAGAACCAGTTATAGTCCTACCCATGCTTTAAAAAATCTGTTTAACAATTATATGTGTTTTGTTAGCAATACTTGGTGCAATATAACTGTAAATCATTTATATTAGGTTTAGTCACGTGAAGCTATAATTATTTACTAAGAATTATCATTAGTTACCATATAACTGTGTGCAAACAAATGACTTATTAAATAGAAATACTTAAAACCATATAATTATTAGAATGAGGTTGTAATGCTTAAAACATAATTGCGAGCAAATTATTTGTGTAATATAAAAATATTGGAAAGCCCATGTGTGCTATAAACCTTTCAGAAACAACTACATAAAGAAAGTGATTTCTTTGAGTCTCGGGATGTAATAACCCTGAACGACTTGACATGCTGTAAAAAAAATTCAACAAATCAATTACTTTTGACATTCTAAAGAGATGCATCACAATTATGGAACACTATTATATGAGAAACTCAAATACATCACGGATAGCCAGGTATGTAACAACGTTAGTTGTCACTAGTTCCATTTCACCGTGCAGTTGTTTCACCTGACACTAAATGTTGTACGAAAAGAAAAAAAAAAACTGCAACAAAAAATTCTCTCAGAAAAGTTGCTGTTCGCTTTAGCAACAAAAGCAAAAGAAACTATGAAAAAGAAAAAGTGTTATTTTTTTTTAAATTTTGCCTGGAGGCCAACGAAGAAATTTTAATTATCCTAAATTATTTATAGTTTCTTAACTTTCAAAGTCCAAAGAATTTCTTTCTTGTTTTTAATTCGCGCCTGCCGTATGCGTGGGAACGAGGTTATGTTTGTTATTCGAATCTCAGATGAGAAAATCAGAAATGGAATATATATACGTCTGTACTTTTTTTTTTTTTTTAAAGTAAAGATCTTTAGTCGGCTTGCGTTTAGTATGAATGACGACTGCACGATGTGACGTGTGTTGATACTGATAATCAAACAGTTGCATAACGTCATATTGATTTTCAAAATGGAAATTGTTTTGATCGATATGAGAAAACAGTAGAATGGCGGGAAAAGTGTGAGCAAGGTACACAAATGGTACAATATGATATATACTCAGCTGTTATATAATAAATACATAATATATTATACAAACATACACATATAAACACACATATACAGAGAATATATATAATCCGAAAAGATATTTATACACACACACACACACACACACATATATATATAAATATATACACACGTATTTTTACTCATAAAAACACACACATTATATATATATATATATATATATATATATATATTACACACAAAGTATTGTAGAATGGTTGTTTTGCTTATATTGTATAAACATTGTAGGTTATTGAAAGCCAAATCCAAAGTAAACATAATATATTAAATGTATATGTTGTGTTAAAAATAGTTTCTTAGTAACATCATTTTTAAACAAGGCAAAGAGGATGTGTTTAAATACTTAAATGGTTGTAAATATTGTTTGGTAATAATAACAATAATAATGATAAACTTTAAATATTAGTTATTTGTTTGCATATGATTAAACAGTTTAAAAACATAGAGAATGAATGAACTTATGTATTTGATACATAGAAAGGACCATAAAGGAATTATCATTCAAGCTTAGTGGGAACCTCAAAGTAACACATTCCCAATGGCTCCAAAACGGAAGCCTTACATTTAGAGGGACTAGTGCCATGCAAGGAGAGTGTTTAGTGATGGTCTAAGCTCTCAGCAGATATTGTACTAGGGGTATTCTACAGACCAAGTGGACTGAGCAGTACAATATATATACACACACACATAATGGTGGTGGCTGATGAGGACTTGGTATGAGGTCCTATATATATATATATATATATATATATACACGCTTACACAATATCTACTCAATATTTATATATTCACCCATTATATAAAAATACTTTAGAGATGAATAGTATATAGATATACACATACATTTGTTAAGCGGTTGTGCATCTACCATTTGATATGACATCGCTTATGTGCAATGTGGAGCCATCGCTCAGTGGTAGAGTTACGGCTCTGCATTCTGTGGTCGCTGTTTCAATCTCCAGTGGGGGTGATCACGGTATGCACTGCTGATGAGACTTAATAAGGTCGAAACAGTTGTCCAGTGGTTCCGCATGACGTATGCAGAGTTTGCTGGATTTTCTGATCTTGGTAATTAGTTTAATTGTATATATATATATCAAATATGAATATAAATACACACAAAAATAAACACTTAATCCACACACGCACACATATATATATATATATATATATATATACAACACAAATATATATACACTCAACATATGTATTCAAATACATTCACACACACATTATATATATATATATATATATATATATATGATATACTCTGTTGATTGGTTGGTTGGGTTTTACGGCATGCCAACCCATCGGGTTATTTTATGCCGAAAACGTTTTTATTTGTTATTTTTATTTGGTAGAATTTTTATGCGTATAGTTATTTGAACGCTATAAACAAATACCAACGACATCAAAATAAAACGATATGCAGTCTTGAATTGTTTGCTGAAGTCAGCATTTGATTTTTTATATAATTAATTTGTAGGTCTATGAGCCTACAGCCTTGATAGAAGGCCAATTCTTTTCAGGAATTCTATTGTGTTTTTAGGGTTTATTTTCTCAAATAATTCCTTCATACTATTAACTTTATAAAAAAATTTTCCGGATGCGAGATAGGTTTGTACATTCTATTAAATATGCCTAATTGTGTAATGGTTTCCGCATGGGCATTTAGGAGGAGGTTCTTCTTTTAGAATAAAGTCGTGCGTTAATCTAGTGTGGCCTATACGTAGTCGAGAAAGAATGGTTTCTTCTCTTCTAGTATTACTAGCTTCACGTTTTCTTTCTTTCAGAAGAGGCTCCATTTGGCCGAGCTTGTTTTGGGCATTTTCATCCCACAATTGTTGCCATCTTTTTGTGATTATTTGTTTGATTTTATGTTTCAAGTCTGTGTATGGTAGTTTGGAGGTTTTGTCAGGAGGTATGTTAATTGCAGCTTTAGCCAATGAATCAGCTTTATCATTTCCCTGGATTCCCATACGGCCTGGAATCCAGCAGAATATGATTTTTTTTACTCTGTCTTAGGGCGTGGAGTTTGTTTCATAGGTTGACGATTAGAGGGTTATCGAGGTTTTGGTTTTTTTATAGAGTGCAGAACTGATATGGAGTCCGAGTAGATAATGAATTTCTTAGCTTTGTTATTTGAAATGATTTTAAGTGCCAAATTTATTGCACAGATTTCAGCTGTAAATATGGAAGCTTCTTTAGGAAGGGATTGTTTCATCGTTTAGAACTGCTCCACACCCGGTTCCATAGTTGTCCTTGTGCACGTGTATAATTTTTTACTGTATTCCTTTACTATTAAAGCTTACAGTTAAATTTTTTATTTACCTCGCTGATATTATTTTGTTTTTATATGAGTCTTAATTAATGAAGTTGGTGACCATTGTCGAGGGTAACACGAAGGTATTCTTTTCAATAGCTACTACACTGTGGTGTAGGGGAGGGCGCTACTCCATTCCCGAGATTGCTCCATTTTACCCTTGATGTTTACCTAAAAATGCGGAGCGCTAAGCAAGATGGAATCTAGTACAATTTTTTGAGTCTTTGGTATGAATCGACCTGGGATTGAAACATGGTCTCCTGGACCATTGACAAACACTTTACTCATTCGACCAATTAATACCCAACTTTTAAATTCACTATCTAGCCTGATTAACCTTGATCTCATCGACAGAACCTCTCTTCTCACTCAGTTAAAAGCTGAACTTTCTTTCTTCCGCTCAACAATCTAATTACTTGGATTTTGACTAGCTATATATATATATATATTATTATTATTATTATATATATATATATATATATATATATATATATATATATATATATATGTGTGTGTGTGTGTGTGTATTCCCCCACCCATTGGCCTGATAGTTAAAGTGGCGTGTTCGTCAATGGTCGGGTAGATTTGAGATTCAATCCTAGATCGAGTCATACCAAAGACTCAAAATATGGCACTTGATGCTTCTTTGCGTAACTGTTAGCATTATAAGGTACGGATCAAGAGTAAGTGGAGCAATCCAAATAAATGAGTAACGTCCTGCTCTACACCTTAGTATTGTAGTCAATGAAAAGGAATCCTTCGGTTCGCCCTCGACTCCGTTCGGCCAATTCAGTATATAAAGATCATCAGATGGATTTCATAATGAGCTTTAATAAACGAAATAAATTTATTATGGGATACGATTTCTTTTTTTTTTTTTAAATCAAAGGAAAACAAATTTTGCTCTACAGGTATATTTTGTGTCACGTGATGGCTCACGGAGACGAAGAGGTAGGACTGATACTATCCTCCCGTGTTGCTATTAGCGCTCTCTAGCAGTCAAAAAGTGACCGTTAGGAGAGAATGTGGGTCACGCAGATGTTCGCACCTAAGTGACCTTGGGTCGCCGGACATCGGAAGGGGAAAGAAAAAAGAAGCCAAATGATTGGCGGGGACCCCAAACGGAAGTGGGGTTCCCTTCCCCTCAGGGGTAGTAAGAAAGTTTTTGAGCAAGTCTCGTGGCAGACGGACGATAGCCATTTTACTCCGGGCTAAAGACAAAAGACTAACTGAGACACGAAGGACTCCAAAATCCTTCAAGCCAGTACTAAAAACCAGAACAAAGTCTATTAGCCCGTGAAAAAAGAAAAATTCTCCAGTGGAACCCCGTCAAAAAAAAAAAATAAGATAAGTAACTTTGGGACATTTTTCCTTTACACCCAAATTTTGTTTACCACTCTCTCTCAATTTGAAGAA
The DNA here is from genome assembly GCA_963585895.1 of Sepioteuthis lessoniana. Classification (NCBI taxonomy): domain Eukaryota; kingdom Metazoa; phylum Mollusca; class Cephalopoda; order Myopsida; family Loliginidae; genus Sepioteuthis; species Sepioteuthis lessoniana. The sequence continues at coordinate 12,255,705 of OY757907.1, read as the reverse complement.
GGATAAAAGCCAAGAAAAGACATTTATATTCATGGACTATCCTATTATATATTTTTGACACTTTGAACGTATATATATATATATATATATATATATATATATATATAACCGTAGTAAAGAACCTATGTATTTTCATTTTACCATGTGGTCTATGTTATTATTTCATGCTTTCCTTTCAGCTTCTATTCGCCTTACATTATCTTGCTTAGAACTGTCCTATTAATTCCTAAAGTATCACACGGGAAACCGGAGTTGCCGACTACTACAACAACATTAATATTATTACAACTAAGACCTATAGGCCCGTATTCTTCTATTATCTAAGGGAAAGAAGTTTAGCGGCCTGGTGGGTGTGTGATAGTGTGAAATTTTGGACCCCTTTGCCAGCGGTGGCCAGTCTGGCCCTAAATTATTCCCTCACGTAATATGCCAGTTCTTATCTGCCTGAGAAAAGAACTCTGAACAGGACTTATTTCTGTAGGGGATCAAGTGCCAACCCGCCCCGTCTTCATACGTGCGAAAATAAAGTTCCGTTTAGGGATTTTAGTCAATTTGCCGTCACATTTGTATTAAATAATCATACGTTCAGAATTCATTCTTTGGATAGTCACAGTCCTCATTTATTTGATATATATATATATATATATATATATATATATATATATATATATATATATATATATATATTATACACACACACATACATATATATCAAGAAAGAAGGAAAATAATGAAAAAAATACCCCCCACGAAGGTTTATGCACATCTTTAAATGCAAGAACTCTCTTATACACACTAACACAAAGAATACACTCTTGTAAACATACACACACGTACAAAAAAACACATTTGCTAAGGCCAAAGTTTGTTCCGGACAATAAACTCCAACAAGATATTCACAAACAAATTATGGAATTAAAAAGAACCGCAAACTAGTTAAAACAGTCTCTACTATACAAACCAAAGGGAGCACCCAAATCAGTCATTAACCTCCTGAAGATGTCTCAGAAGTCAGAAACACGTGTACAAGCATTAAAACAACCCAACTCAAACCAAATTCACTGGCAGAGCTATTCATTTTAAAGTATTTACTTTTCTCTCATTGTGTCAATAAAAAAAATATTATGAAAACATATATATATATATATATATATATATATATATATGCTAATACACTCATACAGATTGGCTCTAACATTATAAAAATAAGATTATTTACAAACTATTTACTTACAAATCCTATGTGTAACCATTCAACTGTAAGCAAAAAAATGACTGATGTTGGATTAAATTGTATGTATTACATAGCAATACTTGAAACCATTTAACTGTGTGCAAACAAATGATTGACATCGAATAGAATTATTTGTGTTAGGAATAATTTAAACCATTTGACCTCGTGGAAATAAGTGAGCTTTGGCTCGTTTTAAAATGTTACCTACAATAGAGATAATATACATTCATGTGTGAATAGGATTTGGCGTTAAATAACCCACAAGAGTTGATATGTCCTAAAAACTGACCAAACAACAGAAACTTTGATCTTATAATATATTAATAAATACATCCTATGAATATTTTTTTATATCTTATATATGTTTCAATAGATTTAAGTTTTATTTAATTGATACGTAGATAATGATTTGCATTGTATCAGATGGAATCGTTTATCTTCCAAGCTTAGCTTGGAATGATTCAAAGGACAAATGTGGGAAGATGGGAAATAATGTTATTGCGTCAAGCACTCATGTAAAATGGATCTAACCTGCTTTGATAGATAGCATGTGAAATCTTGTTTCTTTCTTCTTTTGCGTTTGAATACACAAATAGTCTGAAAGACAAGTTTATTAACATTTTTACTACACGAGGCGGATATATTCTTTATGAGTCATTAAAATTAAATGTATAATAGAATTCAGTACAGTAAAATTGCTAATTTAGAAATGATAAGATATATGTGCTATATAGTTCTAAGCAAATTCACGTACTGTTCGACTCTAAGAATGACAATACTAAAAATTTTCAGTCAAACGCTCCGACGTTTTAGCAGAGACCTTGAACCATGACAAAGATGGCTACTTAAGCGTTTTCGATTCTATTCACTATTAGTCTTACAGAACTAACCCATCAAAATGCCATAATGTCGAATTGTTGGGAATGGAAACCAGGGGAGAAATTTCATACTAAATTCTGAGATTTATATACAAAATACGTTTGTACTTGAAAAACGTCATAGCTGATATAAGACGAAAGAAATCGATGCTTCAGGGAGAGCAGTGAATGATGCAGTCATTTTAAACTGTTGAATACAGTTATTTTTAAGTATAGTTTGGTTTCTTTGTTTAATGACATATCAACCTTTGTGGGTTATTTAATACCAAACAGTTCTTGTAGAAGAATAGCAGTCATACTATTTAACCCTTTGCTGGGAGTCTGATTATAGTATTATAATAAACAATAACACACACACACACACAATCTATTTAAAGATAGCTTGCATATTTAATATACATTTGGCTTGATTATATATTTTTTTACATGGGTGTTGGGGAGCTTAATTTGCTTGTTGGCTTTGTCAACAAACGCCTCACTCTCTCTTGTTTTGTTGTGTGTGTATATATATATATATATTATTCGGTCCAGTTAAACCAGAGTTGGGAGTAATTCCTTCAGGACAAGAAAATCATTCAAAAGCTGGACATTTAAATTTTTCTTCGTGTTTTTAGTTTACATCAGAAACACAAAACAGGATGGAAATAAATTTATAATCCTAAAATAACCGGTCTTTGATTTTTTCTTAACGAATATATATATATATATATATATATATACACTCTGGCCGGTAAAGCAGAATAAAAACTCAAATGAAGGTATGTTTGCTCACACCAGAATAACATTCTCATTACTGTTTCATGTACTTATAAAAATTAAGATCATTAGATGAGACTTGCTATATATATATATGTGTGAGTGTGTGTGTGTCCTTATCCTGTGTTTTCTCTCCTTTTTTAAATACTTTGTAAAATCCGATGACATATTCTCTTTGTCAATTCTACTTCAAAGACGTTCATTCCTTTTGCATTTAGTCATTGGTAAATAATTGCTGTTAACCAGAACCTTGAAAAATAACGGTGCATGAACAAATTGTTGGGTTAATCCAGCTAGTATGGAGATTTTCTTCCAAAAATCCTATCAAATAAAAGTTAAGTAACTCAAGCATTAGCCGAAAAATCGATCACAAATCATTCGTAAAAGGAAACTCAAATTCAGACGTGATTAATTTAAAGTCCCAATGGCATTGTTAAGTTTTTTTCCCTTCCTAAACCGCTGTTCAAGGCACATTTCCTACTTAGGTGTTATTTGATCCGTGATTTGACACAATCAGGCGTTTATGTATCAAGTATCAGTTGATGCGATCCTCTCCATGGGGGATCAATCCTGTACTTGTGTCATTGTGAGTTAAAGGCCAAGTAATTAGATTGTTGAGCAGAAGAAAGTTCAGATTTTAGCCCATTGAGGAGAGAAGTTCTGTCGATGAGATCAGGGTTAACGTTATTAATCAGGCAAGAAGGTTAAGTTGAAAGCAGGGGATTAACTAAGATTTGAAACTGATATTAAAAAAAAACATCAGCAGGGGAAATAAAAAGTTTAACTTTAAGCTTTAATTGTAAATGAATAAAGTAAGAAGCGTTTTCCCAGTCGGCTGGGGCTGTAGAATACGTCGACTGCATTTCTAAAGAGGGGTAAGACCCCCCCCATCACAAGTGCCTTGGATATGACTCTAAACAATCTGATGGTGAGGTTTCAATGATGCTGGAGCTTTTAGGAATGCGGATTTCCCCTTTATTGCTATTGCACCCAGGTCCACTCTGACCCGGAGTGATAGTAACTGATAAGGGGCCTATCTATGGGTTAAATTGAACTAAACAGGTCTTCCTTCACAATACTGATTTTTAAAACTGAATTGCTTGAAATAGAAATGTTTTTGACAATTAGACTGTGTACTGACATGTAAACTACGTGCTATGTTAAACTGAATTGTTTGAAATGGAACTGTTTTTGACATTGAAACTGTACTTACACTAAACTGGATTGTTTAATATAGATCTTCTGTGCTTATACTAAACTGAATTAGATGAATTAAAACTGTTTACTCATGCTAAACTAAATTGTTTGAAATAGAAATGAATGTTTGTATAAAAATGGATTTGACGTTAAATAACCTACAATGATTGATGTGCTATAAAAACCAACCAACCAACACATACGCGTATATATATGATTTGTAAGCGAATAGTTTGTAGGTAACATTTTTAAATGAGTCAGAGCTCATTGTGTTTTTTTTTTTTTTTTTTTTTTTTTTTTTTACACAGTTTCTATGTAAATGCTTGATTTTGGTAAATTTGACAAGATGATAAAAAAGTGGAAAAAATGGATAAACCAAACACTTACAAGGGTTTTACTGAAAATATTTCGTTTTTTATTCACAGAACTTTTTCATGCTAAATATTTATGAGTTTTTCAACATTTTAGCAATTGAGGAAATTTAGAAAATAAATGTATAAAAGGGAGGAAAAAGGTTCAAAGACAGAGGGCGGATAAAGGAAGGGAGTAGATATGGGTTTAAGTGATAGTGATAGGGGTTATTGGTTTTGAATGTCTGCGTATAAGATGGCGTCAAATGTATCAGGTTTCATCAGAGATTTCATCAAATACAGGTGGATTAATTCAAGTAAGAAAAAGAAAGGAGAGGTATGGAGAAGTAGGAATTCAGGCGTAACCTGTTTCCTGAAAAACATTGACTATAATGAAAAGGGAAGAAAGAAAAAGAAAATGAAAGAACAGTCCATCGTATGATAGTATTGAGTGATTCTATGTATTGTTATCGAATATTTGTAGTTCTATTTGTACACAGTTAAATAGTTGCCAAATTGGCTGGGGCTGTAGAATACACCGACTGCACTTCTACAGAGGGGTAAGAACCGTTCCGTCAACGAGTATCCTGATTATGACACTAAACAATCTGATGGTGAGGTTCCAGTGATGCTGGAGCTTTGGGGAATGCGAAGCAACTCTTCATTGCAATCGCTCCCAGAGTGGTAGCACCTAAAGTTGGTCCTATCCTATGGGTTAAATAGAACTAAACGGTGTACTTATGCTAAACTGAATTGTTTGAATTAGAACTTTTTGACTAAACTGAATAGCTTGGAATAGAAGTGGTTTTGACAATTAAACTGTGTACTTACTGTTGCATTCTGGTTAGTGAACACTTGTAATATTAAATAAAGGACAAACCACGACAAGAGAGGAAATAGAGATATATTCTCAGGAAAAAGTATATACAATAGAGAGACTATTAGTAGACAAGAACATAAGATTAGTGAATACAGAAAAAAGATATAGTCCAACGATAGTATTGGCTTCCGTTATTACGGTAGCAAGTAAGGTGATCTAGTGCGATCTCCAGTCTACAACGCTCTAATACTATTCCTATAAGAAGCTGCTCTTCACCTTCTAGTCTTCCCTGGTATTAGTAGCTACTGTTATATATGGCAGATGAACTAGTTTATTGTATGGAATAAGGTGGGTGATACCCAACACTTACATTTAAACTGCGTACTTATGGTAAACTGAATTCTTTGAAATGGAACTGTTTTTAACATTGAAACTGTTCTTACACTAAACTGAATTGTTTAATATAGAACTGTTTTGACATTTAACTGCAAGTAAACAGAATCTATACTTATACTAAACTCAATAGGTTGAATTAGAATTGTTTGACTAAACTGAATAGCTTGAAATAGAAATGTTTTTGACAATTAAACTGTGCACTCATGCGAGACTGAGTTGTTATAAATAGAACTGATTATTTATATGAAAATGGATTTGGCATTAAATAACACACAATGGTTGATATGTCATAAAACCCAACCAACCAACCAACAGTTAAATAGTTTCAAGTATTGCAATTTAATACTTATACTTCTATCTAAAATCAATCTTTTCGCACTCAGTTAAATGGTTATATAGTTTTATTTAGTCCATCGATACGACCCAAACATGTACTACCACTTCAGGACAGAGTGGACTTGTGAGTTAATGTTAAAGAAACGGTACTCTACATTTCCAAAGCTCCAAAACGGGAGTTTCACCATCAGATGCTGTTTAAAGTCACATTTGAGGTACATGATGGGAAGGGTGATCTAGCTTACACGGCATGGTTATTTATGCGGCTATATAACATCAGTTTTGGGATTTGTTTATTCATTCTATTATGTTTAATTTATTAGTTAATGGTGGTTTATCTATTTTCATTCATTCGATATTATTCGTATTTATTTTTCATTAGTCTTTGGAGCCATTAGTTTTTTGGTGGCTAAGTAGGAATTTGTTTTTATGCTCACATTTAGATATACGTTCTGATCATATACAGGGTGGAACCATAAAATTGTCGCCCTAGAAAAGACGACATGATTCCATTTCCGTTTAATGAAAACCAGTTTTCTTTTTTTGTTGCAGACCATCTACTAGTTGGCCAGTTGTGTACAAATCCCAAGAGCGATAGGAGCCTTCTATCATGTCTGAAAGTGACGCAATGTTCAACGAGCGAGATCGAAGATGCGCCGCTGTACAACTCATGATATCTACCGATCCAAGTTATGACAACAGGACCATTGCCAGCGCCCTCAAAATGCAAATCCGGACGGTTCGACGCTTTAGGGCACAGCTCAACGCATCGGACGACCCTTTGGAGGTGGTGGAGCAGAAGGACACTGCCAGGAAGACCCGGACCAAGGAGTTCATAAAAAAAGTCCAGGCAATCATTGATGAAATTCCCCAGCTGCCTATTCGGCAGATTGCCAGAAATTTAGGCGTCTCACACACAACTGTGAATGCATATGTGAATGAGGACTTGAAGTGTAGGTCATACAGGCGCCAGACAAGCCAGATCTTGACTGAGAAGACAAAGAACCTCAGGCTAATCAAGACCGTCAGGCCCCCCTCATCCTCTGACCTGAACCCGCTGGACTACTTCGTTTGGTCATACGTCGAGAACATCACCAACATGACCTTCCACAACACCAAAGCCAGCTTGATCGCCGCCATCCGCCGAGTATTCCCCGAGCTCCTGCTCGCGCTTGTGGAAAAGGCATACTCCCAGTTCTGGATCCGTATGGAGGCGGGGATTGAGGCTGAAGGCGGCTACATTGAATAGATGTCAGCTCTACTACATAATCAAGTTAACTGAATTGATTTTTTCAATAAAAGTTTTAAAATAAAGCTGAAGTGTTGTTTTCTTTAGGACAACAATTTTATCGTTTCACCCTATATATATATAGAGTGAGTTTCGACATTTATTGATTACACCTTATATATATTTATGAAGTGTGATCACAAGGTATCGAAACTCACTCATTTTTGTCTTCATTTAAAATGAAAATGTGTTCATCACAGAGCAAATCGAATGCTATGTTAACGTTTCAATAAATTAGGTATTATCAGTGCTTTCCTCATCAATTTTTGACAAAACACAGGATTGCGTAAATATAGCCTCCTACGTAATCAACTCACCCACATCAGTGTGGATTTTTTTTTCCTGAACTGAAAACTTGCTGGAAGACACGTGTTAAATACCAAGTGAAATATTTTGAAGGAAATATTCAATTCTATCTTGGTTAATACAGCTTCAATCTTGATATATTTAAAGTCATTATATATATATATATATATATATATATATATATATATATAAGTTTTATTTTTTAGAAAAACTTTCGGTTATATTTGACTATATACAATTTTTATTCCTAATATTCAATCCATTTAATAGCTCAATTTTGTCAATACTGCTTGTCTTATTTCTGTCAATCGACCGTCTATTTCAATTTGATTTTAAAGAATTTCCACTGCAAAATCATTCCTAATGTTATTCTAAATTCCTGCGCCAGAGATATATTATCTTTCTGTCGGTAACGCTGCCTTAAATTCTGACCACTCTCAATTCTTGTTTCTAATTTTTAATGTCGTTTTATTCTAAGATTGTTTTTAATGCTTTTCTGTTATAAAATCTTTGGCAATAATCGACTACATCTCTGCAGAGGGGTAAGACTTAACCCAATGATTGTTATGAATACGACACTAAAGTATCTGATGGTGAGGCTCCAGTCCTAGGGTTCCGTGGAATTTGGAGTACCCAATTATCATCATTAATCTCAGGTTCACTCTGACTCAAAGTGTTAGTACCTGATAGGGTTCATTAACTGTGTGCAAACAAATTATTTGTGTTGAATAGCAATACTTAAAACCCTTTAACTGTGTACCTAAATCGAATTATTGGTTTTACATAGCAATACTGGGAACCATTTAACTGTGTACAAATAAAACTATTTGTGCGGAAACCGTTTGGCAGTTAGTAAATGAATGAATGGTGTTAAATTGAATTATGAGTATTAAATCACAATACTTGTAACGAATTCACTGAGTGCAAATAAGTGATCAATATGAAATATAATAATTAATGTTAGATAGCAGAACTTGAAACCAATTAACAGCGAGCAAACATAACTGTGTGCAAACAAATGAACTCTGACTCATTAATAAGATTGCCTACAAACTATTCATTTGCAAATCATATCTTTACAACGATTTAACTGTGTGCAAAAAAATGTCTGATGTTAAATTATTACTGTTACATAGCGATACTTGAAACCATTTGATTGTGTGCAGAAAATGATTAATATTAAATAGAATTATTAATATTAGATATAAATTCTAGAAACCGTATAACTATGTGCAAACAAATTAGCTCTGGCTTGTTTACTAATGTTATCTACAAAGTATGTATTTAAAAATCATATATATAAAAACAAGATTTGACATTAAATAACCTACAAGGGTTGATATGCCAACTAATTCAACCCTTAACAATTCATCATTATACTGGGTAGGCATAAACACACTCCCCAGTTTCAAGTGTGTTTTTTGCAGTATCAGAGCAGTCTGTGTACCGTCCATTCATTTTTGAGAGACAAACTGTTACTGGCCAAAATTACCTGGGAATCGTTAATCAACCATAACAAGCTACAGAAGGCGATGACTACTTTTTTTCCGAAATGTGGCGTATCAGTACACTCGCTGTCCGTATATTTCTCAACAAGCTCCAGTCAAACAGATTGATAGCCTGCTGTAGACAAAATGACTAGGTGTTTTGCCTATTGCTTCCGAGATCACTGGATTTAACTGTGATTGTTTCCCCTTATAGGTACAGTAGAATTACTATAACACATACCTCCGTAAAGCGTCCAGTTGGCAGACAAGAATAAAGCAGGTCGTAGCTCAGTGCTGTCCTCCTTACAATACTAAACTGAAGCTGGTTTATATAATAAAATACTCTCACTTACTTACAAGCAGCCAATGACGATCTATGCAATGGAATAGTCCACTTGTGCACAATGGGATGCCCCGAGGTACCATAAGTAGTTCCCGTTCCTCAATCGGGAATTGAGTTTCCTGTCTTTAAAAATCATATTACCTGCTTTTATCGACCCATTCTGTGCCCAACCCTGTATTTCTTTGTCCCACTAGACTAGGACCCCCATCCTAACTAGGGTAGGTCTGGCTTGTTTTCGGTGTTTTCGGACACCGGAAAACAGTCAGCCTCCATTTCATTGACGGGGCGATGGGAGGGCAACCAAACGGGGAATTTTTTCCTTCGTTTTCGCTCTGTATATATTTCGGGGTTTTTCTCCTATTCCCATCATACACAGTCATTGTAAATAACTAATAAATTGTAAATAAATTAATTCATCACTTTTGGGGTTTTAAGTAGGTCTTTTTCATGGAGCAAATATGGTATTTTGGTGGTTGCTGCGCGCATGGTGACAGATGAATGATTATATATTGTACTGTTGAATGGTTCGGCGAATGTGGCTAGCTAGGTTCCCTTAGACTACATAGAGAAGCAAGACCGCTCCCTTCTCCTCTCCCCAAAACTCCAAGGCCTTGTGCCTTCATTGTATTATTAACAATGAAATAAAATTGAGTTTCCTGTCTTCACGACTGATTGTTCTTCGCTAACGAAATTAATTACTCTCGGCTCTCGCAACTAATTGCCCTACGCAACCTGACAAATCCTACAGGTACGTAAAGGACAGAGTTTATGTACCTGCTCTACTCACAAAGCTGAATGATCCTTACAATGCACATCACTGAAGCAGTACACTCAATCATGCCGGATATTCTGTCGAGAATTTGGACCGAGCAAGACCACTGTATCAATATGTGCCAAGGAGTGTTTTTGATATGAAATAAAACTTTATGAGATTATGAAACTGGAGCCACCAACGAGTAAGACTATTCCAATCAAGAAGTATTTTGTGCACATTCTGAACATTTAATATTATTACTCTATCAGGGATGCTTGCCTTGATTCATTACAATCCACATTTCTATTGTAAAATTATTTCTAATGCTGTTCCATTGAAAAATCATTAGCAATTCATCTCAGAATTCCTTTTTTCCCCCTGATTTTCAATGCCTTTCTATGATAACATTATTATATTTTTATAGAGTAGATATTTTTGCGCACTCTTAATATACCTTTGTTGATAGTATAAAGTTCTGAGAAGCTTTTTACGTTGATGTTTTAATACAAGAAAGCAATTTCGTGTGGCAATGCGTAAGTGGGCAAATGACTTATCGATTCTCGTCTGGTCGTTCGGAAATTCATTATTTTCTTTAATCATCCAATAACTGCATTCCGTATTGTTTGATGATAACAGCAAAATGTATTAAGCAGCTATTACGAGCATTTAAAGTGTGAAAGGAAGCAGATTTTGGCTAAAAAGCATCATGCTGATTGCTACTGATTTATTTTTAATTCTATGATTTAAGGCCTGATTCGTATATAAATAGAATTTGTCTTGAAAATGAGACAGATATAAGATTTAGATATATAGATAGATAATGAATTGAGCGATAAATATTTATTAAGCTTAGCTCAGTTGAAGTACTGAATTAAAAGTGTGGGGAACCCAATGATAATCGAAATTGTTTATAATGATCTGTTTACCCAGATCACGAAACATCACACCAGGTGAGATATTAAATAAGATTGATGTATACGAACAGATATATATATATGTATATATATACTAAGATAAATAAAGACAGATTTGTCGATGGAGAAAAAGATGGTGAGAGAGAGAGATTAATAAACTTTGATTGATATGACCACAGAAAGATACGTCGGTGCAATTAGTGTATGATTAAAATGAAAATATTTAATTACGATGAGAATTACATAAGTTAAATATAATGAATATTGAAACTATAATGATAACTTAAAAGTCGTTGTCGATAGCTTCAAACAGAGAAAGATAGATATGTTCAAATATAGATTAAGAGATATAGAAACCTACTTGATAATTCAAATTCCTTTTGCCGGCTTTACATATGCAGACAGGAAGAATAATCCGACGCGTTGGAAAACTTTCCTTCATTTTGACGGGCTTTGTTATAGAGTAAAACGTGCTGCCGTTGTTGTTCTTCCGGAATACATTTTGGATTTTTTTTATTACATCGTCAGCTGTGACAGTCTCAAGAAATAGGTATCTTCTCTCTTTTTTTTAATCAATATAAGATCAGGTGTATTTGCTTCGATTGGAAGATCTGCTTGCACCTCAGTATCTAAAATTTACCAATATTCAATAATCATTTACTAATCATGACTTTATCTTCCTAAAGACCATGGTAGAAAATCCAGGGCGTATCTAACTCACTATTTTTTTTCAGGATTTGTTTATTTTTTTTTTTAATAATCTTTATTTTGTTGTTCAAGGACATTAACGTCTTGATTTAAAAAAAAAAAATTCTTCTTTGACCTGGAATTTATTCTTATTATTGTCATTTTCGTCCTTTTTCTTCAATATTTTCTTTTGACATATTTTGACCGATAGATTCTTCAGCTTTCTTTGGGTGATCAAAAGAATACAATTCCTTCTTATCAGAGAATGGTTACTTCGAATTGCCATGTTCACTCTACGAATGTTCTGGATATATCATTAACAATCTGATGATGAGGCTCTCATAATGCTGGAGCTTTGGAGAATGAGGAATACACATTCATTGCCATCGCTCCCAGTTCCACACTGGCCCGGTGTGTTTGCATCTAATAGGGTCCTATCTATGGGTCAAATAGGACTGTTTAACATTTAAACTGACCTAAATTGAATCGTTAGAAATAGAACTTTTTGATCATTTAACTGTGTGTATCTATAAAGCGTGTTTACAAATCATATCTACTGTATATGTAAAATTGGATTTGGCATTAAATAACCAGCAATAGTTTGTATGCAATAAAACTAAACCTAACTAAACCAAACCAAGAAACAAAAATAAACCTAATATCTTTGGTTTGGAAGAAATTACCTTTTTATAAAAAAATGTCAAGTGTATTTATTTGTAGGCAATGTATCAACTAACCTTTTAGATTTTTGTAAAAAATATGTGCCACCCCGTGAGGATTAACTCAGCAGAGCTCTAAAGAGCATATTTATTTAGTATGTTTATCGTTTCCAACAATAGAATCATTCTGTCACAAAATTTGGGACTTTAAGTGAAGTTCTATCTCACAAGCACAGTATTTTTCTTTGCTTGCTTACTAATCATATATTTACAGAGAAGTAGAGGAGTCTCTGTGGCCTAGTAGACTGCAACATAATAATAAGCGAGTTTGAACTACAGTCGTGCAATTATGTTCCTTTTCAGATTCATACTCTTGGGAAAGGTATCATCCCCCTCATCTATGCGTTAATTAATATCAGTACTGTTCTTTTAAGTATGGCTTAGGCATTAAATAACCTATGAAGGTTGATATACCATTAACCAAACTAAACTTCACTGTGAAGCGTTCAAAACGTGACTTAGTTTGGCACAAGACTAAAATGTGCTGTGTTAGAATAATAATGGTCTATACAGATGGATTTGAAACCATTAGTTTATAAGGAGACATCTCAAAGGAGACTGCATATTGATTATAAAAGAGAAAATAAGAAAAAAAAAGTACAATTTCTATAGCAGCAGATACTAATTCAGTATCAACTACAGAGCCTCGGGTGAATAATGTTCTGAGTACCAATTTTGCTATATTTCAGCCAGAGGGCTTCCAATAATTGAAGAAACGATTTTAAAGTTAGCGGTACACTATAAGAGGTTTAAAAAAAAGAAAAAAAAACCCAAACAAAAAACAAACTAATATATAAGCAAAAAAACCCAAAAACTTTTGCTTATCTTACACACGTATTTGATATATTGCCAGTTCAAACAGGGTTATGAATGCTAATTTCTTCGTAAGTTTCATCTACTTTATTAGACAATGTAAGGATAACACTTATAATGTACTATATATATATATATATATATATATATATATATATATATAGCTAAATAAACTTGGATATAATTGTATGCATTGTATACTTAATGCAGTCAAGTGGATATATATATATATATATATATATATATATATATATACCAGTCCATTGACACAGTGGTACAGTGTTCGTTAATGTCCTGGGAGAAAGGGGTTCAATCACAGATCGAGTCATACGAAAGATTAAAAAAAAACATGGTACTCGATATTTTCTTGCTTAGCACTCAATATCATAAGGTACGGATCAAGAGAGAGTTGAGCAATCCAGGGAAAGGAGTTGCACCCACCCAAATACCTTGGTGTAGTAGCTATTGAAAAGGGAGCGTACTAGTTGGCCCTCGACAACATTCGGCCAACTTATTTAACTTATACATATATATATAACAAAATCTGTCTCTCTCTATATGTATATCAATAAAATTATGCATACTGCGTACTTATGCAAAACTGAATTGTTTGAAATAGAACTGTTTTTGACATTTAAAGTGTACTTACGCTAAATTGAATTTTTTGAAATAGAACTATTTTGACATTTAATTGTGTGTGGACAAAAACTATACTTATACTAAACTAAATTGTTTGAAATAGAACTGTTTGACTAAACTGAATACCTTGAAATAGAAATGTTTTTGATAATTAAACTGTATACTCATGCTAAATAGAATTGTTTGATATAGAACCGATTATTTGTATAAAAGGGGATTTGGCGTTAAATAACCTACAAAGGTTGATATGCCATAAAAACGAACCAACATCTTTCTTAAATAGAAGCATTATGGACCACTGTTAATTATGGAATACTAATTAATATTCTTCATTTCTTCTTTAATAGAATCCTAAATATCATGGACTGCTTTTAAGGCGTAAAACGAATGAATTCACAGGTTGTCTACACATAAATGTGCACACATTATCAAAGAATTATTTTACATCTCACCAGAAATGTAGCCTCACCATTAAGCTTTTTTTATTATAAGTATCTCTATTTTCTTCCTTTATCTCTGGCATGGTTTAGAATTTTCATCCTCTCAAGTTCAATGAAGGTTATCGAGCAACGAATCAAACAATGTCACCCTTTCTATTAAAACTAATAGATTGAATTAATGCTAAAAATTCTTCCAAATAATTCTACTACAAAACAATATAATTCCTATCCAAACAAGTGGTACCTTTGTCTTTAATTGGAATCATTTTGAGATGAGGTTTCTTAATCTGAGAATTAATTTTTTTTTTATTTATTGCGGACTTTTTGTCCTCATTTTGGTAGTTTTTGTGTTGTTTCTTCTTTCACTACGTTTCGGCCAAATTTCACCTCTGGCCTTCTTCAGGTTACTAACCGCGACCTCGGATAGACTACAACTATGGAAGGCAGTAATTACTGGGGATAGGGTTACAAGTCTCAGGATTCCTATGCGAGGTCGCAGTTAATCACTTGAAGAAGGCCAGTGGTGAAATTTGGCCGAAACGTATTGAAGAAGAAACAACACAAAAACTACCAAGATGAGGACAAAAAGTCCGCAATAAATAAAAAAATAATTCTCAAGTGGCACCTTTATACCTGTATAAAAAATGTTATATGTGCGTATTTGATCGAGCGAAATAAAAGAAATCTAAGGTCAAATCTTAACTGAAATAGTTTATATTAACTTCCTGAAAATCTAAGGAAATTAAAGACTGGTTTTGTCGAATCAGAAGCCAGAGGTTGGCTGTGATGGACAATGAAAATATGTCGGTTATCAAGGTAGTGTTCTGACTGGATAAGATTTCATGAGGTAGACTGGATACAACCTATGTGGTTTCGGTTGTCAACTCTATGACGTCTCGTCTTGACAGAGTGAGCGTAGGCAACAGAACGCACCGAGAGAGTGGCAAATTTTATCGTGAGGCAGCCATATTGTTACCGAAGCCATCTTGCTTAGATAGCAGCGATTTATCGTTTTGTATAGGCGAACGATGCTTTGTCCAACATCGAACATTTAATGCCATCAACATAACACGTGACAAAGGCAACAAATTGAATATGAATTGGCAGTTTATAGAATAACTCATTCGGCGCCATATTTTTCAATTTTCATGATACCCCGATGCCATTACTTGAAAACATTTACATCCCCATTAAGTGTAATAATCAGTGTAGATGTTACTGATTGATTTTAACGGCATTTCAGCCCTTCAGGGGTCATTTTAAGCCAGAAGACAGGGAATCGCGTTCATTATACGTTTATATATAGATTTTTGGTATTTGTTTCTGAAGAATTTTTGCGCACAGTAATATTGTATTAAGTTTGGTTTGATTTGATGGCATATCAACCATTGCAGGTTATTTAATGCCGAATCCGGTTTATGCATATGTATTAGATATATATGATTTGTCACTAACAATTCAATTAAACATTAGTCATTTGTTCACAAACAGTTGAATGATCAAACAGTTCTATTTCTAACGATTCAATTTAGTATAATCAGTTTTTGCACCCATTTTTAAATGTCCAACAGATCTATTTGACCCATTGATAATACCCTTTCAGGTGCCTGACTGGACATGGGAGTGATGGCAATGAAGGGGCACTCTGCATTTTCCAAAGCTCCAGCATTACTAGAGCCTCACCATCAGATTGTTTATCGAGTGTCCTCGTGGTGTAATGATTAAAGCGATGGACTGCGGAATCGTAGTAAGCGAGTTCGTACTCCAGTCGCGCTATTACGTTCACTTTCGGGCGAATACCCTCGTGAAAGGCATGAACCCCCTTATCCTCCCAGTTATGGGGTAAATAGTACCAAAACTGTTCTTCTAGGAGAATGGCTCTGGCATGAAATAACCTACAAAGGTTGATATGCCATTAAACAAAGAAACCAAACCAATCAGATTGTTTAATTTCATATCCAGGACACTCGTTGAATTGGGTCTTACCTCTCTGCAGAGGTGCAGTCGGTGTATTGTACATCCCCAGCTGACTGGGCTGATATTAAGTATTCATATCAAATACAAATAATTTATTCAAAGTATTCCCAATACTAGCAAGTATATAGTTTTAATTAATTATTTATATTTAATTATAGTTATTTGCTTGCACATAGTTATATGGTTTTAAGTAACTGGTAATAATCTTTTGTAAACAATTCCGAAAAACAAATACGAATAATTTTTAAACAGATCTATTTGACCAATAGATGGGACCCTAACATCTATGGGTATAATAAATGAAATAATGGTCAGAGTGGACAAGGGAGTAATAGAGATATATTTGAGGTTTCCAGGATTTCTAGAATAGGAACATCACTATTAGAATAGTATGATTCCCAAGACACTTGTTGGGAGGGGGCTATTACCCCTCTGCAAAGAATATAGCTTATTCAAAGTTTCGCAGACAAATCGACTGTAAATTCGTGTTAAAACGATAAAAAAAAATGATCAAGTCAGAAAATTTAGTTTTTTCTATTTTTTTTTTTGTCTATGACAAACTGTCAGTAGTTCTTTTCTGTGACGTCGATATAAAAATATGAGAATATATAAGATGTGTGAAATGATAACGTTATGTAAGAGGATGATAGATGAAACTCTTGATATGATAAGCCAAACCACGAAAATTGAAAACAACAGTGTAGCTATATCAACTATCAAACGGGTTATAAATATCAATATCTATGTGAGCGTGGGGTGCGTCTGTTGTTGAGTTGGAGTTTGAAAGTAAGTCCCGTTACCGATTGTAAATGAATTACAGTCTCTTTGCGGTTTGGATAATTTTTTATGATCAAAATCCTCTGAAGTATTGGGTAGAAACCGATTCTTTTCACTACGAGGCTCAATCTTTTTTCTTGTTTTTTTTTATATGAAATAATAAAATCTAAAGCATGTATTTATCCAACTCCTCCTCGTTCGGGAGTATGTGGCACAAGGCCGATTTTAAATCGGAGTAAAGATGATTTTGTTTTTAAAGTTTCCATTCACCTAGATTGGCTGCCTTACCAAGACTAAAGAATCTACTCTGCCCTATTATCATGCCATACATAGGGATAGAAGAGATGGGTTTACCAAACGAAGTGAAACGCAGACCCTCTGGATTTGAATTAGGGTTGCTGACGTTTTTTTTTTTACTACGACGCTAAGCGTTATGCTAATGTAATATCTATTTGGATTAATTATTAAAAACAGAGTCTAAGTTTTTTTCCGAGAATTTTTTCCAGACAGACTCCTGGTAATAACACTTAATCAAGGGAAAATACAAAATTGTATTTGTGGATGGTGGGAAGAAATTATGGAATTTAAATAATAATAATAATAATGGTGTAATTGTTATCGTCGTAGAAAATGAACACGGCGACACGAGTTCAAATCTTGGACGAGACTGATTGCATTTTCACATAGCACTAATACCCTTGGGAAAGGTATGAATCCAATTATTCTCCCTCCAACTATGGGTAAATAGTAGGACAGACTAGGTTCTTCAGCCTTGGTGAGGCAACTAGTCTAGGAGAAGGAAAACTCTGAATTCAAACCTGTTAAACCCCGCTTAAAAAATTGACCTTGTGTCATATCCTGCCCGAGCGGAGGGGTTGGATAAATAGGATAATAGTAATAATAACAACAATTTGTACTTACAATCCTATCCGATTATAAGCATGAGATTTATTAATTTTGACAAATAAAATCAAGTAGGCAATAATATTTATGATTTACGAAAGGCGTCTATTCTAATTAGAAAAAATAACATATAAATGAGAGAGGAATACGTGAGGGATATAAGTAAAATAAATAAACAAATATTAATTGGGTAGAATGACCAATACAAAAAAATCACAGGTCGTGCTGATTATACGATGCGTGTTCAAAAAGTATCAAGACTGAATTTTGAAATTCAAATGAAGTCGTATGCACAACTAAGTGATTCTGTCTTGAAGCAATGATGTCAAGATGTATATATCAATGCAAATGCAGCAACCACGATATTCAATAAACCGACATTTACTTGTTTCCTGAAAACTAAAAATTCATCTTGAGGATAAGATTTGAGGACGTGAAGGAAATTAAAGAAATTACAGTTGTGCAGCAAAGCTTTGCTCTATATAAAATGAGAAGTTTCTGGGGATCTTCAACCAATAGAAAACTCGCTGGAATTAGTGTTCTGAATGTCCTATGTGACTATTTTAAACAAAATTAACGTTTTATTCATTTTTCATATCTATGTGGGCGAATACATCTGTTTCAATATCTTTGAACTTACACACACATTATATATATATATATATATAATTTGTTAAATTTGTTAATAAAGAGTGCTCAGTATCAGTGATAGAGCATTTATAAATAAGTTTGAATAACAGACACAGAACCAACGCCGCTAGATAATTTTGTTCTGATGATCTCATTGGCGAGAAACTGAGACACCGTTGCCTATGTCGACGCTTGTCAAACTTAGATCTCTATATGATCTATCACCAATATTGAACACTCTTTATTGATATAAAAGTAAGTAAAGTTGGCGACCGTAGTCGAGGGCGACCAGAAGGCCCCCTTTTCAATAGCTACAATACTGAGGTGTAGGGGAGTGCGCTACTCCTTTCTCTGGATTGCTCCACTTTACCCTTGATACGTACCTTATATTGTTGAGTTAAGCAAGGAGGTATCGAGTACCATTTTTAAAGTCTTTGGTATGACGTGACATGAGATTGAACAAAGGTCACTTGAACCATTGGCGAACACTCTACACACTTGGTCACTTGAATTTTAACTGTTTCTAATAACAAATTACAAAAATATTCAAGCCACGCAATCATTTTAATAAAATTTGTTATTAATATTTTTCTCGACCAAAAAGTTTTAGATAAGGATTTTCTTCTCTTATTCCGTTATCCCATAACCTATACAGAATTTGAATTCTGGTTGCCAAATCCACTTCCTAAGACGATAACCGTTACAACTCAAGCGCTTCCAGAAACTAAGTATGATTGTAACATTGTAAGCGAATGGTACCAGAGTGAGAATTGTAAGTGTTTAAAAAAAATCGCAGTCAGAAGACAGACAAGTTGACTAAGTTCAACATTTCGTCCAGTTGGTTAGGTGAAGCAACATATGCTTGATCTAGCATTCCGAAATGAAAATAGCAGTTGACAAGGGTTTTGCCGTGGTCACCAAACTCGATCGGCCATCCAAATGAAGGCGGGGAAGGGCTGGACGGAAGACGCCATTTATGTGTGGCTGAAGTCGGGGCTGGGTGTTCTGCAAACCCTAATAAAAGATGATTCTCGATGAGCACTCTTTTGGTGGCTGGGGCACAAAGAGACAAGCGTTCTGTGTAAGCCATTTACTCGTAATTATACAGCTGCAGAAACTGAACGAAAAGAATAAAGTAACAGAAATCCAAACACTTGAGGAGATTTTGGGTTCCTCCTCCCCCATCATCGACATATTAAGCAGCACAACATATAATCTTCTTGTTAGCGAGGCTTAAAATACACTAACCATATTAGCCTGGTCCAGGATTTGAACTCGTGTAGCTGTGTTCATTTCCTACGACGATAACCATTACACCACGGGCACCTCTTTAAATAAAATACCCTAACTATATCCCTTGTAGAAGGCTAGACAAAGAAAAAATTGTGATGTCTTGGTTTGGTTTAGTTTTAGGACATATCAACCACAGTAGGTTATTTTATGCCAAACTCATTTTTATACATATAAACAGTTCTATTTCAAACAATTCAGTTTAGAATAAGTACAGTTTCAATATCAAAAACAGTTCTATTTCAAGCTATTCAGTTTAGTCAATAGAGTTAAATGGTTCCAAGTATTGCTATGTATCACAATTCAATTAAACATCAGTCAATTATTTACGCAGTTAAATATTAAGTAAGTAAAGTTAGTCGAGAGGACCCGAAGCTCCCTTTTCAATTGCTACTACACCGAGGTGCAGGGGAAGACGCTACACCTTTACCTGGATGGCTACACTTTACCCTTGATACGTACCTTATAATGCTGAGTTTTAAGCAAGTAGGTATCAAGTACTATTTTTAAAGTCTTTGGTATGACCCGACATGAGATTGAACCTGGGTCGCCCAGACCATTGGCGAACACTCTGTCCACTAGACAATGAGCTGGTTCGTTACAAAATTAAAACAGTTCTATTTCAAATAATTCAGTATAGCATAAGAACGCATTTTAGTTCTATTTGACCCATAGATAGGACCTTATCCGAGGATACCACTCCGAGTCAGAGTTGACCTGCGAGCAATGGCAATGAAGAGGTACTCTACATTCACCTAAGCTCCAGCATTACTGAAGCATCCACATCAGATTGTTTAGTGTCATATCTATCCCACTTTCTGCAGAGATACAGTCGGTGTATTCTACAGCCCCAGCCGACTGGGTCATGATAACTTGGGTATAACATTAAACTGCATCTGACGATAAACATCCAGTTCTGGAGGCCGGTGAAGTGTGAAGTACCCCTTCATTGCCATTATTCCCAGTACCACTATGACGCGGAATGGTAATACCTGTTAGGGTTCATTCTATAAGTCATAGATTTGTTTTAGAACTATTACAATTGAATAGGAATACTTGAAACCACACAAATAAGAATTAAAGAATAGTTACTTGAAGCAGTGATTATTTATTAAAAGATTTTTATTAGTTTCTTTAAGGATATAAGTCTGTGCAATTTATTTGTATCGGAGAGTTATCAAGTATTTCTGCGTGCAAACAACTCTTAAAAAACAATTACAAAGTTGGGATTTACTAAACTTTTTTTTTGCTTAGATGTTGCTCAAGGCTGTATTAATGGGGCACTCGAAAAAGTTTGTTAGTCTAGCTTGTTAACCATTACACAACCGGAGGAGCCCCCAGAACAACTATAAAGTAAATAGAAATGTACAATGTACGCGGCTCCCTAACTTCAATCAACGACTTATATAAGGAAATCTTAATTTGTTACTCGTATTTTCAAATTGTTAGCCGATTTGAAAATACAAGTTACAAATTAAGATATTAATCTGATAAATATAATGTACAAGTTTGTGTTTTCTCTGTTGTCGCTTAGCTTTCACAGTTTTAATAATTATGGTTCAATAATAAGTAGATTTTGCATGTTTGCAACAACCAAAATTTGCAGCCATCGGACAAACTGACCAGATGCAGCTGTTTCCAGACAAACTAAATTCTATAAGTCAGACAGCAGCAATGAATTAAGATCAGAAAGATTGTCGTTTTGCAATGAATCAATATTCTATCGTTAAAAATCATTTTAAACTATTAAATGCTGTATCAAAATTTCTCTACGCAATCTCCGAGTGGGTACTGAAAAGTTATCGGCCTAACTAAGAAATAAATAACAGAGCCATAAAACATCCAGACAATTTCAAATTAATCTAGAACACTTGTTTCTTAAGTTTCTTAAAAATTTTGAAAAAAAATGTTTTAAAATTCTCTTCTTAATTGAGCCGAGAAGCTTTCATTATTACAGTTAAATTCTATGTGTATGCGTTTATCCAAAAACCCCGCCACGGGCAAGATATGTCATAAGGCCAAAGCTGGTTAATGGATGCGATCGTGGCGTAATGGTTATTGTCGTAGGACGTGGACTCAGATAAACGAATTGAAAATTTTGAACGATGCTGCATTACACAATAATAGCCTTGGGAAATGTATGAATCCAGCTATTCTCTCTTCACCTTTGGGTGAATTGTGAGATAGATTGGGCTTTTTAACCTTGTTATGACAACCTGTCTAGGAAGATGAAAACTGAATTCAAACCAGTTGTAGACTTGGACAGGGATATGGCTTAGCCAGGCTATTCCTGCTGAAGACACTACATGAGTAGGGTAGACCCCCTCGATCAAACTTGGTTACGTGACCAGAGAGAGCTTGTTTAAATTCAGAGTTTTATTTTCCTAGATAGGTTG
Source organism: Sepioteuthis lessoniana (assembly GCA_963585895.1). NCBI lineage: Eukaryota > Metazoa > Mollusca > Cephalopoda > Myopsida > Loliginidae > Sepioteuthis > Sepioteuthis lessoniana. The sequence continues at coordinate 12,233,375 of OY757907.1, read as the reverse complement.
CCTTTACAAGACTGAAGAACCTAGTCTGCCCTACTATGCTACCCATTGCTTAGTGAAAAGTAGATGGATTAACGTTTTTACCAAATGATATTAAAGCGAAGTGAACTGCAGTATCGTCCAGAATTCGGGCCACCATTTCCTACTCTATAACCATTACGCTAAATATGCCTCCAGTCAAATTCTGTGTGTTTATGCGAGTTTCTTTCTGACGCATGTATGATAAACTTTGGAGAATTGATTAAAAGTGAGAGTGCAACCCCATTGCCAGGTTCCTTCTCGGGTAATTCTGTGTCTAAGACAAATTAACCCTAGAAAAGTAGAGCGGGTCATTTGGTACTTCATTCCTTTGAATGAATAAAGCGGTCACCATGACCGCTGCCCGAAAAAAGACCAACTGTGGCGTTGGGGTTAATTATCTAGTTTAGCATACAATTAATAATGTAGCAGGTTCTACAGTCAAGTTCTGTGCAGCTCACGTGATCTTGTTGTTTAATCACGTGGTCTTGTTCCGTTTTAAGATAAGTTTACAAAATAACTAGCAAAGTGATATAAACCTACTGGAAGGTTTTCTAGTTTAATAAATTTGATCCTTACTTGGTGCTTCTGTACAATGGCCTTGTGGCAGACTAAGATTATATATATATTTCGATTCTAATGACAAGTTTAGGGCACAATACGACTGAACTGGTGGGATATATAGTAATTACGCGAGTCCGATAGATTTTTGCGTGATTTGATTAAATAAGAGCAATAATTATATAAAAAAAACAAGCAAAAAAATACTTGCCCCCTTTAAATAGATGAAAAATACTTGGATTAGGGGTTTTGATTTAAAGTTAGTAAAGAGGTTTAGGGATATTCGGAAAATTGGAGGTTTTCCCAACCTTGACATGATAGAAAGTGAAAAATGAAGTACTAATGTTGATTGATAAATAAATTTTCAATCCTATAAAACAAGTTTTATTCAAGATAAAATCATCAATCTGCTATCAAAATAAAATAAATGTATTTCTCGACTGAATTACAAAAGTTGATTCATAAATAAAGTTTTCAATCTTATAAAATAAGTTTGACAACAACTGCCGTCAAAATGAACGATTAATTGATTTTAATGGTTTGGGTTTTATGGCATCTCAACCTTTGTAGGTTATTTCATGCCAAATCAATTTTTATACTAATAAACAGTTCTATTTCAAACAACCCTGTTTAGCATGAGTATACAGTTTAATTGTCAAACACATTTCTATTTCAAGCTATTCAGTTCAGTCAAACAGTTCGAACTCAGCTAATTCAGTTTAGTATAAGTACAGATTTTGTTTAGATACAGTTAAATGCCAAACAGTTCCATATCAAATAATTCAGTTTAGTGTAAGTACAGTTTCAATGTCAAAAACAGTTCCATTTCAAGCAATTCAGTTTAGCGTAATTACACAGTTTAATTGTCAAAACATTTCTATTTCAAGTTATTCAGTTTAGTCAAACAGTTCTCGTTCAAATAATTCAGTTTAGCATAAATAAACAGTTAGTTTTATTTAACCCATCGATAGGGCCCTATCAGGTGCTACCATTCTGGGCCAGAGTGGTCCTGGACGCGATGGCAAAGAAGGGGCGCTCCGCATTCCCCAAAGCTCCAGCATCACTGGGGCCTCACCATCAGATCGTTTAGTGTCATACCTAGGACACTCATTGGTGGGGGTCAGTGTATTCTACAGCTCCAGCCGACCGGGCAATAGTGGTTAGAGAATTGTGTTCATATTTACATTTTTTGTGTAGTTATATCTTAGAACTTGTTATATAAACGGTAGAATAGAATAAGAATGATTCTTGAATGGATCTATTTGACTCTTTGTTGGGACTCTAAGAGGTGCTACGATTCTTGGTCAAAGTGGACCAAGGAATAACTGCAGTGAAGGAGTACCCCACGTTCCCCAGAACTGAAGCCTCACAATTAGATGCAGTTTAGTGTTATCCCAAGGAGATCCATGGGATGTGTCTTACCGTATTTACAAACCCCTCCGCTCGGGCAGGATATGACACAAGGTCAATTTTTATGTGGAGTTTAACAGGTTTGAAATCAGAGTTTTCCTTCTCCTTGACTAGTTGCCTAACCAAGGCTGAAGAACCTAGTCTGTCCTACTATTTACCTATAGCTGGAGGGAGAATAATTGGATTCATACCTTTCCCAAGAGTATTAGTGCTATGTGAAATGCAATCAGTCTCATCCAGGATTTGAACTCGTGTCGCCGCGCCCATTTCCTACGACGATAATCATTACACCACGGGCAGCTCCAAAATGGGATGTGTCTTACAGTAATCTTATTGTAAGCCCCGCAGAATGGGTGGTAACAATTCGTGGATTAGTAATTTCAATTTAAAGTTGGTTCAGAAGTTTACGACTGGTCAAAATCAATCGCAGGTTTGACATGATAGAAAAGTAAATGTCTTTGCGTCGATTAGTAAAGTTCCAAACCTGTAAAACATGTTTTAGACCAGCTTAAACAATGAAACTGGTACCAGGATGAAGTAGATTTATTTCTCTTCAAATTTTTCACGTTTATTTTTCAGCATTGAACGTTTGAGAAATGGAGATTTAACTATTTCATACTGTCTATGAAAAAAGATTCTGAATGAAATTGCAAACAGTAACATCAAATTTAGTATTGGATGAAACATACTGACGTTTCGTTGCCACTTTTATTTTCGGGAGCAGCGAAAAGGCGCGAGATTGATATGCCATTAAACAAAGGAAACAAGCTAAACTAGGCGCTGATTTATACATAACCAGTTCGCATGACTAATTGGCAGTGCCGTGGTGTAATGGTTATCGTCGTAGGAAATGGACGCGGCGATACGAGTTCAAATCCTGGACGAGACTGATTGCATTTCACATTGCACTAATAGCCTTGGGAAAGGTATGAATCCAATTATTCTCCCTCCAGCTATGGGCAAATAGTAAGACAGTCTGGGTTCTTCAGCCTTGGTGAGGCAAGTAGTCTAGGAGAAGGAAAACTCTGATTTCAAACCTGTTAAACTCCGCTTAAAAAAAAATTGACCTTGTGTCATATCCTGCCCGAGCGGAGGGGTTGGGTAAATAGACAGTTCGCATGACTAACGAACACCCTAAATGTTGACACACATCGAACTAAGCACGTTTGAACAGAACTGCATATGCTTCTGAATATGAATATTCGAACATGTTTTTATCTTTCCTATTAGCAACATTATGGGGGGGACTTATCAAAGGAAACTTGAGAAAATAGACTGGGAATGAGAGAGAGAGAGAGAGAGAGATGAAAAGAAAAAGGTGAAAATGAGAAATTATCTTTGAAGTGACAAAGTCAAATCAAAAAGCTAAAATGAACAACAAATGTTTTTTTTTCTGGGAAGTGAAATTCGACCCTTTTACGCGTGGCACATCGGTTGTCGCTGTTGGAAATGGAATTGGTGTCCCGAGTTCAAATCATGAACGAGGCTGATGCGTTTCACTTAACTCGAGAACGGCATTAATCTATCTATTCTCTCCCCAGGTCTGGGTAAATAGTGGAGTATTTCAGATTCTTTAACCGTGTTAAGGCAACCGGTCTAGAAGAAGGGCAATAATAAATTAAAAGCCGATTAAATTTGATCACGTGTCCCGTCTTGCCTGTAGTGGGTGCGTTTGATAGATACATTATTTATAATTTATATAATGTGCGAGGGTTAGCAGTTTATGGTGTTCGAGATGGCCTCGGCGACCAGTGTTCTAGTCCTGGACAAGGTTATTTGCGATTCAATTTTGCGCTAATGCCCTTGGATCTATTTGTTATGCTTTGCCCTTAGTGTTACAAGTACAGCGGTTTGGTTACTTTTGCGTCGCACAACAATTCTGAATTGAAACTAGCTTCACTTAAACATTGATCTTGTGTTGTATGCTTATTCGTAATAGAGGGAGTTGGTTTGGTTTGGTTTCTTTGTTTAATGGCATATCAACCTTTGTAGGTTATTTAACAGTGGTGGTACTATTTAACCCATAGCTTGGGAGGATAAAGGGGTTCATACCTTTCTCAAGAGTATTTGTCTGAAAGTGAACGCAATAGCTCGACTGGAGTACGAACTCGCGTACTACGATTCCGTAGTCCATCGCTTTAACCATTACACCACGAGGGGTTGAGTAAATACATCGTTGAAGCATTTTTGACACTATGTTAATCTTGTCGACTGTGATAACCAGATTTATTCTTTCTGGTTGCTTTATAGAGAAAGAAAATGTTCAATTTTAAGGATTTTCAAAATTAATTTTAAGTCGTGAAGGTTTTCCAAAAATTACCAATATCATTTGGTTATCGTAATAGTTTATTTGACTAAGGAAATTTCCTTCTTTTCGCAATCGTTTTTAACAAGACAAAGGACTAAAAAATTGATGATTGAATTTTTTACCATTTTCTTGGTGGTTATGAAGAGTATCTTTATTTACGTTTTTTTTACAGACATCAGAATATGAACAACAAAAAAAAAACCAACGAAGATTACGTTACGTTTTAATGTAATTGTGTGTAAAGTTTTTTTGCGCACAGTTAAATGGTTTTGAGTAACTAATAATTATCATAATAATAATAATAATAATCCTTAGTAAAAAATATCGCTCCAAGTCACTATTCTTTATACAAATAATTTGCACACAGTAATGATATCAACTATTCCTATCCAATACAAATGATTTTCTAACATATCTATTTATCCCATAGACGATAACTTAACAGGGAATAATGAAATGAGGGGACACTCAACACTCCCCAGATAATGAGCTTCACCATCCAATGCAGTTTAATGCCATGAAAAGGCTACGCATTTTTTTGATGAGGATCTTACTCCTCTGCAGAAGATTGTATTCTAAGCTCAACCAACAAGCGACGTTTAGAATAAATATTACAATATAATGAATCACTATCATTATGCGATAATTAAAACTAGCAATAAATGAACCAATAATAGAATATTTAAGATTATGATTAAAATATCACAGTTAAATAATTAGATAATCAAGATTGAATAATAAATGTTTACATTATGAATTAAAGAAAAATTAAAAGGAATGTCCCGATAGAACAATTAAAATGATTGATTGATTTTAACGGCATGCCAACTCGTCTAGGGTTATTTTATGCCTAGAGGTTAGAAAATTTCATACATTGTTCATTTATATGTAAATTTATTCGGACGTTTTTTTCCCTAAAAGTCTTCTGCACACAGTTGTATGGCTTTAAGTATTCCTGTGTAATAAAAATAATTTGCACCTAGTTGTTTGGTTTCAAGTATTTCTATCAAATACAAATAATTATATCACACTTGATATTATAATATTCCTTAGTGAACATTTATAGCCTTATGTAATTGTTCTTAATACAAATCAAGGATGTGTCCTCATGGTGTAATGGTTAAAGCGATGGACTGCGGAATCGTAGTACGCGAGTTCGTACTCCAGTCGAGCTATTACGTTCACTTTCGGGCAAATACCCTTGGGAAAGGTATGAACCCCCTTATCCTCCAAGCTATGAGTTTAATAGTACCACTACTGTTCTTCTAGGAGAATGGCATTAAATAATCTACAAAGGTTGATATGCCATTAAACAAAGAAATCAAATCAATCAACGACTTATATAAGGAAATCTTGATTTGTAACTTTTTTTTCAAATTGTGAGCCGATTTGAAAATACAAATTAAGATACTAATCTGATAAATATAATGTACATTGTTACAAGTTGTTTCTAGAAAACTGGTGTTTTCTCTGTTGTCGCTTAGCTTTCACAGTTTCAATAATGGTGGTTCAATAATAAGTAGATTTTGCATGTTTGCAACAACCAAAATTTGCAGCCATCGGACAAACTGACCAGATGCAGCTGTTTCCAGACAAACTAAATTCTATAAGTCAGACAGCAGCAATGAATTAAGATCAGAAAGATTGTCGTTTTGCAATGAATCAATATTCTATCGTTAAAAAATAATTTTAAACTATTAAATGCTGTATCAAAATTTCTCTACGCAGTCTCCGAGTGGGTACTGAAAAGTTATCGGCCTAACTAAGAAATGAATAACAGAGCTATAAAACGTCCAAACAATTTCAAATTAACCTAGAACAATTGTTTCTTAAGTTTCTTTAAACTTTTGAAAAGTGTTTTAAAATTCTCTTCTTAATTGAGCCGAGAAGCTTTCATTATTACAGTTAAATTCTATGTGTATGTGTTTATCCCAACCCCCCGCCACGGGCAAGATATGTCATAAGGCCAAGATGAGTAAAGCTGGTTAATGGATGCGATTGTGGCGTAATTCAGTTCTTAATACAAATTATTAACAGATGTATTGCATCAAGTATTCTAATCGATTAAGAATAATTCTTAAACTGCTCTATTTGACCCATAGATGGGGCCCTAACAGGTACAACCTCTCCGGGTTATAGTGGACCTGGGAGTAATGGTAATAAATATTATAGTCACATGATTGAAATAAAGGATTATAATAAGAATAATGTTTAAAGTAGGGATTACCAGGTAATGATTCCATATATGGGTTTATATATATTCAATACACCTCCCTGTACGCGGAGAAGGTGACACAAGGTCAATTTTAAGTGGATTTCGACTGGTTTGAATTCAGATTTTTCTGAATTTTTCCTAGACTGATTAAAGGGTTCAATCTGTTTTACTATTTATTCATAGCTTAAGGGAGAATAGATAAATGCAAACCTTTTTCAATGGGATTCGTGCTCGTATGTGAAATGCAAACAGCTTTGTCGAAGATTTAAAATCTTGAGTGACAGTGACATTCACATCTCCAGCGCTTCCTTTGGGATTATAACATTGTGAAGTTAATAGAAATTGGAAATTCTTTCAGTTTGAGAGAAGATATGAATTTGGCAGACACTAATGTGTCATAAAACAACACCAGGTCATGAAAAGCAAAAACAAAAAAAAAACTTTGGTTGATGAGTGAATATAACGTTTTTAAATATTGTTTTACGGGTGATTTTAAGTAAATGTTTGCCCAACTTAAAGGGTGTGGAGATAACGTGACTTCAGTTTGGAAACTGACAAGAAAATTAATTGAGACTTATTTTAGAAAATTGATTATAAAAATCGAACGATATCTCGATGCTTCTTTAAGGCAAGGATACTGAAATTAATATATCTATATGAAATATGGGCTTACATTTATGTCAATAATAATTTGCCCCCCAAAAGAAAATGTAGATTCATTATGAAGAGTGACAAGAAAATTGTTGGGGTTTTAGGTGGGACAATTGATTGGGAAAAAAGTAACATTGAGATTTAAATTAAGAAAGTCATTGTTGAATTTATTGCTTTTTGAAACTAACAATTCTGATAGGAAAGAATAAAAAAAGATTTTTGGTTTCTAATGCCTTTTTTAAGAGTAAAATTACGACTGAAACGAAAAAAGAAGAAAATTTTTAAAAAGAATGTACAATAAACGATCGAACAAGTCAAAAGTGGCTGGGGAAATTTCATGCACGAGATATCTCGCTGAACGATGCTACTTAGTCCGGTAAACAAGTTGAGGTTGAAAGAGATCAAATTAAGACATTAGGATTTTTCAATTTTATACCACGTGAGAGATAGCTAACATACTCAAAATATACAACCACCTCTTCGGCAGGGCTTAGAATACGCTGTCCGTATCCCCTGAAGAGGGGTAAGAGACCCCAAAAGGGGTGTCCAAGTTATAACGCGAAACTGCGTATGGTGATGAGGCTCCGGTGGAATACTCCGTCATTGGCATTACTCCGAAGTCCACTCTCACTCCGTGTGGTCGTCCCATCTATGGTTCAAAATAGATATGTTTGCAAAGTACTTGGATACTTGATGACATAACTGCGTGCAAAAACTCTTCAGAAATTAGCTACAACTCCCCCCCCCCAAAAAAAAACAAAAACAAAAACGTAAATATAAATGTACAAATAACGTGATTTCTTTAACTTCTGGTTGATATGGCATCAAAGTCAATCAGTGAATAAAATATTCAAATTAAATGATGAAATTAATTTGTGCAAATATGATTTACCACTTAATTAGTCACATCTACATCACCCCAAAAAAAAAAAAAAAAAAAAAAAAAAAAAAAGAACAATGGACATTATTTAAATGTTATTGACAGTTGATGAAGAGTGCTACTTTGTTGCAATGTGGAACGCAAGAGATCATGGGGCAAGCGAAATGAATCACAACTCCAGCCACGAAATAAAGTGATTCTGTGTATTGGATTGGAAGAGAGTCCTTTCCCGTGGTTTTCTTCCGGAAAATTAAAAGGTCAATTTGAATAAACGTTGCTTTCAATTAGACTAACAAAAGCCAGCAATTGACCAAATAAGATTGCAATTAGTTCAGACAAAGTACATAATATTTCATAAGGATAAAAAAGAGCGAAATTTTAGGAAAAAAAATATATTCAAGGTAACAAATTATTACATCTATTAAGTCTGTTAAATATTCACCAGATATTGCACTTTCAGATTCATTTTTAAAAAAATTCAAATTTCTGACAAGAAAATTGATAGAAGTTGGGATTTTTTGTGAGGCAATTGATTATGAAAAAAAAGTAACATTGAAATCGAAATGAAGAAAGTCATTTTTTAACTTATTGCCTTTTGAAATTCACATTCATAATAAAAAAAGAATTTAGAAAGACATTTTTTGCTTTTTTTTTTCTGGCTTCAAAAGGGACCTAACATAAAATATTTAACTATGCGCAGTGTATTCTTTCAAGCGCATTTTTTTTATGATGAAATGTGTAGTTAAATTTCTTGATAAAACCTTAAAACGCACTGGCTCTCAAACATTTAATGCATACATAATATATATATTATTCATTTTTCCTAGCTTTTTTTATTGCATATATATATATATATATATATATATATATATATATATATATATAATTTATTTTTCCTTGCTTTTTATTGCATATTAACTCTTTAAAAATCTTTCTGAAAAAAAAGAAAAAAGGAAATGACAACCAAGCAACCAATAGGGATTTAGTAAGCTTTTTGCTTAGATGTAACATAAGACCAAATAAATGGAACAGCCAATAAGACTCGAACTCATTCGTGAAGGTTTGCTAGTTTAGCTTGTTAACCCGAAGTGTCCCAATCAAGAAATAAATAACTACAAAGAAATATTTCTTTTTCTCTATTTTTTATCTCTCATATTATATATATATATATATATATATATATATATATATATATATACACACACACACACTAGGTGCAATGACTAAATTGTCGCCTAAATTATGAAGACAAAAACAGCACAGACGTCTCACTTTATCAGATATATTTACCGAAATTACATTGGAATATCTTGAAATACTATGAGTTAAATTCATTAAAAATATCTTAAACACGGCCTTCAGACGATTTCGGGATCTCCTACAAGTCTTTCCGGTTGTCTTCTTGTTTAAATTGCTAAATGCTATTGTTATCCTTATTTTCAGTTCATCTTTGGTGTTACACGGAGTATTGTTGTTCGATTGCTCAGCTATGCCTCACACATAATAATCAAAGGAGATCGGAATCTGTCGAGTAGGGCTGTCAAATGTTTGGGATGATATGGTCGCAGAAATTTTCTCACAGTCAATACTGGGTTTTCCTGCTTGTATAATATGACGTAGAGTCTTGTCAGAGGTAGGGTCTTCCAGTAACCACTCTCTCGATCCAGGCGAAAATAGTGTTGCCTGGCACTTGATGTAGGCCGCCATGTTGTGTCTAATACCATTTGGGGAGATGAACGGAGGTATAAAATCACCATAGTTAGTGACCCCACCCAAAACCATGATGTGAATCAGGTGTTTTCAACATTATAAGCACCGCTTGTGGGGACAGAACAAATCAGCAATTGTTCTGTGAATTCCTCATCCAAGAGAAATCAAAGCATGTGTAGGTGAAAGGGATCCTTGATTTAAAAAAAAAAAAAAAGCTTTTTAGTGCAGTCTTTCCTCTTGTCCTTCCAAGCTTGTAAGAAAAAAAAATGACATTTTTTCATCTTCTATGTAAAATACCCGATGTCTTCATGCGTCACCTGCGAAAGAACAGTGTTAATAAATATGTTCTTGGCTATGAGCGCGATTGATTTTCTTGGATCGTCGACAATCATAGCCTGGATCTAACTAATAAATTCGGGAGTTCTTATCAGAATGACCTGAGTGAGGCTTTCGACCTGTCGTACCCTCGTAATTACCATTGAACTCCTTCAACTCTTTTAGAATCCTCTACACTCTCCTAGGGTTGACTCCTAAACATAGTAAAATCTTCGTATAAGATCTACCGGTGTAAATACCAACGATACTGCATGTTGTTGGCAAATTTTCGGAGGAGTGAATTGTGTCATAGTGCTGCTTTCCTTATAGACAATGCCCAACTGACTCATTTGGTGTGCGGTTGTCAAAAGCTGAAACAGAGCGCATGCGTGAAATAAATAATTGAATATAAGGAGAGAATGGTGCCACTTTATCCATTGCACCTTGTATTTTAAGTCTTGAATTTAAATTCTTAAAAACAAATTGAACCAAGAAAACTCTCAATGAATCAAACTTAGAAATCAGAATAAATTGACTTCCTCCGGCGAAGGGTTAAATCGTAAGGTAGAGTATTTATCAACCAAGCCCCTCTAGCATGGAAAGGATATGACACTAGGTCAATTTTCAGCAGAATAGTGCTGATTTGAATTTAAAGTTTTCCTTATCTTAGAATGGTTTCCTTACCGAGACAAGACAATTAAGACGGCCTTACTACTTCCTCATAACTAGATAGTGTGTGTGGGGGGTATTTTCATGTCATTCGCAAGGGTGGGAAGTGAAACATGATCAGCTTCGTCCAGTCTGCTCGTCGTGTCCATTTTATACTACGATAACCGTTACGCCACGCGATTCGTAGGATAGAGCCTGTTCTATAGCTTTGGTTGGCTGATAGTCTAGAAGAACAGCTCTGAATTTAAATTTCTACCACCTCACGGTTATTGAATTCAAGGGAAATACATTGAAAAGACAAATCTAAAAGTGGCTCTCCCGTCCCGTTCAATTTAAAAATTTGTACGGTTGAGTAAGAAAACCTACTGTATGGGCAACAATCTGTCTTCTATAAAACCTTTGCTCGGTTTCCATCCTGGAGAGGAAGAAAGAATTGCTAAAAGCAACTCAATGGTTTTTCAAAACTAATGCTATACAATATTTATATTCTGCTTATATTTATTTAGGAAATTCATTTGCCTCACATCGTATGAAAAACAAACAAACAAACAGTTGATATAGTGTTTTTAGTCACTATAGCTCTTTGTTCGCATTGATTATCGCTTACTTTGCCATTTTTTCCGGAAGGATCCAGTTACCTTAAATTGCTTTGAAAACAAAATTTATTTGCTTTCTTCAAAAGAGTTTTAACTTTGCTGTTTGTATACAAATTTGAACATTTTCAAAATCACATCCCTGTGAGTAATCATTAAAGAACATCTAAAGAGGCCTCGGCGCCACGTTGTATGTTTATGTATATATATATATATGCAAATTTCATTAAACATAATAGACATTTTATGCCTACATATTTTCTTCTGGATCCGTTCGAATTCCCGTATTACTTTTATCGTATTCGGGAGGAATTGATTTAGGTATTGTCCATAGTTGTATGTATCCCTAGTACTTTCTGCCCGACTTTGGGCCATCATCAGAAAGTACTAGGAATACATACAACTATGGACAATACCTAAATCAATTCCCCCCGAATACGATAAAAGTAATACGGGAATTCGAACGGATCCAGAAGAAAATATGTAGGCATAAAATGTCTATTATGTTTAATGAAATTTGCATTAACGAAGAAATGCTGCCTAAATACACACACACACACACACACACACACACACACACACACACACACATATATATATATATATATATATACACTAAGCTAGCTCAAAAAGTATCGAGACTTTCTTTAAATTCTCTGATTTTAAAATTCAGAATAACTTATAGCTGGGGAATAAGGAGTTTCCCAAGTGTATTTGTCCGAACGTAAATCTAATAGCGCAAAATGAAATCAATCACACTTACTATGATGTATTACTCCTTAACCACGGCCTCATGAGGAATCCCCCTTTGTATATGAAATGATTGATTTATTGATTGGTTTAATGGCATGTCAGCCTGTCAGGGGTTAATTCATGTCAAGAGGCTTGCAACTGCGTACATTGTACATTTATATTTACATTTTTCGTGTAGTTTCTTAAGAGAATTTGTACACTCTTCTACGATATCAAGTATTTCAGTTAAATACAAATAACTTGCAAGCATATCTATTTGACGGGACCATAACAGGTACTAACGCTACGAGTCAGAGTGGAACTGGGAGTAATAGTAATGAAGGGATCGTCCAGATTCCCCAGAACTGAAGCCTCACCATCAGATGTATTTAAATGAACACCTCTGTTCTGAGTGGAGGTTTTACCTCTCTTCAGAGGATAAAGTCAGATTCTAAGATCCACCGATAGGGCGAATAGTTACTGAAAAGTTTGAAAATCTGAACGGGCTGCAATAGAGAGATAAATATGTGTGGGAAGTGCGACCCAACCAGGAAAAGGTGACTTTTTTGTAAGATTTAAAATGACAAGTTGATTTACTAAATCACATGACTGATCATTGGAAGTTGATTGGACATTTGTCATTCTGTCTAGTTCATTATATATGCCCTCCTTGTTTGTTTGCTTTCACCGAAAACCACTGACTGGGTTTTCAAGTGCATTGCCAGTAGGCGAAGAAACGTCAAATATAACTACAACAACAAATGCTGATAAAGACACCCCCCCACTTATCATATTTCTAATGGATTGGATACTTTATAAAATAGGTGTGTCTTATTAAGCGGTAAATGCCACACAAACATATATATATATATTAGTGTATGTGTATATGATTTGCACAAAAAGTTCTCAGGAGAATGTCATTTAAATGTTTTAAGGTTTAGTTGAAAGAGACAAGATGTCTGGACTCACAGCCAACAAAACTGTAAAAGTTAAGAATAAGTTTTGTAGTGTTCTTTTCATAACGATAACTTTAGTTCCCAGGAATTATTTTATTTGAAACACTCCTTTGTTTATCTTAATGTATGGATATCTATCTATCTATCTATCTATCTATCTATCTATGCCTACCATAGTGTGTTTATATCTATCATCTCAAAGTGTAATATCTATTTGAATCTATCATTAGCCCAGTAAGCTGGGGCTGTAGAATACACCGATTGCATCTCTGCGGAGGGGGTAAGACCCTACCCCAACGAATGTCCTGATATGACACTAAACAATCTGATGGTGAGGCTTCGGTTACACAGGAGCTTTGGGGAATGCAGAGTACCCCTTCATTGTTATCGCTCCCAAGTTTACTCTGCCCCAGAGTGGCAGAACCTGATAAGGTGAGTTAAATAGCACTAAAGAGTGTACTTATGCTAAACTGAACTGTTTTGACATTTAACGGTGTGGAAAGAAAGGACTGTACTTATGCAAAACTAAATTGTTTGAAATAGAACCGTTTATATTTATAAAAATGGATTTAGCATTAAATAACCTACAATGGTTGATATGCCACCAAACTATCTATGATACATAAAGTACTCGGTAACTTTTAATGTTTATCATACTGAAGCCGATAAAACTTACAAAACAATAAATTAAAAAAAAATGACGAAGATTATGTCATTTCGTAATTTGTATATTAAAGCATCAAAAATCAAGATTTCAAACATCGATTTTCCATTCAGAAGACTGACCTAACATAATCTTTTCTTCCCCTCCCCGGCTTCATATTTAGGCTCATGTCGTAATAAGTTAAGCTTTGTAAATACCAATAATCCTTAAAACTGGTTTATTAAGAAAGAACATTTAATGGACCTTTTTAAAAACGTTAGTAAATATTTAATTTCATTTAATACATAAATTTTCATTAAAAATGTGTATTTGTTAATTTTAGAGAAATTAAATGTCTTTTCTAATAGTTTCATTTGCGCTTCAATGTTGTTAGTATTTAAAATGGCATTTTGAAGAGAATTTACAAGTCGACAAACATATCTATATTGTAATGAGTTTTATCTTCACCTGATTACCTATATTTGTACCTTCGTGTCAGACTACACTTAATAAAAGGTATCATCATCAAGAAGAAGTGTTTAAAGAGGATTCTGTCAGCAATCGATGTCCATCGCTTGTTATTTCATTTGTAGCCTCGTGCCAGACTAAGTTTGCAAAGTGAGAAAAACCACTTGTTAACAAGTTTCGTAGATTGATTCGAAATTAGGGACTTCTATTGTATACCTGTGCAAAGTTTATCAAAAAGTTCTTTGCTATGAAGTAAATCTTAGCGTGAGAATCTTGAAATCATCAATTACTCGAGAGACTCCTCTCCCCATGAGACATTCTCAAGACAATTCTTCCTTATGGCTTTAAGACAGATTAATCTGAGATTAGAAAATACTGAAGAATAAATTATTTTGTGTTTCGGTATTAAATAATATTAAATTGAATTAGCACAAGATTTTAATTTTGAGTCTTCAATGAAGAATTGTTTCTGATAATTATCTTAGGTCTTATTTCAGTATAAGACATGATTAGTAAATATTCAGTAAACAATCGACTAATTAGTCCAATCGGCTAGTCTTAGAATAAATTGACTTTTCTCTCAGAAGAGGGTGCCCGGGGTATGATACAAAACTACACCTGGTGGTGAAGCTCCAGTTCTGGGCCTCAGGTAAATGTAGGTTACACCTCCATTGCCATTATTCACAGGTCGAAGCTGATGCCGAGTGGTAATACCTTTTCGGGTTTAATCTACGGGTCAAATTGATTGGTTAAAAAATTATTGTTATACGGTAGTACACAAAAACGTGACATGCCGTTAAAATCAATAAGTCAACGGAAGTGCATTGAAACTTTAAGAATCTAATTGGAGTTTTGTTTATTAAAAGAAAAAGTATTTTTCATCATTCTTTCACGATAGAAATACTAATTTACCTTTTCGGAGTCTGTTCATGTTTATTCATGTTGAAATTCAGTCTGGGATTATTTTATATCTAAACGTTAGGGAATCGCATTCATTGTTCGTTCATATTTACGTAATTGTTTCTTAAGGGTTTTTATATTAAACAAAAATTAAAAGTAGCAGTCTAACTTTTTAAAATGCAGCATTCACCCTTGCATTCAAACTTAAAATACATTGACTTTATCCCTTGCTGCGGGGTAAAACCTCCGCCACCAAAAAGTGTGTCCAGAGTATGACACTGATCTGAATCAGATGTTGAAACTTCATTTCTGGAGATCTAAGGTGTGGAGTACCCCTTCATTGTCATTACTCCCAAATCCACTCTAACCTTGGGCAGTAGTACCTGCTATAGTATCATTTATGAATCAAATGGATCTGTTTGGAAATTATTCGTAGTCATATAAGACCATGTGAAAAAAAACTCTTAAGAAACAACTACACAAAAATTATAACATGAATGCGATCCCCTACATCTTTGACATGAAATAACACCTGACGGGTTGACATGCCCTTAAAATAAATAAAATGCAGCTATTTTTGCATGCTATTTTCTGATGATGACTTAAACCACTTTTTAAAATTTATTTTTTTTTATTTTAGTGTACAAATAAAATTATGGGACAATTTTCCAACAAATCACAACATGAAAACATTCTCAATTCTACATGAAAGATCCTTGATTTTTTTCTGTTCATTTAAAGAAAAGTGTTTCTACAATATCTACAGACAGTTCAACACCTTCCTTCACTTAGACGAGACTTAAACCATTTTATCAGCTCTTTATGAAATCCTGAATTTCTTTCATCTTTTTTTCTCTCACAGATCTGTTTCTTTGAATCATTATCAACAAAAAAATAGAGCAGTTGTTTTGACGTCTTTTTGGTTCACTATGGAAAAGCCAATGTTATTATACTCACATAAACCTTTCGCCGATATACTACCATCCATTATTTCAAAAAAGTTTAACATTATCTTTAATCGATAATGCGCAGTGTTTTCGCTTCAAAGCACAGGATGCCCTTCTCTTATCCACTGGGGTCAATTATTGGGGTTAAATAAGAGTAAATGGTATTGATAAATGCAGGAAGACAAAAAAAGAGTTGCTTTTTTTTTTACAGGAGCGTCAACAGGTTAACAAATCTTGTATAACTTAACGTGTTGGTTGGAGCAGTTGCATGGAGAATCGTAGTCTGGAAAATTTGAAATGAGTGTTGAGTTAGTAAAGAAATCAGATAATGAGTTTTTGGAGGAGAAAAGCATTAGCTAACAAAAATAGTTCCAAATGTCCGAGGTGGACGTGCTGGACTGCACTATCGAAGTAAGTGAGTTCGATCTCCAGTCGTGCCATAACGTTCACTTTCGGATTAATACCCTTATTAACCCCCTTATTCCTCCCCATTTATAGATTAAATAGTACAACTGCGGTTCCTCTATAAGGATACTATTTGGTATTAAATAACCCTCGAAGGTTGATATGCCATTAAATAAAGAAATCAAACCTAAAATAAAAGGCAGTAAACCTATCCATTATTATTCATGAAGAAAATAAACAATTTAGACATTTTTAATATTAATGTTTAGTGCATTGTGTTAAATTGGAATTAGATTTGTTTCATTAAGAGTAAATAGAAAATTGATTCGAAAAGTAAATTATTTCACCAAGAAGAAAAATGAAAGAGGAAGTCAAGATTGAGGTAAATATTTAGAGTAAAATTAAGGAGAAGTACTCATCTTTACTCGGCATAAAAACAAAACATCTAAAAGCATATTTTGTTAAACAAAAATTTATTCTCCAAGAATTTTGACAGAGACTCACTTAGCATAATAGTAATCATCGCAAGAAATGGATTCGACAACTCGAGTTCAATTCTTGGACGAGTTTAATTGCGTTTAATTGGATGTTAGTATCCTTGGAAAAAGTATGCATCCATCTATTCTGCCTTCAGGTAGTGGAACATAGATCAGGCAACCAGTCTAGGAGAAGGAAAACTGAATAAAAAATATTGACCTTCTGTCATATCCTGCTCATGGTGGGGGAGTTTGGTAAAGAACTTTTTTGGGGACATAAGATCGAGCTAGGTATTTATAGAGAACATTAGCAAGAATATGATTTCTAGTGACATAGTCTGTGTAGGAACCCTCAGTCAAATCGATATCCATATAGAAAATCTGACCCTAGTTTTCTGTATGGCCATGAACCTCAGTCACATAAAAACACATCTCCATCCTCATTGGTTTGGTTTTATGGCAGATCAACCATTGTTGGTTATTAATGCCAAACCCATTTTATACATATAAACAGTT
This sequence comes from Sepioteuthis lessoniana, assembly GCA_963585895.1. Lineage (NCBI taxonomy): Eukaryota > Metazoa > Mollusca > Cephalopoda > Myopsida > Loliginidae > Sepioteuthis > Sepioteuthis lessoniana. The sequence goes on along the minus strand of OY757907.1, from coordinate 12,216,005 downwards.
CTATTTCAAACAATTCAGTTTACTATAAGTGTAGTTTTTTGTTTACACAAAGTTGAATGTCAAAACAGTTCTATTTAAAACAATTCAGTACTGTTTCACCTAAAGTTCAGGGGTAAGAGGGTTCATACCTTTCCCAAAAGGGCATTAATCCAAAAGTGAACGTAATAACGAGAGCTCGAACTAGATTACTATGATGTTGCAATCCAGCAAGTTAGCCACTACTCCAGGGGATCCCCTCCGTAATCTGTTTTGGTCGAGGGAGCGCTACGCATACAGTGTTTGGGTAGAAATTGTCAAACGGAGCACATCCCACTCCAGGTTTACAAATGAATTAAATTCAGGGGCCCATCTAATAATAATAATTCATATTTATATTATAATTATGTAGTTTCAATTCTTACTTTGATTTATCGGGGATGAAACATTATATCCAAATATACTTTATTTTACTACGGCTTAGGAAGACTTTTTTCTCAGTCATTGTATTTTCTGATGGCATTATGAACAATACTTTGAAATTGCATTTTTAAAAGAAAGTTACAGTATCTAAAAAATCCTACAATAATGAAAAATAGCTCAAGTACATAGTATTGGGTGTTAGTCTTTCATTAATACAAGTTTAAGCAAAGATGATAGACAAAAGAAGACGGGTGTTCCTGTAGATGCCAGTTTATTTGCTTTCTGCGTGAATTTAACGTTTCTGGTCAATTTTAATTCAAGATGTTGCAGATATCTCCGGGGGCTGAGTGGTCTGTCTCAACCCACACAAATACCTTTAAAATACTCCTTGAAATCTAACACGTTCTCATGGCATATTTTATCAAGATTGGCTCATTAGCCGACAAGTCTATTGGCAGCAAACAGGACAAAATATGCTAAAATGTACCAATTTTTCTATCATATAAAAGTGCAATAAAGTCAGGACATACTTGTGTTAGGAATTCATTCCTGTTACTAGATAAATATAAATCAATATAACTTGTCTTTTGTAACATTGAGATGAGATTCTCAAGTCATTATTCTTACTTTAAAACTAACCAATAAGGTCCATAGAATTCTATAACACCTATATCATTTGGCAAAAAATGAAGATCTCTATATAATTCTGCTTTTTTTCCAGGATGGCAAAAATACCTTGTATGATACCCAGAAAATCTCCAAAATATTTGTATCAATCAACAGTTGCTAAAATGTAATTGGTCTCCTTACGTGAAGAGGAGACGGCTAAGTGGCCTCTTTCGCCATTAAGATGCCACGAAATAATCAGCAGATATATATTTACCCACATTTCGGTCACGGAGAGGATAGGACAATTTTACAAGAGGTAAATTTTTAAATGGAATAAAGCTGGTTTGATTTAAGAGTTTTCCTTTTCCAAGACTGCTTGCTTTACCAAAGCTAAAAAGCACAGTCTGTCCTACTCTTTATCTATTGCTAGAGCAAGAACAGAGAATTCGAGCCTTTGCTTCGGTCATTAATCCAAAGTGAAACGCAAAAGATTCATTAAAATTTGAACTCTGGACACCGATTCCATTTTTGATGACGATAACCGTTGCACTAAGAACACCTCCTGCGGGTAGACCGTAAGAGTGTATTTCGATCTGGCACAAGCATTTTCGTGTTAATCTAAATGTAACACTCAAATCCATTTGTCTAAAGATGCCATGAAGTATCTAGCATAATAATCCAACTTTGATGGATTGATAAATTAATTTAACGGTATATCAACCAATCTAGGGTTATCTCATGCCCAGAGGTTAAGAAATCGCGTTCATGTTCGGTTTTGTATTGTTGTTTCTGGTGTGTTTTTTGCAATCAGTTGTATGATTTCAAGTATTCCCACCAAATACTAATATTTTATACCCAATCATTTGGTTTCAAGTAATTGTTTCTATTGAATGATATTCATTTGTTTGCGCAGTTATCGGGTTTCAAGTAACTAATAATAACTCTTAGTAAGCTATTATATCTTCAAGTAACTATTCCTAATAGGTACTACCGATCCGGGTTAGAACCTGGGAATAATAGCAATGAAAGAGTGACGCCGCCCTCCTTCGAACTACAGTATTAAATTCTAACCATCAGTTTAGTGTCATAGCCAAGACACTATACTTCAATAAGTATCCCTATCACTGAATCAACCAACAGTAAACAAACAAAAGCAGATGGGCGAGTGCAAACTTAAATGATCGATGCTGTGACGAAAACGTTTTATCTCAGCAGACGGGACTTTATTGAAGGTGCGTAACACTGTAAAGTGATTGATGAAAGTTTGCAAAATGTCGGTTAATTTTTGTGACAAAAAGAAAATTAGAGCTGGGGAAGGGAAAACAAAATATAAGAAAGGAAAGTTCAAGGTATATAAAATGATAAATGAGGTAGGTCGGTAGGTAGGTAGTTATGCAAAGAGAGAAAACGCGCGGGTATCAGAGTGAGATAGCGTGTGAAAGAAGTTTAAGAGAGAGACAGAGAGGTGTGGTTAGTGAGTGTGTTATTTTGAGAGACAGAGGGAGTAAACGAAATTTAGGGCAGAAAAATCGCTTGGGTGTACGAGTATCAGAGAATGAAAGAGAATCTTCGGCAGAGAGAGAGAGAGAGAGAGAGAGAGAGAGAGAGAGAGAGAGAGAGAGGCAGACGATTTTGATAAAATCGGAAGGAGTGAGAGAAGTTTAGGGAGAAAGAGAGTTCACAAGAGATGTGTATGCGAAAAGTGGAGCAAGTGAATCCATATGTGAGAGAGAGAGAGAGAGAGTGTGTATGTAGGCTAAAAGTGTTGAGAGAGAGTGTGTGTGAGTGTGAGGGTGTTTGTGCGTAGTAAAATATGAGGTGAGTCCACAAGAGAGAGAGAGAGAGAGAGAACAAATAATTTTAGGGTGAAATGAGAGGTGTCTCCGGAGCCAGTTCTGGACTTTGGTTCAGAGCGAGATTCTGAAAAGGGAAAAATGGCAGACTTGAGGCCGTAAGGCTCCCAGGTTCGGCTTGGCAACCTCCGGGGGGGGGGAGCTGCATTATTGACTCCTTTTGACAAGCCTCGGCTCCTCAGGCTCACATCGCACTAAGTGAGCCGATGAGAAACACAGACCAGCAGGGTTCGAGCCACGGCTCGTTCCCAAACTTCCCCTCCCCTTATCCCCACTTTAATCAGCCTTCAGGCTATTGACCTTGTGTCGAGCCTTGTCTGGTGGGAGACATTGGCAAATAGCGAGAGAGAAGTTTTTTGCGTAAAAAAAAAAAAAATTAAAAAAAGCATTAACAAAAAGAGGATCCCAACTGATCAAATGTGAAATAAACAATCGATCTATGTAAACAATCAAAACAAACAAGTCAGAGAAATAATTGATACTTTAAAGTTCCTTTGCCTGAGCCAAATAAAAAGTAGAATTGGGTGCCTGCCCTTGCTAATACAACAGAGCTTTTCTTGTGTTGGGAAGTCGAACTTAACTTGCTAACCTACTATTTTGTCCTGGAGGTTAAATAAACTAAATAAACATCTACATACTTTGCTCGGGGGGAAAAGTAGTCAAGTCTGAGTTAATTTTAATATATTTAAAGCAATTTGTAAACAATTCAATGGTTTCAAGTAATTGATAATCTTTTGTAAACAGTCATAGCTTAAAGTAACTATTCTCAATACAAATAAATTGGATACATTATTTTTAGTTTGCTTTCTACATTTAATGGCATATGAACCTTCGTGAGTTATTTAATGCCAAAGACATCCTTGTAGAAGAACAACAGTGATACAATTTAACCCATCTGTCTATATTGCTGAGATGAGATATTATGTACATTATTTACATTTTTCGGACTATTGTCCCCATCTTTGTCGCCAAGTTTATCACAACGTTTCGGCCGTTGTACGCTCCGGCCTTCTTCAGGTGGTTTGAATGTCCTCAAGGACACATGGTACAGTGGATAAAGGCAGTGGTTAGATCCAGTGACATCCCCAAAAGAGTGGGAGTTCTATACCCGGTGAAGGCAGAGGAGAACTTTCAGAAGGGAAATTAACTGGAGATAACTGATATCCATTAAACATGGTTCGTGGAACTAGAACAGTATACCCCGATGAGTGAAATAAAGGGCTTCGACATTCCAACCAACTGAAGAAGGCTGGAGCGTACAAGAGGGCCGAAACGTTGTGATAAACATGGCGACAAAGATGAGGACAACTGTCTGAAAAATGTAAATAATGTATAAGAGGGTCCATACCTTTCCTCCCAAAGGTATTAGTTCCAAAGTGAACGTAAAGAGCCCGACCAGAGTTCGAACTCGCTTACTTCAAGGTTGTAATTAAGCACTTTAGCCACTACTCCACAGAGTCTTCAACTCACAGTATTTCTATCAAATATAATAATTATATTTTATAATACTCATATATTTACACAGACTTAAATAGTTTCACGTATTTCTATCCAATACAAGGACGAGGTGCATACGATAAGTTTCCAGACTTTTTTCGTACGGGCACTTTTATTGATAGTACAAATAAAACTCTAGTCCCCTTCGAAGTAATCTCCTCCGGGTTCAATGCACTTGTTGTACCGTTCCAACAACTTCTGGAAGGCCCCATGGAAGTCCTCTTGTGTGAGCGTGTCAATGACCTTCGTCACAGCCTCTTTCATCTCCTCAATTGTCTCATAACGACAGCCTCTGAGCTTAGAGAATAACCAAAAGTCACAGGGAGCAAGGTCTCGACTTTAGGGAAGCTGAGGAACTGTCTGGATGCCCATCTTGGTCAAATAGTCAGTGACAAGGATGGAGTTGTAGACTGGTGCATTGTCCTGGTGGAAATGCCACTCACCGAATTTGAAGAATACTGGCCTCTTCCGACAGAATCTCTTGCTGAACTCCCTTAAAACCTCAACATCGTAACCTAAACAATTTGGCCAATCAACTCTAGTGTATTGATATCCTTACTCCTCCCTTATAGACTCCGTGGCTTCCTTGAATCTCTTATGCCACTCCAAAACTGATTCTCGATTCATGCAAGATGGTCAAAAAGCAGTCTGACGCATTCCATACGTTTCTGTGGCGGCATTTTTTCCAAGTTTAAAACAGAATTTTATTGCACATCGTTCTTTTAAGGTGTCCTCACGTCCAGATTGCATTTTTGAAATTCACCAGCTGTGACAATCAGGCTTTAGTAGGGTATATTCCAATTGTTGCTGTAGCTGTTCATTTGAACGTGAAATCATAAAAATTGGACAGTCACCTCATAAGATGTATAGCAATAACATAGTAATTTTTCATGAGTCTACGACAATTTTAAAAGCTTGTACGAAAAAAGTCTGGAAATTATTGTATGCCCCTCGTAATTTTCAAACGGATCTATTTGACCCATAGATGTGGGAGCAATGATGATAAAGGAGAACTCAATACTCCCGAGATCTCCAGAACTGGAGTCTCACCACCAGATGTTGGTTATTGTTGTACCCAGTCTTTCTCCTTGGCAGAAGATGCTGTCGGCGTATTCAAAGCATAAGCGTTGAGGCTATAAATGATTAAGGTATCGTCAATGTATTATAGTATGATCAGCCAATGATATTGCAAATTCTACTAGTTTGAAATAACGACAAAAAAATGGATCGGTTATTAAATGTTGAGATAAAAAGAAAAATATACAATATAGAATAAGTCAAAATTATATAATTACAACTTTTGGACGAGTCTTAATGACTAAAGAAAAACGAAAATAAATGTGATTACCATGTTAATAAGATACTAATTAGTAGAAAAGCAATAATGATGTTGGATTTTGTAAACGAATGAATCTTTGTTTAATAAAAATGTTAATAATGAAGGGAATGGATGGTGATTTTTATCAGAATGAGATTGGGAACAAATAAAAAACGATGATTTGCTTAGAAGAATTTTCACACAATGGTAGGTGTAAGAGAGTAAAAAGTCTCCAGTTTTGTATTCGTATGTGTGCGCGCATGCGCGCTCGAAGTAATAAATATCTCGTTCGTTTCTCATAAACGTTTCCGGTAATTAGATATTATATCAATATTTGTTTAGCTCCACACATCTATTACTTCACTCACACAGACGCGTGTGTATGTGTGAGTATATATATATATATATATATATATATATATATATATATATATATATATATATAAAAGAGCTATGTATTACATGGCAACAAATATATTCATATTCTAGCAGTATAGCAATGATATTAAAAAGAAAAATAAATTAAACTACCCGCCTAACAACTTAGTTTCACAATTTCTTGATCATCGGGTAAGTTTTCGTGATTAGATACACATATTTGTGAAACCTAAAGAGGTGATTCGGCTGATCTTATTCAGTTTTCTCTCTGATATTACGGCATTATCGTATTTTGGTTCATAAGTTTTATTCGCTACTGTTTGTACTGCTGTTGTAGCTTTAAACGAATATTTTATTTTTAAAGGAACGGTTAAAAAAAAAATACAAATATCCTGTCTGTGTATGTGTGAGTACCATCTCTCTTTCTCTCTCTCTCTCTCTCTCTCTCATATATGCATAAGCTTAATGTATATCATAGCTATATAATCATATAGACGATTTCTGTAATTGTTTCGTTATGTTCAATTAGGCAGAAACCAGATCGATTATCAAAAAAGTTGCAAAAAATACCTTTCTATTACTTCGAACCAAACAGGGGAGTTGCGCTTAGAGTAACGGTTAATGTGGTTGAAAACGGAGTTAGTGACAGGAATTCAAATCTTGGACGAGGCCGTTTGCGTTTCACTTCACGTTAATGACCTTGGGGAAGGCATGAATCTATGTTCTCCCTCCAAGTTATGGGTAAATAACAAGACAGACTGGATGCTTTACCAAGTAAGGCAATGAGTCTTGGAGAAAGCAGTACTTCTCTCAAAAATTGACCTTGTGTCACATACTGTCCATGGTGGAGTGGCTGGATAAACATATATTTCAAATGAGACGTGTAATTTAGAAACTCATTCCAAGCAAAGAAAGTGTGTGTGTGTGTGTGTGTGTGTGTGCGTGCGTGTGTTGTGGACGACTTGAAGATCGAAACTAAGCAAAGATTTCTTCATAATAAATCTCTAACTACTGCAACCCAAACACACGCTGTGTAGAGACCTGCTAAGAAACTTTCATCCTATACAGAAATATTACAAACCAATATTCATATTTTTGAAAGAGATTAATCTTTGTTCAATTTTCATTACTTTTTCTTCCTAATATGACGAAATTAAATCCGTTTTTTGCTTTTCTCAATAAATCAAATTGTAATAGATAGCACTGTTGTAAAAATGATAAATTTGGACAGGATTTTACCGACAAATATTAGAAATATATTAATCTGTGCGAGTGTATCTTTTATTGATAAATTTTATTTTCCCATTTCTCATTGACATAAAATGATATATTGAGCGATTTCAACGGCACGACAACACGTCAAGCCCAGAAGCTAAGTGTTTATCGTTTATATTTACATTTTTTGTTGTTTAAGAGTTTTTTGTACTTCATTATTCGATATAAAGTATTCTTATCTAATACAAATAATTTGCACACAGTTGTATGGTTTCAAGTATTCCTAAATAATACTAATGATTATATGTTTTCAAGTAATTATTTCCGTTTAATAATAGTCATTTATTTTAATACACTTATATAGTTTCAAGTAACTAATAATAACCCTTACTAAATAATTATAGCGTCAGGTATATATTTATGCAAATAATTTACAGTTATAAGGAATCAAGTATTCTTAACCGTGGTGTCATGGTTATAGTCGTAGGAAATGGACACGGCGACACGAGTTCAAATCCTAGACGAGACTGATTGTATTTCACATAGCACTAATTCCCTTGGGAAAGTTATGAATCCAATTATTCTCCCTCCAGCTATAGGTAAATTGTAGGGCAGACTAGGTTCTTCAGCCTTGGTGAGGCAACTAGTCTAGGAGAAGGAAAACTGACTTCAAACCTGTTAAACTCCGCTTAAAAAATTGACCTCGTGTCATATCCTACCCGAGCGGAGGGGTTGGGTAAATATGTATTTAATTCAAAATCTTCAAACGGATCCATTTGATCCATAGAATGAACTTTAAAGCGCACTACCACTCCAGGTTAGTTTGATTGATTGGTTTTAATGACATGTCAACCCGTCTTGGAATATTTTATGCCTAGATGTTAGGAAATCGCGTTCATCGTACGTTTATATTTATATGTTTGTATAATTGTTTCCCGAGTTCATTTTCTGGCCACGGGGTCCAATTAATTTTTAAACCGATCTCTTGGTCCCATTGATGGCATCGTAACAGTTACAACTAATTCGGGTCTGAAGGGATCTGAGAGCAATGAAGATATTAGAGTGTCACAACTAGGACATTTCTTTCTCCGGAGTAGAGGGGCTCTGTCTGCAGTGTATACAGTTAGCGCATTTTAAACCCTATCAACAGAGCAGATAAGATATAGGTCGTGGTTTTGTGTTGTGGGGATAAACATTTTTATCTGTACCAGAGATGGATCTGAGAAAACAATGAAATCGAAACGAATTAATTCGATCGTATTGATTTTAGTGATTTCCATTCTATTTTTAGCAGTAGCATTGATCGCCGGCTGGGTTGTTGAGTGTTTGCAACTCATTACTTCATTACAATACCAAACTTTACGTTGAGTTTAAATGCATCAATCAAAACTAAGAGATATATCTATCAAACAGTAAAAAAAAAAAAAAAAAAAAAGAAAAAAAAGTTGTCCCCATTTTTTATCTAATGGAAAATAATACTAATTCCCTACATTTTTTAAGAGAGGAGTTAGAGCAGATTGATTTTAACGGCATGTCAACCTGTGTAGGGTTTTTTTATGCCTAGAGTTTAGGGATTCCTGTTAATTATATATTTTTATATTTTTAGTTGTTTCACTCGGCTATGATATCAAGTATTCCTATCTGATACAAATAATTTACACACAGTTATATGCTTTTAAGTATTCATATCCAGTTCTAATTGGGGGAGCTCTTGTGGCGTGATATCGTTGTAAGCGAGTTCGAACTCCAGTCGCGCTATTGTGTTCACTTTCAGACTAATGTCCTCGGGAAAGATATAAATTTCTTTAATCTCCGATAACGGGTTATATACTAACACTACTGTTTCTCTATAAGGATAGATTTGGCATTAAATAACCCATTAAACAAAAAAGAAAAATACCCCCCCACAACAAAGACGATAATTGTGGTTTCAAAAAACTATTTCTACTAATAATAATCCTAAGTAAACACTACTTCTACTAATAATAATCTTAAGTAATAACTACCTCCAAATATAATAATCTTAAGTAATAACTACCTCCAAAAATAATGATCTTAAGTAATAACTACCTCCAAAAATAATAATCCTAAGTAATAACTACCTCCAAAAATAATGATCTTAAGTAATAACTTCCTCCAAAAATAATAATCTTATAATGATCTTAAGTAATAACTACCTCCAAAAATAATAATCCTAATTAATAATTACCCTCACAAATTATAATCCCTTGTAATAACTACTTCTACCAATAATAATCCTATGTAATAACCACTTCTACTCATATTAATCCTATGTAATAATCACTTCTACTCATAATAATCCAATGTAATAACCACTTCTACTAATAATAATCCTAAGTAAACATGTATACCTTACAGTAATTACTCTTAATTGGAATAATTTGCACAGTTTAATAACACGTACTATCACTCCATTTCAGAGTGGATCTGAGAGCAATGACAATAAAAGGTTACTCCATACACCCACTAAGCTCCAGAACTAGAGCCTCACCATTTGATTCAGTTTAGTGTCATAATCAGACTTACCTCTGCCGGGGATGCAGTCAGTGTTTTCTTTGCCCCACCGACAGGGCGGCCACATCTGTTGATTGTGTACAGAATATTATGCGAGGATGCACAAAATTTAAGTACAAATAAATCAAGTACAATAAAACAAATTTAGGTTCTATAGTTTATCTATCTTGCTAAATCCGTTCAAATCTTTTTTTTTATCAGTCCAAAATCTATTCATGAGGGCATATAAAGAGGAGTGACAAAAATAACAAAAATAATAAAATATTACAGTTACAGAGAGAGATTAGAAAAACTAGGATTAACTACTTTACTAGAAAGAAGAATGAGATGTGATCTAACTGAAACTTTCAGAATAATAGAATTTTCAATCATGAAAGACATTTTTTGCTTATTTTTCCTCGAACTAAAAATTTACTCTTGAAGCATTTCAAGAATCAAGTCTACAAACCAACTGGATTTTTTAGCTAATAGAGTAATATATTTCTGGAACAAATTTCCTAATCAGATCAAAACAAAATGTAACAAAATGAAAATTGAATTGGATAATTTCAGAAATAATAGTAAGTAAAGTTGGGGACCAGAGGGCTCCCTTTTCAATAGCTACTACACCAAGGTGTAGGGGAGGGCGCTGCTCCTTTCCCTGAATTGCTCCACTACCCTTGATGCATACCTTATATTGTCGAGTGTTAGACAAGGAGGTTTCAAATACCATTTTTAAAGTCTTAGGTATGACGCGACCTGGGATTGAACCCAGGTCTTCTGGACCGTTGGCGAACACTCTACCCATAAGACCAATGAGCCGGTCTTTATAAAAGTAAATCGGTGACCGTAGTCGAAAGTGACCGGAATGCTCCCTTTTCAATAGCTACCGCACCGAGGTGTAGGGGAGGGCGCTTCTCCATTCCCTGGATTGCTCCACTTTACCCTTGATACGTACCTTATAATACTGAGTGTTAAGTAAGGAGGTATCAAGTACCATTTTAAAAGTCTTTGGTATGACGTGACCTGGGATTAAAAAATTAAGAGGGGCATTATTTATTAGTTGAATTACTTAAAAGAATTTGATCTGTATATAAATATTGTATTAATTGTGTATACATTCTGTGCAAAGATTATCCTTTTTTTTAAAGGTTGATGTGAGTAGATTGTGAAAATGCAAAGATGCCCAAGGAGGCATCACAAAAATATGTAATAAAGATGAAAACTATAAGTAAATTCTCATACGTTTTTTTTACGTCAAACCTATTCAAAAATGAGTGGAAGACATGAGTTTTACAGAGATGAATTTTAAATATATAGTTATTTTGATGATCCTGCTGTATAGTTGGAGTAATTGTGCATTTTCTTTGGCCAGGGATCAAATACAGCTAAACGCAGGGACTTTGCAGGCAAACCTTCCAAATCAAAATATTTTCAATATTACAGTTCTAAAGAATTAGGTTGGTTACACGTAGTGACAGTCAACGGCTTAATTATGCAACCTGATACTTCAAATTCATACATAAGAGGTGACGTTTAACCATTTATTGAAAAATAAATTGAGTTATGCCACCAAAGATCGAAAAAATCTTTTTGTTAAGCATTGAAGTTTTAAAAAGATAAATACAGTGTACACTGTTTCGTTTTAAAAACTGAAATATTCCTCTAACTGCAATGCCTTTTTTTGTCTATCTCTAGTATCAGCATTAGCTGTAATAGTAGTCAAAATATTTTTCACATCAGTTTACGAAGCATATTATTCAAAGCCTTTGAAAAGGAGGCGGTGAAATTTACTGTTTGGAAAGTTTTTAAAATGGATTTCAATGTACTTAGGGCTTTAAAGTCCCGAATAACATTTTCGCATTGGGTTGATTGATTAATTGATTTTAACGGCATCTCAACCCGTGTAGAGTTATTTCATGCCTAGAGGTTAGGGAATTTCATTTTCTTTTGGGGTTGGTGTTGAAACAAGCCTAACTTTGAATCGAGAGGTGTTTTGTAACAAAACAAGGGAAGACAATCTCTTTGTTTCTCACAAATATTCATTTGCCGGACAGAGTTAATTTAGAAAATTGCTGAATATATACGAAGTTTGATTTACTTAGCTCGTCGACATGTGCGCCTTGACAAAAGCCAATCTATTTAATGCAGACACTCATTGTGCAGAACGAAAATAAATAGATAAACGACTTATTATTCCCTGCATCAAAGCATACAAACATGTCTATCCGTCTATCACTTGATATGTATGTTTTTCGATCAGGAATTTGGCAATATCTCTTTATATTTGGACGAGTAGTTTCGGTCCTGCGTGGATTTTAAGAAGTAGTACACATTTCCCACCGACGAAGTCAATCAGGATTCGTGCTTAAGTCAAAGTAAAAATTTCGATGTTGTAATGTTGGCGCATGACAATCTTCGTACAAACATTCTCTTCTTAATTACAGGCTTGTATCAGAACAAATATTATATATATGACCACCAATCATGCACTTACGCATTATAGATATATGTGTGTGTGTGTGTGTGTGTGACCCACCCCTCTGTTACACATTTTTAAGCGGAGTAATATTGGTTTGAGTATATATTTTTTTTCTTTTTAACTGTTTGCTGAACCAACGCTAAAGAATCCAGTCTGACCTACCATTGCCATTTAGTGGGGATGTAGGTAGGTTTATACTATTCCTCTTGGGCATTGGCGCGTAGTGAAAAACGAACTGCCTCATCCAGGTTTGAACTCGAATCGTCAATCCCATTACGATTCAATTATCATATTTACCCAACCCCTCCGCTCGGGCAGGATATGACACAAGATCAATTTTTAAGCGGAGTTTAACAGGTTTGAATTCAGAGTTTTCCTTCTCCTAGACTAGTTGCCTCACCAAGGCTGAAGAACCTAGTCTGTCCTACTATTTACCCATAGATGGAGGGAGAATATTTGGATTCATACCTTTCCCAAGGGTATTAGTGCTATGTGAAATGCAATCAGTCTCGTCCAGGATTTGAACTCGTATCGTCGTGTCCAATTCCTACGACGATAACCATTACACCACGGGCACCTCCTTCGATTCAATTATGCACCACCATTACACACGAGTGCGTACTGAAGTTGCAATACTTTATGTACTTTAATATGTACATATGGTCCCAGTGCCATAATTGAAATACATAAAGATAGTGTTGCGCCAATCTTCCAAGTGGTAAAAGCATCCCTACTTCGTGAAAATAGTATTCGAAAGATTTGTTTACCTTTGATTTGAGTTTTAGCAGGTAGGAAACAACCTCAGACCTGACAGGTGTGTATGTGTGTATATAAATACAAGTACGTGTATATGTATGCGCTGACAAATTAATATCTTTGGTTACGCTTCAGAAAAATTCTATGCTTAAGTGACTTTTAAACAATTGGTTTTCGTATTAGGGATATCTATTTGTCAATTTACCCATTATTATTTACAGATCTCCATGAATCTTGAATAATTCGCTAATTATTACCTTCATATGCCACACTGAACTTTGAATGTTTACTTATCTGCGAGCCAATTAATAATTTAAATGTGTTACTTTAAAGTAAAACTCGTGTGTCTACTTTTCATTCATTCAATTTTAGTTTTTTTCATATCTATCTACAGCGTCTTGAAGAAATGACAAGATAATGTATTTCTTCCTTTTAAGTCAACAGACATAAAAATTCCTTTTGCTCTTTTCCAGGGCCGGCATTACACACACGGGCACGCACATTATGTGTGTGTGCGCATCTATCTATCTATCTATCTATTTATCTATCTATCTAATTAAAATTTGACGCTAAAGGCATATTAATCAGTAAAATCTTCACAGTGCTCTATTCACAATTCAGAGGAATATTAGAATATTCAAACTATAAAAACAAAATCTCACGACTCTCACGTTGCCGATCCTCAGGTGAATAGTATTCGTCACTCATTCTCGTGAATTTTTATATATATATATATATATATATATATATATATATATATATATATATATATATATATGTGTGTGTGTGTGTGTGTGTGTGTGTGTGTGTGTGTGTGTGTCTACCAACACTTCTGTGCGAGTAGGATCGACGCAAGGTAAATTTTTTTACCGGAGTTTAACAGGTTTGAACCCTGCATTTTTCTTAGACAGGTTGCCATACCAAAATTAAAGAACCTGCTTTAACCTACAACTTATCCATTGTTGGTCGGAGGATAATTGGATTCATACCTTTCCTAAGGGTATAAGTTCTATGTAAAATGCAAACAGGATTCGAACTCGGGTCCATTTCCTACGACGACAATAATTACTCCATGAGCGACTCCACAATCTATCACACACATTTATATACTTACAAACTCTAATAATAGGATAATAAAACTGGATGGACGCAGAGTTTCACGTTGTCAATCCTCAGCTGGGCTTATATTCAACACATCTTAGAAATCGAGTCTCGGATTTTTATACTGTTTTTACTTGGAAAATATTGTGATATTGTTCTGAATTTTCGCACCTTGAGCACTAAAAACGCTTTTAGTATTAAATTTTAATATATTGTTAGTTGGGCTACTTGTTGAAATTTTTCATTCACAAATTACTAAATACTATAATGCATCCGATACACTGGCATTATAGATCGGTAGATGGTCACGAAATTCGATCTATTTGTAGCTAGAGTGGGGGATGGCTATTTTTGAGATGTTCAGAATGAAATCTGTTCTCGTAAATTATTCATCTTATAGGCATAACAACGTTTAAAGAAGGACAAATAGGAGCAATAAAAAGATTTAATGATTGAATTTCTTTAAAAAAAAAAAAAAAAAAAAAATGCATTTCAAAAAGCTGTGGTTTTTCGTGCAGTTCAAACTTCTGCCGAGTGGTAAGCTAACACAACCTGTATGTTCTTCCATTCTGCAAAAGTATTCTCACACTTTTATAAGAAAGATGTCTCACATTATATATTTTTATCTATTAATAGTCAGAAAGATAATGTTTAGATATTCACTTTCAGAAAAATTCAACTTTCTCACATACTAAGATGCATTATATGTATATAAACTAAGAAGCCTTATATATTTATGAGATTTTAGTTTTTGCCGAACCCTTAGACATTTCGGGACATCGTGGAAACGAAACTGGTTTCACAACGGGTGGATTATTTTGAAGTGAATTAATAATTTCAAGTTGATCGTTAATTTGTGTAACTTTCAAAAAGTCTATTCAGTTTTCTGTGGTAATTTTGGTGGATTTATTTTACGAATATTAATGTTTATTTTTTTCAAAATATTACGCCGAGATGATTGTTTTTATTGAAAACTAATCAATAGTCTTGCTGGGATATACAAATAAAACTTGCCGTTAGAACGCGTGTCTCATTAAACCATTCAACCAAAGTGAGAACGAATCGAGTTACGAGAATTTACACCTTCCACACACACACAAACGTACGTGTGTATATATATATATATATATATATATATATATATATATATATATATATATATATATATATATACACACACATATATACGTGTGTGTGTGTGTGTGTGTGTGTGTGTGTTTGTGCCAAGAGAATGTTATGGTGTCAGATAACCGTTCTTGATACGAAGCAAGTTCGAATTCAATTTCTGATCATCTGTGTTTACTTCGCATAATTGCCATTAGGAAATAAATGATTGATTAATTTTAACGGCATGTTAACCCAACTAAAATTATTTCATTTTAGGGAATTGCGTTCAGTATAAAACTGCTTTAATCAAGCAGGCGACATTTCCACACTAGAGGGAACCTCTCTGAAACTGGTAGACAAATTCACCTACCGAGGAAGCAGTGTCTCATCAACCGAAAAAGACATCGACATGCGGCTAACGAAGGCATGGACTGCTATCGATAAGCTATCGATCATATGGAAATCAGACCTGACCGATAAAATGAAACGCAGTTTCTTCAGGCAGTGGTCGTGTCGATACTACTGTATGGATGCACCACTTGGACACTAACAAAACGGCTGGAGAAGAAGCTAGACGGCAATTACACAAGAATGTTGCGAACAATATTGAATAAGTACTGGTTGCAACACCCCGTAAAGCACCAACTATAGGGTCACCTGCCTCCCATCACGAAAACTATCCAAGTTAGACGAACCAGACACGGAGGACACTGCTGGAGAAGCAAAGACGAGCTCATAAGTGATGTACTCCTATAGACCCCCACATATAGCCGAGCAAAAGCAGGACGATCAGCTCGAACATACATACAGCAGCTATGTAAGGATACGGGATGTAGCCCTGAAGACCTGCCAGAGGCGATGAACGATAGGGAAAAGTGGCGAGAGAAGGTCAGGGATATCCGTGCTAGTGACACAACATGATGATGATGATATGACCGGTTAGTTCCAAAATTATTGGGACACAAGTAATTATTCCTATTTAATAATAATCATTTGTTTGCACATAGTTACACCGTTTCCAATCACTAATAATAATCCTTAGTAAAAAATTATAGTTTCAAGTAACTATTCTGAATACAAATAATTTATAGTTAGATGATATCAAGTATTCCTATCTAATATTAATAATCATATGTTTTCAACTAATTTTTTCTATTTAATAATAATTATTTGTTTGCACACGGTTACACTGTTTCAAAGAATTGATGATAATCCTTAGTAAACAATATTAGTCTCAAATAACAATTTTTAATTTATAGTTAAATAGTATCAAATAAACGAATAATTTTTTAACCTATTTATTTGACCGAAAAAAAGGGGACCCTAATAGGTGCTACCACTTAAAGTCAAAGTTGACCTGGGAATAATGGCAAGGTACTGTACACTTCTTCCAGAAGTGGAGCCTCACAATCAGATACAGTTGAGTATCATAACCAGAACTCCTCCCTTTTTAAGGTGAGTGTAGAGTCTTAATCTTTTGTAGCAAATACAGTCATCGTATTCTTAAGCCTTTCGACAGAGCACTTCTTTAGAAAAGACATAAATTAATTTCTTTTTGTGTTATGTGCCTTTCTGGAGAAAAAAATCCTCCATCCATTTTTCACCTTGTCTGTCTATGAATACAAACTTTCATCCTAGTAAATTTAATTTTGGCATTTTTATATTTACTTTGATTCGTGGCTAAAACTATAACCAGTTGCTTCTTGGGGTGCATGTTTATGCTGGACTTATTTGCCCCTTTAACCCTTGAGTTACCACTCTAAAGCAAGACAGATAACAACTTAGGGAAATGTGGGCTTACATAATCTTGCTGTGTCTCTATTTTGCGGGTTGTTTTTAAAAGTAGATTATTACATAGGTGAGAAATATTTAAGTGCCTGGGACATTTCTGATTCCCAACCGTTTGATAAGCGAAAAGAATGGGTGAAAAGAAAAAAGGACCTACTTAACTGTATTGAGGTATGGAGGTGCCCGTGGTGTAGTCGTTATCGTCGTAGGAAATGAACACGGCGACTCGAGTTCAAATCCTGGACGAGGCTGATAGCATTTCACATAGCACTAATACCCTTGGGAAAGGTATGAATCCAAAATATTCTCCCTCCAGCTATGGGTAAATAGTAGGACAGACTAGGTTCTTCAGCCTTGGTGAGGCAACTAGTCTAGGAGAAGGAAAACTCTGAATTCAAACCTGTTAAACTCCGCTTAAAAATTGACCTTGTGTCATATCCTGCCCGAGCGGAGGGGTTGGGTAAATAGTACCTACTTAACTGTATTCTATTCAAAGAAATGCATTTAAAGGTTTGGTTTGGTTTCTTTGTTTAATGGCATATCAACCTTTGTCGGTTATTTAATGCCAAAGCCATTCTCCTAGATGAATAATAGTGATACTGTTTAACCCATAACTGGGAGGATAAGGGGGTTCATACCTTTCCCAAGGGTATTTGCCCGAGAGTTGATTTAAAGGTTGAGATTTTCATTTGTACCAGAGGTTAGTGTTTGACCTTTGGCAAAAAGTACAGCATTCATTTGCTGATTTTCAAAAACAGTAGACTATACTTGAAAGATTGAGGAGTTATCATGATTCTCTTTAATTTGGTCTCGTACTATAATAACTGTATGTGCCAGAGGAGAGAGTTCGAGCTTTGGTAAAAGCAAGGTTGATGTGTAAAACAAATTGCCTTCCCTTTTGATTTCCCCCCTATCACGTGCAAATACTTGCTGTAATGGGTGAGGTCGTACCTACCTGTGCCACTGGTCGATGTTCGTGGTTCGGCAAAAGCAATTTTCAATAGTGATTTTCTAAGCAATTAGACTTCGTCTACTTAAAGAACTGATACACCACAGACTTTTTAAAAAAGCTATCGCAACATCATTTGGCCATGTCTAGGACTAACTTGAATAAACATCTATATATTTATACCTACACACGCCCCCCAAACTATATTCAAAAAGTAACACACCCATATCAACTGATATATAGTAACTTTTTGTACTTGTACACAATGGACGAGTAGTTCATTAAAGTTTAGATAAATAGCCAACTAATTATTTTTTGAAAAATACGCCTACTTTGTGAAGCACTATTGTATAGTTGCACCAATTGGACTTTAACGTAACGCATGGAGCAAAGTCTAGATGGGAATTACACAAGGATGTTGCGTGCTGTTTAGAACAAATTCTGGAAGCAGAATCTCTCAGAATTGCTGTTGTACTGCCACTTGCCTCCCATCTGACAAACTCTCCAAGTAAGACGAATGAACATGCTAGGCACTGCTGAAGAGGCAGGGATTAACTCATAATCGAAGTTCTCTTGTGGACTACCACACATGAACATACCAGTGTCAGCCGATCAGTGAAGTCTTACATTTAAGGAGCCATCTAGAGGACCTGTCAAGACAGATGGTGAGAGAGAGAGAGAGTGTCAAGGGAATCTGTGCTACTAGCATCACTTTATATCTATTCATAGCTGTTAAATCATTGATCATTTCTCCAATATATTTTAACTTTTGTAAAAAGATCATGCTTATTTCTATCCTGCACATATTTACTTTAAGAATAAAATTAATACTACACATTATACTTTAATAAATAAATAGGCATAAAAGGATTATGTTACGCCAGCTTTTCAAATGAAGAAGCCTTACTCTATATGAAAATGAGCATTGAGATTTTTTCCCGGAGTTCGAACACTGGTCGCTGGCATCATTGTGAAATATGCGATTACTTTAACCATTAAGCAGATCTATTAGATAAGTACATAGTCTAAGCTAGATAGGAATAAGGAAAATCAATCCATCTATACCTCACAGTCTCTTCCAGACTGTTCATATCTATCTATCTATCTCACAGTCTCTTCCAGACTGTTCATATCTATCTATCTATCTCACAGTCTCTTCCAGACTGTTCATATCTATCTATCTATCTCACAGTCTCTTCCAGACTGTTCATATCTATCTATCTATCTCACAGTCTCTTCCAGACTGTTCATATCTATCTATCTATCTCACAGTCTCTTCCAGACTGTTCATATCTATCTATCTATCTAACAGTCTCTTCCAGACTGTTCATATCTATCTATTTATCTATCTATCTATCTCACAGTCTCTTCCAGACTGTTCATATCTATCTATCTATCTTGTTTACTGCAGGTAAAAGATAAGATTTCGATTACTGATTTTCAAAGCAGGTCGTGACGCCCTACTTGAGATCGTGCAACCACATGATCACCCTACCCAAAATAACAGTACATTCGTGTACTTGTAAAATGTGTAATGTCTAAATTTATATTGTGATCCAGAATCAGACTAAGTTATGCTTTGTAAGAATCTGTTTGCATTTGAAGCGAATAATTTTTGTGCATGTGTGTGTAAATTATATTTACTTTACTACGTCTCGCCTCAGGTTTTTTTTAAATTTATAAGTGGTTAACTTTGCGTGAATCGAACTTAAATCCAAAGACTTGCCAGATTATTTTGGTAACCATTGCATTTCAGCCGGCATTCAAATACACTGACAAAAGATAAAATTACGATACCCTGAATGTGTTTCAACTCAAGATTAGACGTAGAAGTAATATAGCTAGATGGCAGTAAAAATCACATGTAAAGTTCAGCGAATGCACAGGTTCCAAAATATGGGGTGTATCAGTATTCAGACTGGCACTGACCCACGTCAAAATCGGCATCATCTTTTAGGGAGTCGCAATTTTATTTTCCTGAGTACACATACGAAAACTCTACGTCATTATTTGAATCGACAAGTATTTTCCAGTATGCATAATGGTATATACTAAGCCAATAGTAGTAAGGCACTCAGTTAGGATCAAAATCGCGTGATTAATTTATCACAATTAGTGCCTTTTATAATTATGCTATCCTTACTGTAGATGCGCGTACTCACACACACACACACGTACATATATATATATATATATATATATATATATATAATGCGTGTGTGTATGTGTGTGCTTTAAAGCAATAAACCCAGAGTCTCACTGTGTGCTCCGTTTATGTAGTCTTGTGTCAAGCTAAGCTAGGTTTCTACACATACCCCTTTTAAAATTGATGTTTGTGAACGCAAAGAAATTTATTTATTCTGTCATGCTGCCAAATTACTTGAACTAGCTTGCCTTAAAAATCAGTAATCACGTTTCGAATTTTACATCGGTTTGAACACTGACCGTTGGAATTAGAAAAAATACACGACTGCCTGGTCTACTAAAAAAGTTCAGTGAGATGTTTTTCTTAAGATTGGCTAAGACTAGTAAAAGGTCACGTGTGCAGAATACTCCCAGTGAGGATCGAACATACCACAGTTGGTGCGAGGGGAGCCGGTTAACCACTACATGACGGAAAATTGCCTCGGTAACAAATGCAAATATTACATACAAAATAAAAATACTGATTTGATATTTGGACTTATTTTTAAACTAAAAGGGATGTTAAACACTTAAATGGGTATAGAAAATAGTTGGGCAATGTTTTTTTTTTTTTTATTGAACTCAGAAAATGAATAAAAAATAAACTTTACACTTTCTATTAAGTATTACGTTAAAAATTTATGATATATTACTTTGCTGAAAAATCGACAATATCAGTTCAGAGTCTTGATATAAGTGTTGAGATGGCCAAAATACTATGTTATATTTCTTTAAAATAAATGTTTGTATTTAAATTCTGTCGCCTCTTTGCATTTACGTGTTTGCAGACGATGCAATAATTGTTGAATAGGTGAGGGGAGTTTAATATTTTCTGCCTGCTTTGTAGTTTATCAAATTGAACAAAAAGTAATTATACCGAGGAAGATACACTAAAATAGAGAAAGACAGACATATAAAGAAAAATAAAGACCGAATGGGGGGAAAACCGTTCGTGAAAATGTGGAAGAAAAATGTTTTTTGAATAGGTGTATAAGTTAAAATAAATCTTGAAATAAAGACAGAATGAAAGTTAAAATGGAATTGAATGAATGCACGAGCTTGCGCACACACAACTCTCTCTCGCTTTATACATACATATTTATATACAGAGAGAGTGTATAGTAATTAGCTTGCTCGTAAGACTGATAGATATACATATGTATACGTTTACATGTATGTCAATAGTATATATATATATATATATATATATATATATATATATATATAAAAAGAGAGAGATTACGGATAAAACAAAGAAAATTAGTGAAAATGAAGTGGGAGAAATGTATTTAACAGAGATAAAGAAAAGAGAAAGAAAGAGTCGAAGAAACTGAAATAGATAAATATATATATATATATATATATATATGGCTGAGAGAAAGAGTGAGCGATACTGATTGATAGATTCAATTGTAAACGATAGTTAT
This sequence comes from Sepioteuthis lessoniana, assembly GCA_963585895.1. Taxonomy (NCBI): domain Eukaryota; kingdom Metazoa; phylum Mollusca; class Cephalopoda; order Myopsida; family Loliginidae; genus Sepioteuthis; species Sepioteuthis lessoniana. The sequence goes on along the minus strand of OY757907.1, from coordinate 12,194,428 downwards.
ATGGATATATAAGTAATAAAGAGGGTAACTTATCTAAGCATATGGGTATATCTATTTAGGCAGTAAAAATATTGTAAATAAGGAATTCCATTCAGTATCAAATGCAACCCCCACTCAATGCGCGTGTATGTGTGTGCAAAAAAGAGAGAGGGAGAGAGTGTGTCAAGGATACACAGAATAGCGAGGGAGCTGAGACAAGGTGTCATTTAAGGAAAATCATGAAAAAATTTGAAAATTCGATGGCTACTTATAAAATGTTTATATCAGTCTTAGAACAACGAGAGATCTTTTTATTCAATATATAAATAAAAAATTCGAAGTATATATATATATATATATATATATATATATATATATATATAAAAAGAAAAAAGTTGTCAACTCACCCAAAATGTGAGCTCGGCTCCGAACAGCAGAACAACAGATATAATCCCAGGTAAAGAAATCCTCAGCTTTTTTTTTCCAGCGAATTTTAATTTTTTAAATTTTTAAAGAATTTCCTTTTAAAGCAAGAGGAATAAGGTTGTTTGTAGCCACGGGTAACTAGTCTTTGGGCGGTAGTATCTTCACAGCCTCAGATGTCGATAGGGTTAGAGAGGAAGATAGAGACAGAGAGACCTGTTATGACACTCGACCCCACTATGAGTTCGGCAAATAACACAACTACCAGTGCTGATGGTAGTCGTTGTAGTGGTTGTCGTAATAGTAGTAGTTGTAGTTGTAGGACTAGTGTTGGGGAAGGTGCTTCAATTGTTGTTGTTGAAGAAGAAGCAGTTGTAATAGTTTTTGTTGTGGTGTAAGGGATAATTCACAGTATGTAAAAGAAAACACGGTTTCTGAATAAAGTTTATATCCAAGAGTTGCGGCGTTTTTTAAAATGTTAAACTTAAATAAAAAAAAAAAATGTCTTTCTATTTAAATAATTAAATTTTTTTTTCTTTTAATATTTCACTTTTTGTCCATTCTTTTTTTGAATAACTTAGAGCTAGTGACTCCACAAATTTCGGGGAAGTCTATAATTGTTCGATTAAAAAGATGTTTTGAGTTATACATAAATTTAAGATTTTCTACTAGAATTACAAGGCAAGCTATAGACAATATTCCAAATAAACAGGATTTTATTGACTATGAGATTAAAGAGAAAGCTACTATTAAAGTATTCAAAGAATTGACAAAAAAAAAACAAAAAAACAAACCCGGCGAAACTTTTGTTAACGCGTACACATTAATCTATTCATTGTATTACACATATACACGCACTCCTGAGAACTTAATATAACGTATACTGCTGTCACTTTTTTTTCAGTATCGTGTCTAACATTTTCTGTTTTCTCTCGCTCGCTCAAATCTTGTATATAATATTGAAGCGGCTTTTTTGCTAGTTTTGGAAGCCAACGAGTATGAAAGTCGATGTGCGTGTGTGCGTTTCTATGTCACAATAGCCAAACACGAGAAACGGTGATGGAATTTCAACCAAGCGATACGTAAAGAAAGATTTCTCTTTCTCGTTTTAATTTGTTTTTTTTGGTTCATCTACTTTGTTAAAGAGGGAAAAAATATGCTTAAAAGTTTTAAATAAAAAAAAAATTGTTTAAGAGGAAAAAATGTATATATATATATATATATATATATATATATATATATATATATATATATATATATATATATATCTATCTATAATTAAAACAAAATCAGAAAAAGAAACTAGTAAATACACTGAAATTTCTGAGAAGCAAATAAACTATTTTTATCAATTTCAATAAGTTTTTATTTCCCCTATTTCCTGACACATCCTTTGTCTTTTTTTTAAAAAATATCTATATTCAGTTTTTTTTCTAACTCGTTCGTTTAATTAGATTTATAATGAATGGATTTCGAGATAAGTATGTCTTCATATCCTGTTATTTTTACATCAGGTTTAAGTGTTATTTTTTTCACAGAAGTTTGAGTGATAACAAGTCTCTCCAGGACTCTTCTCAGTATTCTTGCTTATCTTAACCGTGGTGTGGTTTGGATGGCCTCGATTCTTTCTCCAACATTTTTTCCGGGTAGTAATTCATATAAAAGTATGGAATTTATGTCTTCATAGGAAGATATGGAATTATTAGCTTTCTTGTATTTTTTTTTATTTTAGTTCCTTCCAAGTCTTTATATACTTAAAACAATTCCTCTTGTATTAGAGTTTCAAAGCTATGGATTTCGCAGAGTTAACAGATCTTTCGAAGGACCATCACCGAATCTGCAAAATATAAAATGAACACAAATTATAAATAGAAAGGAAACAAAGAAATTATATAATAGTGTTTTCGTTGAAATTAGTAATTTTTGTCCTCCTAAAATCCACTTGATTGGGTGTAAACACTTATATGCTTGAATGCAAGTAAGATCTAAAGGAAATAATTTTGACACACACAGACAAATAAAAAGTAATGCCCCTTTTTTTTATACTAACGTCATTACATTAGTGCAGACTAATGTCAAATAAAAATAATTGGGAATTGTAACATGCTGTTGTACAAGTCCTTCAACTTCAGTCAGTTAGCCTTGAAAATCCTCATTTAAACTCGTTTGAAATTTTTTTATTGCAACCTTGGATCAAACATTAACCTCTTGCACCATTTAAAAACTCAACAACTTTTATTACTAAGCTAAGTTTATTACAGCAAAAATCCAACACTTGTAGCGCACCCAGTGAGGAACGAACTTATTATACCAGTAATGGTATGGGGAAACAAGTTTGCTAATTATTACCGCCACTAAATTTAATATTGTACATAGCCATCAGTATGAAGCTTAGGGTAAGAATCGAACTTCTTACCGTATTAATAGTATTCATGCCTAATTTCTAAAAAACGGATAGACGTATTTACAAACTTGACTTTTTAAGATACAATTCTATAGGTATGAGGTACCCGAATAGAATTAAGCTAACTAGTAATTATCATTTGCAAGATGAACGTGTTAACCACAGCGAATTATCCAGGCATCGAGCGTTCTTGATTTGTATACATACATATGTGCGACGATATCCACGATGACTACTACTACTACTACAACTACTACTAGCACGAAGGATGATGATGATTAAACACTGGGGAGTGCATAATACAGAAACGAAGTGATTTAGGCAACATGTTTCTTGTTTTTCATAAATAATTCGCGAAAAAAAATCTATCTCTCTGTTCGCATCTATTTTCACATATCTTCGAAGGTGTATATCACGTCTACATTTGTCACCAAAGAATGAATACATTCTGATATTTTAGTCACTTATCCATTCTTCATAGTAGATACGTAATAAGTTAAAAATATCCAAGTTTAAAATCTCATACACACACACACACACACACACACACACACACACACACACACAGACATCTATCACAATCTGTCTACAGAAGTTGAACGATTGTGTTCCGCTAATTCTACAGGTAAAGGAGAGATGGTCGTTATTAAAATTAGCATTAAAACTCCTGTTTTTATCTGGCACGTCAGGCGACCACGAGCGCCACTCTATAGAAGTGTACGCATCGATCCTACTCGCCAACCCAGATGATCGAAGGCTGATTTTCAAGGTAGACAGACTGCATTCGAACATTTTTCACAACTTCCCTATACCCGACTCTCCTAAAGTTCCATCGTAGCACACAACAAGTATCTATCTATCTCTCTCTCTCTCTCTATCTCTCTATCTCTCTATCTATCTATCTATCTAGATAGATAGATAGATAGATAGATATGTGTATATGTTCATCTATCAGCCAATAGGATATGTTTGTGTATATGCACACAGGCACATTCACTGGAACAAGAGAGAAAAAAGTATTAGATAACTCTCATTATTTACACATAGACACACATAATGAAAATTATATATATATATATATATATATATATATATATATATATATATATATATATATATATATATGCGTGTGTGTACATATGTCAGACGTGTGGAATATTGATTCAACTGATGATCGAAACCGTAAAACTCATAGTTGTGAGTTTTTTTAAATCCTGTTTTCCATCATTTTTATCTTATTTATTTTTTTACAATTAAAATATATTGTGATATTGCTTTCCTTTTTTTTTTGTGCCTTCAGCACTGTATTTTATAAATCATAGGCGCTTTTATCGTTAAATCTTTATCATTTATATATGTGTGTGTTTGAGAGAGAGTGAGAGAGAGAGAGAGAGAGAGAGAGAGAGAGAGAGAGAGAGAGAGAGAGAGAGAGAGTGTGTGTGTGTGTGTTTTATTTCACATATACACACAGAAAGATAAATACCCACACAAAGATACAGCCCGCCCGCGCAAACACACACATATGTACATGCATATATGAATAAAATATTTTGAAAAGGAGATTGCTGGACTTTGTGTGACGTATCAACCTCGACCTTCATACATCCGTTAGTATAATGACGGAAGGTACTGTTTAAAGTTCCTGTGTTTCAGACGAGTGCAAAGGAATTTCATCTGTGGTCAAAAGTATTTTTAAAAAGCAGTCAAAACAACTAAACACGCAAATTCAACAAGGCCAATCATGTTGCTTTTGTACATTTACCATTTTTACACTCGCTAAATTATTTATTATTATTATGATATATATCCAGACATGACAGTTATTTTACGAAATTTGGCTTTGCTGATTATAACAATTTGGGTTGTTAAGAAAACAAAACTTTTTCTCGCCAACTCAAACTGTTGGTTTTTAAATGAACCCTTCTTAATACGTGGTGCATTCAAGAAGTTTCCAGACTTTTTTTTGTACAGGCATTTAAAATTGTCGTAGACTCTTGAAAACTCATTATGTTATTGCTATACGTCTTATGAGATGACTGACCAATTTTTATGATTTCAGGTTCAAATGAACAGCTAGAGCACGAATTGGAATACACCCTACTAAAGCCGGATTGTCACAGCTGGTGAATTTCAAAAATTCTATCTGGACGTGAGGACATTTTAGAAGAACGAAATGCTATAAAATTCTTTTTTAAACTTGTAAAAAATGCTAGAGAAACTTATGGAATGCTTCAGACTGCTTTGGAGCATCTTGCATGAATCGAGCATCTGTTTTTGAGTGGCATAAGAGATTCAAGGAAGGCAGGTAGTCTGTGAGGGATGATCAGAGGTGTGGGAGAGTTAAGGAAGTCAGAACACCAGAGTTGATTGGCCAAAGGGTTAGGGTTAGGGTTACTATGTTGAGGTTTTGAGAGTTCAGCAAGAGATTCCTTGGGAAGAGGCCAGCACTCTTCAAATTGGGTCAGTGGCATTCCCACCAGGACAATACACCAGTCGACAACTCCATCCTTGTCAGAGACTATTTGACCAAGATGAGCATCAAGACAGTTCCTCACCGTCACTATAGTCCAGGCCTTGCTCTCTGTGACTTTTGTTTATTTCCTAAGCTCAGAGGCTGTCGTTATCAGAAAATTGAGGAGATGAAAGAGGCTGTGATGAAGGTCATTGACACGCTTACACAAGAGGACTTCCATGGGGCCTTGCAGCCGGAGGAGATTATTTCGAAGGGGACTAGAGTTTCATGTGTGTACTATCAATAAAAGTACCCGTACAAAAAAAGTCTGTCAACTTATTTAATGATCCTCGTATCCTAGCCGGTTTTGGTAGTTTTGTGGTTTAGATGGTTTAACTTTTTCCGTTCATCTCCAGTTCATCAAGTCTCTTTTCAAGGTTTTTGGGAACATCAACTACAATTAGTATGACCATCATCTTTATCTTCCACAGCTTTTTCAGCTCTCTGGCAAGGTCTTCGTAGTTGTGCAATTTTTCGTTTTATTCTCATTCAGAGGCCATTATAATGGTTGTAGAACTCTAGGCAAGTATTTCACATCCGTTTTAACCAATGGGTTTTCATTGAAGCATGAGTGACAACAAGTCTCCTCAGGTCTTCAGGAGTTTTCTAAATTTCAAATTGATCTTAACCGCGCTGTGGTCTGTATGATATTGACTATTCATTTGATCCTAAAATTCCTCCAGTTTCATTTCCAGACCATTCGAGACCGTTCCAAGGACACAAACAATTGGTATCACACTCACCGTCATATTTTACTGCTTTTACTGCTCTTAGGCAAGTTCTTGGTATTTGTTCACTTTTCCGCTTTCTTTTATTTTCACTATTATTTTTACAGTATTCAACTTTTTCATATTAGTTTTAACTGGTGGTTTTTCAATAAATTCTTTGTGATTATAATCATTATTTACTCCTTGCTAGTTTTTCACACCAGTAATAACTGGTAGTGTTTCGCAAGAGTCTGAGTGATTACAAGTCTCCTTAGATCCCCAGGACTCTTCTTAGTATTCTAACAGTTTTAAAAAGTGCTGAGGTCTCGATTCTTCTTCTAATCTCCCGTTATCCAAATCTCTTTTCCAGCACGGTCGACTAGATGACAAGTTCTTTTCTTCTTGGTTTGGTTTGGTTTTATGGCATATCAAATATTGTTGGTTATTTAATGCCAAATCCTGTTTTTACTAATATATTAAATATGTATGATTTGTAAACATATTTTGTAGATACACACAGTCAAATGATCAAACAGTTCTATTTATAACAATTCAATTTAGCATGAGTCAACAAAGTTAAATGTTTCCAAGTATTGCTATGTATAAATAACAAATCAATTAAACATCAATCAGTTGTTTACATACAGTTAAATGATCTAACAGTTCTATTTCTAACAATTCAGTTTAAGATGAATCGTTTGTTGTTGGTTGTTTAGGTCTTATGGTATATCTACCTTTGTACCTTATTTAATGCCAAATCCATATTTATACAAATAATTAGTTCTATTTCAAACTCTGGAACGAGCCACCGCAGGCATTGGCCTCCAGGTCAATGCACACAAAACGGAATACATGTGCTTTAATCAAACAGGCGACATTTCCACACAAGGCGGTAGCTCTTTGAAACTAGGAGACAAGTTCACCTACCTAGGAAGCAGTGGCTCATCAACCAAAAAAGACATTGATACGCGGCTAACGAAGGCATGGACTGCTTTTGATAAGCTATCGGTCATATGGAAGTCAGACCTCACCGATAAAATGAAACGCAGCTTCTTCCAGGCAGCAGTCGTGTCGATACTGCTATATGGATGCACAACATGGACGGTAACTAAACGGTGACTACCCAAGAATGCTGCGAGCAATATTGAATAAGTCCTGGAGGCAACACCCCACAAAGCACCAACTGTACGGCCACCTACCTCCCATTACGAAAACTATCCAAGTTAGACGGACCAGACATGCAGGACACTGCTGGAGAAGCAGGGACGAGCTCATAAGTGATGTACTCCTATGGACCCCCTCATATGGCCAGGCAAAAGCAGGACGACCAGCTCGGACCTTCACCCAGCAGCTCTGTGAGGATAAGGGATGTAGCCCTGAGGATCTGCCAGAAGCGATGAACAATAGGGAGGAGTGGCAAGAGAGGGTCAGGGATATCCGTGCTGTCAGCAGTTTAGCATGAGTAGACAGTTCAATTGTCAAAAACATTTCTATTTCAAGCAATTCAGTTTAGTCAAACAGTCTTAATTCAAATAATTCAGTTTACCGTAAGTACAGTTTCAATGTCAAAAACAGTTCAATTTCAAACAATTCAATTTAGCATAAGTACGCAGTTTAGATGTCAAAACAGTTCTTTTTCTAGCAATTCAGTTATGCATAAGTACGCATTTTAGTTCTATGTCATCCATAGATAGGACCCTATCAGGTGCTATCACTCCTGACCAGAGTGGACCTGGGAGCGATAGCAATGAAGGAGTACTCTGCATTCCCCAAAGCTTCTGTAACATAGCCATACATGAATATGTGAAATGTGCATAGAATATTCATAACATATATATATATATATATATAGAACATAGGAATCCCGAAACACAAAAAAACTTTACGACTTCTTTGTTCAGGTACGAAACTTTTTTTTATTACCTTTGAGTTAAAAGGTTTTTCGACATAAAGAGAGAGGCACAATCTTTCTATGCTGACTTTTCCATCTGCCCCCCATCACGTGCGGCGCCCGTAGCGCACAAATTCGTCTGGCCTCGCCCAGGTCTCAATCTCAACTAACTGACTTTTCTCAAATTTCCCAAAATCCTCCGCGCACGCTTCCGATGCATGACGTCATTCACATCCCCCGGTCACAATTTTCTATCTGGGATTTTTATTTTGACATATCTGAATAACACATCCTATCCGCACGCGTGAACACCTGCACTCATGTTGTACCTAAGTAACCCATGTGCTAAGCAAAAGGTTCTCAGCCTAACTAAACTGAAAGGCAATATATATAAAACGAAATCCCTCGGCCATTATATTACACTTCAGCCTTACTGGAACCTCACCATCAGATTATTTAGCGTCATACACAGGACACTCGTTGGGGGAGTCAAAGATGCAGTCGGTGTATTCTACAGCCCTGGCCGACTGGGCAAAGTCATTTGCTTGCACACGGTTTAAATGTCAAACCGTTCTATTTGATTCTTGGATAGGACCCTATTAGTTGCTTCCACCTCGGGCCAGAGTGGACTTGGCAACGATGGCAATGAAGAAGTACGCCACACTCCACAAAGCCCAAGCATTATTGGAACCTCACCATTAGATTGTTTAGTGTCATATCCTAGAGAATATTGGTGGCGGGGGAGTGTTATGTCTTGATCTTTTGACCCGGCCAAAAATGCCATTCAAGGTGATGCACCGGAAGGAAGTGACACATTCTAATTGCAGTTATGAGAAGAAATCGCGTTGGCGGAAATTGGCTGATGAAATGGGACGAGGTAAAAAAAATCCCATTATACTCTTATAGACTGACGCACCGGAAGAGAGTGACCTCTGAACTGCATGACAGTTATTTCCGCTCGATGACGATCACACAGGCCATTCCAAAGATAGCGGAGGTGACACATCCCGATCGCCAGATATCGGAAGAAATTGCGGAGGCGTGGAGGCGTGTCCATATCACCGCGTGGGAGATTGAAGGTAATTTAAGGCCGACGAATTGAACAGAAGGACGCAGTTGAGTGGAGTTGAGTTGAGTTGGAGTCGGAGTTAGACGAGGTGTAGTAAGGAAAGCCAGCACCCAGCAGAGTGGACTCCAGGGCTCCGGTTGAGCAGCCATGGAGAACGAGAAAGACACAACGCTGACGGCCATAACTTTGGGGTCAAAATATTTCAGTTATGTTCGGTCTCCAGCTCCCTCTCACAGTAAAACCCCACACAACCTTTTCGGACCCTTGCAATAAAGTGAGAGGTAAATATATTTTTATAAAGAAGTCTTCCTGCGTCTTTATCATTGTGTGCGTCTGTTATTCATTGCGTCGGTATTTATCCAGCATATATATGTATATTTCGGCATGAACATGTATATGAGAATAAAACAGGAGGAGTCTTACCCCACTGAAGAGATGCAGACGACTGGGTTATTTTCTTCTTGTTAAGTAACACTAGATTTTTTCTTTTCAGCCTTGGTTCAGGGATCCGTTTGTATTTCAAACTACCCAGAGGCTTTTGTGCATCTCATTTTCTTGGACAGGTTTTAGCTTATGAATTTGTGCGTTTGACAGTATGGGCAAATGTTAATCCCTTGCACAATTCTCTGTGGATCCCCTTTCCTACCTACTCATTCGTATTTCGGCTATGTTACAATTCGACTTTAGATCTATCAGTGACATTTTCATTGCTATTGTTTTTCGCTTTTGTAGTTTGAATTACCTATTTTGTCTTGTAAATTGTTTGATTTTAACAGCAGACAACCCATCTGATGTCACTGTATACCTAACGTTAGAGAACTGCATTCGTTTTATATATTTATATTTTGATTTGTTTGTTAGGGTTTGGTTTATTTGGGTTTGAGTTGGTTTTATGACATATCAACAATTGTAGGTTATGTAATACCAAATCCACTCTTATACATAAAATCAGTTCTATTTCAAACAGTTTAGTTGAGTATAAGTAGGCAGTTTAGTTCTACTTGACCCATAGGTAGGACCCCACCAGGTGCTACTACTCCGGGCCCAGAGTGGACTTGGGAGCGATGGCAATACAGTGGTACACTGCATTCCCCAAATCTCCAGCATTACTGGAACCTCACCGTCAGATTGTTTAGCGTCATATTATCTGGACACTCGTTGGGTGAGTCTTACCCCTCTGCAGAGATGCAGTCCGTGTATTCTGCAGCCCCAGCTGACTGGGTAATTACATTTTGGGTACAGTTTCTTACGGGATTTTTCATACGGTTATATGATATCAAGTATCCCTATCTAATACAAATAATTTACAAATATACATTTTTGACCCATTGATGGGAACCTAACAGGTTTTACCACTCTGTGTTAGAGTGGACCTGTAAGTAATGACAATGAAGGGGAACTTTGCACTCCTCAAAGTGTACCACACCAATAATACGGATATGTGAAACGTACATAGAATGTTCATAACATATATACATAGAATATAGGAATCCCGAAACCCGAAAAACACTTACGTCTTCTTAGTTCAGGTACGAACCTTTTTATTACCTTTGAGTTTAAAGGTTTTTCGACAAAAGGAGAGAGAGGCACAATCTTTCTATGCTGGCTTTTCCATATGCCCCCCAACACATATGGCACCCGCCACAAGGCCACTGCGAGCTAGCGAAAGTCACCCTTATTCTGCGGACCGCAATACTCAACTAACTGCCTTTTTTCAAAATTCCCAAAATCCTCCGCGCGCGCTTCCGATGTATGACGTCATTCACATGCCCAAGTCAAAATTTTCTATCTGGGATTTTTATTTTGACATCTGTGAATGAGACATCCTCCCCGCGTGCGCGTTAACACCTGCGCTCAAGTTTGCACCTAACTAACCCATGTGCTGAGCCGAAAGGTTCTCAGCCTAACCTAAACCCAAAGGCAAGATATATAAAACTAAATCCCTCTGCCATTATATTACAAAAGTTTCGGAATGGAGCCTCACCACCAGATGCAATTTAGCGTCATACCCAGAACATCCGGTTTTTGGAATCTTACCTTCTGCAGGGAATAAAGTTAGCATATTTTAGTACCACTGATGGGTTAGTTTGATTTTATTAGATGAATTATTCTAAACCATTTGTATTTTTGAAAATTTTCTAATATTTTCTTTAATCTTTGTCATTTTAATTGCTTTTGGATCGTATTGCGACAAAAAGGAACTAAAATACAAAAGATGAAAAAATACAAATAAAAAAAAAAATAAAAATAATAAAGCTTCATTTCTAAAATAAAAGTATAAAAAAATTTAACAATTACCCTTTACAAGCAAATCATGTCAGTTGTAAGTAAAGTTGTTGTCTCTCTTTAGTCGAGAGCAACTAGAAGGCTTCCTTTTCAATAGCTACTACACTGAGGTGTAGGTGTAACATATTGACCCTAGACCCAGCCGTCAATCAAGAAACAGGTGCATCCGGTCGAAGATATCGGGGTATCACCTTGACCTGTGGACGGTTTGAATTCGGTGAAATTGCGACGCCCACAGGAAGCATGTGGATGTCAAACAGTTACATAACCAGGTACCACAGACGGCTTGAGTTCAGTTGGAATTCGAGTTGCAGTTCGAGGCAGTGAGAACCAGTTCCAGACAGGACCCCGGTTGAGCAGCCCAGCAGAATGAGGAAGAAGTGCTGCTATAGTCAGAGGAACTTGGGGTCAATATGTTGCAGTCTGTTCCGTCTCCAACTCACCTCTCACACATAACCCTTTCGCGATCCTTTCGAGAATAAAGAAGTGTGTTTGTTCGTGATTATCATATTTACCAACCGCTCCGCTCGGGCAGGATATGACACAAGGTTATTTTAAGCGGAGTTTAACAGGTTTGAATTCAGAGTTTTCCTTCTCCTTGACTAGTTGCCTCACCAAGGCTGAAGAGCCCAGTCTGTCTTACTATTTACCCATAGCTGGAGGGCGAATAATTGGATTCATACCTTTCCCAAGAGTATTAGTGCTATGTGAAATGCAATCAGACTCGTCCAAGATTTGAACTCGTGTTGCCGTGTCCATTTCCTACGACGATAACCATTACACCACGGGCACCTCCTTCGTTCGTCATTATTGTTGACTATGTTTCCGCATATATTTATATATATGTATATGTATTGTGTAGTTGTATGTGGCCATACAACATAGGGAGGGCGCTACCTCTTTCACTGGATTGCTCCTCTTTACTCTTGATACGTACCTTATATTGCTGAGTGTTAAGTAAGGAGGTATCTAGAGCCATTTTTAAAGTCTTTGGTATGACGCAACCTGGGATTGAACCCAGGTCTCCTGGCCCACTGGCAAACACTCTACCCATTAGACAATATTCTTTATTTTCAGTAAATCGTTTCCCAAAGTGGTAAACCACAACTTGAAGCTAAGTGAGCAGTAAAAAGTAAAAGATAGGGTCATTCAATAAAAAGATGAACTTTACCAAAGGAATTTACTTTAGTTCATTGTTCAAGAAAATCACTCTCCCAGAAAAATGTTAGCATGATCTTTACTAAACGTTTCTTCCGAAACTTTTTCTTTACCGGAGAGTCTTTATGTTTCTACTCAATGGACTGTTTTTTTTTTTTTTCGAAGAGGCAAATGCATGTTTAGCTTTGTAAAGATTTTTTTTGTTTACTAAAGCATGCTTTTCCATAAACATTAAATATTTTTGTGCAAATTTTCCATAGTTTGCTCTTCTCAGCAGCTAAAAATATGATGATAGACCTCTGTCCAAGCCCGAAGCTCTATTTGCTTTAGGGTTACAAAATAAATATTTTAGCAATATTGAAATAATTTTTGCAATAAACCAATTCCTACCAATGCAGATTTTTTTCCTGCAGGCTGATGCGTCACTCAAAGTCCACTCATCTTTTCTGAATATTTAATTCATATATGCATGTGTAAATATTGTAATATAATGGCCGAGGGATTTCGTTGGATACCTTTATGTTTAGTTAGGCTGAGAACCTTTCAGCTCAGTGCATGGGTTACTTAGGTGCAACATTAACACAGGTGTTCGTGCGTGCGCGTTGAGCGGATGTGTCACTCAGAGATGTCACAATAGCCCGAGATGGGAAACGGGGCTACACAGAGCGAATAACCTCACGCACCGGAAGCGCGCGGAGGATTTTGGGAATTTGAAGAGAGTTAGTAGAGTTGACACTAGACACCAAACGAGACGTTTGACTTTCGCTTGCTTGCGGAGACCTTTGTGGCGGGTGCAACACGTGTTGGGGGAGTGGGGCAGATGAAAAAGCCAGAATAGAAAGATTGTGCCTCTCTCTCCTTATGTCGAAAACCCCTTAAACTCAAGGGTAATAAAAAGTTGCGTACCTGAACTGAGAAGTCGTAAGTGTTTTTCGTGTTTCGAGACTCCTATGTTCTGTTATAAATATATATATGAACATTATATGTCCATTTCACACATAGCCGTATCTGGCTATGGTACAATATGTGTTTATAGAAAAAAAATTCTGAAAAAAATGTTGTTTTTTTTTTAAATTCCTCTTATTTAATGAATGACGTTCGTACGACAGTTCCTTAATTGCATTATACTTAGTAGTTAGACTAATTGCTTTGATAGCGATAAGAGAGAATTCTGCGGTGAGTACAATTCGGCAACTTGTAAATGTGACAAATCAAACTGGATTATGAGATGCTGAGCTTGAGAGTTAAATAAACAGATTTGCCTCTAAGGCTTAGAGCACAGCCTCGGAATCGATGTTTTTAGGCCTACATGATTTTACTTAATTGTCAAGGTTCTTGCGACCAAAGAGAAATTTCTTCAACCGTCTGGTCACTGTAAGTCAGTAAAGTTGGTGACCGTAGTTGAGAGTGACCCGAAGGCTCCCTTTTGAACAGCTACTACACCGAGGTTTAGGAGAGAGTGCTACTCCATTCCCTGGATGGCTCCGCTTTACCCTTGATCCTCACCTTAAAATGCTGAATGTTAAGCAAGGCGGCATCAAGTACCATTTTTTGAGACTTTGTTATGACTCAACCTGGGATTGAACCCCGGTCTTCCGGACAATTGGCGAACACTCTACTCATTAGATCAATGGCCCCGTAAATTTACTCTCATCAATTGCATCTTTATTTTTGGCACAACAAATGTTTTTGGTTGCTTTTGCAACGTTATGGATGGGTTCGAACTCATAAAGCATAAGTTCCCAGATTAGAATACACGTTCATCTGTGCGGCTTTCAAATTACAAACGGAGGAAAGAAATGCACAACGTGTTAGCGCACCAACGTCCACGATACTATTAACCCCTGTGGGTACCTGGCATAGCTTGAATTGCTTCGGTCACGTTATTTAAATGCTGCTAGCCAACATTTATTAACAAAATATTGCAAAGCTTTTGATTCACCCTTGTACATTCGTAGATCGTATATAAGATGGGGACAGACCTCCAAAATAAGACGCTAATCGGAATTTTGAATATCACCAGCTTTACTCAGTAAATATCTCTCCATAACAATTAGCCTAAGCACTAACCTAATAAGACTTCTATTATTTATCTCCCAACGCTCCACTTGCCCAGTTGGCTGGGACTGTAGAATACACCGACTGCACCTCTGTAGAGGGGTAAGACCCCCTCCCAATGAGTGTCCTGAAATGACACTAAACAATCTGATGGTGAGGTTCCAGTAATACTGGGACTTAGGGGAATACAGAGAACCCCTTCATTGCCATTTCTCCCTGGTCCATTTTGGCGCGGCGTGGTAGCACCTGATAGGGCCCCATCTATGGTTTAAATAGAACTAACGACATACTTTTGCTAAACTGAACTGTTTGACTAAACTGAATAGCTTAAAATAGAAATGTTTTTGACAATTAAACTGTACTTACATTTAAACTGCATGCTTATGCTAAACCAAATTGTTTGAAATTGAACCGTTTTTGGTATTGAAACACTACTTACAATAAACTGAATTGTTTTGACATTTAACTGTGTGTAAACAAAATCTGTACTTATACTAAACTGAATTAGCTAAATTAGAACTGCTTGACTAAACTGAATAGCTCGAAATAGGAATGTTTTCGACAATTGAATTGTACTTACATTTAAACTGCGTGCTTATGCTAAATTAAACTGTTTTTGACACTGAAACTGTACTTACACTAAACTGAATTGTTATATATAAATGCTTGAATAAACTGAATAATTTGAAATAGAAACGTTTTTGAAAAAAATTGTACTCATGCTAAACTAAATTGTTTTCAATAGAACAGATTATTTACATAAAATGGATTTGGCGTTAAATAACCTACAAAGGTTGATATGCCATCAAACCAAACCAAACCAAACCCCATAACATAATATACAAATTGGTGCGAATTAACTTTGAGAAATCAAGACAAAATTAACTAAAGCTGCTACAAATTACATCATTTAACCGTTTATTTTCAATATTTTAAAATATTATCTTTTTGTCTGTCTGTTTATCTCTTTGATATTAACAACGGCCACAACCTTTTTGGCCTTTAATTAACCACATTTAAAAAAGAATCTTCTTGTTTTCTGACTACCAGGCTTCAGCAAATGAATATTTAAGATGATATAGATACAAAGAAAGAAAGAAATATATAATAAAACAAACGAAAAAAAAAGGTAAAAAAACATAGTAACATAAAAATCCCCGAAAAAAGGAGGGGAAAAGGAAAGGAAAAATGTTGCGCGTCACGAAAAATTATTCAAAATGGAAAAAAAAAAGCTAAAAATCTTTTTTTATCATCTTTATTTATATGAAGTATTTTAGCGCCTAATATTTTTGCCGTCGGGTGATAATAGATAAGATAATTGATGTTGACAGCTGAAAACCATGTCCATGGTTTCTATATAAAATGATTTTGGACTTAAAATCAAGCATGAACAATTCCGTATTGGTATGTGTAGGATATCTACTAGAAAAAAAGTGTCTTCTTTAGTGGATAAAAATGCTGATATTATTCTGATCAAGTTTTTCGTTTCATGTTTTATGTGAATTAGGTTTTTCTTCTCTATGGTGAAGTCAACAATAGTTGTCTCTTTCTGAATCAATTAATTGATCAATATCATTACATCTTTCGTTTTTTATAACACTCATTCACCTTAAAAAATGAGTTAGGTTTTAATTTAGTAAAAAAACAAAAATGTATTTCAATTAAAAAGTGTATAAATCGCACATGGCGTCGGATAGAATATTGTGAAAATGTGTTTTTTGAAATGAATAAATTTTGGGTCCAACAGATCAGTTATAATTCGATTCTTCAGCATTTCCAGTGTTAAATAAATCTCTTTGAAATATTTCTGGTTTGGTTTGGTTTGGTTCGGTTGGGTGGCATATCGATTATTATAAGTTATTTAATGCTAAATCCATTTTTATACAATAAACAGTTCTATTTCAAAGAATTTAGTTTAGCATAAGTACGCAGTTTATTTATATTTGACCCTTAGGTAGGATCCTATCAGGTGCTACCATTCCAGGCCTGAATTAACCTGGGAGCGATGGCAATAAAGGGGTACCCCGATTTTCAAAAGCTCCAGCATTACTGTAACCTCACCATCAAATTATTTAGTGTTATACATAGAACACTCGTTGGGGGAGTCTTAACCATTTGCAGAGATACAGTCAGTGTATTTAACAATCCCAGCCGACTGGGCCAAAATATTTCTGGGGCAACTGACTTCATTTTTGGGGTTTTCTTGATGGTATTTTTCACTACGTTTTGGCTGATAAATCTTTGACCTTTTTAATATATATATATATATATATATATATATATATATATATATATATATATATATATAGTGTTTACGATCGCTGCCTATCGATACTGCTATGAGGATGCACTACTTGGACGCTAACTAAACGGCTGAAGAAAAGCTAGACGACAATTACACAAGAATGCTGCTAGCAATATTGAACAAGTCCTGGCGGCAACACCCCACAAAGCACCAACTATACGGCCACTTGCCTCCCATCACAAAAACTATAAAAGTTAGACGAACCAGACATGCAGGACACTGCTGGAGAAGCAAGGACGAGCTCATCAGTGATGTACTACTATGGACCCCCGCATATGGCCAAGCAAAAGCAGGATGACCAGCTCGGACATACATACAGCAGCTATGTGAGGATACGGGATGTAGCCCTAAAGACCTGCCAGAAATGATGAATGATAGGGAGAAGTGGCGAGAGAGGGTCAGTGATATCCGTGCTAGCGGCACGACATGATGATGATGATATAGTCTTTGCTTTGGTTTTATGGCATATCAATCTTTGTTGGTGATTTAATGTCAAATCCTGTTTTTACATACATATTGAATATATGATTGGTAAACATATTTTGTAGATATACACAGTTAAACAGTTATATTTCTCACAATTCAGTTAAGCATCAGTCAACAAAGTTAGATGGTTCCAAGTATTGCAATGTGTCACCAACAATTAAACATCAGTCATTTGTTTATTCACAATTAAGGGATCAAACAATTCTATTTCAAATGATTCAATTCAGCATCAGTCATTCGTTTGCACTTAGTGCCTAACTGTTGTATTTGACCTATAGATGGGACCCTATCTGGTGCTACCATTTCAGTCCAGAGTGAACCAGGGAGCAATGGCAATGAAGGAGTACTCTGTATTCCCCAAGCTCCTGCTTTACTGGAGCCTCACAATTAGATTGTCATATCTAGGACACACATTTAAGGTTGGGGGGATCTTACCCCTCTGCAGTGATGCAGTCGGTGTATTCTGCAGCCACAGCTTACTGGGCTGTTTCTATTTGGTGATAGTTAAAAGTATTTTTATCTGATATTTATCATAATGCTTTGTTTTCTATCATTAAGTTTTAATGTGGAAGTGCTCGTGATTTGACTGTTATCATCGTAGGTAATGGACTCGCTGATCCGAGTTCAAGCCTGAACGAAGATATTTACATTCTATATGGCCCTAATATGCATTCAGACTTTTTTGTGCAGGCATTTAAAATTGTCGAAAACTCTTGAAAATTCACTATGTTATTCCTATACATCATATGAGATGACTGACCAACTTTTATGATTTCAGGTTCAAATGAACAGCTACAGTAGCAATTGGAATACACCCTACTAAAACCTGATTGTCGCAGCAGGTGAATTTCAAAAATACAATCTGGACGTGAGGACACTTTAGAAGAACGATATGCAATAAAATTCTGTTTTAAACTTGGAAAAAATGCCGCCACAGAAACGTATGGAATGCTTCAGACTGCTTTTGGAGCATCAGACTGCTTTTCGAGCATGAGTTTTAGAGTGGCATAAGAGATTCAAGGAAAGCAGGGAGTCTATGAGGGATGATATGAGGTGTGGGAGGAGTAAGGAAGTCAATACACCAGAGTTGATTGGCCAAAGGCTTAGGGTTAGGGTTACGATGTTGTGGTTTTAAAGGAGTTCAGGAAGAGATTCTGTCGGAAGAGGCCTGCACTCTTCAAATCGGTTCAGTGTCGTTTCCACCAGGACAATACACCAGTCGACAACTCCATCTTTGTCACAGACTATTTGACCAAGATAGGCATCAAGACAGCTCGTCACCCTCCTTATAGTCTAGACTTTGCTCCCTGTGACTTTTGCTTATTCCCTAAGCTCAGAGGCTGTCATTATGAGACAATTGAGGAGATAGAAGAGGCTGTGACGAAGGTCATTGACACGCTCACACAAGAAGACTTTCATGGGACTTTGCAGAAGTTGTTGGAACGGTACAACAAGGGCATTGTAGCCGGTGGAGATTACTTCGAAGGGGACTAGAGCTTCATGTGTGTACTATCAATAAAAGTGCCCGTACGAAAAAGTCTGGAAACATATTTAATGATCCCCGTACTTTTCCTTGCTACTGAAACCGGTATGATTAGACCAAGGGCACGGGAACAGATCGGACGGCATAATACTTTTTCCGTTTCTAAGCCTCTTATTTGGGATGCGACTTGTAGCGTCATATTCTCTGGGAGTAACTTAGTTAAATTAGTGATAGACCCAGGTATTATTGCTTGAGAGGATCATTAACTAGTTAAGTACCGATTATTTTCGGACTGATTTCTTTCAGTACCTATACTAGTTGAAATATCCGGTATTTTAGGGTCGCAGATTGCCTCCTCACAGCGGCAGATTGGATGTACGACGACAGGCAATAGAAATGAGACCAGTGAGGTTGAATGGGTATTTCGGATGATTTCCTTTGCTATTCTTCGTGGTAATGTTTTTGTTATTGTTTGAAATGAGATTATTAAGAAATGAGAGTCATTTAAATTACAAAAAATAAAACACTCCCGTGGTGTAATGGTTATCATCGTGGGAAATGGACACGGCAACACGAGTTCAAATCCTGGACGAGACTGATTGCATTTCACATAGCATTAATACCATTGGGAAAGGTATGAATCCAATTATTCTCCCTCCAGCTATGGGTAAATAGTAGGGAAGACTGGACGCTTCAGCCTTGGTGAGGCAACTAGTCTAGGAGAAGGTAAACTCTGAATAAAAACCTGTGAAAATCCGCTTAAAAAAATTGACCTTGTGTTATATCCTGTCCGAGCGGAGGGGTTGGGAGAGAAAAAAATAAAACACTCCCATAAAAGACTTATTTGCTACTCTCTTTGTAACCAAATTTAATCCCCAATAGATTATTCCTTTGTTGGTGGGACTTAAAATGTACTGACTGTATCCCCAACAAAGAAGTAAGATTTCTCGATAAAAGAATTGGTGTTTTATTGTTTGACACTAAACTCCATTTAATAGTGGGGCTCCAGTTCTGCACCCTGGAGGGGGTGTAAAATACTCATTATTCCCAGGTACGCTTTGACCCCGTATGGTATTACCTTTTTTGGGTCCCATCTATGGATCAAACAGATCTGCTGAAAAATAATTAGTATTCGGAAAACTCTTAAATTTAAAAAAAAAAACTTACTAAATTTTTTTTCTCCTAAAAACGTTTTTCCTGGCAAAGACGTAAGGTTGAAACTAGTTGAGACCAATCAAAAAAATAAATACCGCAACTGAAATATTCTTATTAGTCTTATCATTTTTGATCATCCCTTGTATATATATATATATATATATATATATATATATATATATATATATATATATATATATATATAACTTGCCACTCAGTACATAATGGTGCAAATTAACTTAGAGCAATTGAGTAAACCTATTTTTTTCTAAACAATTATTGATTACCAATGGGCATATTCCTGTAAAGTTATGTTTATACTTCGAGAAAAAAAATCGGCATCAAATTTGAAATTACATAAACATATTTCAAAGTTACATCAAAGCAGTTTTGTTTTTAATCAACTAAAAGTTTATTTGGAACCTCTCGAGAACTTCTGCATATTTTTGATTGTATCTTTCGATGATCTTGGCTCTTGGAAAATCTTCGAGAGCTTGTTGTCTGGTTTTCCTCTGCCTTGTGTTTTAAAGCATCATAATCGACAACTAACGTTTTTCTAGGCTTTATTTCTAGGCACAAGTTTTTTGACATTATTCTCAGATATTATCAAATTTTCTTCCACTTCTAGAATTCTCTGAGCAGCTTTCGTGGTCCTGAGACTTAGATTAGAATCAAGTCTAAAAATTGCCAGCCTATCGGTACTTGTCGCTTACATCCTCTTGGTAAATTAAAATGATCGTGTTGAACGCAAAAGAAGACCTTACGCCATTGTTGTTAAGTTATAAGTGGAAGGAAATTGCTTTTTTCTCTGAGTATCTTAATCATCATCGTGATCATATCTAATTATATCGATTGATTTTAACGGCATTTCAACAAGTCTTGGGTTATTTTCTGCCTAGGCTTAATGGAATCGCGTTCATTGCATGTTCATATTTTCACATTTGTGAAGCTGTTTCTCAAAAGGTTTTTACTACATGATCCAATTGAATATAAATCACTTTTCAACGGATCTTTTTCTATCCATTATATCTGTATGCAAAGAAATGATTATTGAAATATTGGTGTAAATTTTAGAAAATGCCATAGAACATTGAAATATAATTTTGATCATCATCATCATCATCATCATGTCGTGCTGGTAGCACGGATATCCCTGACCCTCTCTCGCCACTTCTCCCTATCGTTCATCGCCTCTGGCAGGTCTTCAAAGCTACATCCCGTATCCTCACATAGCTGCTGTATGTATGTTCGAGCTGGTCGTCCTGCTTTTGCCCGGCCATATGTGGGGGTCCATAGGAGTATATCACTTATGAGATCGTCCCTGCTTCTCCTGCAGTATCCTGCATGTCTGGTTCGTCTAACTTGATAGTTTTCGTGGTGGGAGGCACGTGGACGTATAGTTGGTGCCTTGTCGGGTGTTGCCGCCAGGACTTGTTCAAGATTGCTCGCAGCATTCTTGTGTAATTGCCGTCAAGCTTCTTCTCCAGTCGTTTAGTTAGCGTCCAAGTAGTGCATCCATACAGCAGTATCGACACGACCGCTGCTTAGAAGAAACTGCGTTTCATTTTATCGGTCAGGTCTGATTTCCATATGATCGATAGCCTATCGATAGCTGTCGATGCCTTCATTAGCCACCTGTCGGTTGATGAGACGCCGCTTCCTAGGTAGGTGAATTTGTCTACTAGTTTCAGAGGGGTTCCGTCTAGTGTTTGATTATAGCACATATATTCCGTTTTGTGTGCATTGACATGGAGGCCAAAGCAACTATCACGGTATCCTTGTGATATTAGCTGTTTTACAGTAAAATTAATTTCGTTAAACTTTGTTGTGGCACAAAACCAAAAGTATAGAGCATGAAATAAAAATCAAACTCACTAATACAAAATTTTGTAAAACCTAACTCGCTAATCGTACACTGCTCGAGGCTGCATGTTAGATGATCATGCCACCATAAAAAATTGATTATATACAATATACATTGCATTAATTTTCTCATTACTGTTATTACCATGAAACACAATTAAAAAGTTTGACATAACAGGCGGATTGGTGGCAATTTAGGTTTTGGCCGAAATTCAAAAGAAAAGGCATCACGTTGACTGATTTGTGGATTTGTTTGCTTGTTTGAAATACACCAAACGATTTCACTTCTTCCGTTTACACGATTATCATGTCGAATAATCATGGACTGCAACTGACAAAACGTGTTTTTTTTTTTTTTTTGCTTTTATCATCCGAAAATCACCTTCTTCCAACATTAATTTATATCCTGTTCTCAATAAGTTATATACACTTTATCAATCGAGAAAATTGTAACAATTCCTTAAAAAAAAAACAACAACTACCATTCACAAAAAATAAAAATATAATTACACTAAGCAAGCATCCTTTTGCATTACCCAATATAGACAGTTTCAAACACCCATGTGTGTGTGAGTATATATATATATATATATATATATATATATATATATATATATAACACTATCTTTCGTTTTTAGTGTGCGTGTGTAATGAACGATCCCTAATTTTCAGCCACAAAAAGGTGGTTTTATCATATATTGTGTATAATGAACGACCCCTTACTTTTGGCTATGCTAGCCCTCAAAAACATTCAAACACTCATACTTTCAAAACTGCTGTAATACAATCAAAATCAATGCAATGTCATAAATAAGCACACACACACACACACATATATATACATATATAATGTTATCTCTCGTTTTTAGTATGCGTACGTTAAACGAAATCTCTCTCCCTCTCTCTCTTGCTCTCTCTCCACACACACACACACACACACACACACACACACACACACACACATATATATATATATATATATATATATATATATATATATTACTTTATCTATCTCGCTTTCCGTGTATCGATTCAGATGCAAAATCCAAAATGAAAAAGCTTTTCAAATCTAGTCATATTGTATATTTCCTTATTTTCTGAACGTTTGAAAGACAGCCAAATTTCTCTAATAAACTTGTAATATCTGAATTAATTCCCTTCGTGTGTTTACGAGGGTCATTGAATAAATAAGAGGGTTTTTTACACAATTTTTTTTTCCTGAATGTAAAGTCTGAGATCTACGGGATCGGTTTATTGCAAAAATTGTCTTAATCTAGCAAAAATATCTATTATGAGGTTATTCAAAATGGCGAGCTTTGTCATTAAATTTTTGGTCGCTGAAACTGTCAATGAGAAATTTAATGAACAATGTCTGATGTTTATAGGGAAGCGTGTTTTAGTGAGAAAAAAAACTTTACAAACAGGTTAAACATGCGTTCGCCACCCCGAACCTTGACCAAAAAGACAGTCTTTAGGTTTGGTTTGTTGGGTTTTATGGCATATCAACCTTTGTGGATTATTTAACGCCAAATCCATTTTTATGTAAATAATCAATTCTATTTCAAATAATTCAGTTTAGCATCAGTATACAGTTTATCTGTCAAAACACTTCTATTTCAAGCTACACAGTTTAGTCAAAAAGTTCCAATTCAACCAATTCAGTTTAGTATATGTATAGATTTTGTTTACACAGTTAAATGTCAAAATAGTTCTTTATTGAACAATTCAGTTTAGGATAAGTACGCAGTTTAATTAATTAATTTATATTTCAAGCTATTCAGTTAATTCAAACAATTCAGTTTTGCGTAACTATGCAGTTTAGATCTATTTAACCCATTGATAGAGCCCTATCAGTGCTACCACTCCGGAGCAGAGTGGACCTGGAAGCAATGGCAATGAAGGGGTGATCCGCATTTCCCAAAGCTCTAGTATCACTGGAACCTCATCATCCGATTGTTTAGTGTCATAAACAGGACACTCATGGCGGGAGGGAGTCTCACCGCTCTGCAGAGGTACAGTCAGTGTATTCGACAGCCCCAGCTGACTGGACAAGTCTTTGAAGCGGAGACACACTCTCCGGTAAAGAAAAATTTCGGAACGCAGTCGTCAATAAAAGTTATGATGAAAGCCTTGTGGGACATAAAAGGACCGACCACTATTCAATAAATTTTCCTTTAAAAAGGTGCAACAGTAAGCAGTGCTTCTTATTGCCATCTTCTTCAGTAAAATTTACCTTATTTATTGAATGGCTTTCGAGTATTTATATGATGATCGCATAGGCGAGAAACTGACAGTCATCAATCGCTGTTGATTGTTTCTATGCTATAATAACTATTAAGCACAACCCCATATAATATGAAATAGTTTTCTTAAAAATAACAATTCCTGCGAAATATAGTGATACTTGCATGGTTATTATGTTGCGACTGGAAGACTAAAAGACGTTTGCTCCCTTATTTTGCGCATGCATCGTGACAGTTGACAATACATGATAAACGCATGCTTAACAAAATATCTGTTTTACTTTGTCTAAGGAAAACATTTTGCAGTGAAAGTATTTATCCAATCCCTCTGTCATGACAAGGGTATGACACATAAGTATTTATCTCAATCTTTTCGTATATGTCAGTCCATCTCGTTCCTTCTTATATTTAGAGGAGTCAATAAAGATCTGTTGATCCTGGAAGATATACCTCGTCATTTGAACACAATACCAAACCTTTTTCATCTAACTTTTTTTCTTTTAAATAAAAGCATATTTATTTGACGAATTTCATATTCATTTTCCCTTTGTGTCCTTCTTTTTTTCTCTCACCTTCAAAGTTCGATTAAAAAAATTCAAGTAATACTCATCAAGGAATTCTGAATAAAGCGGACTATTTCTTATCTAAACTCAAATATTGTGGAGTGCGGGGGCAACGCTGACCAATCATGCATAGTACTGGGTTGTCCAGTTGTCAAGTTGTAAGACTGCTAAACAGAAGCTTTATAGTAATCAATCAGTTACTATAAAAAGCACATAGCAATGTAATCGGTCAAGGATTGGAATATAAAACGCTTTTTGACGGCGATGATTTGTTGTTTATTTGACTTAACAGTAAAGGACTCAATTTAACAAATTACTGCAAGACCCAGGTCAAGAATACGCTGACTGTATTCCACAAAGTGTGGTAAGAACCCCCACTAAAAGAGGTACCCTAGTATTACACTAAACTGAATCTGGTGCTGAGGTTTCAATTCTGGATGACTCCCAGGTCCACTCTCTATTGATGTTGTTATACCTGTTAGTATCTTGTCTATTGATCAAACAAATCTGTTTGAAAATTATTGGTATTCGGTTGAATCGGGTTAAAAAAACAAAAAAACAAAAGCAAACAAACTTAAAAAAAACAAATAAATAAAAAATGTTAATATAAACATACAATTAACGTGATACCCTAACCTTTTGGCATCAAATAACAATGAAAAGGTTGATAATCAATCAATCAATAAAACTGCTAATCATCCCTAATAACTTCGGTCAGGGGTAACTGCTTGTACGACTTTAAACTCGATTTTGTGATATTGCTAGGCAGTCTCAGTGATCAAAGGTATCAAGAAAAAGACCTTGAAAGAGACGTCATAATAACCTCCGACTGACAACATCACGTTTCATCTTCATGTAAAGCACGTTCACTTTGGGAATATGGACATTGACAGTCTTCCGTGGACTTGCAGAACTTTCATATGCAAATCAGGAGATTAATGAGTCTAATGAAGAGATGTTTCGAAAGCAACACTTCGTGGGCAAAACTTGCAAGCCCCTGTGAGTTTTTTTTTTAATAATTTGGATTACTATATATATATATATATATATATATATTCGAGTAAAGAACAGCGTTGTATAATGAACGATCCCTAATTTTCAGCCACAAAAAGTTGGTTTTATCATATATTGTGCATAATGAACGACCCCTTACTTTTGGCTATGCTATAGCCTTCAAAAACATTCAAACACTCATACTTTCAAAACTGCTGTAATACAATCAAAAGCAATGCAATGTCATAAATAAATAATGTAGTCTAAACCTTAATGTAGTCTATCGTGTTTTCTTGGATATTCCAAACAAACCAAAACTCCACTGTTGATATACAAAGCATTGATGATATGAAAATTACGTCCATCGTATAATTTACCGTTAATCAGACCCAACGATTTTTAGGTAGCTTAACTAATGCCAAAACGAAGCTTTTTGTTATGATAATGAAGTTTTTATGTAACTTTGTTTGTACGTATTATATGTACAGGTGTTATAAACAAAGCCCAATGTTAGGTAAAAACGTTATTATTTTAACTAATAGCCTTTGTTTAGGCCTATGCTATGCAGGGACACTTTAGATTGGAGTTATAGCAAGGTTTGTCCAAGAAACAAGGTAAGTTGTGACGTTTCAAAAACATATCGCGAGTAATGATCGACGCCTTGTTTTTGAGGTGAAAGATTTGGACCGTAAAGGGTCGTTCATTATAGAATTATGTACGGTAGGAAAATATTCCAATAATGGAGGTGCCCGTGGTGTAATGGTTATCGTCGGACACGGTGACACGAGTTCTAATCCTGGACGAGACTGATTGCATTTCACATAGCACTAATACCCTTGGGAAAGGTATATATCCAATTATTCTCCCTCCAGCTATGGATAAAGAGTAGGGCAGACTAGGTTCTTCAGCCTTGGTGAGGCAACTAGTCTAGGAGAAGGAAAACTCTGAATTGAAACCTGTTAAACTTCGCTTAAAAATTGACCTTGTGTCATATCCTGCCCGAGCGGAGGTTTTGGGTAAATATGAAAATATTCCAATAAACATTCAGAAGCATATAAGTTTCTGCTAACACCGTGACATAAATTACAAAACTGTAATCAAAATCTATATTTCCCTTTTGATATGCTTTCTTTTCTTTTTTATTACACACAATTCGACTACATGTAGATTTTGCACATATTCTCAGTAAATGATTTATATATTCTCTCTACTTAGTTGGGGGTGTCCTCGTGGTGTAATAGTTAAAGTGATGAACTGCAGAATCGTACGAAGCGTGTTTGTACTCCGCTATTACGTTCAATTTCGGGCAAATAGACTTGGGAAAGAAATGAACCCCCTTATCCTCCCAGCTATGGGTTGAATAGTACCACTACTGTTCTTCTAGGAGAATGGCTTTGGCATTAAATAACCTACAAAGGTTGATATGCCATTTAACAAAGAAACCAAACTATCTACTTTGGGCATTAAACATTCTTACGTTTCAGCTTATGTAATTCTGCCGGTATTTTTTCTTTTGACTAGGTATTGGGGTTATGGTTGATTATTTTCAAGTTGTATGAATGTTTTTAGTCTTCTTTTATTGAAGTTTTTCCAAGATATCAGTTTGTGCAATATTCTTTTATTTACAAATTCTATCATCTGGGATTTTTTTCATACAGTCAGAATCATAGAATAGGCATAGAAATTTAAATTATATGTAACTCCCTAAGTGGCTCTGTCAGTATCTCTGACAGTATCTCCAGGTGAAGCAAAATACTTGCTCCAAAAATGGATATCTTTAGCGTAACACTAAACTGCATCAGATAGTGAGGCTCCAATTCTGGATAGTTAAGGGTGTGGCGTACCTCTTCCTTGTTATTATCCCCAGGTCTGCTTTAGCCTGGTGTCATAGTACCTATTAGGTTTTTTTTGTGACGCTCACATGTGCATGAAGAAGAGAAAATAATTGATAGACAACTAATAAAATAATTTCATTAACTGGTATAAGGCATTAACAGAAAAATAAGATCAACCATCTAGAAGGTTCCGGCAAAGCCATAACTGAAAAGTCTTCTCGCTGAAGTCTAACTCTCAAAGAAGTCCACTTTATTAATTCCGCTCGCCAACACGGTACCTCCATTTATATAATTACAAGGTCCGATACTTCCATTAACTGGCAATCCGGTTTCTAAATGTTGGTGTCTCACTTTATTCCTATTTGACAAGTTCCATCTATGGCTCGAACAGAACTCCTTAAAAATATTCGTATTCGATCGGAATACTTGATGTCATCATCATCATATCGTGCTGGCAGCACGGATATCCCTGACCCTCTCTCGCCACTCCTCCCTATCGTTCATCGCCCTAGGCAGGTCTTCAGGACAACAACCTGTATCCTCACATAGTTGCTGAATGTACGTTCGTGCTGGTCGTCCTGATTTTGCGCGGCCATGTGTGGGGATCCATAAGAGTACATCTCTTATGAGTTCATCTCTGCTTCTCCAGCAATGTCCTGCATGTCTGGTTCGCCTAACTTGAATAGTTTTCGTGATAGGGGGCAGGTGGCCGTACAGTTGGTGTCTTGTGGGGTGTTGCTGCCAGGACTTGTTCAGGATTGCACGCAGCATTCTTGTGTAATTGCCATCTAGTTTCTTCTCCAGCCGTTTTGTTAGCGTCCATGTAGTGCATCCATATAGCAGTATCGATGTGACCGCTGCCTGGAAGAAACTGCGTTTCATTTTATCGGTTAGGTCTGATTTCCATATAGTCGATAGCCTATTGATAGCTGTCCATGCTTTCGTTAACCTCGTTTCGATGTCCTTTTCGGTTGATTCGACGCTGCTTCCTAGGTACGTGAATTTGTCTACTAGTTTAAGAGGGGTTCCTTTTAGAGTGGAGATGTCCCCCGTTTGGTTATAGCACATATATTCCGTTTTGTGTGCATTAACATGGAGGCCTATGCTTGCTGCTGCTCGTTCCAAACTATGCAGAAGTGTTTCGGCTTGGTCAGGTGTATTTGCCAGTATCGCTATGTCATCGGCGTAGTCGGCGTCGGTAATTGTTGTTGCGGGGTATCTTCTACTTCTTTACTTCGTGAACAAATTAGTTGGTTGGTTGGTTGGGGTTTTTTGAACGCCAACTCTATTTTTGCGAAAATAGTTCTATTTCAATCAATTCAGTTTAGCATAAGTACGCAGTTTAAATGTAAGTACAGTTTAATTGTCAAAAACATTTCTATTTCAAGCTATTCAGTTTAGTCAAGCAGTTCTAATTCAGATAATTCAGTTTAGTATAAGTACAGGTTTTGTTTGCACACAGTTAAATGTCAAAACACTTTTATATTAAACAAACCAGTTTAGTGGCAGTACAGTTTCAATGGAAAAAAAACAGTTCCATTTCAAATAATTCAGTTTAGCATAAGTGCACAGTTTATTTTTTAGTCAAACAGTTCTAATTCAGATGATTCAGTTTACTATAAGTACAGGTTTTGTTTGCACACTGTTAAATGTCAAAACAGTTCTATATTCAACAAATCAGTTTAGTGTAAGTACATTTTCAATGTCAAAAACAGTTACATTTCAAACAATTCAGCTTAGCA
The DNA here is from genome assembly GCA_963585895.1 of Sepioteuthis lessoniana. Lineage (NCBI taxonomy): Eukaryota > Metazoa > Mollusca > Cephalopoda > Myopsida > Loliginidae > Sepioteuthis > Sepioteuthis lessoniana. The sequence goes on along the minus strand of OY757907.1, from coordinate 12,165,273 downwards.
TTAGCGCGCAGTTTAAATGTAAGTACGGTTCAATCGTCTAAACATTTTTATTTCAAGGTATTCAGTTTTGTCAAACAATTCAGTTTAGCATAAGTGTGCCCTTGGTTTTATTTAAGCCATAAATAGGGCCCTATCAGGTGCTACCACGCCGGGCCAGAGTGGACCTGGGAGCAATGGCAATGAAGGCGTACTCCGCATTATGCAAAACCCCAGCATCACTGGAACCTCACTATTCAGATTGTTTAGTGTCATATCCAGGACACCCATTGGCGGAGGTCTTACCCCTCTGCAGAGGTACACTCGGTGTATTTTACAACCCCAGCCGACTGGGTAATGTGTGCAAATTATTAGTATAAGGTCGGAATACTTGTTATAGTTAGCAAAAATCTCTTGACAATTACAGAAAAACGTAAATGTAAAATGAACGCAATTTCCAAATCAATAGACATGAAATAATTCTAAGCTGGTTGTCATGCAGTTAATATCAATCACTCAGTCAATTGATCAATGAATCACTCCCTGAGTCAATCAATGCTCACGAAATTAACGAATGTGTGAGTGAATCAATTTTGACCCTAGGAAAGACTATGCAATTGCTAATACGTCACAAAGAAATGAGATACGCACCCACGGTGTTGAGGTGGAATAACACAATGGCATCAAAAGCAAAGCAGGACCACCTCAATAAAATTGGTCGTTAGCCTCGATAATGGCGTACATACACGGAGATTGATGAAAGTATAAAAAACAAAATGATCCAAATTTGATGAATTTATTATGAAAGTCAACGTTAAACATTTTGGTTTTGATAACCTTCTTCAGGACATTAAAACCATGAAAAATCTATTTAAGATATCCAGAGTTAAGTGTTACCCATATGACGTAGGATACTTTTGTGTATTGATACGAATTACAAGATAAAAAAATAGCCGTTTGAACTTGAACTCTGTAGAATACTATCTTGACTTTCCAATGAAGGTGACGTTATCATCTCGTCATATGACGGAATTACTCATCATTGAATCATGTACTCTGATTCCCATATGAATTTTAAGGAAATTCTAATCTCGTTCAGTGTATTAAGGTTTCATTTAATAAGTTAATTCATATATTATATCATAGAATGTGTGCTTCGTTGCTGGAAAATTCTTAATAAAACAAAGGATTTGATCTGACATTCTCTCGATGTAAGGAAAACAAAGTCTGGTGTTAATGAAAGAGGTGCTGGGGGCTCTGGTTGATTAATCGACTTATTTCATCGGCATATCAACTTTTCTAGCGGTATCTTATGCGAGGTGGTGAGGGAATAGCGCCCATTGCTTATTCATGTTTAAATGTATTGTGTAGTTGTTCCTTAAGAATTTTGCGCACTGTTTTAAATCAAGTATTCTTATCTAATCCAAATAATTTGCACACTGTTGAATAGTTTCAGTTATCCCTATCTATAACTTACAATTTTTATTGTTTCACATAATTATGTCTTTTTAAGGACATTCATTTGCATATTAATACGGTTTCAAGTAAGTAACAATATTCCTTAGTAAGTTAAAGTAAAGTTGGCGACTGTAGTCGAGGGCGACCAGAAGGCTCCCTTTTCAATAGCTACTACACCAAGGTGTAGGGAAGGGCGCTACTCCTTTCCCTGGATTGCTCCACTTTACCCTTGATACTTACTTTATATAGCTGAGGGTTAAGCAACTGGGTATCAAGAACTATTTTAAAAATCTTTGGTATGACGTGACCTGGGATTGAACCCAGGTCTCCCGGGCCATTGGCGAACACTCAACCCACTAGGCCAAGGAGCTGGTTAAATTCCTTAGTAAACAGTTACAACTTTATTTTTAATAATTTTAATTCATAGTTATATGGTATCAAATTCGAATATCTTTTTAATAAATCAATTTGAACTATAGATAGAACACAAACGGGTACAATCAGTCCAGTTGAAAGTTGACCTAGCAGTAATGGCAATGAAGAGGTACTTCATATTTCCAAAAGCACCAGAACTGGAGTCTCACCATCAGATGCATATTAGTGTCAAACTAAGGATACCCTTTTTAGTGTGTGCTTACTCCTCAGCAGGAGATACAGCATATTGTAAGCCAGGGTGAGGAAAGCTCAGGGTTTGTTGCAATGATGCTTCAGCTCCGAAAATATGCCTGACCTCAGAGTAATCATCTGATGAAGATTGTTTATATGATAATATTATATATAGTAATCATTAAGCAAATGAGTGAGACTCTTTTACTAGCAACTGGTCTCTACTAAGCGTTTGAGATTTACTAAATTTAACTGAGACTATCATAGTAGTGAAACAATCAGTAAAAACTGAAGTCATTGTATAAGGAAATTATCCCACAAACAATGGCGTAAGTATCTGCTCTGGAAATAAAGCTGTATCTCCCGTTGTACTAAAATGTGATATTCTACTATGTATTTATATTTAATAAATTACAATGGGTGGAGCATTCGACCGACACCGGGACACACGTATATTTAGAACCTGGCGCCTGAGGTGCTCTTTTTGGAGCCGCCTGGCGTGTCTGTACAGCGGCCCTGCGCCCGGACCCACCTAAAAAAAGCATTGTGCCGCACTCGTCCGGTCGGTGGGACGTTCGATAAATACCGATTCGACCGACACCAGGACACACTTCAGTCGGCCATGTTGGTTGGTACATGGAACTGGTCGGGTGTGTCCTAGTTCCGGTGGCAGTCCGTCTGACATGGATTCCGGGAAGCCAGCATTCATGTCTGGTGCGCCAGGATCGGCATTCTCGAGCCTCAGGGGGGCCCTTCCCTCAGGCTTTAACCCACCTTGGAGGGGATAGGTTTATTGCCTGGCAACTGAGGCGCCCTATTTTTAGAGGAATGCCGACAGAGCTCGAAGCATTTTTGTGCTCGTCAGGTCTGTTTGGGATACGGCCCTGCCGCTGGACACACCTAAAACAAGGCCTTGTGTCACACTCATCCGGTCGGTGGGACGTACGAGTAATATCGATTCGACTGACACCGTTTATCGAATGCAACATAACTGCTTTCTATGTCTGATTATTTACCACCAAGAAAACTACTTTTATTTCTTGGTTAACGGAGTACGTGTTATAACAGTATCTAAAATAAAGACAGGAATGTTGTGTTGCTTAAATCTTTTCAGTGAAGGGGTTTGCCAACATGTCTACGTCGAAAATCAGTTCTTACTTTTATTTAGGTTCGAATGTCGACCAGGCGTGGTGCGGGGAATTATTCAGCTATATACGTCACCAAGCAGGCTTTAAACGAAGACATATTTAGAAAGTTGCATACAGTGAAAATATTTCCGATTCAGATCTATTTTTATCAAGCGAAAACAAAAACACAATGAAACGAGGAAACAGATGAATAAAAAAAGTGAAAGGTTTAATTGAATATTCAGATTTATTTTTGACCTCCTTTGAAGTGAAAAAGAAAAAAAAAAGGAGTCTATTATCATATTACGACTGATATCCGTCCCACATGTAATCACCGATCTCCTGAGACAGGATTAGAATCACTAGAGATAATGACGTCATAGCACGTATAACTTTCTTTTTGAGAGCCATTGTTTCTTGTTTCCATTGGTTTTATTCTTTACAGACCACCAATTAAATGTACTGGCGAATTAGAGTTCAAGTTTCGTTTCTCGAATACTGTTGTCACGAAAGACAAGTTTCAAGTTCCTCTTGGTCCATTTATAAACTGGTATTATGAATGCGACTCTTATTTACAGTCAAGCCTTCTGGATATTTAATAAGCTTAACTGAACACGGCACAAAAATTAGATAGAAATTAGAATAAGATTTTGTGGCCTTGAAAATCTAAGTTAAAAATCTTAGTTTTTACTTGAGATCGAACACCCGTATATTAAAGCCAACCGGAAATACACAATTATCATAGCAATGATATTAGTAGAGATCGAATTCATACCACCGAAAACAGTTGCTGTGATAAGGTTGCTTATCTATTCGAGTTATTTATTTGTTTAGTGTTGCTTGAATTCGGTAGTGTCCGGGGTATTATATTGATATACATCTAGTGGAAAGGCTCCAGTGATTGGTCTCTGGGGAGTGTGAACCATCCCGTTTATTGCCATTACCCTCAGGTCAACTGACAATCGAAGTGGTAAAACCTTTTTGTTCACATCTATTGGTCAAATAGATTTATTTAGAAATTATTCGTATCCAATAGGAATACTTGGTACTATAATTAATAGCATTAATAATAGTTACTCGAAGTTGTAATCTTTTTCTTCTCTTCATATTTCCGTATTTCAAAATTATAACTTTTTGGTGGGGATTCATTTTGGCTACATTATAGGGTAGGAACAGGAGTGAAATTTAAAGAGGAGAGGCAGAGCTGGAAATGCTAAGTCGAGAGTGTGGAAAAAGTTGTCGGAGTAATATTGGCCCATCTGGGGGAAGTTTCTCAGAAGCAATTCTGATGGCGTGGAGTGGTGTGCTAAGTTTTATTCTCCGTAAGGAGTTTACTGGAATAGACTAAAAGTAAATGGAGACTAATCGGTACTGACAAGATCAGGTGCCTTTCAACCCGGATATGAAGAAAAATCCGCTGAGAGTTCACTGTATACACAAACGACATCATCCATCATCGTCATACTAACAATGAAAAGTCTGATAAAGAAAATTATATAATAATCATTGCGAATATAAAACGGCAGTAGGTTACTAGTATTGAAAAGAAGTGCTTAAAAATAAGGTCCAACTCTGACACTCACCCTACGGAGATAACAAGAATAACCCTAGCCACTATCATCTTTAATTAAAGGAACTTCAGTTCATTTCCAATAATGCAAAAGCATCCATTTCTCTTTCATTCTGATATTTACTTAGATGAATTCTTTGCCCGGTCAGCTGGGGCTGTAGAATACACTGACTACACCTCTGCAGAGGGGTAAGAACCCCCCTAACGAGTGTCCTGGTTATGACACTAAAAAATCTGATGGTGAGGTTCCAGCTGTGCTTGGAGTACCCCTTCATTGCCATCGCTCCCAGGTCCATTCTGGACCGGAGTGGTAGCACCTGATAGGGCCCTATCTATGGGTTAAATAAAACTAACAGCATACTTATGCTAAACTGAATTGGTTGAGTAAACTGAATAGCTTAAAATAGAAATGTTTTTGACAATTAAACTGTGTACTTATGCTAAACTGAATTGTTTTAAATAGAACAGATTATTTACATAAAAATGGATTTGGCGTTAAATAACCTACAAAGGTTGATATGCCATAAAACCCACGAAACGAAACCAAACCAAACCTTAGATGAATTCTAAATAATAATGTATTTACCCAGCCCCTCAACCATGAGCAGGGTGCGACACAAGGTCAATATTTTTTATGCTGAGCATAACTGATCTGAATTTAGAGTTAGACAGGTTGCCATACCTAAGTTAATAGGTCAGGCTGCCCTACTACTTACTCATCGCAAAAGGAGAAAAATGGACTCTTACATTTTCAAAGGATATTAGCGCTGTGTGAAATAGTTTCGTTCATGATTTGAACTCAAGGCGCCGGGTCTATCTCCTACGACGATAACCGTATGCCAATATAAGGAAACGGCCAATATTAATACAAATTAATATGCTTATATCGAAACTGGCTCATTGGCCCAGTGGGTAGAATGTTCGCCAATGGTCCGGGAGACCTTTGTTCAATCCCAAGTCGCGTCATACCAAAGACTTTTAAAGTCGTACTTGATACCTCCTTGCTTAACACTCAGCAATATAAGGTACGTATCAAGGGTAAAGTGGAGCAATCCAGGGAAAAGAGTAGCGCCTTCCCCTACGCCTCGGTGTAGTAGCTATTGAAAAGGGAGCCTTCTGGTCTCTCTCGACTACGGTCGCTAACAACAACCATATCAAAACTAAACCCAACAAGAATTTTGGTATTACGGTGCTACAAATGTTAGTCAAGATGCAGTTTAGTGTCATACCATTTTTTTGCAGCGGGGGTGGGTTGACACCTCTGCAGAGGATACAGTCAGTTGACAGAGCGGTATAATTAGAGAGATTTTAATTGGACATTAAATTACATTCAGAGAATATTTTTCATGATACAGACATCGACACAAATATCAAATCAGAAAATATTTGCTAACAAGTTTAAATGTCAAAGAACGGCATGGGATTCTAAAGCAAATGGTTTGGCGATTCTTTTTATAGACCAATAAGTTCAGTGATTTTCGTCTTTCAAAAAAGTGCTTATTTTAATAGGAAATATGGAAATAACCGAAATCATTTTTTTTAAATCATTGTAACGTGGTTTCTTTTCAACTTAATATGACAGGTGGTTTTAACGTTAATTTAAAAAGTTTCAATGCGGCGTATAACATTCATTTATTTACCTGGCTGTATAAGACATATATATATAAGATCATACGTTACTTTCTTCTTTTTCCATGAACTCACATACATCTAGTTTAGATACAATATTTCATTTGTAGACGTTGTAGCCTTGTTGTAGTCTAAGCACCGAGAACTTTTCCTCAAGACATTACAATTTCATTGCACTAAAAGAGAAAATAATATGAACATTGCTTGACATCTCCTGAATGACTAAGATGTTCACGTCTTGTTTCTGAATTCAACTGCCTTTTTGGGGGCTTCATTTTCCAAAACATTTTTGTATTTTACAATTGTTTTAAATAAACTGAATTCAACTACCTTAATGGAGACGACACTGAGAATACGCTGACTGTATCCTCTAAGGAAGGGTAAGATTCACCTCCTTGAAAGAAAACCCCTAAAAGTGTCCTGTGTATGACACTAAACTTTATCTGATGGTCAGGCACCAGGTCCGGATCTCTGGAATATCCCTTCATTGCTATTACTCATAGGTCCACTCTGGCACAGCATAGTAGCACCTGTTTATGTCCCATCTATGATTGCCCAGTCAGCTGGGGCTGTAGAATGCACCTCTGCAGAGGGGTAAGACCCCCCCTAACGAGTGTCCTGGGTATGACACTAAAAAATCTGATGGTGAGGTTCCAGCAATGCTGGAGCTTTGGGGAATGCGGAGTACGCCTTCATTGCCATCGCTCCCAGGTCCACTCCGGCCCGGAGTGGTAGCACCTGATAGGGCCCTGTCTATGGGTTAAATAGAACTAACAGCATACTTATGCTAAAATGAATTGAGTAAACTGAATTGCTTGAAATAGAAACATTTTTGACAATTAAACCGTACTTACACTTAAACTGCGTGCTTATGCTTAACTGAATTATTTCAAATAGACCTGCTTTTCGACATTAAAACTGTATTTACACTTAACTGAATTGTTACATATAACTGCTTGAATAGTTTGAAAAGGAAATGTTTTTGACAATTAAACTGTGTACTTATTCTAAATTGAACTATTTTCAATAGAACAGATTATTTACATAAAAATGGATTTGGCGTTAAATAACCTACAAAGGTTGATATGCCATAAAACCAAACAAACCAAACCAACCCATCTATGAATTAAATAGATCTGTTTGCAAATTATTTGTATCAGAGAGGAATACTTATCATACAAGTAAAGTTGGTGACCTTAGTCGAGAGTACCCTGAAGGCTCCCTTTTCAATAGCAACTACACCGAGGTGTAGGAAAGGGCTCTACTCCTTTCCCTGGATTGCTCCACTTTACCCTTGATCCGTGCTTTATAAAGCTGAGTGTTAAGGAAGGCAGCATCAAGTACCATTTTTTGAGTCTTTGGTATGACTCGACCTGGGATTGAACCCCAGTCTCTCGGACCAATGGCAAACACTCTAGGCCAAACCTCAAGGCATAAAATAACCCCAATAATGAATATGAATTCGGAAGTGGCATCAGAATTGTTTTGTATTCTGAGACAAAAGTTTTTCAATTATTTCACACAGCTTTATTTCTGTTTTCAATGAAATTCGTGGAAAATACACGTCCAAAAGCAAATATTTCCATTCAGTTGTTTTTTACTATTCCAGTCGTTTGGTTTGGTTTCTTTTTTTAATGGCATATCAACCTTTATAGGTTATTTAAAGTCAAAGCTATTCTCATAGAAGAACAGTAGTGGTACTATTTAACCCATAGCTGGGAGGATAAGGGGGTTCATACCTTTCCCAAAGGTATTTGCCTGAATGTGAACGTAATAGCGCGACTGGAGTACGAACTCGCTTACTATGATTCCGCAGTCCATCGCTTTAACCATTACACCACGTGGACACCCCTATTCCAGTCGTGTGATATTTCAGCAAAACTGGAAGAACTTGGTAGACATTGGTTTATTCGAAGATATCGCAACGAAATCTTCACATGAAGCTCTGATGTTCTAAGATTTAGTTTGGTGAATCTTAGCACCTGCTGACCTGTGCAGTATACGTGGATGGATATGAGGTTGTTAGGTGTCACTTTTCCTGTAAACATAACGAACATTAAATCGTGAGAACGAAGGTATGGTTGTCACAATACTGTTGGTGTATACAATCTATCTTAAATCTCTTTAACTAGATTAGCAGTATCTATCATCTCAGAATTCGTTCAAGTTGCATTTTGAAAGATATCGTAAGCGTTATCTTTTTTTTTTCAATTTGACAATGAAAAAAATTGGTTAAAAACATTTAGATACGAAAAATGAAGAAGAAACGTAGAAATAAAAGATGTAATAGATAGTGAAATATTGGCGACTTAGTCAAGGGCGACCAGAAGGCTTCCTTTTCAATTGCTACTAAACCGAGGTGTAGGGGAGGGCGCTCCTCCTTTTCCTTGATTACTCCACTCTATTCTCAATCCGTACCTTATATTGCTGAGTGTTAAGCAAGGAGGTATCAAGTACCATTTTTAAAGTCTTTGATATGACGCAACCTGGGATTGAAGCAAGGTCTCCCGGACTATTGGCGAACACTCTGCCCACTAGGCAATTGAGCCGGTTTAAGCAAAATTGGCGACCGTAGTCGATGGTGACCTGAAGGTTCCCTTTTCAATACCTACTACACCGAGGGGTGCTACTCCTTTCTCCGGGTTGCTACACTTTAGCCTTGATACAAGGAGCACACAATAAGTTTTCAGACTTTTTTTCTATGAGCACTTTTATTGATAGTACACACATGAAACTCTAGTCTCCTTCGAGTAATCTCCTCCAGCTACAATGCATATGTTGTACCGTTCCAACAACTTCTGGAAAGCCCTATGGAAGACCTCTTGTGTGAGCGTCTCAATGACCTTCGTCACAACCTCTTTCATCACCTCAATTGTCTCATAACGACAGCTTCTGAGCTGAGGGAATTTGCAAAAGTAACAGAGAGCAAGGTCTGGACAATAGGAAGGCTGAGGAAGTGTCTTGATGCCCATCTTGGTCAAATAGTCTGAGACAAGGATGGAGTTGTGGACTAGTGTATTGTCCTGGTGGAAATGCCACTGACCCGATTTGAAGAGTGCTGGCCTCTTCTAACGAAATCTCTTCCTGAAATCCCTTAAAACCTCAATATAGTATTCCTTGTTGACTGTCTGTCCATTGGGAACCCAATGCATGTAGATCATGCCAGTGCTGTCAAAAAAAGGAATCATCAAAAGTTTGTGGGTGGATTTGCTCTGTCTGGCCTTCTTGGGTCTGGGAGAGCCAGCATACTTCCACTGGGAACTCTGTCTCTTGGTCTCTGGGTCATAGCAGTAGATCCAGCTTTCATCGCATCAAGAACTGCGGGATCTGAATTGATCAGCTCGATCATCTCCCTGCTGTCATGACTACGTCTTTCTTTCTGATGTTATCTAAGCACACTTGGGACAAACTTCGCGCAAATCTTCCGCATCTTCAGTTCCTCGTGAATAATTTTGTGTACAGTTCCCACACTGACATCAAACCGTACACTTATTGTCTCTATAGACACACGACGGTCCATATCCATGAAATTCATTATTTGGCCAATCGTCTCTGGTGTTCTGACTTCCTTACTCCTCCCACACCTCTCATCATCCCTCATAGACTCCCTACCTTCCTTGAATCTCTTATGCTACTCAAAAACTCATGCTCGATTCATGCAAGATGCTCCAAAAGCATTCTGAAGCATTCCATACGTTTCTGTGGTATTTTTTCCAAGTTTAAAACACAATTTTTTTTTTGCATATCGTTCTTCTAATGTGTCCTCACGTCCAGATTATATTTTTGACATTCATTAGTTGTGACAATCAGGTTTTAGTAGGGTGTATTACAATTGCTGCTGTAGCTGTTCATTTGAACCTGAAATCATAAAAATTGGCCAGTCAGCTCATAAGATGTATAGCAATAACATACTGAATTTTCAAGTGTCTACGACAATTCTAAAGGCCTGTACAAAAAGAGTCTGGAAAATTTTTGAAGGCAATAGTACGTACCCTTTTCAATAGCTACTACACCGAGGTGTAGGGGAGGGGGCTACTCCTTTCCCTGGATTGCTCCACTTTAATGCTGAATGTTAAGCAAAGAAGTATCAAGTACCATTTTTTAAGTCTTTGGTATGACACGACCTAGGATTGAACCCTAGTCCTCCGGGCCGTTGGCGAACCCTCTACCTACTAGACCAATAAGCCGGAGTAACAGTGATAAATTACAATCTGAGTTTCTTAAATTTAGTGCAGAAATAGAAATTAACAAATAATTTTTATTTTGCTTAGATTTTCTTCTAACGGTGCGTGGACAATTTTTTTCTTGCATGATATATATATGTATATATGTATGTATGTGTGTGTGTGTGTATGTGTGTGTGTGTGTGTGTCACAAATGACCTAATCAGGATTTCGAATGCTGATTTTCAATATGAACATATGATACCGACTAAGAAGAATGGTGCAATGATATCTTTCTGATTTTTGGAAATTGAAATGGAACCATATACTCTTCTAGTTTAATTGATTTGATTGATTTGAACGGCATATCAACACGCCTAGGGGTATCTTATGCTTAGATGTTCGGAAATCTCGTTCATTGTACATTCATACTTACATTTTTGGGTTGTAGTTTCTTAAATTCTTTTTTTTTCAATTAAGAGAATTTTAAACATATTCATTTGACCCACAGGCCGAATAGGTACTAAGGACTCCAGTTGAGAGTGGACCTTGGAGTTATGGTAATGGTGGAGTAATGTAAACTCCCGAGTGATCCAGCGCTGGAGCATCACTATCAGTTGCAATAGAGTGTTATATCCAGGACTCCCCATTTTTGGGTGGGGGGGATCTAGCCTCTCTGCAGGGGATACAGACAGCGTATTCTAAGCTGCAACAACAGGGCGAGCATTACAAATGGGGTCATGTTTACTAGGACATTTTTATAAAAATCTACCCGTTCTATCCATTGGTTGCATGCATGGCAACAACACGACTGATTTTTTTTTATAACGTAATAAAGCATATCGATTAGTCAGTGGGAACAATTTGGATTGGGAATAAGAATTGCGTCAAGGTTCTTTTCTCTACTCTCAGTCAGTGTATAATTTTCTAAACATGTAAACCTATGTTTACATGTTTAGGTGAACCTACCTTGTAAGACAGTTACAGTTAAAAGTTTCCTTAATTAGTTTTTCGTCACAAATTTCTGAACCATGTCGGTAGTTTAAGCTAGAATACATACGTAGAGAATCATCCATAAATATTTTGAAAATTGTGATTCAAGTACTGGAAAATACGATATGCATAAGAATCTACAAACACACAAACAATATATATATATATATATATATATATATATATATATATATATATATATATATATATATATATATAGATTAACTTAAATCGCGAGTCGGAAATCTACTAAAGTTTCACCTTATCGGATCATCAGGAAGCCTAACTCCAACTAATGCTAAAGGAGAAAGCGCCGTCTTATATTCACCAAAACCCCACCTAACTTAGAATTTACATAACAAAAGAAAAAATATCAAAAATATATATATATATATACCAACCCCACAAGGTCAATTTTTAAGCGGAGTGTAACAGGTTTGAATTCAGAGTTTTCCTTCTCCTAGACAAGTTGCCTCACCAAGGCTGAAGAACCCAGTTTGCCTGTATTAGTGCTATGTGAAATGCAATCAGTCTCGTCTAGGATTTGAACTCGTGACGCCGTGTCCATTTCCTACGACGATAACCAACATTACACTACAGGCACCTCCATATATATATATATATATGTGTGTGTGTGTGTGTGTGTGTATGTGTGCATGTGTGTGTGTGTGTGTGTTTGTGTAGAATCGCCAATGAATACGTAGACAATTATTCAAAAAATAAAATGTTGATTTATTTCGAAAAAAAAAGGCATCAGAATTTTATTACTCTAGTGAAATATACGACCTAACATATTTCTAAGTATAATTTATTGACAAAACTCTACAACACTAAAGAAAAATGTGAATAAGCTACTGTGTATATATAAGTATACCAACTGTAAATATTAATGCAATATTGTTTGTTTTAGACGCGTTACAAACTTTAATAATTTACAAAGCTCTTTGCTTCGATGTGGCACAAGGCCGAAGGAATGGGGCGCCCAATGAAACTCGAACTCACTCGTGTAGGTTTGCTAGTCTAGCTTGCTAACCGTTACACCACCAGAGGTGCCCTAATTTACTGAACATTTTGCTCAGATGTGGCACAAGGCCAAAGGAATGGGGCGCCCAATGAGACTCGAACTCACTTGTGAAGGTTTCCTAGTCTAGCTTGCTAACCATTACACCGCCTGAGGTGCCCCACGCATTGAAAACTTCACGGCAAACCAAGAAGTAAAGAAGATCATGTTCACAATTTTCTGGGACATGAAAGGATATCACCATTGATATACTTGTAAAAGGGTCGATTGTTAACAATGTTTCCTATACCAACTTCTTAGTCAAAAGACACATTTAAAGAATGATTCTCTCTTATATATACACGCAAACATTAAATATATACACACACACACACACACATATATATATATATATATATATATACACACACACACATATATATATATATACACACACACACACACACGGACATATATATATATATACACACACACATACATATATATATATATATATATACACACACACACATATATATACACATATATATACATGCACATACATATATATATATATACACACATATACATACACACACATATATATATATATATATATACACACACGCATATATATATATATACACACATAAATATACACACACATATGTATATATGTAAACACACACACACACACACACACACACACATATATATATATATATATATATATATACACATATATAGATACACACTGATACACACACATATATGTGTGTGTGTGTATATATATATATATATATATATATTCATAAACGTGGGTCATTCAATATGTAAGGCGAACTTTGTCTACGAAGTTGGCAATAAGAAGCACTTTTACAACTGCAACTTTTATAGATGAGTATATACATGTAAATATATGCAGGTGTGTGTGTACGTGTGCATATATACTTTAGAATATTCGTTGTTTATCTATAGATATATACGTACATGTGCATATAAGTGTGTGTGATAATTATATCCACCATCAAGATAAGAGTTAATTTCAGTTATTAGTTCCAGTAATTTTATTGAACAGTTTCATTTTAAAAAACGAGGTTTTAGACTCTCTAATTAAACAGATTTCTTTGTTCCTTCTCTTCTATCACCACAGAGAAGATAATGAATAACTGAAGTTTTCTAATTTGAACTATTCTAAGGCCTAATGAGTAGAGTGTTCTACAATGGTCCGTGAGACCAGGGTTCAATCCCAAGTCAAGTCATACCATAGACTCAAAAAATGATACTTGATACTGCCTTGCTCAACACTCAGTATTATAAGTTATATATATATATATATATATATATATATATATATATATATATGAATATACATGTGTTTATATTCATATGCATATAAATATATCTATATACGTATATATACGTATGCAATAATATAGATACGTAAATCTACATATACATATGTGCGTACACACACACACACACACACACACACACACACATATATATATATATATAGGTGAATATTTAGAAATATTGACATATATATATATATATATATATTTATATACACATTGGTTAACATATACGCTATATATATATATATATATATATATACTAATATATATTTATATATACATATATACTAATATATATTTACATATATATATATATATATATATAAACGGATAAATACACTAAGATACACACACACACACACGAACACACACATATATACATATATGCATGTACATATAAATCTATGGTAATATACATACACATATATATAGACATAAATTTATAAAGTGTACATACATACATATAAATACATAAACACGTATTCACATTTACATAGACAAAAACATACACACACAAATCTATATACATTCAGATATATTCAATATATATATTTTTTTCTAATGTTTGATGAGGTGGATAAGTTTGGCTGACATTTATTAATCTTTTCACTCTTGTAAAATGACGAATACTTAGTGTGGAATATTAAACAATACTAACTTGCAATGATACATTTTACACTTCATTCGTCTTCGTTTGACCGGTTTATATATACACTGTTTTTAGTTGCGAGAACTCCAGTTGCACAATCCATTTAAACACTTGTGTTTGTTGCTTGGTGATCCGTGTTCAAACCAGACGGGTCGCTATTGGCACATTCTTCTACATAACAATATACATATATATATTAGTAACGATAATTACTTAGGGAATCAGGAACTAACCTACTAGTGAGTTAGGGACTAACCTACTATAGTTTCGCCTAAGCGGATCATCAGTAATCAAGTAATTATCGTTATTATTTTGCTCTACTTAGTATTCAGCACTTTTTGCATTGTAGCTTAGCAGCCATAACGGTGTTTTTTTTTTACCAACAATTGCGTGTCTTTTGATTTTTTTCAATTGGTATGATAAGGTTGGCCTTTTCTTTTTATCCAATTTATATTTTCCCCCTTGACAGTGATTCGTTGCATATTTTCATCTTTAAATAACTTGCCGGGCTATTATGCAATATATATATATATATATATATATATATATATATATATATATATATTATAAAAGTGATGGTTATCACTAAATCACTTTGTGGTTTTGTGTCAAACCAACAGCAGTGTAATATGAAGAGTGCCCAATATCTTTGATAGAGCAATTATCTAATAATAATAATAATAATAATAATAATGATGATAAAAAATAAATATATATATATATATTTAATTCATGGAATTTAGACTGAGACCCCTGGGTTTCATAGAATATTTTGCAAAACGACAATCATCAGGTAGTTAAGAAAATGAAATGAATCGAAAATCGAAAAAATACAGTCAAAAACCGTTGGGATTTTGTTGGAATTTTTACATGTGGTTGTAAGTGTGTGTGAGTGTGCAAGCGTGTGTGGCTGTGTGTGCGTATGCTTGTTTGTGTTATCGTTGTATATCAATTTGTGTACGTATGGGTTGGTTTAAGAAAAGCTACAAACGCGGTGCGCGTTGCTTTAACCGGACATAAATTCGTAGGTGTATCTTAATTTTTCGCTACATTATTTTATTACAGTATGTGTAGGTGACTAAAGCTAAGGAACAAAACATCATCATAGCATGTTGAGAGGAATGAATAAAGATTTGATTTGTAAGCGTATTTAAACGGTTATATTAGGGTAAGCCAGAATCACAATGGGTATAAGTTTATATATATATATATATATATATATATATGTGTGTGTGTGTGTGTGTGTGTGTGTTTAAAAAAAGGAAATTTTGAAATAGCATTCCATTTGCAAGATAAAATAATGAATTTATTTCGCTTATTTGGTTAGGTTTTTTTCTGTTAAATGCCGGCGATATACGAGGATCATTAAATAAGTTTTCAGACTTTTTTCGTATGGGCACTTTTATTGATAGTACACACATGAAACTCTAGTCCCCTTCGAAGTAATCTCCTCCGGCTGCAATGCACTTGTACCGTTACAACAACTTCTGGAAGGTCCCATGAAAGTCCTCTTGTGTGAGCGTGTCACTGACTTTCGACACAGCCTCTTTCATCTCCTCAATTGTCTCATAACGACAGCCTCTGAGCTTAGGGAATAAGCAAAAGTCACAGGGGGCAAGGTCTGCACTATAAGGAGGCTGAGGAACTGTCTTGATGCCCGTCTTTGTCAAATAGTCTGTGACAAGGATGGATTTATCGACTGGTGCATTGTTCTAATGGAACACTGACCCGATTTGAAGAGTGCTAGTCTCTTCCGACTGAATCTCTTACTGAACTCCCATAAAACCTCAACATAGTAACCCTAACCGTTTGGCCAGTAAACTGGGGTGTATTAACTTCCTTACTCCTCCCACACCTCTCATCATCCCTCACAGACTCCCTGCCTTCCTTGAATCTCTTATGCCACTCAAAAACTCATGCTCGATTTATGCAAGATGGTCGAAAAGCAGTCTGAAGCATTCCATACGTTTCTGTGGCGGTATTTTTTCCAAGTTTAAAACACAATCTTATTGCATATCATTTTTCTAAAGTATCCTCATGTCTAGATTGCATTTTTGAAATTCACCAGCTGTGACAATCAAGTAGGATGTATTCCAATTCCTGCTGTAGCTATTCATTTGAACCTGAAATCATAAAAATTGGTCAGTCATCTCATAAGATGTATAGCAATAAGATACTGAATTTTCTAGAGTCTACGACAATTTCAAATGCCTGTACAAAAAAGT
>OY757907.1:12051019-12146019 GCA_963585895.1 Sepioteuthis lessoniana | reverse complement strand
ACCCCTGTATATATACAAGAACATTATGTCGCTATAATTATATATATATATATATATATATATCCACACATACGTCAGAATTATCTCGATAATCCGGTTTACTGGTCCAGTGTGTAGAGTATCCGCCAATGGTCCTGAAGACCTACGTTCAATCCCAGGTCGCATCATACCAAAGATTTTAAAAATGGTACTTGATACGTGATTGATTAACACTCAGCAATATTAGGTAGGTATCAAGGGTTAAGTGGAGCAATTCAGGGAAAGGAGTAGCGCCCTCATCTACACCTCGGTGTATTAGCTATTGAATAGAGAGCCTTCTGGTCGCCCTCGATTAAGGTCGCCAACTTTACTGATATATTAATAACAATGTACATATCATCATCATCATCATCATATCGTGCTGGCAGCACGGATATCCCTGACCCTCTCTCGCCACTCCTCCCTATCGTTCATCGCCCTAGGTAGGTCTTCAGGACAACATCCTGTATCCTCACATAGCTGCTGAATGTACGTTCGAGCTGGTCGTCCTGCTTTTGCGCGGCCATGTGTGGGGATCCATAAGAGTACATCTCTTATGAGTTCATCTCTGCTTCTCCAGCAGTGTCCTGCATGTCTGGTTCGTCTAACCTGAATAGTTTTCGTGGTAGGGGGCAGGTGGCCGTACAGTTGGTGTCTTGTGGGGTGTTTCTGCCAGGACTTGTTCAGGATTGCACGAAGCATTCTTGTGTAATTGCCATCTAGTTTCTTCTCCAGCCGTTTTGTTAGCGTCCATGTAGTGCATCCATATAGCAGTATCGATGTGACCGCTGCCTGGAAGAAACTGCGTTTCATTTTATCGGTTAGGTCTGATTTCCATATAATCGATAGCCTATTGATAGCTGTCCATGCTTTCGTTAACCTGGTTTCGATGTCCTTTTCGGTTGATTCGACGCTGCTTCCTAGGTACGTGAATTTGTCAACTAGTTTAAGTGGGGTTCCTTCTAGAGTGGAGATGTCCCCCGTTTGGTTATAGCACATATATTCCGTTTTGTGTGCATTAACATAGAGGCCTATGTTCCAAACTATGCAGAAGTGTTTCGGCTTGGTCAGGTGTATTTGCCAGTATCGCTATGTCATCGGCATAGTCGGCGTCGGTAATTGTTGTTGCGGGGTATCTTCTGCTTCTTTTCTTCGTCAGTTCGAAGCCATTCTCTTTGATTTTGTCAATCGATGTTCTAAGTACGTAGTCTAGACAAATGATAAAGAGCTACGGGGCCAGCGTGTCCCCTTGTATTACTCCTGCTACAATGTCAAAGTATTCTGTGTCTCCATCCGGTGATCGTACTTTTACTTTAGTGTTTCTATAGAGAATCGTTATTGCCGCTACGGTTTCTTTAGGTATGCCGTACGCTAGTAGTATTTGTTCCATCTTTCCTCTGTGAATGGAGTCGAAAGCCTTGGTAAAGTCGACAAATATTAATGTCGCTTGTAGGTTCTTTGCCCGTACACCTTCAAGGATTCTGCGGATGGTTAATATTTGTGAGGTCATGGATCTATTTCTTCGGAAGCCATTTTGGTTTTTTCTAAGTATGTTGTCGATTTTGGGTTCTATTCGGTTTCGTAGCAGGGCATTGTAGATTTTGGCAGCTATGGATGTAAGTGTTATGCCTCGGTAGTTCTTGGCTAATCTGAGGTCCCCCTTTTTAGGGAAGGGGAGTATGCATCCCTTCATCCATCTATCTATCGGATTTTGATTGTATACTGCGTTGCAGTGTCGGAGCAGTATGTCGTCGAATTGTCTGGTCTTCCATACTTCCGGGGGAATTTCGTCCAGCCCTGCAGCTTTCCTATTTTTAATTTTTCTGAGAACCGAGTCGAGTTCTTCTTGTGTGAACGGTCCTAGTTTAATGTCTAATTGTTTGCTAATTATTCTGGTGATTGGTTCATGTGTTATTTTTGGTGGGTTTCCAAGTAAGTTTTCGAAGTGCTGTTTCCACAGTTTTATTCTTTCTTGTTGGTTTGCTGCTTTAAGTTTTGCTTTGGCTGTGTTCTTTCTTCTGCTCACTTCGTTTATTGTTTGCCAGCCTATTCTAGATTGTCTATCTTCCACCGAGTCTCTAATCTTATCTATCTGATTTTGAATGTATTCTGTCTGTTCCTTTATATATATGCCTGCTAATTGATATTGTGCCGTTTTTAGTTTTAAGGCATTTGTGTTTGTTGGGTTTTTTCGATAGTTTTTGGAGGCTGTTTTCACTAGTGCACGTTTTTCTCTCACCGCTAAAGTTTCCCATGGGACTCTATATTTAGTTTTAATTTTTGTTGGAATGTGTTTTGCTGCTGCCTCGAGGTGTGCATTGACGAAATTTTCATATTCGTCGTTTGGTGTACTTTTTTCCGTCTTTTCTTGTAGCGTTTCGAATCTGTTTTTTAATTCTAATACGTATTTATCTCTTATATCGTTGTTGTTTAATAGGGCCCAGTCATAGTGTTTGGTGGTCGCTGTTCGTTTGGCGTTTTTTCGTAGGCTTAACCGTATTTTCGCCGTGACTATTCGGTGATCGGTGGACACACCCTCAAAAGAGGAGTATGCCTCGCAATTCAATGCACTATTCTTCCATTTCTTGTTTATAAGGACGTAGTCTATCTGAGCTTTAGTATTGTTTGCGTACGTGTATGTCCATAGTTTGCCCTCTCTTTTTTGGTAGTTTGTATTGAGGCATGCTCATCTATTTTCTATCATGAAATCTGTTAGATGTTGCCCATTCCTATTTGACGTGTTGTGGAGGCTGTATTTGTTGTTTCCGTTTTTCCCGATTTGGGCATTCATGTCTCCGCCAATGACTAACATGTTGTGTTTCGGGATGCTACGCACTAATGAGGATAACTCATCGTAGAAGGTGACTAGTTCATTTTCTTCACTAACATTGGTGGGGCTGTAGCATGAGATGATTGTTGCTCTGGGGTTTCCGTTAAATGTAGCTGCCATCATTCTAGGTTGTATTTTCTCAACGCTATTAAGCGTTTTTAGTGCTCTAGGTCCTATAAGTAATCCTACCCCTCCTACTGTGGCGTTGACAGAGTTTTTCCATGCGGATACAGTGGCGAGCGACTAGCCATTGCCAGTTTCGTGATATTTGATATCTTCTGTGTGCGTGTATCTGTGTTCTTGTATGCATATTATGTCTATCTTATGTTATTCGGCCGATGCGATTAGCTCTGGGAGTTGTCCTATTCTATTTAAGGTTCTTACGTTAAATGTGGCTATTTGTAGTGTTTGCTTGCATTTTAGTAGTTTTCGTTGTTTGAGCTCTGTAGCTGATTTTTCGAACACCGAGGCCAGGGCTCCAACCTCAGCAGGACGCGCCCCTTTTTTACCTGCGCGAAGAGCGATGCGGTTTGTGTAAGTGGTTTGAGTGTGGGTCATGGTTATCTTTCGATGGCTGTTTTATTCTCTTCTATAGAAGCCACTCTTACAGAGGAGCAGCAGTAGTTCCCCGATCGAACTAGCGATCCTGAGCGTAAAGTCGTCAGACTCACGTCCAGGACCCGTTTAGGTATTGAGTTTGGTCGTACATGGGTTTATTCAAATACCTTTACGTACATCATGCTGCTTCCCATGTGTACGCAAAAAAAAAAAAAGCGGGGGGATAATTTTTGGTTTAAGTTTTCTTAAGTTTTAACTTAGTTAAAGTCCAACATTAAGGTACTTTCGTCTGACTTTCACTGGTACTGACTTGTGCTTTTTTTTTTTTTTTTTTTTTTTTTTTTGCTGTATTGGGACTTTTCCTAGGTTTTTCATTTTTTTTTACTACAGTTGGGAACCTAGCAGGCTTCAGGAATTATAGAGCTTAAAAATTTTCCCTTTCGCTTGGTGGTGGGGCTATGGTAGCATTAGGTGTTTTAGGCTTTTTCTTCTAAACTACTGTTAGGGCTTTCTTTACGAATTTTTTAATTATTCGATAGAGGACATTCAAAAACATTCTGCCTTGTTCGCTGACATGTGGAAAGTCTAACATCAATTTGGCTTTATAGTAGAGTAAGCGTGTCTTTACATTTAAAACGCATAGTTTAAGCATTATTTCACAAACAAAATACAGCATAACATTTTGTAAAATTCAGCATTTTAAATTGATAGGACTTAAAGACATACTGACCAAAATTGATATTTCTTCCAGGTGGCTCCTGAGTTCAAATGCTTCTTCCTCGTTTCGACTTTTATTTACTACTGAAATTTTAGGTAGCTTTGGAGGCGGTCTACTGGGGGGGGGGGAATTCATTTCATTTTTTTTTCTTTTTCCTTTTCTCTTGGTGGGGGGGTATATACACTCACACATTTGAAAATAAAAATATATATGTGTATGCATAATGATGTATGCTTATCTATGTTGTATAGTCACCATCATGACCATGACTAACTATACAAACACATAATACATATACATCTACATATGCATGCAGAATCATAACGACGACACAGTTCTTAGAAAAATATACTACTCACTTTATTTGAAAGGTTGCGTGTGAGAGGGAGTTGGAGACCGAACAGAACTGCAACATATTGACCCTCACTCTATTGGATATAACTGCGTTTCTTTCCCGTTTTCCCTGGGCTGATCAACCGGAGGCCTTGGGGTCCACTCTGCTGGGTCCTGGCTTTCTCTACTGCATCTTGTCTCCAACTGGTCCGGACTCCAAACTAACTGACTTCCTGTCTTCATCGAGTTCAACGCCCACCTTCTTGTGGGCGTCACAAATTGCACTCATTCAACCCATCTACGGTCAAGGTTATAATATCCTGATCGACCGGATGCACCTGTTATTTACAAAGGTGCATTTCCTATTTTGACAGCCCGGCCGGGTTGTTGGTCAATATACAACATGTATTCATTCATGAAATACATATACATATATTAAACGAGTATTAAAATAACATCTTACCTCGGTACCGATTCGGGAAGTAGCTAGCCGAACCTGGATGAGGTAAAGATGGTATTATATATAGCAGAGGAGTGTGGAATGCCTTATTTTCATTTGCTGTTTTCTAAAGAGCAGATGTTTATAAGAACGGCCGAAATCCGGCCTTTATAAAAATCTTTCTTTGCTTTGGTAGAGGCACGAGCGTAGCACGTCGCGATCACGGAGGCAGCTTGGCTCTTCCAGAGTCATGCCGGGGTTACTGTCGGAGCCGATATGATGCAGAAATAACCCGAAATCGGCAATGAAGACAGTTGCATCACTGAAGACCTCCTTGATACATCTAAGATGTATAATCGAAATATATATATATATATATATATATATATATGTATATATATGCGCGCGCACACACATATATATTTACAACAACTACAGATATACCCAAAAGTTAATTAATACATATTTATGAATATATAATAGAATATATAAATATAAGTAGTTATGTATATATTTATAAAATTGTAGAAAGTTTTATATAACTATATGAATATTATGTATATCATCATCATCATCATCATGTCGTGCCGCTAGCACGGATATCCCTGACCCTCTCTCGCCACTTCTCCCTATCGTTCATCGCCTCTGGCAGATCTTCAGGGCTACATTCCGTATTCTCACGTAGCTGTTGTATGTATGCTCCAGCTGGTCGTCCTGCTTTTGCTCGGTCATATGCGGGGGTCCATAGGAATACATCACTTATGAACTATGTATATAATGTAAATATATTAGATATATTGAGATATAAAACTGTATATAAGTATACATACTATAAACCTTTATTATGAACATATCGCACTGACTGCACGGATTTCCCAGACTCTCACTATATCCTTCCCTATCATCCATTGCTCCCGGCAGGTCCTTCTAACTACGTCCACTGTCCCCACGCAGTTGGTGTAAATAAGTTTTTGCTGTTCATCCAGCACAGTCGCATCCATGAGTTGGGGTTCATAGAAGAACGTCACTTGTCTTTGTTTTTCCTGCTTTGTCGCACATATCTTTTTTTTTTCAATTCTTTTCTGAGATGGCTGGTAAGTGTCTGTACAACTGCTCTTTACTGGGTGTTACTTCCAGGACCTTTACCCCACAGCACCTAGCATTCTTGTGTTACCACGTAGCCTTTTCTTCGTGGGTTTTGCTAACGTTAATGTGGTTCTTGCATGCAACAGTATTGATACAGCAACAGGATGGAAAAAATCCCATTTTATTTTATTTGGTAGATCAGACTTCTGTATGATGGAGAACCTATTGATAGCGGTCAATGCCTTCACTAGACGTATGCTGATATAAATGTGGTATTGCTGCTGAGTTATATGATCTTACCAGTTAGTTTTAGAGGCCTACTACTCAGATTGGAGATAGTTCCTTCCCATTCAAACACATGTACTCAGTTTTATCTGCATTCACATAGTGGCATATGTCCCCTGCTGCTTGTTCTAGGCTGTGCCGCAGGAATTCGGCTTAGCTAGGTGCATTTGTGAGAAGCGCTAGATCATCTGCATAGTCTGCGTTTGTAATAGTTTCTGCAGGATATCGTCTGCTTCTTGCCTTTTTAGCGTAAATCCATTTTCTTCTATTACATCTAATAACAGTTTAAGTCCATAGGCCAGGCAGATTACAAACAAATATGGTGCTTGTGTATCTCCTTGCAAAACACCAGCAATAATGTCGAAGAATTCTATGTCTGTGTTTCCATCAGGTGAGCGAACATTTCCTTTCATGCTTCTACAAAAGGATTGTGATAGCAGTAACAATCTCTATGGGGAGACGATAAGCTAGAAGCATTTGATTCCTCTTCTCACCGGATATAGAATCAAATGCCTTGGAGGAACAATAGTGTTGTCTCAAATTTTTCGCACGTACTCCTTCGATTATTCGACGGAGAGTCAGAATCTGAGAAGTTGTTGACCGATTTCTCCAGAAACCGTTTTGATTTTTTTAAAGAAATTTCTCGATTTCAGGTTTGATACGGTTAAGAAGTAGAGCATTATAAACTTTGGAAGCTTTATCAGTAAGGGTTGTGCTTCTATAGTTCTTTGGGATTCCGAGGTCACCCTTTCCGCTGAAAAGAAGTATGCAGGTTTTTGCCATTTCTCTAGAGTACATTTTTTTTATATATATACAACGTTGCATAATCAATAAAGTATATCATCAAATTTCCGTGTCTTTCCATATCTCTGGAGGTATTTCGTTATGGCCTATAGGGTTTTGCTTTTAATTTATCTCAATACAACATAATGTTCTTCCTCCATAAACCATTGGCGTTTGACATTCTTTTAATAAATTTGCGATGGGTTTGATAAATGATTTTAAGAGAGTTTCCCGGTAGATTCTTTAAAAATTCCTTCCCACTTCAACATTCTTGATTTGGCCGTGAATATATTCTTGTTTGATTGGTATATCGTACTTGTGTCTGGGCTATTTTAAGTTTTACTCATATGCATTTAGTGTTTTTTTTATTAAGTGAATATGCTATTTTCTTGGGGATCGTGGCGCAGCGGATAGAGGCGTTGAATCTCTACGGTTCCAGGTGAGCATTGTCAGAAGATAGCGGTTTCAAATCCTACTCAAGCCGGCCAGAGGTTTACTTGGTCAAAAACGTGGTGCGATAGATAACAACTATGGGAGGCAGTAATTACTGGGGATACGGTTACAAGAATCATCATTCCTATCCGAGGTCGCGGTTAATCACCTGAAGAAGGTCAGAGGTGAAATTTGGCCGAAACGTAGTGAGAAGAAACAACAAAAAAACTACCAAGTGAGGACAAAATCCGCAATAAATAAAAAAAATCAATTCTCTGCTATTTTCATGTTATTTCGTTTTTTACTAACTTATAGTGACACTCATGGAACTTTACATTGGCCCTGGGTTTAGTTAGTATGCACTTGGCCGTTGTTTTAATGTGGATAATGACGAATTTTTCAAATTCTTCATTCAGAGTATACAGTGTCGATAACTCCTGAAATATACCCAATTTTTCTTACTGTTACCGTTGATATATCTCTTGGTAACTTACGACTAAACGTAACGCGTGGATTTGAGATGTATATATATATATATATATACATGAACATGAGTATATATAAACTTAAGGACAGATATATATATATATATATATATATATATATATATATAAAGAAAATTATATAAATATATTAACACACACACACACCTATATATATATATTTATAATTGTATATAAATATACACAAATACATCGATGTATTTTCGATAAAAATAAATATATACACATGTATATATATATATATATATATATATATATATATATATATGATTGAACATTATTGAAAATGGTCCAAGGTCCGGCTGAAAGTACTTGGGAAATAACTAATTATGGAAGGTTTATCAACCAATTTCGATACGGCAATTCAAAAGGATTAACGAAAAAGTATGTAGACAAAAAAGTCTATAATGTTCAATCACATATGTATCAATGAAGAAATGCTGCCAAAAATATACATACATATACACGTGCGTATATATTTATTTATTTGAACATATATGAATGTATTGATATATATATATATATATATATATATATATATACTTTAGTATGTAAATTGAGCTATATATATACCTATGTATTTTTCATTTATTTTTGTACATAAAGATATATACGCATGTATATGTTCATATATATAAATATATTTTCAAACATATACATATCAATTCATAAAGATATTGTAACATATGTGTATATGTGAATTAGTACATATATATATATATATATATATATATATATATATATATATATATATATATATATATATATATATACTTACGTACATCCAAATATACACGTTCACACACAGATACAGACATATATATATATATATATATATATATATATATATATATATTCGGGAATATCTATTGACGTACATTTATATATCGATACATATATAAACATGGATCGTATATATATATATATATATATATATATAGAGAGAGAGAGAGAGAGAGAGAAAGAAAGGGAGAGAGATACTATATATTTATATATTTTATTTATCTTACTCCAAACAATGTCAGAATATGATACAAGTCCGTTCATAGAGGCCACGCACAGGTTGAAACCCATGTCAGACAGAAATGAATGTGTGAAAGGACTTCACACACACACACACACACACACACACACACACACACAATATAGAAATAGACGAGTAATCTGGTTTAACCAGCCATTCTGTAAACTTACTGGTAAATATTTCCTAAACCTTCAGGATAGGCACTTTAATAGCAACCACTCTTAAAGGAAGACTTTTAATTGGAACACCGTAAAAATTAGTTAATCTTGAACAAACAATATGCATAGTATTTTAAACAACCGGAACAGGAAGTTACTCAACGAATTAAATTGGAATAGTGGGAGACTAGATAAGGTGTCCTGTAACACCCATGGAACATAATAATGATGGGGAGAGGGTTTATATAGGTATCTTGGTTAGGAATTGGAAATAAAGACTGTATAACCACAGACATTCTTTCTACAATGCTATGTGTAAATATGTTTGGAACGTTTAGGATCAGGAGCTAACCCATCAAATAAAGAGGAAAATAGGCTGTCTTCAACCGCAAATAGCTTCAATGGCAGATATAACTTGCGTATCGATAAAGAAATTAATATAATTAATTCTAAGGATCACAGACTACTGCTTAGTGAACGTAACGAACTTGTGTTTAGATGTAGTCATACAGGTAAATTTGAATTATCCTGATTGGGGGCCACTGAGGCTCCTACTTAAAAACAGGGATATTGATTTTGGATGATTTTTATTGGAAATAATAACATTTATTTCAGTAATTACTAGTATTATATAACGGGGGGATTTATGTAGGGAAGGAGATTTTTGGAAACTTAGAAATTAATTAGCAACTAGAGTTTTTGAGTTTCTGGAGTTGTTAATTCATTTTGAGTATTTTTGGGTTAATTAAGAGCACATGGTGGGTGCCGAAAATTTTGTTTGTTATTTTTAGGAGGATGATGATGGCCCCATTAACTGACGGATTTAATATATATAAAAGGAGTAAACGGAAGAATATATGAAGATAATAGTTTAGCTCAATTGCTTACATCATTCATAAAATTCCACTTGCTACGAAATATCTCGCATATGTTCAAATTAAGATAGGTTATTTTACTGGAACACCCTTTTTCTGGTTTCTTAATTTTTCTAATACTTTGTTGTTTTAACCCCCTTTATTTTCGCTTGGGAATTTAAATCTATGTTTTTTTTTTTCGTGTGTATATATATATAGAGAGAGAGACTGTAATCAATATATGCCGTTTATCAACCTCTAATTAAACGCGTGAAGTCATCCGATGAGACGAAGAGTATAAGGATGTTCTTCGCCGAAATAAATTTATAATGACAATTTCACCAGGTTTGAGGTTTTTTTAATTACATTGTATACACTCTATATGCGAATTTTATTATGTAAACCTGGATAGAGAATACACAACAATAGCCCTGCATCGAGCATTCCCATAGATTTATATGAAATCCCTCATATATTATATATGCGAATAATTCACTCACTCTGTCTCCGGACGCTGACTGGAAACTAGTGATACATATATAAGATTTATATGTATAGATATACACATAAACCCCTATATATATATATATATATATATATAAACATAAATATATGTACATATAAAAATATAGATACGTATGAACATATATATATATATATATATACATATATATTAAACAATAGCCCTTACGGTAAAAAAACCTGGCAAGTGATTCGAAGATGAAAATATACAACGAATCACTGTCAAGGGGAAAAAATATATATTGGAACAAAAAAAAAAAGAAAAGAAAGGCCAACTTTGTCATACCAATTGAAAAAAAAAATCAAAAGACACGCAATTAGTTGGTCAAAAGAAAAAAACAAACACCGTTAGGGCTGCTAACCTACAATGCAAAAAGTGCTCAATACTAAAGTGAGCAAAATAGTATCGATAATTAATTAGTGAGTCAGGAACTAACCTACTAGTGAGTCAGGAACTAACCTACTATAGTTTCGCCTAAGCGGCTCATCATGAGCCGTTTAGTTAGATAGTTATATTTATATATATATAGAGAGAGATTTATATCATTACGTGTGCATATACATATATTTCTATAGTCGCATATATGTAGATATATATCTCTATATATAGATTTATATATACACATTCATATATATATATATATATATATATATATATATATATGTGTGTGTATACAGATATATTGATATGTCCATGTATATATATATATGTGTGTGTGTGTGTGAGTGTGTGTAAGTAATTTATAGAAATTAATCCGACAGTATGGAAAAAATAGAAAAACCAAGTAATCCAAAAGAGATGAATTTATTATGGAAGAAAGTTGACTAAAAATGTTTCGATTTTAGTAAATCTTCATCAGGACTTCATCAGGAGATTTTCTTTTCTTCTGCTTTTTAATCCGTCGAAGTTCCATATATTTAAACATAATTGGCTGTGACAATCACCTGATAGTTATTTCGAAAATACTGCTGATTGAATGATTGAACTGATTATATGAGGTTTCTTTGTATATATTTTTTTCTTTTTTCCTGTTATTGTATTTCATTTGAAAGTCCATCGTTTTTCTATCAACATTTGTTTCAACATCTTCGTCTTGAAGGTTTACTAAAGCGAAACATTTTAGCATTGACTTTCTTTTATAATAAATTCCTCTATTTTGGGTTACTTTCTTTTACTATGTTCTCCATATATATATATATATATATATACAAGGATCATTAAATAAGTTTCCTGACTTTTTTTCGTATGGGCACTTTTATTGATAGTACACATATGAAACTCTAGTCCTCTTCGAAGTAATATCCCCCGGCTGAATGCACTTGTTGTACCGTTCCAACAACCTCTGGAAGGCCCCAAGGAAGTCCTCTTGTGTGAACGTGTCAATGACCTTCGTCACAGCCTCTTTCATCTCCTCAGTTGTCTCATAACGACAGCCTCTGAGCTTAGGGAATAAGCAAATGTCACAGGGAGCAAAGTCTGGACTATAGGGAGGCTGAGGAACTGTCTTGATGTCCATCTTTTTCAAATAGTCTGTGACAAGCATGGAGTTGTAGACTAATGCATTGTTCTGATGGAAATGCCAGTGACCCTATTTGAAGAGTGCTGGCCTCTTCCGACAGAATCTCTTCCTGAACTCCCTTAAAACCTCAACATCTGGTGTATTAACTTCCTCAACTCTGGTGTATTAACTTCCTTACTCCTCCCACACCTCCCATCATCCCTCGTAGACTCCCTGGCTTCCTTGAATCTCTTATGCCACTCAAAACCTGATGCTCGATTAATGCAAGATGGTCGAAAAGCAGTCTGAAGCATTCCATACTTTTCTGTGGCATCTTTTCCAAGTTTAAAACAGAATTTTATTGAATATCGTTCTGATTGCATTTTTGAAAGTCACCAGCTGTGACAATCAGGCTTTATTTAGTAGGGTGTATTCCAGTTGCTTTTGTAGCTGTTCCTTTGAACCTGAAATCATAATAATTGGTCAGTCATCTCATGTATAGCAATAACATAATGAATTTTCAAGAGTCTACGACAATTTTAAATGCCTGTACAAAAAAGTCTGGAAACTTATTGAATACACCACACACACACACACACACACACACACACACACACATATATATATGTATTTTTAAATACTTATATGCATGTGTACATGTTTATATCTACATATGTATATATACGTGGGTATTTATTTTTATTTGCTTATGTATATATATTTATTAGGTATGTATAAATACCTAAATATATATTTATATATCAAAATATGGATAAAAAATTATATTCAAACTTATATATTTTTACACACACACACACACACAGACGTCTCACTCTTTCTCTTTCTCTCTCTCTATATATATATATGAATTTATACATACTTTTATTTAGATATAAATGCATTTTTATAGATTCATATGCATAGATATGTGATAGAAATACATATCCCATTTTATATATACTTATGTATATTGATACTATTTACCAACCCCTCTGCTTGGGCAGGATATGACACAAGGTTAATTTTTAAGCGGAGTTTAACAGGTTTGAATTCAGAGTTTTCCTTCTCCTAGACTAGCTGCCCAACCAAGGCTGAAGAACCCAGTCTGTCCTACTATTTACCCATAGCTGGAGGGTGAATAATTGGATTCATACCTTCCCCAAGGGTATTAGTGCTATGTGAAATGCAATCAGTCAGGTCCAGGATTTGAACTCGTGTCGCCGTGTCCATTTCCTACGACGATAACGACTACACCACGGGCACCTCCTTATGTATATTGATAGAGACGCCGGGCAAAAGCAGGACGACCAGCTGGAACATACATACAGCAGCTATGTGAGGATACGGGATGTAGCCCTGAAGACCTGCCAGAGGCGATGAACGATAGGGAGAAGGGACGAGAGAGGATCAGGGATATCCGTGCTGGCGGCACAACATGATGATGCCGATATATATATAAATCTTTTATATATAATATTTTTATATATAGGTTTACATTTATATATATATATATATATATATATATATACGTGTGTGTGTGTATTTTCATGCATGTCTGCATGTGTATATGATAATATAACTATCATAATGCTATATTTGTTAGGCTCTGGTTCCTGATTTTCTATCGCTCTATATTCCATCGTAATCTGCAGTGTTCTAGACCGCGTCGTGTATCTTTCATAAGTTGTTGTAAATAAATCTTCTCTAGTCCGTGAACACCGCTTCGTCCAAGTGTCGATCCCCTCAAGAGAATGTCGCTCATATCTTTTTCCTTACTTATCCAACCGTTTCCCTTATTTCTTGTTGATCTTTCGAAAATGAGGCGAGATGCAAGTGACCATAACACTACTTTTTTTTCTTGAATGACACTTGCAGGATGTGTTCAAGACAGCGTGCAGCATAGTTGGATAGCTCTTATCTTGCTTGGTTTCCCAGCGTTTTGAAAGCACTTATGTGGTGCATTTGTATTGTAGATCAGACACAACTCTTGCTTGGAAAAAAATCCCCTTTTTTTTCTCTGGATATATCAGACTTGCATCTGATTGATATCATGTCAATAGCATTTTACGCCTTTGTTGAAACTATTTTAGCATCACATTCTAGATGACATATCACTGCCGATGTATATGATCTGGTTCATTAATTTTAGAGGCTGGCTTCTTATAATGGATATGTTCGTTTTTTTTTTCTTTTCGCACACATATACTCTGTTTTGTTTGCATTCACGTAGAGGTAAATGCCTCGTGATGCTAGCTCTAAGCTAAGCAGTTGTGAGAACTGCTTGGTCCGTCGTCATTGTGTGATCAGTTAGCGTATCTGCTAAGTTTTGATCATCCTTTGAGATATCGTCTGCTTCTTGCCTATTCTAATGTGAAACCATTTTCTTTTATTAGATCTATTGACGTCAGAAGTATGTAGTCGAGACAGAGTATTAACAAATATGGTGCTAATTCATCTCCTTGAATGTCTCCACCGACGATGTCGAAGAAGACTGTTGCTCCATCAGTTGAGTAAACCACTGCTTTCGTGCTTTTGTTAAGTGTCATGATAGCGGTAACAGTTTCTTTGGTTAGACCATATACAAATAATATTTACTTCATCTTTTATGTGTATAGGATCAAATGATTTGGAAAAACCTATAAACAATAGAGGTGACCTGAGATTCTTTGCTTCTATTCCTTCGGTGATACTGTTGAGAGATTACTTCGAAAGTCGTTCCGATTTTTTAAAAGATTTTTTCGATTTCGGGTTGGATATGACTGAAAAGCAAAGCATTATAAACCTTAGCTGCAATAGTAATTAGAATTATGCCTGCATAGGTCTTAGTGATTCTGTGTTCACCTTTTTTTGCGTCAGGGAATGGTGTAATTTTTCGTCCATTTCTCTATTGGGTTTTGTTTATAGACTGCATTGCATAGTTAAAGAAAGATCTTGTCAATGTTTCTTCTCTTCCATATTCCAGGGGTTATTTCGTCCAGGTCTGCGGCTTTTCCATTTTTTAATATTTTTCAATACAACATCAAGTTCTTCCTTCGTCAAATGTCCTGGTTTGAGGTCTATTTGGCCATTAATGATTTTTAGATAGGTTTGTGCGTCATTTCAGTCGGGTTTCCAAGCAGATTATTGAAATGCTCTTTCCACTTCGTAAATCTTTCTTCTTGGCTGGTAGTTTTGCTCTCGATGAGCTTTTTCATCTGCTAACTTTAATTACTGTTTGCAGTGCTCCTTAATTTCCAATTTTATCGATTTGGCTTTGAATTTAATAATCAACAAATGCCAATGCACAGAAATATAAGAAAGCCCAGATGTATATATATATACAAACCTAAACATATAATGTACTGAATTGAGTGGCCGTGCACACTATATTTATCCATGAGATCATAATACTCTTTAACTATCCTGTCGGTTCTGTTGATCTATGTCAACTCAATTCCTGCTATCCTTAGAATAGAAGGATTTTATATATATATATATATATATATATATATATATATATATATATATATATATATTTACTAACCCCTCCGCTCGGGCAGGATATAACGCAAGATCAATTTTTTTAAGAGGAGTTTAAAAGGTTTGAATTCAGAGTTTTCCTTCTCCTAGACTAGTTGCCTCACCAAGGCTGAAGAACCTAGTCTGCCCTACTATTTACCCATAGCTGGAGGGAGAATAATTATATTCATACCTTTCCCAAGGGTATTAGAGCTATGTGAAATACAATCAGTTTCGTCCAGGATTTGAACTCGTGTCGCCGTGTCCATTTCCTACGACGATAACCACTACACCACGGGCACCTATATATATATATATATACAAAATAAGCATACATGCATATACACACATATACTCACATAGGTGCATATAAGTAAAGTAAAGTTGGCAACCGTAGTCGAGGGTGACCCAAAGGCTCCCTTTTCAATAGCTACTACACTGAGGTGTAGGGGAGGGCGCAACTCCATTCCCTGGTAGGTGCATATAAACATGCATAAGTTGGTGACCATAGTCGAGGGTGACCCGATGGATCCCTTTTCAATAGCTACTACACTGAGGTGTAGAGGAAGGTGCTACTCCTTCCCCCGGATTGCTCCACTTTACCCTTGATCCTTACCTAATAGTGCTGAGTACTAAGGAAGGCGGAATCAAGGACCATTTTTTGAATTTTTGGTATGACTCAACCTGGGATTGAACCCTGGTCTCACGGACCATTGACGAACACTCTACTCATTAGACCAATGTCCGGTAAAACATGCATAATTCATTATATATATATATATATATATATATATTCACGTAGTATTTGTCTTGTTTTCTTTATTCTTCTATTTAGAGACCAGCGTAAAACTTCATGTCGCATCACACTATTTATAGAAGGCAAGTTATTATTAACTGCAAGTAAATTAATAAATACGGGAAGTACTCTGCAATTAGGATTTAATAGTTAACTTCCTTGAGAAATCATAATGATCGAAATGAGTGCCATTAGTGTGACCTTGAAAATTACATTGGGAATGACGTCACTTCCTAAGTTTAAGTATTTTTTATGGAAGTCACAAAATATTTACTACGATGTATGATTTTTGCTGCGTCCATTTAAAAAACCCCATACAAAATGGGATCATTATGATATACAAAGGGTTTTCATTTACTTAACTTTGTTTTACAGAAGACGAAAAGAATGAGAATCGAACTTACTCCCAATAATCTGCTTGCATTGATCACTAGCCATTATACCCCGTGAAATTGCCGATAGTGTTCAATCTATATTATTCGCATAATCGTATCGTAAAAACAACTTCACAGAATTCTACCTAATTTCTATTATAAGCATGACTTAGCATAACACGAGACTGCAAACACAGGTACCAAATACACGTGAAAGTAGCTTCCACCGTAAAAATCTGTGTTTCCCATACACGCTAACCGAGGGTGAAGTATCAGTGACACGTGTTCAAATCCCCGACGAGATTGTGTGCTTTTCACACTCCGTGAATAAGTCGTCGATCCATCTCTTTTTACCCCAGCTATCGGTATATATAGAAGAACAGACTTGGTTCTTTAGCTCTGGTAAGGCAACCTGTCTAAGAAAGCGAAAATTAAATTCAAACTTGATTTACTCTGCTTAGAAATTGACCTCGTGTCACATTCTATTTGCGGTGAAGGATTGGATAAACACATCAGGGTGATGTAAAAAGTAAATTTGGTGACCTTAGTCGAGGGTGACCCGTTGGCTCCCTTTTCGATAGCGATTACACCGAGGTGTAGGGAAGGGCGATACTCCTTTCCTTGAATTGCTCCACTTTACCATTGATCCCTACCTTATATTGCTGAGTGTTAAGCAAGGAGGCATCAAGTACCATTTTTTGAATCTATGGTATGACTTGACCTGGGACTGAACCCAGGTCTCACTTTCTCGTTACTCATGTTGTTTTCATTTAGAAAGTTCATTTAACACTTTCATAATAAGTTAACAGTTGATTAAGTAATGCAGCATTGAACCCTTCAACGCAAATGCCATTAAACTAAAAACTTCACAATATCAATTAGCAGGTATATATATAAAGGAACAGACAGAATAAATACAAAATCAGATAGATAAGATTAGAGACTCAGTAGAAGATAAGCAATCTAGGATAGCCTGGCAAACAATAAACGAAGTGAGTAAAAGGAAGAGCACAACCAAAGCAAAAATGAAAGCTGCAAACCAACAAGAAAGAATAAAACTGGAAACAGCATTTCGAAAATCTACAAGGAAACCCACCGAAAGTTACGCATGAGCCAATCACCAGAATTATTAGTAAACAATTGGACACTAAACTAGGACCATTCACGCTAGAAGAACTTGACTCTGTTCTAAAAAGAAAATTAAAAATAGGAAAGCTTGAGGAGATTCCCCCAGAAGTATGGAAGACCAGACAATTCGACGACATACTGCTCCGACACTGCAACGCAGTCTATAATCAAAATCCAATAGACAGATGGATGAAGGGATGCATCCTCCCCTTCCCTAAAAAGGGTGACCTCGGATTAGCCAAGAACTACCGAGGTATAACACTTACATCCATAGCAGCCAAAATTTACAATGCCCTACTACGAAACCGCATAGAACCCAAAATCGACAACACTCTTAGGAAAAACCAAAATGGCCTCCGAAGAAACATGATCCACGAACTCACAAATATTGACCATCCGTAGAATCCTTGAAGGCGTACGGGAAAAAAACCTACAGGCGACATTACTATTGGTCGACCCTACCAAGGCCTTCGATTCCATTCACAGAGGGAAGATGGAACAAATCCTTCTAGCATACGGCCGACCAAAAGAAACCACAAGGTGAAAGTACATTCACCGGAGGGAGACACAGAATACTTCGACATTGTTGCAGGAGTACAACAAGGGGACACGCTACCCCATATCTCTTTATCATCTGTCTAGACTACGTGCTTAGAACATCGATCGATAAAATCAGAGAAAACGGCTTCGAGATGACAAAAAAAGAAGGAGAAGATACCCCACAAAAACAATTACCGACGCCGACTACACCGATGACATAGCGATACTGAATATATGTGCTTTAATCAAGCAGGTGAAAATTTCTACACTAGACAGAACCTCTCTGAAACTGTGAGACAAGTTCACCTACCCAGGAAGCAGTGTTTCATCAACCGTAAAACACATCGACACGCGACTAACGAAAGCATGGACAGCTATCGATAAGCTAACGATCATACGGAAATCAAACCTAACCGATAAAATGAAACGCAGTTTCTTCCAGGCAGCGGTCGTATCGATACTGCTATATGGATGCACCACTTGGACGCTAATAAAACGGGTGGAGAAGAAGCTAGACGGCAATTACACAAGAAGGCTGCGAGCAATATTGGATAAGCCCTGGCGGCAACACTCCACAAAGCACCAACTATACGGCCACCTACTTCCCATCACGAAAACTATCCAAGTTCGACGAACCAGACACGCAGAACACTGCTGGAGAAGCAGAGACGAGCTCATAAGTGATGTACTCCTATGGACCCCCACATATGACCGAGCAAAAGCAGGACAACCAGCTCGAACATACATACAGCAGCTCTGTGAGGATACGGGATGTAGCCCTGAAGACCAGACAGAGGCGATGAACGATAGGGAGAAGTGGCGAGAGAAAGTCAGGGATATCCGTGCTTGGGGCACGACATGATGATGATGATGAAGTAATGCAGAGTATATTGGGTCATCAAGCTTTGGTTGGGTATTTGTTTTGGAGAAAAATAACTTTTTCTCTTTACTGTATGTAAGCAAACAGAAAAACAAGTAGGGTAACCAATATCTACTGTTTACTTGCTACTGAAACTGAAAGTGTGTCTCTGGTTTTGGTGCTGAAACTTTTCTTGTCTGGTGAAGTTTTGGCTTAATACTTCAATAGTATCTATATACATGGAAGTTTATACAGAAACATTAACAACACAGCGAAGAATGAAATTAAAATCTGATATGAAAATATTTATACAACTTTTATTAGGTTGATTATTTGAATTTAACAGCGTTTTAACCAAGTCTATGCTTATTTTATGTCTAGAGGTTAAGGAATCGCATTCAATGCACGTCCATATTTATATTTTTTGATTTGTTGTTTCGTAAGATTTCTTTGCTCACGATACTATCGAATACGGATGATTTAAAAATCTGTTTGACTCTTAGAAATGAACATAAATCGTACGATCACTCTCGGTTAGAGAGGACCTGGGGGGTAATCGCAATAAAGTGCTACTTAACACTTCTCAAATCTCCAGAGCTGGAGTCTCATAATCAAATGCAGTTTAGTGTTATATCCAGAACTCTCCTTTTTGGAGTGGGGTGGTCTTACCCATCCACAGCAGATACTGTATCTTATTGATTGAGTAATTTTCGAGGGTTACAGAATATAATTCGAACTATAAGAAAAAAGAATATTAAGCGCTAAATTTTGCAATCTTTGCCCTTAAGTTTGTTTTACCATATTTCGGCACACGATTTCAATGAACAACTGATTGATAAAGGCGAAAAGGTATTATTTATTTTTTCCTATTAGTTTTAATTTAAT
The DNA here is from genome assembly GCA_963585895.1 of Sepioteuthis lessoniana. Taxonomy (NCBI): domain Eukaryota; kingdom Metazoa; phylum Mollusca; class Cephalopoda; order Myopsida; family Loliginidae; genus Sepioteuthis; species Sepioteuthis lessoniana. Next base: position 12,125,897 of record OY757907.1, on the reverse strand, counting down.
GCAAACGATATTGAGAAAAGAAGGCGATTATATTTATAATTATTTTCACGTTTAAAAATTACAGGTAAGTTGGTTGTGTTTTATGACATATCAACTTTTGTAGGTTATGTAATGCATACATGTGCGTGTGGGTGTATACGAATAGAAACGATTTTTTAACGAGCCAGAGCTCATTTTTTGTTGATAGTTAAACGGTTCCAAGTATTTCCATCCAACACCAATAATTTTATTTGCACTCAGTTAAAAGATTCCAAACATTGCCACCCAACACTAACAGTTTTATTTGCACACAGTTAAATGATTTCAGGCATTGACGTCCAATACTAATAATTCAAACTTATTCATTCGTTTGCACACAGTTAAATGGTTTCTATACATTGCCTTGTAATACTAATAATTCAATTTGATAGTCATTTGTTTGCATACAGTTAAATGGTTTCCTGGTTAAAAAATGATTAAATATTTCAATATGACTTATAGATGGAACCCTAACAGGTACTACCAATCCAGGTCAGAGTGGGCCTGGGAGTAATGACAATCAAGAGGTACTCCACATTTCCTAAAGCTCCAGGATTGGAGCCTCACCATCAGTTGTACTTTAGTATCATATCCAGGACACTTGTTAGAGGGGGCTCTTACATCTCTGCAGAGATGCAGTCAGTGTGTCTGCAGCCCCAGGAGACTGGCTAAAAAATTCTCTTCACATTCTCTTTAGGTTATTATAAATAGCCCTAGATCTATAGTATTCATTATCTGCCTGACTAAGGTCACCCAAGACATAATATACAGTATTACTTCCAGCACTATAATTATTGCTACCATCGCCTGGCCACGAACCACAAATAGTCTATCGTTATTATTGATTTATAGATATTCACACTTCTACACCCGTTCCTTTCACACTCGAGAAAACCACTTGCGTGTTTACGATCCCTTCGTCGTTTTGGGGTCGGACTGGATCGGAAAATGTCTCTTTTGATTTGTCAGCCTAAAGACATTCGTCTATTTTTACCTTTGACCCAAGTAATCTCGCGTGAAGTTTTTAAAAGTTTAAGTCACCGTTGAGAAACAAACTTGAATTAACCTCTATCTCTGCCGGTCTAACTTTTAATTTCTGGTGAGAAAAACAAACAGAAAAAAAAAAAAAATGAAAACAGCATGTTTGGTATTTCAATATATGGTATTCCCAGGTGCCTTTAAGACGTAGCCTTGTTGGCGGTGCTTAAAATAAACCGATTGCATTTCTGCATTAAGATCCACCTCTAAAGGAGTCTGCTAGATATAACAAGAAACTATTGACACTTTCCAGCTTTGAAAAGAGTAGAGTACTACTTCATTGTCATTACTCCCAGGTCCACTCAGATCCATAACGGTGGTATCTGTTAGTGTCCTATGTAAGTATCAAATAGATCTGTTTATAAAAATCGTTAGTATTGATCATGAATACACTAAACTAAATATTTACCTACCCCTCTGCGTGCTCGATGCGACACAAGGTCATTTTTCAAATGAAGTTTCATCATCATTATATCGTGCTGCTGGCACAGATTTCCCTGACCCTCTCTCATCACTCGTCTCTCTCATTCATCACTCCCGGAAAGTCTTCCAGGCTACACCCTGTATCGGTACACAGCTGCTGTTGATAGGTTCTTGCTGGTCGTCCAACTTTTGCTCGTCCATGTGAAGAGGTCTACAGTGGTATATTGCTAATGAGTTCGTCCTTACTTCTCCAGCACTGTCTCGCGTGTATGGTTCGTGTAATTTGGATGGTTTTCATGATTGGTGGTAGGTGGCCGTACAACTGTTGTTTTGTGGGGTGTTGCCATTCCAAGGTTGAAGAGTCCAGTCTTCCCTACTATTTACCTATAGCTGGAGGGATAATAGTTGGATCCACACCTTTCCCAAGGGCATTAGCATTATGGGAAGTGCAAAAACACTCGTCCAGCATTTGAACTTGGATCGAGGTGTTCATTTCCTTCGTCGGTAACCATTACACCAAAATCACCTGTTGAAACTATATGACTGTGTGCAAATAAATAATCGTTATTAAATATGGATAGTTGCTTTAAACCATATAATCGTATATAAATTATTGTATTAGATACGAATATTATTTTTAAATAGAAAATGAAGCATAAATTATCCGAATTAGTAGGAATTCTTCAATCCGTAAATCATCATGTCGTGCCGCCAGCACGGATATCCCTGACTCTCTCTCGCCACTTCTCCCTATCGTTCATCGCTTCTGGCTGGTCTTCTGGGTTACATCCCGTATCCTCACAGAGCTGCTGTATGTATGTTCGAGCTGGTCGTCCTGCTTTTGAACGGCCATATGTGGGGGTCCATAGGAATGCATCACTTATGAGCTCGTCTCTGCTTCTCCAGCAGTGTACTGCATGTCTGGTTCGTCTAACTTGGATAGTTTTCGTGATGGGAGGTAGGTGGCCGTATAGTTGGTGCCTTGTGGGTTGTTGCCTCCAGGACTTGTTCAATATTGCTCGCAGCATTCTTGTGGCGAGAGGGGGTCAGGGATATCCGTGCTAGAGGCATGACATGGTGATGATGATGATGACGATGTTAAGCAAGGAAGTATCAAGTATCATTTTTAAAGTCTTTGGTATGACGTGACCTGGGATTGAACCCAAGTCTATCATACCATTGGCGAATACTCTACCCTCTAGAACAATAAGCCAGTAAGTGAAATAATGAACATTAATGAGCAGATAAATGATAAATGGTATGTCAAACTTCGTGGGTTATTTAATGCAAAATCTCTCATTGTAGATGTCAATCGTGCTTGGAAGGACAATGGGGTTCATGCTTTTCCCATGTGTATTTGACCGAAAGTGAAGGTAACTGCGCGAACGGAGTTCGAACTCGCTTACTACGATGTCGCAGTCTAGCACGTTAGCAACTTCGGCAACTTGTATAAAATTACATGCATATGTGAGACTAGTATAAAATTACAGTTTCTTCTTAATTCCTGTAATGGTTCGCGTCAGTGACAATGAGTCGATCTATTTGGATGACACGAGGTCGGACTGTCTGGGGAAGAGGTTTCCCAGAAAATGGATATCGGTTTTATTCCTTAGTAATTCAGCTGAAAAGACTTTATCTTTGTAACATACCTTATACTGCTGTATACTATTCGCTAATGCAGTTAGAACAAACATTTACTCAATAAACACCAGTTAATACGTATGAGCCAAAGTAATAAAAATCTTCATTGAATTACACTAGGAAAGAAGACAATATTAGGTAAAGGTAAATTTTGGTAGAAACGAAAATATTTTTATTTATTTACGTCTTTTGAAAAGTAATATACAAAAATTGCCGCATATGAATATTTCAGGAAATACAAAATTTGCTTTCATTTTATAAGTATAAAGAAGGTATTAAAAGTTTAGAACGAAGATGGGTGTTGAATTAACTTATTGTGTGGAATATCTTAAAAAGATAATATCGCGGGAAAATCTGTAAGGCTTAATCAATCGTGAAGATGATTTTAAAAGAATTTGAGTAAAGGCTTTGAACTAAAAAATTAAACACCGTAAAAGGTACTTTAAAAGATCAAGCATTCCTTACCATAAATGACCCCCCAACATATATATATATATACACGGTGGCCTAGTGGGTAAAGTGTTCGCCAATGGTCCGGAAGACCTTGCTTCAATCCCTGGTCACGTCATACCAAAGACTTTAAAAATGTACTTGATGACTCCTTGTTAAACACTCAGCAATATAAGGTACGTATCAAGGGTAAAGTGGAGCAATCCAGGGAAAGGAATTGCGCCCTACCCTACAGATCGGTATAGAAGCTATTGAAAAGGGAGCCTTCTGGTCGCCCACGACTACGGTTACCAACTTTACTTATATAAAATGTTTACTTATATATATGTTTAAAATATGTATATTTTGGCAGCATTTCTTCGTTAATATAAATTCGTTGAACATAGACATTTTCTGTCTACATATTTTCTTCTGGATCCGTTCGTATTGCCGTAATAATAATAACTTCACTACCTCTACTTATAAAAAAAACCCTCTAGTAATAACTCCTGTACCCTCAACTTTAAAATGCCCCTTCAGATATAAAAAAGCAATTATTAATAATCTGATATCCTGTGCCAAGCTGATCTCCTCCTGAAGTAGACTACAGTAGATGAGATATTACTGCCGAAGTATGTGAACTGTTATGAAAAATTTCAGAGGCTTATTACTTGAATTGGAGAGAGTTACTTCTCAATTTAATCACATAAACTTTTATTTGTGTTCACGTAAAGCTCCGTGACTCCTGCTGTACCATACCCATGATACGGATACTCGAAACGTACATGGAATGTTCATAACATATATACATATGACATAAATAAATAGAACATAGGATCTCGAAACACGAAAAACACTTACGACTTCTTAGTTCAGGTACGAAACTTTTTATTACCTTTAAGTTAAAAGGTTCTTCGACATAAGGAAGAGAGAGGCACAATCTTTTTATTCTGGCTTTTCCATCTTCCCCACATCTCGTGCGCACCCACCACAAAGCCACTGGCCTGGCTTCGGCGAGCAAGCAAAAGCCAACCGTCTTCTCCCGTGGCAGAACTCAACTCACCTAACTGACTTTTTCAAAATCCCCCAAACGCGTGAACACCTGCATTAATGTTGCACCTAAGTAACCCATGCACTGAGCCAAAAGGTTCTCAGCCTAACTAAACCCAAAGGCATAAAACTAAATCCCTCGGCCATTATATTACACTGCCGATTGTTCCAGGCTAAGTTACAACGATTCAACTTGGGTAGTGTATTTGAAGAAAACACTAGATTATGTGCATCGTCTACATCTCTCACAGTTTCTCTCGCCACTTCTTCCTATCGTTCATCGCCTCTGGCAGGTCTTCAGGGCTACATCCCGTATCCTCACAGAGCTGCTATATGTATGTTCGAGCTGGTCGTCCTGCTTTTGCTCGGCCATATGTGGGTGTCCATAGGAGTACATCCCTTTTGAGCTCGTCCCTGCTTCTCCATCAGTGTCCTGCATGTCTGGTTCGTCTAACTTGGATAGTTTTCGTGATGGGAAGTAGGAGGCTGTATAGTCAGTGCTTTGTGGGGTGTTGACTCCAGGACATGATCAATATTGCTCACAGCATTCTTGTGTAAGTGCCATCAAGCTTTTTCTACAGCCGTTTTGTTAGCATCCATGCAGTGCATCCATATAGTGCATCCATATAGTAGTATCGATACGACCGCTGCTTGGAAGAAACTGCGTTTCCTTTTAGGTTAGGTTTGACTTCCATATGATCGATAGCTTATCGATAGCTGTCCATGCTTTCGTTAGCCGCGCGTCGATGACTTTTAAATTTATCAGTGATTTTATGTGATTTTCCGAGTAGATTCTTCAAATGTTCTTTCCATTTTTGACGTCTTTTTTCTTGGCTGGCTGCCTTTAGGTTTTTTCTCGAGGTTCTTTGGATCCCGCATACAACATTAATTGGATCCATGCTAATCGTGATTGTCTATCTTCGACCGAATTTCCAATTTTATTGATTTAGCCTTGAATTTATTGTGGATGTTTTTGTTTTGTTTATAGTTCCCTCTGGGTTTTCTTAAATTTCACATATTGGTTCTTGCTGAGATTATCTTTTTCAATTATGGACGCTTCTTTCATGCTATCTGGGCGAGTCAATGTAGCGTAATACCTAAAGTGATGGACCGCAGATTCGAAGTAACCGATTGATGGAGGGTTGGTTGGTGGTTTTGTTTTACGGCATATCAACCCATTTCGGGTCATTTAACGCCGAATTAAGTCATTTTAATAAAAGTTTTAAACAATTCAATTTAGTATAGATATAGATTTTTGTCTACACATAGCTAAATGTCAAAAAATTTCTATATCAAACAATTCAGTTTAGCGTAAGTAGAGTGTTTAGTTCCATTTGACCCATAGATAGGACCCTATCAGGTGCTACCGCTCCGGGCCAGAGTGGACTTGGGAGTGATGGCAATGAAGGAGAATAATATACTAGCTTCGCTGGCGACGATGAACTTAGCAGATTCAATGTGGTCGCAAGATAACACCAACAAAGTGTGTCACAGGAAAGAGAAGATAAAGGAGGATGGCGAAGAATATAATTTATTGTCAATGGATAGGGTGATAAATATTTCCGTTCACAGATAAGATCAACAAATTACCGGAAAAAACAAACAAACGGAAGTATGTAAATTTCGATAACCAGCCACAAACAGAAAAATACGTGAGGCGAAGAGGATGTCCATACTTCCGCATGGGACTTGAAAAGACAATATAAAGTCTGTAAATTTGGACTGAAAGCAGAGATTCGCTGGTCGCTCAAGCGAAGAGGAGAAATCCGCTGGTCTCTCAAATGAAGGGGAGAGGTCCGCTGGTATCTCAAGCGAAGGGAGAGACCCGCTGGTTACTCAAGCAAACATGTCATGTATGTCATCCGGCCGTCGCTCTCATATACACAAAGGGGCCCCGCCGCAGACGAAAGATATGTGCGAACTCTCTCTGACTGTATTCCTACTTCCCACACGTTGCGGTCGAAGAATAAAAAAATAAAATATATGTCTATATATCTACGAGTTTTTCATTGTTTGTTGAGCGGTTCAATATTTGACATTAGTACTCTGCATTCCTCAAAGCTCTAGTAAAGATTAGATTGTTTAGTGTCATATACCTGGCCACACTTTGGGGGAAGTATTATCCCTCTGCATAGATACAGTCAGTGTATTCTACAGCCCCTTTCCAGTTGACCGGGCAATCGAAGTCACCAAGTTCGAACTCCAATCTCACTATTGCGTTGGCATCTGACAAATACCCTTGAAAAAGTTAAGAACATTTTATCTCTTCCAACTATGCATCAAATAGTGTCACTGTTCTTCTATAAGGATGGCTTTGGCATTAAATATTCCACCAAGGTTGATATACTATAAAAGAAACCAAACCAGACTTTTGTATTATCTATTGACTCCTAGGGAGCACTACATTTAGATATTGGCTTTGTTGCTATCGACTCAGGTGCTGCGTCTATGTGGGTGGTAATAAAGTTTTCATATTCGTCATTTAGTTATGTCTTTCAGATGTTTGGTGAAGAGTATCAAACTTGTTTCTTACAGTTACCGTATATTGATTGCTTATATCACCATTGGCAAGTGGGAACCTGTGATATTGTATACAAAGATATATATGTGTAGTTAGGCAGCAGTCTTTAATTTCAGCATGTTTAATAGAGACAAAATGTGTCTTTCTCATTTAATCAAACATGCTTTAATATATATATATATATACACACACACACACACACATATATATATATATATATATATATATATATATATAATACAGTCGATTGAGGTTTTAGAATACACTGACCGAATCTCTGAAGAAGGCAAAGACTTCCGCCCAACAAGTATCCTGAATATGATGCGAAAAAATCTGAGTTTTGAGGAATGTGGAGTACCTCTTCATTGCCATTACTCCTTGGTCTACTCTGACTTGTTAGGGTCTCATCGGTGGGTCAAATTGGACTGTTTAATCATTTACGATACTTGAAACCATTTAATTGTAAGCAAACAAATGAACTTTGACTTGTTTAAAAATGTTACCTACAAACTATTCATTCTAAAATCATATTTGGCAGACTAGGTTCTTCAGCCTTGGTGAGGTAACTAGTCTAGGAGAAGGAAAACTCTGAATTCAAACCTGTTAAACTCCGCTTAAAAAATTGACCTTGTGTCATATCCTGTCCGAGCGGAAGGGTTGGTAAATATGTATTTGTCATTAAATAACTAACTAGGGTTAATATGCCATTAAATCAAACCATACAAAGTTCATGAGTTTTTAACTAGATAGAGCTATATCCACTTTGAACGGCAAGCCTTTGAAATTAGTTGACCAGTTCACATATCTTCAGGAATATGTGGACTGCTATGTTTTTGCTCACTTGAAATCTGATTTCTAATAAAATAAACGGCATCTCTTGCCATCTTGTTTGTAACACTGCATGGTTGCACCACCTGGAATCTAACAAAATGCTTTGAGAAGACGTTTGATGGGAATTCAACGGGAATACTATCTACTATTTTGAACAAATCCTAAAAGCAGCATCCCAAAAATAATAGCAGTACGGCTACCTGCCTCCCAACTCAAATCCTCCAAGACTAATTGACATTCTTCTATGGACTTCAACACATAGATACACCACTGTTAGCCAACTAGCAAAGACTTACATCAGCTGCGTCTATGTGGGTGGTAATAAAGTTTTCATATTCGTCATTTAGTTATGTCTTTCAGATGTTTGGTGAAGAGTATCAAACTTGTTTCTTACAGTTACCGTATATTGATTGCTTATATCACCATTGGCAAGTGGGAACCTGTGATATTGTATACAAAGATATATATGTGTAGTTAGGCAGTAGTCTTTAATTTCAGCATGTTTAATAGAGACAAAATGTGTCTTTTTTGTTTAATCAAACATGCTTTGATATATATATATATATATATATAGTCTAGAGGACTTGCCTCGAGCGATGGAAGATAGGGACGATTGGGGTGAAAGTCAAGAAAGTCTGAGCCATCAGCACAACTTGATACTACCTGATAATATACGAATGTATATATATATATATCTTGAAGGTGACATTAAAATAAAACATAACCACTCGTAGATAGTTTTTTTTAGTCATACACCCTTGCAATGGAATTCTCACACATAAATTATTTTCCGTTATTTTTTGCTTCCAGATGGCGCTCAGCTGATTAACCGGTTTCGACCTGAAACGATGTGAAATCGCTTTCCAATGTATTCCAGTAAAATAATTGAAAGTGTCAAAGATATCATTCTTGCTTCGTACGAAACAAATATAGAAATACATTCTTGACCGGCAGTATGAAAGAAACGCATGTAACAGAAACAGGTCAGATATAGATTATCTCATACCTAACGATATATCGATGTACCACTGACTCAATCATGGAGTGTAGTCTGACAGTTTTCAGACATTGCATATAAATACAGATCTGATTAAAATAAATAAAGGAATATAGAAACTATCGGGAAAGATGACATCGAACATTTATTTTGGCGCCAAGTCACTTCGTATTGAAGGAATTTATATTACATTTCCTGCCAAAAAAAAAGTGATGGATTTATTAATGGAAAAGAAACCTATGCGATTAGTATTGGTGAAGAGTTATGAATGCAGAGTCACCAGTCGACTGAAATCCTTAGAAATCACCTGATTAAATAGGTGGATGTAAGACATGGTTAATCTTTAAGCGGAGTACAGCTAGTTTGAATTCAGAGTTTTCTTTCTCGTACACTAGTTGCCTAACAAAGGCTAAAGAACCCAATCTGCTCTACCATTTACCTATTGCTTCTGGCGGAGGGTTGATGGTTGGTTGGTTTGTTGGGTTTTATGGCATATCAACCTTTGTAGATTATTTAACGCCAAATCCATTTTTATGTAACTAATCAGTTCTATTTCAAACAATTCAGTTTATTCAAGCAGTTATATAGCAATTCGGTTTAGTATAAGTAGAGTTTCAATGTCAAAAAACTGTTCTATTTCAAATAATTCAGTTTAGCATGAGAAACAATTCTGTTTGGCATAAATATGCAGGAAGCATAAATCATTCCATTTACTTTTCCTCATTTGTTTGCACACAGTTAAATTATTACAAGAGTTTCTATGTAACAATAAGAATTTAACATCAGTCATTTGTTAGCACACATTTGAATAGATACGTATGATATGTAAGAGATAAACAATTCAAAAAAGTGACTGAGCTTATAAGTTCGCCGACAGTTTAAGTGGTTTCAAGTATTGTAGTTTTTTAATTAATTCTTCAAGACTGGCAACTACACGGTCTGTGGCGGAGGGTTGAGAACAGAGAGATTCATGACTTGCTCCAGAACATGAGAGCGAAGTGAAACGCAGCTGCATCCAAGATTTGAACTCTGATCACCGATTTCATTACGTACAACAATAATTATTAGATAGATAGATAGATAGATAGTGAGAAGTAAATAAATTCACTAGTGTATTCTAAGAAGTTATTAATAGTAAAAAAAATAAAACTAATGACCCATAAACATATATTTATTGTAGATCGAGTAATTCCTCCTGTTATTGTTACCGTAACAAGACTAGTTTGACAGACTGATAAGTATATATATATATATATATATGATTTAATGTTGTGCAGCTTGTAGAAGTTTCGCATGTTAAAGAACTTCGTTGTGCTCGTTTTTAAGAAAAGATTTATAGGCCGTAGATGTTAGTCGAAACCATATAAGCCACGAGTCAGCCTTTCACCAATGAAAAAAGAAAAGAAAAAAGAATTCCAGAATCCTGTTAGGAAGGTGTGTGTGACCCTTTGCAATATGGATTTGGGTGCTTGGAAGTTTTCTATCCCACTTCATCTCCAAAAGCGAACAGCTAGATCTTTTTCGAACTGATACTGTTCCCAGCAACCCACTCTGCTTATTATTTTAGACTCTGACTCCATATGCCCAGTTAAAATCCTGAATATATGTGTTCTGACTTCCGGAAAAGAAAGCCGCCTAGTCACTTTGAACTGTTTACAGATCTCTGAATTATTAATCAAACAATAATCCTTAGGGCATCTATTTATATTCCTTACATCGGTAATTTTGGTTATCTTTTTTCATTTAATATTTTGAATTTATACCTGTACATACATTTTTTGTATAATTGATGCAACACTTACTTATTTTTAAATTGTTTTTGTCAAACAATTTGTTTAGTGCATCCAAGTATTTTCGTAATTATTGGAATACATATATATATATATATATATATATATATATATATATATATAAATCACCGGGCCATTGGTATAATAAGTAGAGTGTTCGGCAATGGCACAGTAGCCCGGGGTTCAATCCCAGGTCGAGTCATACCAAAAACTAAAAAAATGGTCGTAAATACCACTTTGCTTAACACTCAGCATTATTAGGTAAGGATCAAGGGTAAAGTGGAGCAATCCAGGGAAAGGAGTAGCGCCCTCCCCAACATCTTTGTGTAGTAGCTATTGAAAAGGGAGCCTTCGGGTCACTCTCGACTACGGTCGCCAACTTTACTTATATATATATGTAAAGTTTGCATAAATGATATCAACTGTCTAATTGCAGACGATTTTAGTAATGGTTCCTCTGGAAAACCATTTTTTCTAGTATTAGAAAGACAAAGGCTATTCTTCCCAAAATGATTTTTACCGATAAAACACCTTGTTTAGAGAGTCAGCGATGCGCTTTAAAGATTGATAGAAAAACCAATAAAATTAATCTGGTAGTCTGTTGTCGACTATTAGTAATGGCAGGGGAAACATTTTTTCATGTTGAAGTGAAGCTTTTTCAATCAAAAGGTTTTACAAATAATTTGGTGTCAAAATAATTAAGTAAAAAAAAAAAGTTGGCGACCGTAGTCGAGGGCGACCAGAAAGCTCCCTTTTTAATAGCTACTAACCGGACATTGGCCTAGGGGTTAGAGTGTTCGCCAATGGCCCGGGAGACCTGGGTTCAATCCCAGGTCGAGTCATACCAAAGACTCAAAAAATGGTACTTGATGCCTCCTTGCTTAACACTCAGCATTATAAGGTACGGATCAAGGGTAAAGTAGAGCAATCCAGGGAAGGAGTAGCGCCCTCCCCTACACATTGGTGTAGTAGCTATCGAAAAGGGAGCCTTCGGGTTACCCTCGACTATGGTCGCCAACTTTACTTACTTTTTACTTACATTGTGGTGTAGGGGAGGGCACTACTCCTTTTCCAGAATTGCTCCACTTTACACTTGATACGTACCTTATATTGCAGAGTGTCAAGCAAGGAGGTATCATGTGTTTTAAAGTATTTGGATCGTTGGCGAACACTCTACCCACTGGGACAATGAGCCGGTCAAAATAATTAAAATGCTACAAAATTCTTAGATTTTTCTTTGTCAGTTGTTTCTGCCCTAAAACAAGGTAAGGATAAAGGGTAAAGTGGAGCAATCCAGGGAAAAAAGTAGCACCTTCCTCAACACCTTGGTGTAGTAGCTATTGAAAAGGGAGCCTTCGGGTCACTCTCGACTACGGTCGCCAACTTTACTTATATGTATATAAAGTTTGCATAAATGATATCAACTGTCTAATTGCAGACGGTTTTAGTAATGATTCCTCTGGAAAACCATTTTTTCTAGTATTAGAAAGACAAAGGCTATTCTTCCCAAAATGATTTTTACCGATAAAACACCTTGTTTAGAGAGACAGCGATACGTCTTAAAGATTTTTAAAATGACGCGACCTCGTATTGAATCAAGGTCTCTCGGACCATTGGCGAACACTTTACCCACTGGGCAAATGAGCTGGTCAAAATAATTAAAATGCTGCCAAATTCCTGGATATTTTTTGTCAGTTGTTTCTGCCCTAAAACTCATAAAATATAATCTTCTAAAAGCAATGTCTAACATTGTTATTTATAAAACTTTACTTCGCCTGGCAGATTGACCTTAGATTTCTTACACTACATACTGTTCTATGTGGTCACTCATATAAATATTGAACAGGCTCATCGCTGCTTAACTTTGGTATCTGACACGAACAGACGCTTTCTATTTGACTTGACTATAAGTTAAAGATAATGTTATACGTTATTCTTCTAAACTTGCTAAAATCTGATTAAAAGCAGCTATGAAATCATAGCTTGACCCATGACTGAATACAAATTCAGTTGAGAACATCTGGAGTTATGAATATTAACTAGTGGAATATATTCTGTCAAAGATAGTTTCTGGAATGCCGCTCCAAATTTATGGGGTTTACTATCTGACGATCTTTTACAAAGACCGAAAAATCCAATTTTGCTGAAAAGAAACTATTTCGACATAAAATGTGTATTTACCAACACCTTCGCCACCAGTAAGAAGTGACACAAGGTCACGAGGATCATTAAATAAGTTTCCAGACTTTTTTCGTATGGGCACTTTTAGTGATAGTACGCTCATGAAACTCTAGTCCCCTTCCAAGTAATCTCCTCCGGCTGCAATGCACTTGTTGTACCGTTCTAACAACTTCGGGAAGGCCCCATGGAAGTCATCTTGTGTGAGCATGTCAATGACCTTCGTCACAGCCTCTTAACATCTCCTCACTTGTCTCATAACGACAGCCTGTGAGCTTAGGGAATAAGCAAAAGTCACAGGGAGCAAGGTCTCGACTATAGGGAGGCTGAGGAACTGTCTTGATGCCCATCTTGGTCAAATAGTCTGTGACAAGGATAGAGTTGTGGACTGGTGTATTGTCCCGGTGGAAATGGCACTGACCCGATTTGAAGAGTGCTGGCCTCTTCCCTAGGAATCTCTTGCTGAACTCCCTTAAAACCTCAACATAGTAACCCTAACCCTAACTCTTTGGCTAATCAACTCTGGTGTATTGACTAACTTACTCCTCCCACACCTCTCATCATCCGTCACAGACTCCCTGGCTTCCTTGAATCTCTTATGCCACTCAAAAGCTGATGCTCGATTAATGCAAGATGGTCGAAAAGCAGTCTGAAGCATTCCATACGTTTCTGTGGCGGCATTTTTTCCAAGTTTAAAACAGAATTTTATTGCATATTGTTCTTCTAAATTGTCCTCACGTCCAGATTGCATTTTTGAAAGTCACCAGCTGTGACAATCTGGCTTTAGTAGGGTGTATTCCAATTGCTGTTGTAGCTGTTCATTTGAACGTGAAATCATAATAATTAGTCAGTCATCTCATAAGATGTATAGCAATAACATACTGAATTCTCAAGAGTCTACGACAATTTTAAATGCCTGTACAAAAAAAAAAAAAAAGATGGAAACTTATTGAAGGCACCACGTACCTTTTTGCCGAGTTTAATAATTTTGAATTCAGAGTTTTCTTTCTCATGGATTAATTGCCATATCAAGGTCAAAGAACCCAGTCTACCCTGCCATTAGAAAAATGTATGATGTATATAGAGAAGTACGTTTAAGTAAAAAAAAACATTTGCAAGAGGGCTTAATAAGGGTTTGCCACAACGAGCCTACGTCAAAAAGAGCCAAATAAAGGTCTGCTACTACGAGCCTACGTCAAAAAGACAGTCCATGAAGTTTAAACCCAGAGAATCTTTGGAAAAGAAAAAATTCCTGGTACCACGGTCAGTAAAGACGATCATTCTGAGAGTCTTCTGGGACTTGAGAGGGCCCATCACTATCGATTTCTTTGAAAAAGGCGCAACTGTAAATAGTCGTTTTACCTTAATGGTCCGGGAGAGCAATCCAGGGAAAGGAGTAGCGGCCTTCCTTACACCTCAGTGTAGTAGCTACTGAAAAGGGAGCCTTCTGGTCGCCCTCGACTACAGTCGCCAACTTTACTTTTATATATATATTTTACTCGACTCCGAATTTTTCACCACCAAAAGGTGTTTTTATCATACATTGCGTTTGAGGAACGACCCCTAACTTTCGACAATGCTAGCCATCAAAAATATTTCTTTATCACCCAATGTCATAAAGAGAAAGCATTCAAACTCTTATTTATACTTTCAAAACTGCTGTAATACAATTAGAATCAGTGCAATATCGTAGCCCTCCGCAAAATAAATAAATAAATGAACAAATAAATAAATAAATAAAAAATAAAACGATAGCTATCTCCCCCACAAAAACCCCCCAATAATATCTAGACTTTGATGTAGCTACCCTTATTTACTCGGATATCCTAAGCATTCTAAAAACCCACCATTGAGATAAAATAATATCAATAATAAAATAATTACGTATGTAATTCATTAAGTACTCTAGGAAGTATTTTAAAACTTTTAATTAAACAAAATCATCCAACGCCATCACGAAAGTTTTAAACATGGCTTACCTGATCACTGCCATCTATCGGTGAAAAAAAGGAAACTGTCGGTAGACTGTAGCGCATTTTATGTGTTTATTTAAGTAACTTTGTGGAATCGTAGTAAGCGAGTTCGTACTCCAGTCGCGCTATTACGTTCACTTTCAGGCAAATACCCTTGGGAAAGGTATGAACGTCCTTATCCTCCCAGCTATGGATTAAATAGTACCACTGCTGTTCTTCTAGAAGAATGGCTTCGGCATTAAATAACCTAAAAAAGGTTGATATGCCATTAAACAAAGAAACCAAACAAATCCGAAAACCCTTAATAAATTATTATAATAATTATTTTATACACATTGAGAGTTTTCACATCAGCTTCATTTGCCCACAATTGTATTATTTTAGGTTACTAATGATAATGATACTTCAACAGTTATAAGTAATAGATGAGACTAACATATCGTTACCACTTCGGCTGAAAATAAATCTAGAGTAATGACAATGAAGGGGTATTACAGATTTCCCAGAGCACCAGAACTGGAGTCTAGTATCATACCGAAGACACCCCTTTTTTTAGAGCATCTTACTCCTTTCCAGTTGATGCAGCCAGCATGTCCTACCGACAAGAAGGCTATAGTCCATATTTACCAACCCCTCCGCTTGACACTAGGTCAATTTTTAGGCGGAGTTTAACAGGTTTGAATTTAGAGTTTTCTTTCTCCTAGACTAGTTGCCTGACCTTGGCTGAAGAACCTAGTCTGTCCTACTATTTACCCATAAGGGGGAATAATTGGATTCATACCTTTCCCAAGGGTATTAGTGCTATGTGAAAAGCAATCAGTCACTTGGAAAAGGTATGAATCCAATTATTCTCCCTCCAGCTATGGGTAAATAGTAGGGCAGACTAGGTTCTTCAGCCTTGGCGAGGTAACTAGTCTAGAAGAAGTAAAACTCTGAATTCAAACCTGTTAAACTCTGCATAAAAATTGACCAAGTGTCATATCCTGCCTGAGCGGAGGAGTTGGTAAATATGATAAATCAAGCAGTAAGTTTTATTTCTCTTATCGGCTCTCTTGCTTTTTCCTCTCTCTGTATTTGAATATTTTCAGAAAGCTGTCATTAATTTGTTTTGTTTTTCCAAATAAAACTTCTCGGGGGACTAAAAAAAAATTCGATTACTGGAATACTTTAGCGAAGATCTTAAAGCTAACGAACCCCACTGGACTGGGAGATACAGATCTCTCTTGATACTCTGGGGTGTCCTCGTGATATAATGGTTACAACAATGGAAGGCAGAATCGTAATAAGCAAGTTCGAACTCCACTCGTGCTATTACGTTAACTTTCAGACAAATACCATTGGGAAAGGTATGAACACCTTTATCCTCCCACCTATAAGTTAAATAGTACCAGTCCTGTTCTTCTAGAACGATGGATTTGGCATAAAATAACCAACAAAGGTTGATATAACATTAAAAGAAGAAATCAAACAACCTGATACTTTCCATGCTATTCACCAGATTTGCCTCTATGGCTTGGAGCACGGCCTCGGAATCGATGGTTTTAGTCTTACCTAATTTTACCCGATCATCGAGGTACTTGTAACCCGATGCGACTTATCTTGAACCGTCTGGTTACTCTACTGAACTTTGACCTTTTGTACAGTAAATGTTTTTGGTTGTTTCTGTGGCACTATTGCCCCATTTGAACTCGTAAGGCTTACTTTTCTGAATTAGACTACATTACACGTTCATCTGTGCGGCTTTCAAATCACACAAGCAGTTAAGCTATACTCAAAATGTCACCAACAACCACGATACTACTCACCACGGCTTGAACGGCTTCGGTCACGTGAAAGCAAGTACGTACTAAGAAAAAACTTGCAAAACTTTTAACTCACCGAATTAAAAACTTCTTTAAATTTTTATCGTATTTTGATTGAACATTCATCGCTAAAAGTAATTTTATTTTTAATCCATTCTAACAAAACAACCAACAAGCTGAATTAGCCACTTAGAATTTTTTCTTTGCTTTTTTAAAAAAATATTATTGGTTTGTCTAACTTATTTAAACTGCTGATTTTTTAAAAAGCATGGAAGATTTAAATGAAAGAGTTCTTCTGCCGGAGCGGAGGAAAGTGACAAAGAATCCAATAAGAAAAAAACAACTTATTTCATATTTAAAATAATCAACAAAAAATTGAAATCGAACAGTTACAAATAATCCCGAGTATTATGTTAGTAATTATAATTCTTAGTTCTTTTATAAAAGAACGAGTCAAGGAGAAGGAAAACCCTAAATTCACCTCGTGGTGTAATGGTTAAAGCGATGGACTGCAGAATCGTAGTAAGCGAGTTCGTACTCCAGTCACGCTATTACGTTCACTTTCGGGCAAATACCCTTGGGAAAGGTATGACCCTCCCAGCTATAGGTTAAATAGTACCACTACTGTTCTTCTAGGAGAATGGCTTTGGCATTGAATAACCTACCAAAGTTGACATGAAACCAAACCTAAGTTCAAATAAACAGTACTCTGTTAAGAATTGACCTCGAGTCATATTCTGCCTGTTTGTTAAGAAAATACATTCAGGAATTATCTGATTAAACAATGAACTAAGTTAACTTCACAGACACTTCTAAGGTTTTCATAACATTGAAAAAGATTTGTGCTAAATCAGTTTTCATCAATGTAAAATATACATGTCTACCTACATTCGTTTTTGGTCTTCGCTGAATTTAACCTTCATCTCAGGTCTTTGCATATCCGATCTTTATTAAAAGAACATCTTGTTAACGAAAATATCTATCAGAATTGTTTTTTAACCGCTAGAACTATATATATATATATATATATATATATAAGTGAGAGAGAGAGAGAGGATATTTGTGTGTTTTTTGTGTCTTCTAATATAAATTGAAGAAACGCGACCGTAAGGAGATTTAAAAAAAATGATAAAATGCTTTCACGAACGATCAAGTATGAAAAATCAACGGAAATTTTTTTTTTTACCCTCACACACACACACACACACACACACACACACACACACACACACACACACACACACACACACACACACACACACACGCACGCACGCACAAAAAATACTTTCTTTTCATTTCTTTTATTTATGGATACAAAACTTTGAAAAGAAATTTATAAGCTGCAAATATGTGAAAAATGTTTTTCACTTTCTTATTTTTATTATTATACCAAGAACGGATCCATTTTTTTCAGCTTTGAGCAGAGATGCGTGTGTAAAGTCATGTAGAGGTTGGCACGTTATCATGTCTTATTACTGTCAAAACTTTTATAGGTAAGGAATAAAATGGAACAATCGATCAGACCAAATCTATGTGTCTGCAAACGAGTTACTGTTCCGTGAAATAATTTATTGTAAGTTTGATCGTTGGTGTTTAATTGCATATCAGCCTTTGTGGGTGATTTCATGCCAAATCCAGTTTATACATATATATGATTTGTAAGCTAATAGTTTGTTGGCAACTCTTTTTAAATGATTCCTATCAAACACTGATAATTCTATTTTATATTAATCATTTGTTTGCACACAACTAATTGGTATCAAGTATTGTTATCCAATATTAGTTTGCTCAGTCGGCTGGGGCTGTAGAATACACCGACTACACCCCTGCAGAGGGGTAAGACCTCCTCCCCAATGAGTGTCTTGGATATGACGCTAAACAATCTAATGGTGAGGTTCCAGTAATGTTGGGGCTTTGGGAAATGCGGAGTACCCCTTTATTGCCATTGTTCTCAGGTCTACTCTGGGCTGGCGTGGCAGCACCTGATAGTTCTATTTAACCGATAGAGAGGGCCCTAAGTTAAATAGTTTGACTAAACTGAATAGCTTGAAATGTTTTTGACGATTAAACTGTACTTACATTTAAACTATGTGCTCATGCTAAACTGAATTCTTTGAAATAGAACTGTTTTTGACATTGAAACTGTACTTAAACTATACTGAATTGCTTAATATTGAACTGTTTTGACATTTGACTGGGTAAATAAAATCTGTACTTACACTTAGCTGAATTAAAACTGTTTGAATAAATTGAATAGCTTGAAATAGAAATGTTTTTGACAATTAAACTGTGTACTCATGCTAAACTAAATTGTTTGAAATAGAACTGAATAATTGTATAAAAATGGATTTGGCATTAAATAACCTACGAGGGTTGACATGCCATAAAACCCAAACAAACAAACAAACCAATACTAGTATTTCTTTTTTTCAAGTATTCCTATGAAATATAAATAATTTGCTCACAGCTGTTGGTTTCAAAAAACTAATAATAATAATCCTTAGTAAATGATTGAACAGTTTTATTCCACGAGAGATAGGACCTTAGCAGGTACTACCAATCCAGGTCAGAGTGGACATGGGAGTAATGGTGATGTTGGGATACGCTAAACTCCCCAAAGCTTTACAAGTGGATCGTCATCATCAGACTTAGTTTAGCATCCTACCCAGGTCATCCCTTTTTTTGGGTGGGGTGGAGGGCTTTTATCCCTCTGAAGGGGGTGGGGGTACAGTCAGCGTATTCTAAACTTCCCCGACAGGTCACAGCCATAGCAACAAGACAGAGAATCAGCAATTGTTATCCACTTAGTAAACCGAACATTAGAAACATTTCGGAAGAAAAAAAAAAAACGTGTTGCTTACTTAGTTTTCTTAATTGTGAGTTCAATCTCAGGGTTTGGTAAATAATTTTCAGACTGCAAGAAACAGCATAGAGAGGAAAATCGATAATCTTTCAATGACATTTGAAATCAAATCCACTTTGAGGAAGCCTAGTTAAACGCCCTGGCTTCTCTACCAACTAAGCCATTGGTTAGCAGAAGCATAAAACAACCTTTTTAACTCATCTCTTTCTGTTATAGGCATTTTATACTTAGAAATTAGAAAATCGCTTTTATTGTTGGTTCATATTTAGATTTTTCATTTAGTTATTTCTTGAGTGTTTTTTTTTTTTTGCACAGGGTCCTATCGAATACGAATATTTTTTAAACAGATCTATTAGTATCTCCTAATTATATAAAACACAATTGTTGCGTTCTGTGTGTACATATGTGTATCTGTATACATAATATTTAAGAAAGAAAGAAAGAATGGAAGGTGAGATCTCTGATGTTTTTTGTTGTAATCTTTAGAGATAGAAAAAAAAATGTGAAAAAAGAAAGAACGAAGGAATCATGTGATTTGTAGCTTGCCACATCGAAAGAGATAAAAAAAAGAAGAAAGCGGACGAGATCTCAAGTCCCCAGTCGTAACAACAGGCTGACGTGAAAACTAGAAAGAAAGAAAAAGAAAGAACGGAAAGTGAGATTTCTGCCGTTTTGTTCTAATCTTTAAAGAAAAACAATTTAATTGAAAAAAGAAAGAAAGAACGAATCATGTGATTTGTGGCTTGCCACATCGAAAGAGAAAGGAAAAGAAAGCAGACAAGTTGTCGAGAAAGCAGATTGACGTTGCAATGGAACGGTTTTTTTTTCAGTTTTTGAGTTTGTCTGCTTAGCTACGTATCTTTTGAATCTACATTGACAGCAACAAGGAAGAGAAAAAACGTGAGAGAGTCTCCATTTTTCAAGATTATATAAAACTCAACCGTCATTATTGACGGTGTATTCTAGTTAATAAAATAATTATTCATATTTAACTCAACATTAATATTCATTAGTAGCATGAATTGCTACGTAAAAGTCAACCAAGCACATGAATCAACCTCAAGATTTTTCGCTCAAAATTCTAGGTTAGAACTACACCGGTTGAACTTCATTCGCAATCATACAGTTGGCAACTGACGTTCCGATTCATTTATTTGTTTGGGTTTATGGCATATCAACCTTTGTTGGTTATTTAATGTCAAATCCATTCTATCCAAAAAACAGTTCTATTTCAAACAATTCAGTTTAGCAAAATACACAGTTTAATTGTCAAAAACATTTCTTTTTCAAGCTATTCAGTTTAGTCAATCAGCTCCATTTCAAACAATTCAGTTTAGCATAAGCACACTGTTTAAATGTCAAAACAGTTCTATTTTAAGCAATTCGGTTTATCATAAGTACACAGTTTAGTTTTATCTAACGCATAGATAAGACCCTATCACGTGCTACCACTCCGGGGCCAGAGTGGACCTGAGAGCGATGACAATGAAGGAGTACTCTGCATTCCCCAAATCTCCTGCATTACTAAAACCTAACCATCAGATTGTTTAGTGTCATATCTTAACCCTCTGCAGAGAAGCAGTTGGTATATTCTGCAGCCCCAGCCGACTGGTCAAGTTCCAGTTCGCGTTTACTATAAGTACATCTGCTGTTGAAAATGCCGTGTTATATAGCTTTGATATAATACTTAATTTGGGTCACGATTTCATCATTTTACATTCATGATGATGTAGGTCTAGCACGGATTTCACTGATCATTTCTGGCCGCCATTCGTCTCTATTGTCCATCGTTCCCGGAAGGTCTTCCAGGCTACATCATGTAACAGTACCAGAGCAGTTGTACATAGGTTCCAGCTGGTCGCCCAACACTTGCTCGTCCATGTGAAGGGGTCCAAAAGATATATCGCTTATGTGTTCATCCTTACTTCTCCAGCAGTGTCCTGCATGTCCTTGTTCGTCTAATTTGGATGGTTTTCGAGATGAGTGGTAGGTGGCCGCACAGCTGCTGTTTTGTCAGATGCTGCCTCCAGGATTAGTTCAATACATCCCATAGCATCCTTGTGCAATTACCGTCAAGCTTTTTCTCTATACATTTGGTCAGCGTCCAAGTGGTGTATCCATATAATAGTATTGACTCGACTGCTGCTTGAAAAAAAAAATGCGTTTTTTATCTGATTGGTCTAACTTCCATATGACAGATAACCTATCGAAAGCTCCCCATGCTTTCTCTTGTTGCGTATTGATGTCAATTTTGTTAGATGAGACGTTGCTTCCGAGGTTGGTAAACTTTTTTCACCGAACACAACTTTAAGATGGAATTGTTTGTGGCAGTCTGCTAAAGTAATGGCAATTAGTGTATATCGATTGTTACTGTGGTAAAAGTTTAGATTATATCCCCGACGTAAAAGTCGCCCCTTAGTTTTGTTGAGATTGTATCAGATTTTAAGCACGCCGCAATTTTTGGTAGATATTCAAGCTGGAAATGTAAAATGATTACACAAAACAATTTCCTACAATGATAAGTGCTACTCCACATGTACGTCCATCAGCGTATGTCATGCTAAATGCACTGACTCGAAAGCAGTGGGTAGCAAGTTATTGATAATGATTCAAGTCCATTAAACTCCCTTGGTTTAGTTCCAGACAGGGCTAAAATCAATCGATATTCATCTTCGCAATTTATCATAGAATAATAGTGCACTGAGTAATCTTTCAAGCCCTTATTTTAAGAGTTCAGTCTTTACAGTGTGTCGCCAATATAATTAAGGATTTAAAAATTATATCTTTCCAGATAGCAATGAGGAAGCTAGTCTTTCAATTAGTTTGATACCGAGGGTTCGGTTTCTTTGTTTAACGGCATATCAACCTTCATGGATTATCTTATGCAAAATCATCCTTGTAAAAGTCCCTGAGTAGCACTATTTAACTCACAGCTGGAATTTTAAGAAGTCCATACATTTTCTTAGGATATTACTCCAAAAGTGAACATAATAGCGAGATCGGAGTTCGAACTCGCTTACTACGATGTCACAATATAGCACGTTTGCCACTACACAACGGGAACTACCTCAGTTTGATAGTGAGTGTCCATCTATTGCCCCCTCCCACCTGAGGAACCTAATATAACTTAATATTTTTCTTTTACTTTTCTTTCTTTATTTTCTTATCTTGTCTCTTCTTCGGAGTGTTTTGGCAATTTTTGCTTTTATTATCTTTTATAGAATGCACATTTTTTAGCCTTGAAATAATCAACTCCAAAAACATACATAAGGACATTCTAGAAATTTCGGATAAAAATCGCATTAACATTGAAGTTACACTTTTATATTTTTCAATCAATCAGCTAAAAACACAGAATAAGAACATTCTAGAAAATTCGGCTATGAAACTAATTAACGGAAAGATATTTAGGCTCCAAAATAAATAAGTAATTATACGAATCTAATTGGTCAAGAAATGTCTGCGCGCTTGAATTTTAGGACCTGCAATAAAACTTAACAAAATCCTATTTTTGATCCATTTTAGTTTGCTGCAAAAGTATAAATAACGAGAAATTTAATTAACTAATGCATTCCACTACCAGAGGTAAGGACGACGGACATCAGAAGGCATCGCATATAAAACACAGAGCGAAGGAGCATGCGACGTTCTTTGGTCGACTACCGGAACGCGACACGTTGTCGCCAAATATCATAAAAACGCACGTGTGGCCTTAAGAAAACAAAAGGCCCATACTTACGGTCTCTCTCATATATATATATATAGTCATCCACAGACAGATCTGTTTCGTTCTATCAGAACTCATCAATGTGGCTAGACAGTATCTTCCCGTAGCTGGGATCGAAACCCGGTTGACTCAAACGCCAAGCCAAAGCTTCTAACAATTCAGCCACGAGGAGACATTAGCTGCGGAGTAAATTTTAAACGGTTATGAATCACAACGCATACACATGTATGTAAATAAAGTCAATTTTTTATCCTCTTTAGTTCGGCCAACTATGGACATATTGATTCAATAGACTTTCCTAACATGTACACACGCCCCAAGGGCGAACAAATCATATTTTTATTCAACTGGCCATAGCTGTATTTTCTACATACACACACACACGCACATAAAATGAACTTTGTATTTTAATTATTTTTATCCTGTTTGTTATGATCATTAGATAGCCTGTTTCTTAATATTTGTTCTTATCAACATTCCAATTGTTTACGTGCTTGTAAAATTTGTGTTGTATCTGGGGAAACGAAACTTGAAAGCAACCCCCGTAAACTCTGGAAGGTAGTAAGTCCTCCATACATTCAATCCGTTGTATCTCCTCGAAGTTCTACACATTTAAACACCATTGCCTGTGCTAATCACGTGATAGTTTTTCGAAAAAGAACGCTGATGAAACGGTTTTATATGATCTTTCTTTGAATATATATTCACTTTTCTCACCTGTTATTTTATTAAACCATCCATCGTTGTTCCAGCGACATTTTTCACCATCTTAAAGTCCTGATGAAGGTTTACTAAAAACCGAAACGTTTTAACGTTGACACTTTCTATTATAATAAATTCATCACTTTGTTTTTCAATTTTCTTCTTAGCTTAATAAATTTTAATATACGCTTTTTTTTGGGGGAGGGGGGGGCTGCTTGATGGTTGGAGTAGTTGCGTATTTTTCTCTTATAGTTGTTGGTGTTTGTACTGAGGTAAAACAATTTTTTGTCAAGAGTCCTTGGAACTTTTGTTCAGTACCATAAACTGACTAGGAATTTGACCTTTAATTATAAACATATCAGCACATGGCTAAAGTTTTTGGAGCACTAAATAGAACTTATACCACTTGTAAAGGTTTAGCTCATCACCCATTATTCCAGTGAAATATCTAAAGTTAATTTAGGTAAACAAGTAAATAAAATATACTCTGCACTCTCCAAAGCTCCAGCATTGCCGGAGCCTCACCATCAGATTGTTAGTGTCATATCCAGGACACTCGTTGGAGGAATCTTACGCCTATACAGAGATACAGTTGGTGTATTCTGCAGCCGCAGTCGACAAAGCAAACATTAGATAGACTCTTAACAGAACTCTCTCGGTCATAGTGGATCTGGGATTACTGGTAATGAAGAGGTACTCTACACTCCACAGAGTTCCAAAACTGGAGTCTCATAATCAGATGCAGTTTAGTGTCAAACCCGGACATCCTCTTTTAGAGTGGTGGATTGACCCCTCTGCAGGGAATATTGTCAGAATATTTTAAGCCCTATGACATAATGTACTGCTGATAATTAGGTTCTGACTAGTTACTCCACTATTGTAGTCTAAATTATTTTTACCACCAGCTTGAGGGCTTAATTCAGAATAAGGGCAAACCAAAGGGATTTAGGCATAAAAATTGATCTGCGTCAATTTTGAACGTTAAAAGAGCCTGGCTATCTTAAAAATCATGTTTGTTTGTTTTGTTTTTTTTGCAGTGTAGGACTCAAATACTAACCCCAGGCATCGGAAATGCTGTAAAACTTATACAGATACCGAACAGGTCTGAACTAGTATCATTTATAAGTACTCTTCTTTAGTTAAATGGCGGGTTTATTTATGTGTAAATCGATATATCTAATTGTTCATGGTAGCATCAGTCGAACAGGTGACGCGAGGGCTCAGGAGAATGGAAAGAAACGAAGAAAGTAGAACGAAAAGAAATAAAATGTAAAACCTAAGCACTTTAAGAGCTTTTACCTTTAAAAAAGTACTTCCCCCCCCAATTCACCTAGAAAGAAAATTGCAAAAAGAAGCAAAAAGAAACAAAAATAAGAAACCAGCAAAATAACACAAAAGTAACAAACTATATATATATATATATATATATATATATATATATATATATATAACAGTATTGGTTGTCACTAAATCATTTTGTGGGTTTGTGTCGAACCAAGCGCATTATAATATGCAGAGTGCTCAATACCTAGGATAGAGCTATTATATGATAATAATAATAAATAAATATATTATATGGAATAAAATATATATCTCTAATGTATATATATATATATATATATATATAATGTGTTGTGCACGCGCGTGTGTGAATATTAATTTGATATCATTTGAAATGTACAAGGTGTTTTAGAAAAATTTATATCACTTCGTAATTTCTAATAACCTGGCTTATTCTAGTTCAGATGATTTCAGATTTTATCTGCATGTCTTGAAAAAACTCAAAATCTTAACGATTTAAATAATGGTTAGATGCCTTTTCTTTTCCAGAGAACAGAATATCTATATATGAAATGAAAAAAAAACAACAGAATTTTGAACTGTTTCTCACATATGCAGTTAAAATTTGAGGTCACTTAGACGAGAAATAGTCGAATTTTTAGTTTACGAAATATTAATTTTTCTGACATACCATATATATAGTCATCCACAGACAGATCTGTTTCGTTCTATCAGAACTCTTCAGTGAGGCTAGACAGGCTAGATTCCCGAAGCTAGGATCGAAACCCGGTTGATTCTACCACTCAGCCACGAGGAAACCAGTGCAAGCGAAGGAAATTTAAACGCTTATGTATCACATTTGTTTTTTGTTTTATATATATCCGCTCAACGGCTACCGAGAGCTCGATTTATATGAAGAGCCTTGAATTACGCTAGAGGCAACTATTTACTTCCCTCGCTAGAGAGCTCAACCCTATATATATATATATATAGAGAGAGAGAGAGAGAGATCTCAGTTTTACTTTTACAAAACAACAAATCTCTCCTTTGTCTTCTCAGCTCAGGGAAAACACGGGTTTTGGTATCAATCGTACTTTAAACATCCCACAACCACTTGGGATTATCTTTTAACCAAAACTATTTTTCTTCATCTCCATTTTCTCAGTTTTCCCGATTCCAACATATTTTAACGAGCATCTGATGAAGATTGAATTTAGAGTCCAGAGCAGAACTGACAGAAGCATTGAAAGGTGTGAATTTCTATTTCATAAACTCGATCTTGCTTCGTTATTTTCGAGTTCAATCCCATTCAGTGCCTTTCACAACCTCAAATCGATTTGTTTCATCTATTGATTTTTTCTTGATACCCATTTGAATTAATATATTTCTTCCGCCTAGAAACCTAATTTCGTCCACTTCTCCAGATCGCGAAATGCACACACATGCAGCAATTTATGTAAGCACCTAGGCTGTTACATCGAGAGTGACAAGACTCATGCATGGCTACCATAAAACAAAATACCTAGTCCTGTCAACATATTCCCCTTTTTGGGGTGCCTCAGCAACCAAGCGATAAACTTAGCGCTACAAAGCAGGTATTGTCTCATAAGATGGCCTCTCCACCTCGGAACCAAGTGATCAAATTAATAACACCCCCTCTGACACGACCGCCTAGAAGCCCCCAGAAAACCAAAAGAACACGCTCGTAGTATTAATGCTTAATATGTAACCAACTCCCCACTAATTCAGGACAATACAAGGTCATTTTATAGTGGGGAGCCAAGCTCTTATCGGAACTCATAGCTATAACAAAAAATGCTTAGTCCCGTCGGCATTCCCTTTTTAGGTCACGCCAAGCGCCAAGTGATAAACTCTGCTCTCTCTAGTGGGTATTGCCAGGAGGTGAGCAATGTTTTTGCTAGAATATATCATAAAAGATTTTTTAAAATCCCAGCAAACAAAACTATTCGATTTGTCGACTGATAATTTAATAACGTTTGAAATTTTGCATGAAAGAGTCCGTAGAAATCTTTTTTTTATATCAATGATTTTTTTTTTATCGCCTTATTTATTAATATTGAAAATAAAATAAGACATATTCGTTAATTTGGTTCGCACAAAAAATTCTTCGATATCAATTCATTTCTTATAGAATATATAATTTCATTACGAGTATATGGCTGCACGCCCATGGTCCTGGAGACCGGGGTTCAATCCCAGGTCGAGTCATACCAAAGACTCAAAAATGGTACTTGATACCTCCTTGCTTAATACTCAGCATTATAAGGTACGTATCAAGGTTAAAGTGGAGCAATCTAAGGAAAGGAGTAGCGCCCTTCCCTACACCTCGGTGTAGTAGCTATTGAAAACGGAACCTTCGGTCCCCCACGACAATAGTCGCCAACTTTACTTATATTAAACATTAAAGTAAAAATCATTGTAATTCTTATTTAAAGTCTCATTTTTTATTAATACATTTCTTAGGTTGCCATATCTATACAAGAAAGAGTTGTAATAATTATCGTCGAAGGGAATGAACACAGACATCCGAGTTCAATTCCTGGACGCGGCTGTTTGTATTTCATATATAAATTAATACCCTTGGGGAAAGTATGAATCCGACTCTTCTCCTTCAAGCTATGGATAAATAGTAGGGCAGATTGGAGTCTTTAAAGTTGATATGACAACCAGGCTAGGAGAAGGAAAAGTCTGAATTTAAACCTGTTACACAAATGTGTCAGTGAGCATTCAGTCTCAAACTGAGGGTGTTTCCGTGGAGTAGTGGTTAATGTGACGCATTGCAGTCAGCGGGTTCGAATTTCAGTCGAGATATTACATTCACTTTCAGATAAATACTCTTGGGAAAGGTATGGACCCCTATTCTCCCTGCTATAGTTTTAATAATACCACTTTGGTTCTTCTACACGGATGGAGTTAATATTAATTAACCCACAGCGGTTGATATGCAATTAAAACAAATTGATCAAACCTAACCAATCCTCCAGAGACTCCACGTATGAATACACGTGCGGAACCGGCTTTAGCTACATCAGGTGAATGACGTCACACACACACACACACACACACACACACACACATGTAAGTCGAAGGCAAAATGAACTCATTTATAATTGTTTTTTTAAGTTTTATAAAATGACATCAACATAGTTGAATTATAAGAAAACAAGTTTCATTTAAAATCAATTTTGAGGACTAATTTTTAAGAATTCTTGAAGCTAAAAGCAGGTTTTAACTTGCAGAATGCCTTAGCAACTGACAGGTTGACATATCTCATCTAATTTCTAATCAAAAGTAATATCAAGATTTTTTTTATACTTTAATAACAATATACCCATCATCATGATTATATAAATCTACCATGAACCCAATTCCCCAAAATCTAGACGGGTTGTGTTACCATTATAAATCAATCTACGAACAATTGTCGTTCAAGATTGTTTTGGTAACCCTTTTCCGACGGTAGGCCATAGATAACGTACTGAGTTGATCTTAATTTGACACCAAGCCAAAAATTGTCAGACATTCCTAAAAGATTAAACTTACATCTGGGTGTTTTTTTTTCTTTACTTGACGATATGCAACCACCGTAAACATCACGTGATTATGAAAATAAAACAAAGTATTTAAACAATCTCTTCGCCACGATTAGAATGCAACACAAATAATGCTGGCTTGAATTCAAAGTTTTCCTTCTCCTAGACAGGTTGCCTAACCAAAGCTAGATAACCCAGAGAAGAAGAGATGGATTTCTGGCTTTCCTTTAAAGATTAGCGCGAAGTGAAACGCTAACAACTCCGTCCACAATTTGAACCCGGGTCTCCGATTCTATTTCCTACGACAATGACCGTTACATATAGTTTGTAGATGCTGAATTTAGGTTGAGTTACCTCAAATCGAAATATTCCATTCGCACATTTCAGGACACACTGTGCTTATAGCGTTTTTTTAGATCATTTTTTTTTTACTTACCCGATACCTTTTGTGATAAAAAGGAAACGAAGAGTCATTTAATTAAAGTTGGCGCCTAAACATTTTCTTTAGCGTCTTGTAACATTTTTTGTGTGTAAAGTCAAATAACGAGATTCGTACTAGCCTAATATATTTGCAACAAAACAAAACATTGTCGAGGAACAAGTACTTTTCTCTGTTGAGCTACTGTCTTTTTAGATAATTAATTCTAGTAGTTTGATTTGAATTTAGATTGACTTTAACGGTATGTCAACTCGTCCGGGGTTATTTTATGTCTAGAGAATTAGAGAGCGCGCTTACTATGCATTCATATTAAAAATGTTGGGGTAGTTGATTAAAAAAAAAATTGCACACGGTTATGTGATATAAAGTATTCCTATCTAAGACCAATAATTTGCACAGAATCGAACTGTTTCAAATAATAATGACAATCCGTAGTTTGAACTACCCACGAACGGCCCGACCGATTAGGAAGCCAAGTCTTCAGGAAAAGCCAGGAAGGCAGATTTCATATATTTTCTATGAATACTATTTAATGAAAATTAACTTATAGTAGAATCGGGTTCATATGTTTTATATAAATAGAAATTCATGAAAATACCGGACTTTGGCATGATGGTTAGAGTGCTCGCCAATGGCCCAGGAGACCGTGGTTCAATCCCAGGTCGAGTCATACCAAAGACTCAAAAAATGGTACTTGATGCCCCCTTGCTTAACATTCGGCAATATAAGGTAGGGATCAAGGGTAAAGTTGAGCAATCCAGGGAAAGGAGTAGCGCCCTCCCCTACACTTCAGTGTAGTAGCTATCGAAAAGAGAGCCCTTGGGTCACCCTCGATTAAGGTCGCCATCTTTACTTTACTTATGGTGGCCTCGCCTTATATATTCAAGGGTGGGGGGATAAGACTAGTCATGACTCTTATCCTTAATAAACTATTATAACTTCAAATAACTATTCTCAATACAAATAATTTGCATTTATATAGTATTAAGTATTCCTTTCGAATATAAATAATTTTAAAACTTATCTATTCGACCTATAGATTAAACCCTAACGGGTACTACCACTCCGGGTCAGAGAAGACTAGGGAGTAAAGACAACGAAGAGGTACTCCACATTCCCTAGATCTCCAGAACTGGAATCTCGTTATCAGAAGTGTCATACCCAGAACTTTTTTTGGATGAACCTTACCCTTCTGCAAAGGATACAATCAGAGTATTTTACAACTTAACTGTCAAGGCCCTTTGAATGTAGGTTGAGTGTGTCAGAGTTCATTTAATAACGACAGAAAAGTCATAGATCCACTTCAACCAAACTGGAGTACGTGATTTTTGCACAGCTCGAATATTATAACTGAATCAATGACCAAGAAGACATTTATCTAAAGACACTACACTAAATTTAAGTATAGGCTTCCATTAGATATTTACAACACTTAGTTTTATGCTAACTACAAGAATGGAAGAGCAATAAGAATGAAATCTGGGGCTGTAGAATACACTGACTGCACCTCTGCAAAGGGGTAAGCCCCCCCCCCTAAAGAGTCTCCTGGATATGAACCTAAACAATCTGATGGTGAGGTTCCAGCAGTGCTGGAGCTTTGGGGAATGCGGAGTACCCCTTCATTGCCATCGCTCCCAGGTCCACTCTGACTTGAGTGGTAGCACCTGATAGGGCCCTATCTATGGGTTAAATAGAACTAACAGCATACTTATGCTAAAATGAATTGAGTAAACTGAATAGCTTGAAATAGAAACGTTTTTGACAATTAAACCGTACTTACATTTAAAATACGTGCTTATGCTTAACTGAATTATCTCAAATAGAACTGTTTTTCGACATTAAAACTGTATTTACACTTAACTGAATTATTATATATAACTGCTAAAATAGTTTGAAATGGAAATGTTTTGGCAAATTAAACTGTGTACTTATGCTAAACTGAACTGTTTTCAATAGAACAGATTATTTACATAAAAATGGATTTGGCGTTAAATAACCTACAAAGGTTGATATGCCATAAATCAACAAACCAAACCAAACCAAGAATGAAATCGTTCAATATATTTGACTAGAAACTGTCTCATCTCAAATTTGCATGAGCACAAACAACAAAGAAAGGACTGAGATAGAATGGATCCTTTTTTTCTATTCTACGACAATTTAGTCTATGTGGTTAAAAAGATATGTTTGAAAAATATTTATAATAGGAATATATTTGTTACCATAGAACTGTTAATTACTTGTGTTAGTAATAATTAATTGAAACTATAATTCTTTTTTTAAAGATTATTATTATTATTATTAGTTACCTGAAACCATATAACTGTCTGTTGTTTCGGTGGGGGCTCAGAATACACTATCTCCTGCACGGGGCAAGAACCCCTCCCACCAAAATATTGAGTATTCTGAATATGGTTTTAAACTGAATCTGATGGTAAGGCTACAGTTCTGAAGCATCGAGGAGTCTGGAGTAGCCCTTTATTACCATTACTCCCAGACCCACTCTGAACAGGAGTGGTCGTCCCTGTTAGGGTCCTATCTAGAGGTCAAATAGATCTGTTCAAAAATTATCCGATATGACAATGTGCATAAAAGAAAAACCTTTTACGAAACCACTACACAAAAAATGTAAATATGAACGCTATTCCCTAACCTCTAAAATAACCCTAGACGTGTTATTTAGCAATTAAAATCATTCATTGGTCTCCATAGAAGTGTGCAAACATTTGACTATTCTTGAATAGAAATAATCGCTTGAAATCAAATAATTGTGAAAAAAAATCATTGATATTACGTTGTTGTATAGTTTCAAATATTTCAATGCGGAAATTATTTGTATTAGATAGGAATACTTGATATCATAACTGTGTACAAAAAAATCTTAAAATAACAACTACACAGAATATGTAAAGATAAACCTAAAATAAACGCAGTTCACTAACATCTTGGCATAAAATAACCCTTGACAGGTTGACATTCTCTTAAAATCAATCAATCAATCAATCAAAAAGCCTCACTGTGTTTTGTAAATAAGCAGAAGCTGACTATTTTGAAATTATTTTTGGTCTAAGAAAACAAAAACTACAAAGTTACCTCGTACTAATGAAAAAGTTTTTCTTCTTCATTAAAAAAATAAAGCTTTATACAATTACAGTTTTAGGATTATTATCCCTGATTGCTATTTTTAAGCACATCCCTGATTTTCTTTTTGGTGTGTAGGTCGAGCATGTACATCATTCACTGATAGTGATATAATACCTGACAAAAAAAAAACATTCAATTGCTCTAATCAATTATTCACTTCCATTGGTATTTATCAATGACATTTAGTTACTTTTTTCTTCAGTAACAAACGTGATATATTCTGATTATTGTGACAAAAGAGTTAATAGTTTTTTATCAGAATAGAAGTGACGATACATCAAAGAGAATTTTTGTTATCCTTAAACCGAGTCTATCGATTATTTCACTTAAATAATTCCTATTATAGACTTAAAAATAAGGGAAAAACAAGTGTTTTCTTCGTTATTTAATTTCGTTAACTCATTACCCACCGAGTGTTCATTAGATTTCAGATTGATTAATTTTTAACTTCATGTAGTTGTTTCTTCAAAGGTTTATTTTTTATTATGCGGAGTTATACGATATCAATTATGCCTAATACAAGTATTAACATGTTCGCCAATGATCCGGTAGACCGGGGTTCAATCCCAGGTCGAGTCATACCAAAGTCCAAAAATGGAACTTGATGCCTCCTTGCTCAATACTCAGCATTAAAAAGGTTCGGATCAAGAGTACAGTGGAGCAATCCAGAGAAAGAAGTAGCACCCTCCCCAACACCTCGGGGTAGTAGGTATTGAAAAGGGAACATTCGGTTCGTCCTCGACTACGGTCACCAACTTTACTTACTAATAATTATATAGTTTCAATTAATTATATTTCGCTCAACATCGTTATATACTTTTAAGTAACCAATACTTCTTACTAACTTATAATTCTTTGTAAGAAATTTTAGCTTAAAGTAACTATTCTTAATACAATCAATTCACAGTTGTATGGTATCAAGTATTCCTATCTAATACCATTATCTTTGAGAAGGTCTATTTGACCCATAATGAGACTATCACTCCAGCTTAGAGTGTACCTGGGAGTAATGGCAATGAAGGGATATTTCACACACCCTAATTCTCTAGAAGTAGAGCCTCACCATCAGATAAAGTTTTGAGTCATATGCAGGATGTCCCATTTTTAGAGGAGGCCTAACATCTTTGCAATAGATACAGTCGCCGTATTTTAAGCCCCACCATTAGAGCTTCCTATCGGCTTCATGGCTACCAAATGCATCGCCTATCCCCACTCCCCCTCAAAAGAGTCAGTAATACCCGAGTCTGTATTTCTTTTATCATTCTTCTGAATTTTACCAGTTAAACTCTTTCCTGTTTCAGGTGTTCTGTTTATGGACACAAACTTTATTATCACCCTTGACCAATTTTGCAGTTCTTGAGTAAGATCCTCATTGAATTTTTCGTTTAAACAAAATTTTAAGATATAAGTTAGGACAGCGCATGCACAGATCTAACGAAGTTAAGGGATTGTTGATTTCTTGCCAATATGATCAAGTGCCCTTGACTGTCTCTGCCGTTCTAAATCATAAATGTGCCATCACTGACTTTATGAGAGAGAGAGAGAGAGAGAGAGAGAGAGATCCATAAATAAGTCATATGATTTTCTTCGTGAAAAGTTATTTTTTTCTTTAAATCAAAGATACAAAGATTATACTAATTCTAATGGAAATGGAAACTAGGATGTTATTAGGAATTATATATTACAATAGGCTATTCTATAACGCTGAAAC
Organism: Sepioteuthis lessoniana; assembly: GCA_963585895.1. Taxonomy (NCBI): domain Eukaryota; kingdom Metazoa; phylum Mollusca; class Cephalopoda; order Myopsida; family Loliginidae; genus Sepioteuthis; species Sepioteuthis lessoniana. Next base: position 12,091,785 of record OY757907.1, on the reverse strand, counting down.
TCACAAACAAATATATAACAGTCTAAGTATAAATTCACCTCTTATATATATTCAAGTAATTCTAATTTTTGCTACAGTGGTGTTACAAGTTTATATTCTGTTGACCCTATCCTGTAGAGTTTAGCAATAAATAATGCCACATTATATCAGTTTTGATTGTATATATAATATAATCCTCGTATCTTTGGTTTAAAAGAAAATACATTTTTTATGTCGATATTGTCAGAGTGGATTAATTTATGACCAGTAAATACAATGACACACATTGCTATGTATTATAGATCAGCCTATACAATATTTACTTACATTTTGTGATTTATTTACTTTATATCCGTTTCTTTGCTGTTGACTGCAATGAAATATTAGCTATAGAGATATGCACAACACATACAAAAAACTCCAACATAGAGCGACATATAAATTTACTCTTAAAATTTCGAGAGGGGCGTGCTTGGCGTAACGGTTATCGTGGTACAAAATGAATCCGTGACCCAAATTCAAATCCTGAACGAAGCTGTTTGAATTTCAGTTCATGTTAATATGTTTGGGAAAGCCATAAATCCAACTGTCTTTTTCGCCCTATGGATGGGGCTTAAACAACGCTGATAAAATCCACTGTAGAGGGGATAGAAAAACATGTCCTGGGGATAACACAAAACTGTATTTAATGCTGAGGCTTTGAGAAATCTGAAACTTGTAGAGAAGTGTCTTCATTGAGATTACTCCCAGGTCCACTTTGACCGTTTTAAAACTATTCGCATTCAATAAAAAATACTAGATACCATATAACTGTAAATTATCTTATTACGAATAGTAACTTCAAGATATAATTAGTTACTTAGGATTATTATTATTAGTTACTCGAAACCATATAACTGAGTGCAAACAAGTGACTATTATTTGATAGAAACAATTGATTGAAACCATATAATTATTTATATGTGTTAGTTATACTTAGTAAAGTAAAGTTGGCGACTGTAGTCGAGGGCGACCCGAAGGCTCCCTTTTCAATAGCTACTACACCGAGGTGTTGGAGGGCGCTACTCCTTTCCCTGGATTGTTCTACTTTACCCTTGATACGTACCTTATAATGCTGAGTGTTAAGCAAGGAGGTATCAGTATCATTGTTTTTAAAGTCTTTGGTATGACTCGACCTGGGATTGAACCCCGGTCTCCCGGACCATTGGCGAACATTCTATGAGCCGGTACTTGATGTGATATAATTGTGGGGCAAAAAAACCCCCAAAAAAACAAAAAAAAAACAACAAAAAACTCTTTATGTTGCAATGTGCCAGTGTTTTGTAAGGCTATAAAATCTATATAATTGACATTCGTGATTTATATATAACCAATTTGTTGTTTGCCCAATCGGCTGGGGTTGTAGAATATACACTGACTGTACCCCTGCAGAGGGGTAAGACCCCCCATGAGTGTCCTGCTTATGACTTTAAACAATCTGATGGTGAGGTTCCAGTGATGCTGGGGCTTTGGAGAATACGGAGCGCCTCTTCATTGCCATTGCTTCCAGGTTCACTCTGTCCCGGAATGGTAGCACCTGATAGGGCCCTATCTATGGGTTAAATAGAACTAATCTGTGAACTTATGCACTAAACTAACTTATTTGAAATAGAACTTTTTTGATATTTGAACTGCATACTTATGCTAAACTGAATTGTTTGACTAAACTGAATAGCTTGAAATAGAAATGTTTTGACAATTAAACCGTACTTACATTTAAATTGCGTGCTTATGCTAAACTGAAAATGTATATAAATTTAAACTGCATGTTCATGCCAAACTGAATTATTTTAAATGGAACTGTTTTTGACATTGAAACTGTACTAACACTAAACAGATTTGTTTAATATAGAACTGTTTTGACATTTAACTGTGTATAAACAAAATCTGTACTTATATTAAACTGAGTTAGCTGAATTAGAACTACTTGACTAAGCTGAATAGCTTGAAATATAAATGTTTTTGACAATTAAACTGTACTTACATTTAAACTGCTTGCTTATGCTAAACTGAATTGTTTGAAATAGAACTTATTATTTAGATAAAATGGATTTGGCCTTAAATAACCTACAAAGGTTGATATGCCATAAAAAACAACCAACAAAAATCCGCAACATTCACCATAAACTACAGTAATATATAGCAGCATATAAATCTTCTTCAAAAGTTTCGCAGTGTTAATCCAAGTTTTAATCACTGGAGATGTCGATGTCATAACCAACAGTTAATCATTTTCATTAAGTTTTTAAGTTCACATTCTTAAATGGCTAGATATGACCTATCAAAGGAATTTGATACCACAGCAAGGTAACTATCAGATACAGAGTTCAATCATAACGTCATGTTTTATTTATCATTTCTTATAAACAGGTATTCCTTGTTGACATACACAAAATTAATATCAACATTTTTGAAAAAGGTTAACTTTCTAGGTGTCTACTTACATTTTAGATTGTGTTACCCTGTTTTTAAATTGAAACTGTTGCCGTTATAATGTCTTACTTGAACGTAGTGGGCTGGTGTTTTAAAACGTAATATCTATAGGCCCTTATTCTTATCCAAATATCGAAATATTCTGAATGATCTATACACGATTTGTACCTAATTTTTTAAATCTATTTTATTTTATGAAGTTTTTGCGTTCTTGTCACGCTAGTTTCAATTATTTTTCCAGTTGAAATTTTAGTTTTGGCAATGCATAACCCGCAAGGAATTGATATGTAACAAAACAAACAAAACAAAATCAATCTTACAATTCGTTTGCATAATGAAAATATCTACTTATATACGATTTGCTTACTGACAAAACATATATATTGAACAAACATGATTTGGCATTAGATAACTCACAAGGGTTGATATGCCATTAAACAACAACCAAAACACATACTAACTACGGCCAAATTCCACCCTTTGCACTAATCCAAAATAAATCATATTCACCAAACAATAAATATCTTATCTGTTATTTAATGCTAAATCCTGTTTATATATAATAAATATACATGGCTTGTAAAGGTTGGTTAGTTAGGTTTTATGGCATATCAAACCCTTGTAGGTTATTTAGAGATGAATCCTGTTCATACATACATATATTTGTGAACGAATAATTTCTAGGTAACATGTTTAAACGATTCAGAGCTCATTTGCTTGCACATAGTTAAATGTTTTCAAATTTAGAAAGTGATTACATTTGATTCCATTTGATTCATAGATGGAACTCTAACAGATGCTACCATTGCAGGTCAGAGTGGACCTGGGAGTAATGGCAATGAAGGAGTACTCCGGATTCCCCAAAGCTCCTGGACTAGAGCGTCACCATCTGAGGGTTTAGTGTCATATTCAGGAAACTGGTTGAAGGTGAGGGATCTCTACTCTTCCGTAGAGATGCAGTTGGTGTATTCTACACACAAACTGACTAGGGTGACCACGAAAAAAAAAAACGACTGAAAATATCGAAACCTCTCATTATTTCCATTTAGAGACCCATTAATATCAAGAATAAAATCACAAACAAACAAACAAAAAAAAAACAAAGCAAAACAAAACCAATTTAACAAACAAACCAAAACCATGGACCCCCCACCCACCCAAGGATCAACCAAAACCCCAAAATAGATCCTAGAATGTATGAAGTATAGATACTGAAATTGACAGAATAATAACAAGCCTTGATCTGACTTATACATATTAAAATATAAGAGATATATACGAAACAAGACCGGGGGGGGGTCCTCGTGGTGGAATGGTTAAACCGATCGACTGTGGAATTAGAGTAAGCGAGTTCGTACTCCAGTCGCGCTCTTACGTTCACTTTCGGGAAAATACCCTTGGGAAAGGTATGAACCCCCTTATCCTCCAAGTTATAGGGCTAAATAGTACCACTACTGTTCTTCTAGGAGAATGGCTTTGGCATTAAATAACCTGCAAAGGTTGATATGCCATTAAACAAAGAAACAAGACCATTTACAAAGCCTGCCGTGAAGCAAAATTTGTCTACTAACCCTTGTCTCGCGCTTTAATATTTCGTTTTAAAATAAAATATTTACTTTCAAACAATTTACTTGCAATTTATATATATATAACTTTACATTAAATAAGCTATGAAGATTAATATATCACTAAAAACCAACCAGCCTATAAATAAGGCCGTCTTGGGTCGATTGAACTGCTGAATTTCATTTATTATTATTAATAAAAAAGATGTTCTGTACTGATTGATGCGAATCTTACACAGAAACAGAATGTATTTATTTACTCAAAACCTCCAGCCCAACCGGGATGCGTTATAACGCCAATTACTAGAAGTAGTAGTGCCTATTTGTATTCCATTTTTCTTTTCTTAGATTGGCTGCCGTACCAAGCTAATGAGCATAGTCTACCCTACGTTTTACCCATTGCTGTTGGAGACAGTTCGATTCATACTTTCTTAAAAGGTATTGGCACGAAGTGAAACACATTTTCGTTCAGAATTCGAACTCGGGTCGACGATTTCCCACGATAATGACCGAATCTTTATAAATACAGAATCTAACAAAAGCATAAATGAGACGAATTTTATTCTAATATATTCTCAAAGGTTAAGCAATTTTCATTGTTATTTAATTGATTTTATTTAATGTTACTAATTAACAATTTTTTTTCTCGAAATAATATCGTACAATCATAGAGAATAAATGCGACCAAGCTAACTGCAATGCTCTCAAGAATTGGTCCTGAATGAAACAAAAGTTAATTAGGAATAGTTAATTCTTTTTATATTTTAAAAAATCCTTTTTAACTATTTATCTTTTGTGATTGTCTTTAATTGGATCATTTTGAGATGAGGATTCTTAATCTAAGAATTAATTTTTATTTATTGCGGACTTTTTGTCCTCATCTTGGTAGGGATTATTTTGTGTTGTTTCTTCTTTCACTACGTTTCAGCCAAATTTTACCTCTGGCCTTCTTCAGGTGATTTTACCGCGACCTCGGATAGGAATGATGAGTCTTGTAACCGTATTCCCAGTAATTACTGCCTTCCATAGACAACAACTATAGAAGGCAGTAATTACTGGGAATACGGTTACAAGACTCATCATTCCTATCCGAGGTCGCGGTAAAATCACCTGAAGAAGGCCAGAGGTAAAATTTGGCCGAAACGTAGAGAAAGAAGAAACAGCACAAAAAAAATCTACCAAGATGAGGACAAAAAGTCCGCAATGAATAAAAATTAATTCTTATTTATCTTTTGTTTTGGTTTTATGGCATATTAACCATTGTAGGTTATTTAATGCCAGCTCTTTTTTATACATATATTAATTGTATGATTTTTAAACACATTTTGTTGTCAACATTTTTAAGCGAGCCTGAGCACATTTTTTTTCGCACAGTTAAATAGTTTCTTTTATTTCTACCTCATACAAATAATTCTCTTTACTTTTTAACTATCTTGAAAAAGCTGCTACTAAGTGTTTTTGCTTGCATTCAAAACATTTTAAAACTTAATCTTTTTTTCTTTTAAAATGTTATTATTCTTTCCTGTAATTCAAGACAAGAAAAAACCGAATAGAAATTCTTTTTCTATCATTTACAAAACAATCCCTCATTTATAGTTTATTTTATTAGCAAGATATTTGAGACTAGAGTTTGTGGGTGGAGAGAATAAGTAGTCATTGTGTTTTGTGTCAGTGATTAAGAATATTGTGTTTAGGTTTAAAGTTCTGAAATGCTTTTTGTTGAGATACTAGTAAAACCTGTTTTTCATGAAACTCACTCTCTCTCTCTCTCTCTCTCTCTCTCTCTCTCTCTCTCACACACACACACACACACACATACATACATACACTTCATGAACTAATCCCATGAGAGAAAAGAGCTTAGAGTGCCACGCACGTCTTTCACAGCACCACAGAGAATCGTTACTAATTAAGGCTTATCTCCTCTGTAAGGGTCGTAGTAGTGGTACTGGGTTAAATAATACAAACACTTTGTGGAAAAAAAAGGATAGGTCTGCTGAAAGTGATGGATTCATTGATAAACAATGAACCAAAGCAACTTCTGATGAGATTCGAACTTAGATAGTCGATTTCCCTTTCAAAAAAACTTTCACACTTATTGCGATAAGGGGAAAGGGGAAAAAAAGTGGTAACTTACCACATGACAAACTCTAACACATAAACAAATATTCATAACTAAATAGAAGTAAAAACAAAAGAAAGAAAACGAGCCTGTCACTTATGAAAAGTATATATTTTATCAAAGTGAAGGGTTGTATAATGGATATCGGCGCGGAAAACGGAAAAGACAAACAGAGCTAAAAAATCATTTGCGACTGTTTGCATTCACTTTGCAGTTATACCCGTGGGAAAAGTATCGATCCACTTCTCTCCACCGGGTTAAATAGCAGGTATGATTCATGTGTCAAGCCATGGTGGTGGTCAGTCAGTTTAGGAGAAAGACTATTTTGAATTCAAACCATCGAGAAAGCAATGGTTGAACTGTTCACTTTCTCTGAGTAATGTAGAATAGTACAGATTTTACTAATATATAGAAAACAGTGGAGAGCGTGAACACCCAAATCTTAAAGCATCATGACATCTTTCATTTTATACATTATAGAAAAGAAAGAAGAACAAAGAAAAATAAACAAGATATAACAAGCCTTATTTCTTGTTATGTCTTGTTTATTTTTCTTTGTGTGAGGGTGTTTTTTTAGAATTCCGATTATTTGTTAAATCTATATAAAAATTGGATCCTATCTTTGAGAAGACTATTTATCGTTTCAATCTTTTTGTATGAACGTTTCAATATTTGATGTTGTTGCCACAATATTTCAATCTATATTACAGCTGGTTAATAATAGAGCGTTTCAGATACGGTTTATTAGCAACCTTTTTTTAAATCTCAGTCTTTAAAAATACTTGTTATATGAATATAATACAGTTAACGAAGGCCGCTGAATGGATCAGTTAGAATTTAGTGGGAACTGCAGGAACAATATAAAAAAAGTTATATTATCCAAATAAGACTTACAGAAAAGTTCACGTAGAAAATGGAGACAACACTGATTGGAATGACAGTTTTCATACTCTTGATATAAATAAAATGTTTGAAGAATTAAATAGAAACATAAAATCAATAATAAAACATATTCTTGAAGATTTAAAAATCTCTGAACAAGGAAATTCATTTAAAAAATTACCTTGGGATAGTAATCAGCAACCAGGAAAAATAAAAATGAAAAAGGCTTGCAAAGAATTTGAAATTATACTAAATATGGAAAAACTATCAAAATGCTTTAAGTAAGCGGAATTAAAAATTGGAAGTAAATGAAAAATAGAAACTTAAAATTGTCGTAGACTCCTGAAAATCCACTATGTTATTGCTATACATCTAATGAGATGACTGACCAATTTCTATGATTTCAGCTTCAAATGAACAGCTACAGCAGCAATTGGAATACACCTTACTAAAGCCTGATTGTCACAGCTGGGGAATTTACAAAAATGCAATCTGGACGAGAGGACACTTTGGAAGAACGATTTACAATAATATTCTCTTTTAGACTTGGAAAAAATGCCACAGAACCGTATGGAATGCTTCAGACTGCTTTTCGACCATCTTGCATGAATCAAGCATCAGTTTTTGAGTGGCATAAGAGATTCAAGGAAGGCAGAATGTCTGTGAGAAATGTTGAGAGGTGTGGAAGGAGTAAGGAAGTCAATACACCAGAGTTGATTGGCCACAGCGTTAGGGTTAGGACTACTATGTTGAGGTTTTAAGGAAGTTTAGGAAGAGATTCCTAGGGAAGAGGCCAGCACTCTTCAAATCGGCTCAGTGGCATTTCCACCAGGACAATACACCAGTCCACAACTCTATTCTTGTCACAGACTATTTGACCAAGATGGGCATCAAGACAGTTCTTCAGCCTCCCTATAGTCCAGACCTTGCCCCTGTGACTTTTGGCTATTCCTTAAGCTGAGAGGCTGTCGTTATGAGACAATTGAGGAGATGAAAGAGGCTGTGACGAAGGTCATTGACACGCTCACACAAGAGGACTTCGATGGGGCCTTCCAGAAGTTGTTGTAACGCTACAACGAGTGCATTGCAGCCAGAGGAGATTACTTCGAAGGAGACTAGTGTTTCATGTGTGTACTATCAATTAAAGTGCCCATACGAAAAAGTCTGGAACCTTATGCAATTATCCTCGTAAGATTGTTAAAATATTAAACCGTTATTTAAATATATGAAATAAAAAGAAACAAAAGTCCACAAAAAGTTTATTTAGTAAAAATAAAAAATAAAAAAATAAGACAAGTAAATCAACAGAGACACTTGTTGAAACAGTAAATGTACTTGCAAGATTTCTAATGCGAAAATAAAAATTTCGGTATCTTTTAAAAATTAATGTTGTAAGATATTTATTAAAAGATACTTATGATAGCTAAAAATAGTAACAATTATTCTGAAACAAAGAACATACCCTCAGGGACCAGTTGGTTGGTTGATTGGATTTTATGGCATACAACCTTTGTAGGTTATTTAATGCCAAATAGATTTTTATACAAATGATCAGTTCTATTTCAAACAATTTAGTTTAGCATGAGTGCACAGTTTAATTGTCAAAACATTTCTATCTCAAGCTATTCAATTTATTCAAACAGTTCTAAATCAGCCAATTAGTATAAGCACAAAAGTTCTATATTAAACAATTCAGTTTAGTGTAAGTACAGTTTCAATGTCAAAAACAGTTCCATTTCAAACAATTCAGTTTAGCATAAGCATGCAGTTTTAATGTAAGTACACAGTTTAATTGTCAAAAACTTTTCTATTTCAAGCTATTCCGTTTAGTGAAACAGTTCTATTTCAAGCATTTCAGTTTAGCATAAGTATGTAGTTAGTTCTATTTAACCCATAGATAGGGCTCTATCAGGTGCTACCACTCCGGGCCACAGTGGACCTAGGAGCAATGACAATGAAGGGGTGCTCCGCATTTCCCAAAGCTGCAGCATCACTGGAACCTCAGCATCAGATTGTTTATTGTCATATCTAGGACACTCATTGGTGGGGTGGGGGTGGGGGTCTTACCCCTCTGCAGAGATGCAGCCGGTACATTCTACAGCCCCAGCCGATTGGGCTAACAGGGACCAGTACTGAGACCTTTATGTTTAGCATTCATTTACCTAATGTCATCAAATAAGAAATAAAAGACCATCATGTTAAACCGTTATCAAAGTAACAACACAAGTCGATCTAAATAAATTGTTATTTGGAAATTCAAATTGATATAGGATAATATAAAATACTACATATTGGATCCCAAAACTTAAAATTGAAAATAAATTAAGCTGAATGAAATCAAAAACTTAAAAGACGAATGCTATCTAGATGTTGGCTTCATTAATACATTTAAAGCTGAAAATCATAATTTGTCTATTGTATCGAGGGCAAATAGAATGCGATGCCTAGATGTTTGGAAATCTTTCTCAAGGCAGGCAAATGTTTAAAAAATATAAAACCCTAATAAGACCTTATATAGAACATAGTACAAAACCCTAAACTCCACTGTCGAATAATATTGAGATTGGAGGGTATACAAAGAAGTGTGACAATACGAAGAGAAATGATGATAGTTACAAGGGGAGATTAAAGAAATTAGGACTAACTACAAAGAAGAATAGGAGGTGATCAAATTGAAACTTTCGAAATAATTAAAGCAAGTTTTAAATATGGTAGACATTCTAAAATTATTTCTCCTCGAACTGGAAATTTACTGTCAAAGCAGATTTCAGAAACTAAATCTACTAACGAAACGGATTTTTTTTTTTTGCTAAGAGAATAATATATTTTTGAACAAATTACCTTATCTGATCAAAAACAAGCAATAGCGTAAAAAATTCAGGTTAAATTAGGTGGTTTCAGAAAAAAAAATGGTAAGAAAAAGAATTTAAGAGAGTTTTTTTGGGAACCATCGGATGAATTATTTTAGAAAATTTGATCTTTACGCCAATATTGTATTAATAGTGTATATGTTATGTGCAAAGATTCTTTTTTTAAAAGTTTGATTTGAGAAGAAAGTAAAAAGTTGAGATGCCCAAGAAAGCATAAGGCGCAAATAATAAAAGTTTGGATTAAAAATTTAGATAAAACGGTGAATTTGATTTATTATATTTATCTAAATTTCTGAGACGAAGTTTGATGATTTTCATCATTAAGGGTTTTCGGACTATTGTCTTCATCTTTATTGTTATTTTGAAGATGAATACAATAGTCTGAAAAAGTGGGTGTCCTCGTGGTGTAATGGTTAAAGCGATGGACTGCGGAATCGTAGTAAGCGAGTTCGTACTTCAGTCGCGCTATTACGTTCACTTTCAGGCAAGGTATAAACCCCCTTATCCTCCCGGCTATGGGTTAAATTGTACCACTACTGTTCTAGGAGAAAAGCTTTTTGCATTAAATAACCTATAAAAGTTGATATGCCATTAAACAAAGAAACCAAACCAATCCGAAAACCCTCAATAAATTATTATAATAATTATTTTTTACTCATTGAGAGTTTTCACATCAGCTTTAAATGGTATTTTTCTTTGAAGTCAAAGTAACAGCATGTCTTCATAAATCTTCAGGAATCATATAGTACCATTGCCGATTTTAGCAGGGTTCTTGATGGTTTCATTTCTTCCACTGATCTTTAGTTAACCTATTTATTTTTCCAGGCCGTTGAAGACTATTCCAAAGACTCTAGCTTCAATTTATATCATCGTCGCTTTCATATTCCCCAAATTTTCAGTTCTTTGGAAAGATCCAAGTATTTGTCAAGTTTTTCACTTTCTTTCATTTTCAATCTGTCGTCTGCTGGAACGATAAATTTCACTTGATGGTAATTTCTTTTTTCTTGTTATTTAAAACTATATCTGGTCTCCGGAACTGGATTGGGAGATATGTTTATATCACAAACACCCAGATCATTTCGAGTTTTTTCTTTCTAGTAATAAATAGTTTTCACTGAAGTCTGAGTTACTGCAAGTCTCATCCACTCAGCAGGTTGTCTTTTTGGTGAAAAATGGATCGGCCGAAACGTTTTGGAATAACGCAAATGTAAAATCGATTCCCCAAACTATTTCAATGGGATGAAAGCTTCTTAGATAATTGTTTACAGGGATAATCGAAAATTGAACGAGATGAAGGATGAAAAACTGAAAATCCAAAATAAAAACGAAAAACTATCGATGAAATAACAAAGCCATGAATCAAAAAAAAAAAAAAAAGAAAAAATAAGAAAATATAAGAAAAAAAGCTAAGAACAATATTTAGGAATTTAAAAATAAATTAAAAAAAAAACAGGAAAAAATAAAAAGGAAAGTAATTGTGATTTCGAAGCAAACATTATTCGGACGTTGTTTCCACGAAAAAGTCAAATGAAGGGCAGTCGATCATTTAATTTTATAATTTTACAGAAATATTTGCCAATTAAAAACACATTCTTGTTTGTCAAGCGAGAAATGAAGGCCATAAGTTTGAGGTCTGTAAATACATCAGATACATTCTAATTTAAAGTCGAACAATTCAGAAATTGTTTTTTATCAAGGTCTGAATAGTGGCGAATGTGACTTATCAATAGTCACCATTCATAATCGGTTGGAAAAAAGATTGTTAGAAATTCTTTCGGTTTAAGTGGACATCACAAGTTCAGACTAGGTATTTACTCCACAATACAAAGAATGACTCTTTCTCATTCTTCATTTAAACAGTTTGGTCTTATTTCCTTTCATTGTTTCATTCGATTAATGTTATAATTCAATTCTTGGTTAATTTTTTTCCTTTTCGCTTGTTTTTTTAAATTAATTTTACCAGTTGCTTTATTTGCTCTTTTTTTATTTTTTTTATTTTATTTTTGCTCCAACATTTTTATTTTATTTTTCCTCGTTTGTTCTCACCTTTTCTTTCTTCTTTCTTTATTTACTTTTTTTCTTTAATCCTTTATTTCTTTATTTGTTTCCTTTTCTTTCTTTTGGTTCCCTCGCCTTTCTTTCCTTATTTTGATTCAAAAAATATTTCTGCCGTATATACTTCACCTTTTTTCTATCTTCCTTTCATCATTTGACGCTTTTCTCTTTCTTTTAATCATTCCTTTTCCTTTTTTTCCCTTTCTTTTTATTTCTTTATTTGCTTTCTGACTTTTTTTTTATTGCTTGATTCATTCTTAAGTTTTTAATTTTCTATTTTTAGCATTGCATCTTTTACTCTTTTTTCTTTGTTTCTAGATTTTTTCTTTCCCTTTTTGTTCCTTTTTATATATTTTATTTGTTTTTATTCATTTCTTTCTTATATGCTACATCTTTTTTTTTCTTTTTTCATTATAATCTTATGTACCTTTTCATTTTGTTTTTTTCATTCCTTTTCATTTTGTTTTTTTCATTCCTTTTCAGTTTGTTTTTTTCTTTCCTTTTCAGTTTCTCTTTTCCTTTCCTTTTCATTTTCTTTTTTCCTTCCTTTTCATTTTCTTTTTTCCTTCCTTTTCATTTTCTTTTTCCTTCCTTTTCATTTTCTTTTTTCCTTCCTTTTCATTTTCTTATTTTATTTTTCTTCATTGTTTAATTTGTAATCTATTTTTTATTTTCCTTTCTTTAGTTTTCATTCTTTTTTTCATTCTGTCTTCTTCGTTTTCTTTTCTGAAAACTACCTTTCATTACTGATTTGGCCAAAAAGATTGATCTGTTTAAATGTTTAGCTGGAATAAAGTCCATTAAATTTTAAATGAAATTCATCGAAAAGAACACTTTTTATTGTATCTATATTCAGTTGAAAAAAGATATCAAATCATTTTTGTTTATTGAACATGAAATGAATAGATAAATAACATTTTCACACATCATAGTTTTCTATTTTCGAAAAGATAGAAATACGACTGAACCACGACTCCCAGCAAATAAATATTGTATAATTTATGGAGAATGTACAAAGAACAATAGAATGTGTTGGACGCTAACAAAACGGCTGGAGAAGAAGCTAGACGGCAATTACACAAGAATGTTGTGAGCAATATTGAACAAGTCCTGGAGGCAACACCCCACAAAGCGCCAACTATACGGACACCTACCACCCATCACGAAAACTATCCAAGTTAGACGAACCAGACATGCAGGACACTGCTGGAGAAGCAGGGACGAGCTCATAAATGATGTACTCTTATGGATCCCCACATATGGCCGGGCAAAAGCAGGACGACCAGCTTGAACATACATACAGCAGCTCTGTGAGGATACGGGATGTAGCCTTGAAGACCTGCCAGAGGCGATGAATGATATTGAGAAGTGGCAAGAGAGGGTCAGGGATATCCGTGCCTGCGGCACGACATGATGATGATGATGATGTAACAGGGCTTCAGCTTGGGCGAGTGTATTTGCCAGTAGCGCTGTGTCATAATCGTTGTCTGCGTCCGCAAATGTTTATGCGTAGTATGTTCTGCTTATTTCCTTTGCCAGCTTGAAACTATTTTCTTTCATTTAATCAATAGACATTCTAAGCACGAAGTCTAGACATAAACAGGTATGGGGATAATGTGTCTCCTTATAGCATACCTGCTACAATGCTACTTTCCTGTTTTTATATAGCATCATTATGACTTCGACGGTTTCTTTGGGTTGACGATAAGCGAGTAGGTTTGGTTTGGTTGGTTGGTTGGTTTTATGGCATATCAACCTTTGTAGGTTATTTAACGCCAAATCCATTTTTATGTAAATAATCTGTTCTATTGAAAACAGTTCAGTTTAGCATAAGTACACAGTTTAATTGTCAAAAACATCTCCATTTGAAACTATTCAAGCAGTTATATGTAATAATTCAGTTAAGTGTAAATACAGTTTTAATGTCGAAAAACAGTTCTATTTGAAATAATTCAGTTAAGTTTAAGTGTAAGTACGGTTTAATTGTCAAAAACGTTTCTATTTCAAGCTATTCAGTTTACTAAATTCATTTTAGCATAAGTATGCAGTTAGTTCTATTTAACCCATAGATAGGACCCTATCAGGTGCTACCACTCCGGACCAGAGTGGACCTGGGAGCGATGGCAATGAAGGGGTACTCCGCATTCCCCAAAGCTCCAGCATTGCTAGAACCTCACCATCAGATTTTTTAGTGTCATATCAAGGACACTCGTTAGGGGGGGGGTCTTACCCCTCTGCAGAGGTGCAGTCAGTGTATTCTACAGCCTCAGCTGACTGGGCAAGATAAGCTAGTAGTATTTGTTCCCTCCGTGTATGGAGTCAAATGCCTTGGAGATGCCGACAAAAAATATTGTTGTCTCAAGGTTTTTTACTCGTACACTTTCTAGAATTCGACAGATAGTCAAAATTTGTGATGTCGTGGATCGATTTCTCTGAAAGCCATTTTGGTTCTTCCCAAGTATCTTCGCAATTTTGGGTTTTATGCAGTTGCATTGTTGAGCATTGGCCGTTATGGATGCAATAGTTATATCTCGATAGTTCTTGGCTATTCCAAGGTCACCCATTTTGGGGAAAGGGAGGATGCTTCCTTTTGTCCATTTATCTATTGTGTTTTGGTTATATATGGTATTACAGTGTCGTAGCAGTATGTCGCCGAATTCTCTGGTCTTCCATACTTCTTCTACTTTTCTTAATACTGAGTCGAGTTCTTCTTGCGTAAACTATCCTAGTTTGATGTGTAGTTGATCACTAATAATTTTCGTGATTGGTTCATGTGTAACTTTCGGAGGTTTTCTGAATAGATTCTCGAAATGTTGTTTCCACTGATGTATTCTTTCTTCTTCGCTAGTAGCTTTCAGTTTACCTTTCACAGAGCTCTTCCTTCTCATTCCGTTTACCGTTTGCCATGCTATCTTAGGTTGTCTATCTTCAACCGAGTTTCTTGCCTTATTGATCTGATTTTGTAAGTATTCTGTTTATTCTTTTAGGTACCGACTGCATTTCTGCAGTAAGAAAGCAGGGCAGAGATGCAGTCGGTGTATTCTGAAGCCCCTCTCGAATATGCCACAACATAACAGGGCGTTTGAGGAAGCAGATGGATTTATAACTTTTCTTAGGGTATGAGCAATATGTGAAATACTAACAGCCTTATCCAAGATTTGAACTCAGATCGGCAAGTCCATTTTCTAGGATGATAACCATTACTGTATGAACGTCTTTTTATATCCAACAAACACGTTAATTGTACTAAAATTTTAGAACTACTTACGAAATCAGAAAATGCAATATATTTTCGGAGATGTTTAATAAGTATTCCAGTTCATTGTTTTATGTACTTGATTCTATCACGATGTCTGAACACTTTTTTTTTTTTACTGTTATTGCACATGTATGAATATACGAAAAGCACATCAGCTCATATTATTTCAAAATTTCAGTGTGCGGTGTCATGGTTATCGTCGTAGGAAATGGACACGGCGACACGAGTTCAAATCTTGGACGGGACTGAATGCATTTTCACATAGTACTAAAACCCTTGGGAAAGGTATGAATCCAATTATTCTCCTTCTAGCTATGGGTAAATAGTAGGACAGACTGGGCTCTTCAACCTTGGTGAGGTAATTAGTCTAGAAGAAGGAAAACTCTGAATTCAAACCTGTTAAACTCCGCTTAAAAATTGACCTTGTGTCATATCCTGCCCGAGCGGAGGGGTTGGGTAAATAAGATATTATTTCAAAATTTCGTCTTTTTGATGGTATCGTATCTATCGATTGAGAGAGCCGAAGAAATGTGACAAGAGTCAAATAAGTAAATATTTCAACGTCAACAAACATTTCAATTACTGTCAGTGAGTTGCTCGCTTCAATTTAGTCTTTTTTTTCTTTTTTGATAAGTTTGTTGACAAGAATGGAACTGCAAACAAAAATTAGATTAATTGTTAAAATGTAATTGAGGACAATGTATGATAACTGTTATTCAATAGTCAATTCTTTAACACAACGTCGGTGGTAGGGAGTCTCTGTGGCGTAGTGGTTAACCTGTCGAGCTGCAACTTTGTAGTATGTGGGTTCGAACTCCAGTGACGTTATTACGTTCACGTTCGGACTATTACAATAGGGAAAAGAATGAAAACTCTATGGTTTCAATAGTACCACTACGGTTCTTTAACGAATATATCTTTGGAAAGAAGGCTTATCTACCATTAAACAAAGAAACTAATCCAAACACCGATGTCTAACGTTTACTCGTTAAATTTTCCGTGGAATAGAAACGTAACTATATACAAAGTTGAAAAAAGAAAATGAATTCAAAGACCCAAGGCTTGATATGAGAAATTTATGAAGAACAAGACATTCTTTTTGTCAGATGCAATCGATTTGCAGGATGTTTTTCTTGAAGTCTATCTGTCGATTTCTTAGTTCCGTTTAAATGTATACTAAATTATTCTAAAAAAAATACATGAATGAATTTTTAATTGAAGCAGGCATTTAATTTGATTAGCATTTGGATGTGTTAGTTTTCAGGTTGCCAAGTCAGAATTTATTTTCATGCCGGCGTTTAGATATATTTTCTGAACTTTTATGTATTAGCTGTTCGAGGAAAGTGACTATGTCTTTTTCTTGACAAAGATTACTGTCCTTTGAGGAGGTATGGTATGCTGTGGTACTTTTCTTACTTTCCAGGTTATTTTTGGTGGGTATTGGTTTGATTTTTCAGGTTCGATATGTGCGTAGAAAGTGCTGAAGTGTGTTTGTTTTTTATTTCTTTATTGCATGTTGTGTGAAGCTCCTATTTTCAGGGTTTTTCTCTTTCCCTTATATATCTTTTCTGTTTTATTTAGACTATATAGTGGGTTCGTATACATCGTTTGTTTGTAGGCAATTTCCATTTAGGGGGATACAAGTTTTATTATATTGTTACAAGTGTTCTTTATGTGTTTGCAGTGTATTATAGAGTTTCTTATTGTCTTTTATTTCCTATTAAGTTGATATATATACTATATTTTTCTTTAAAAATACCCCTAAACTAAAATAAGACATAGATTTTTGATGTGTTGACGACGTAGATGATTGACGTGTGTATTTTTGTATTCATTTCCTTCCCTAAGAACCAGGCAAACTGGTCTAATGTCGTGGAAATGAACTAAGAAAAATGACAGGAAGCAAAAATATATTAAATGATAAAATAATCTATAAGAAATCCATAGTAGAATCCTCTCGGTTTTGCTAATCCAGTAAAATTATAAACAACTTATGCTGCAAACAACTCAAATCAATCAACTCGTTCACTAGCTCCACACACACACACACACACACACACACACACACACACACACACACACACACACAAATAAAAGCGACACAAAACAAAACAAAATATAAAAAGGACAAACATAAAATTTACAACGACTTTTATTGCAGAAGTAAAAATGTAATTTATTTACGAGACTGCAAACGCTTCTAAAAACAATATATTGGAAAGACAAAATGGCCACTCAGAGTCTGAATGAACCTGTAAATAATGACAATGATTATTGTTTTTTTTATGGCATATCAACTACTGCAGGTTATTTAATGCCAAATCCTCTTTATATATAATTTGTAAAAACATTTTATAGATAACATTTTTGAATGAGCCTGATCTCGACTTTTTTTGTACACAGTTTCACTTCTTTCTGTCTAATAGGAAAAACTACAATTAATCATTGGCTTCGGTGTGGTGCATCCATATAGTAGAATTAACACAACCGCTGCTTGGAAAAAATTGCATTCTATTTTATCGGATAGTCAAAACTTTCATATGATCTATAACCTATCAATAGCAGTCCATACCTTCGTTAGGCGAATATTGACGTCACTTTCAGTAGATGAGATGTTGCAACCGAGGTAAATAAACCTGTCCACTAATTTTAGAGAGCCACCATTTAGAGTGGAGATGTCTCCTTTTATCTGCGTTCACATGGTGATGCCTCCTCCAGACTATGCAGCCGGGATTCGGCTTGGGTAGGTGTATTTGCAAGAAGTTCTATGTCATCTGCGTCGTCTGTCTCCGTAATAGTGTCTGCAGGGTATTGTCTGCTTCTTGTATCTTTTTTAGTGTAAAGCCATTGTCTTTCATTTGATCGATCGATGTACGTAATGTAGGCCGATTATGAACAGATATGGAGCGAATGAATCCTCTTGTGGAACACCAGCAACAATGTCAAAGAAGTTTGTGTCTCCATTCGGTGAGCAACTTTTACTTTCGTGTTTTTATAGAGCATCATTATGGCTGTGGCAGTTTCTTTGGGGAGACCATACGCTAGTAATATTTACTCCATCTTCCCTCTGTGTATGGAATCGAATGCCTTGCAGAAATCTACGAATGAGAGTGTCGCCACGTCGTTTTTTGCACAAACTCCTATTATTCGACGGATTGTCAGAATTTGTGATATCGTAGATCACTTTCACCGAAATCCATTTTGATTCTTTCAAAGAATTTTCTCAATTTCTGGTTCGATGTGAGAGATAAAGCTAGACGGGAAATGCACCAGAATGCTACGAGCTATAGTGAAGAAATCCTGGAAGCAACATCCCCCCCCCCAAATAGCAGCTGAACGACCACCTACCTCCTATCTCTAAAACCATCCAAATAAGACGAACACATGTGGGGCACTGCTGAAGAAGCACGAACACACTCATAAATGACATTCTTCTATGAACCCTTTCACACTGACGTGTAAATGTTGGCTGACTAACAAGAACTTAAATACAACAGCTCTGTAAGGACACAGGATGTAGTCTAGAATACCCACCGGAAGCGATTGATGATAGTGACGAATGGCGAGAAAGATACAAGGAAATCTATGCTAGCAGTGTGACTTGATGATGCTGATAATTATTAGTTTGCGTAATGTTAAACTCGTTGGGTGGGTGGGGTTTCTTATTCCTCTGCAAAGATGCAGTCGATGTATTCTACAGCCCCTAGCCGACTGGGCTGGCAATGAAGAAGTACCCCACATTTAATAGATATTCAGAACTGAAGCCTAGCCATCGGATGTGGTTTAATGTCAATTACAGGGTATAACATTTGTAGGGTAATCAGTGGGGAGTGAAATACTAATGAAATCGTTGACAAGATGAGTCAGTTAATCATCGCAACAGACACGTGTCGGAGTTTATGCGTTTATTTATTGTTCTTCGATCATTATGAAACAAAGAAAAAATGATGGGGTACACAGTGGGGATCAAATTAAGTAAAATAGCGAATTGGCTTGTGAAACAAGCTAGTTAACCATTACTTTACTTACATATTTTTCGTGGTGTTATGCATAATGATTCAAGAGTTTTAGCGAAATCGACGAAATCTACCGAAAAGAAAATACATTTTTGAACATTCTGTATTAAAGACGAGGTTTAGTTCGAGAAATGAACGGAAGAAGCAAGACATCCGCTGCACACAAGAGATTTGTAAATAATTTAAGCAAAAGAGTTGAATTCGAAAGAATACAAGACAATTTGCACATTGGTAAATATTAATTGATTAGTTCGGTGACTGTTTTGTCTAGTCTCTTTGAAAATTGTTGTTAATACTAAGATATTTCCACCTTCAATTTTACATTAAAAGTGTGTAGCCTCTCGGGAAGAGATTTAGCTTACGTAATCATTTCTCTTATTTCAAAGTGATTTATCTTCTTCAAAGTGATAATGAAGTTTATGTTCTCAAGTTGTTCTGGTCTTTGAATAACTTTAAGACTCTTATTTCTGAATTCCTTACTGAGCTTACATGACACAGTGCAAGAAATATAGTTTGGTGCTATGAGAATACGGATTCTATATAGAATAATGCTCCTCAAAAGTAGATTATAAAACACTACCAAAAAACGTTGATATTGATTAAGGTTTTATCGGATGCGTAAAAGGACAAATGTGTGGCATCCAATGAATATCTAACCTACTATATCAATAAAGTCTATGAGCCTAGTATCTGTCAGCAGGGCTTAGAAGACATCGCATTATCCTGTGAGAAGGGTTAAGATCTCCTCCAAAAAGAAGTGCTGTTCTGGGTATGACAAACTGCATCGAGTGGTGATGCTCCAGTTCTAAAGATCTGAGTAGTATAGAGTACTCCTTCATGGTAATTACTCCCAGGTCGACTTTTATCCGGAGTGGTAGTACTTGTTATGGTTCCAGCTAAGTTTCAAATGGATCTATTAAAAGTTAATAGTAATCGATACGACCATGAGCAAGTCCGCCCAAAAAAACTAAAAAAACAAAAAAAAACTAAAAAAAAACAAAACAAAAACAGACGAAATCTC
Source organism: Sepioteuthis lessoniana (assembly GCA_963585895.1). Lineage (NCBI taxonomy): Eukaryota > Metazoa > Mollusca > Cephalopoda > Myopsida > Loliginidae > Sepioteuthis > Sepioteuthis lessoniana. The sequence goes on along the minus strand of OY757907.1, from coordinate 12,071,544 downwards.
TTAAAAACAACTGCACAAAAAATGTAAAATATGAACGTACATTGTGTTGCATATTGACCTACGACCCGGCCGGGCTGTCAAAATAGGAAATGTACCTGTGTAAATAACAGGTGCATCAGCTCAAGGAATATCAGAATATAACCTTGACCGTAGACAGGTTGAATGAGTGCAATTGTGACATCCACAAGAAGAAGGTGGGCGATGAAATATTATATAACTCAGTGCAAAGGAAATTCAATCAGTTTGAGACAAGATGCGGTAGAGAAAGCCAGCACCCAGCAGAGGAAGCCCTCAGGCCCTCGATTGAGAGTTTGGAGATCAGACGAGTTGGAGAGAAGATGCTGGATTGAGGAACATGTCCCGGAGAGGCTGGGCCTCCAGGCCCCCGGTTGAGTAGCCCAGGAGAACGGGAAAGAAACGCTGATGGCCATAACAGTGGGGGTCAATATGTTGCAGTTCTGTTCGGTCTCCAACCCCATCTCACACACAACCCTTTCAAATAAAGTGAGAGGTATATTTTTCTAAGAACTGTGTCACTCGTCTTCATTGTGTCGTTGTTATGATTCTGTATGTATATGTGTTTGTATAGTTAGTCATGGCTATACATACAACACATTGTACGAGCTTCCCTAACCCTGAAATGTAAAATAACTTTTGAGGCATTGAAATGCCGTTAAAATAAATCCATTAATCATAAAAAGGGACTAAAAAGCAATTAGAATTTGGCCACTTGTTCTTGCTCGGCAGGTTATAAGGGATTACACTAGCAGCAATTGCAACCAATAGTAGATACTCTTACATCGTTTATCATTCTGTGCTTCCATAATGTAACTTACTTTTGACTACGTATTTGCTTTATTTCAATTTTGCCTTGGCAACAATGCAAGTTCATAGCAGCTGCTGTTCTATATCGCTATAAATAATATTAACTCACATCTTATTAAGCGTGAAAATATATGAAAGTGTTTTAATTATATTTCCTTAGTCTATGACTACTTTGATAACATAGATGACATAATAAACTAGCTTAGATTAAGAACTTGAATATTGATTACTGAAAGATCTTTCTGTTCTAAATTATTGAGTTTCGGCTCCTGAAAGTAATGCATTGGTTTTCATCAGTAATTGTTTCTTTCATGTCTGAACTTAAGTAAGTGAGGTTATAAGCTCTTTACCTCGTGCTCGCATATTAACCAAATGAAACCATTACTCGTGGGCGAGGAATATCCGAAAATCATCCAGTTATTTATACCAAGGAAAATAACCTACCTAGGGAAATGGTGCCTTATTCTCCTTTGAATTACTCTTTTTAGGCTTTATATAATATCTCACCGTGCATTTCGCTTTTCAAATTATTCTGCAAAATCCTTTTTCAGGATTATACGTAGCTACTAAGTGGTGCACTTATTAATATTATAAACGGCGTTTCAATTGAGATTTGAGCTTTTGTGAGAAGCTAGTGGTTAGAGGTAGCTGAATCCGAACTGTAGGTGTGTGTGTGGGGGGATGCAATGCAAATGTGGGTGTTGCAAGTGAGAAGAATCTACTCACTTGGTCATTGTAAATGTGACAGCCATTAGCACTTAATCTCACTCAATTGTGACCCACTTTTTACTGAACAGAATCAAGGGAGAATTTACATATATGCGGGAGGGTAGTCTTAGTTTAACTGGTAAGTTGTATGAAGACCGCGTATCTGAGCTTTGATAGATTTTGACTCAATTTTTTATCTTAAAATTTGGTTTTATTTTTATAATCAGCTCAAATTTTTAACTTTGTTGACTAGATTAGGAATATTAATAGTACATTAGCTAAACCTGAAAATTCCTTGCCCAGTCAGCTGGGGCTGTAGAATACACTGACTGCACCTCTGCAGAGGGGTAACCTCCCCCCAACGAGTGTCCTGGATATGTCACTAAACAATCTGATGGTGAGGTTCCAGCAATGCTGGAGCTTTGGGGAATGCGGAGTACCCCTTCATTGCCATTGCTCCCAGGTCCACTCTGGCCCGGAGTGGTAGCACCTGATAAGGGTCCTATCTATGGGTTAAATAGAATTAACAGCATACTTAAGCTAAAATGAATTGTTTGAATAAAACTGAATAGTTTGAAATAGAAATGACTTTTACAATTAAACCGTATTTACATTTAAACTGCGTGCTTATGCTTAACTAAATTATTTCAAATAGAACTGTTTTTCGACATTAAAACTGTATTGACGCTTAACCGAATTGTTACATACAACTGCTTGAATAGTTAGAAATGGAAATGTTTTTGACCATTAAAATGTGAACTTATGCTAAACTGAATTATTTTAAATAGAACAGATTATTTACATGAAAATGGATTTGGCGTTAAATAACCTACAAAGGTTGATATGCCATAAAACCCTACAAACCTAACCAAACCTGAAAATTCCACGGTTTAACATCGGCAAATACTATTGAACAATATATATATATATATATATATATATATATATATATACGTAGCTTGTTAATCAAGGAGGTTTCAAGTACCATTTTTGAGTCTTTTGTGTGTATATATATATATATATATATACACATATATACAAAAGACTCATAAATGGTCCTTTTTTTAGTCTTTTGTATATATATATATATATATATATATATAAAAAAGTACCATTTTTGAGTCTTTTGTATATATATATATATATATATATATATATATATATATATATATATACAAAAGACTCAAAAATGGTACTTTTTTGAGTCGGCGGCGACACCCCACAAAGCACCAACTATACGGCCACCTGCCTCCCATCACGAAAATTATCAAAGACGAACCATGCACGCAGGACACTACTGGAGGAGCAGAGACAAGCTCATAAGTGATGTACTCCTATGGACCCCCACTTATGGCCGAGCAAAAGCAGGACGACGACCTCGAACATACATACAGCAACTACGTGAAGATACGGGATGTAGTCCAGAAGACCTGCCGGAGGCGATGAACGATAGGGAAAAATGGCGAGAGAGGGTCAGGGATATCCGTGCGGGCGGCACGACATGATGATATATATATATATATATATATACAAAAGACTCAAAAATGGTACTTGAAACCTCCTTGATTATAAGCTACGCATCAAGTTGAAAGTCGAGCAATCCAGGGAAAGGAGTAGCGCCCTTCTCTACACTTCGGTGTTACAGCTATTTAAAAGGGAGCCTTCAGGTCACCCTCGACTGCTCTTGCCCACTTCTTTATACATATATCTCACGTAAAATCCCCTCCAATTTTATTCCTCCTACTCTTTAAATAAATGCATTCGAACTGTCATTGTGTTTTTCATTTCAAATCTGTGTTCACCCTGAAGATGGCTTCGGCTGGGTCGAAAGAACTCGGTGAAAAAATATGGCACCTTTTTGAATTCCTTCCATCCAGACGTCATGTGACTCATACGGGGACTTAAACGGATTGCTAATAGAATTAACAGAAGTGAAGCATTTGTCTTATTCAATCATTCCCGTTTAAAAGAAAAATTACTGCTTAAATTGCTTATATATATATATATATATATATATATATATATATATATATATATATATATATATATATATATATATTTCTTTGAACAATATAGATGTTTTGTTTATATTTTATAGTATCCAGTATCCGGTGGGAATTGGTTGATGAAACTCCCATAACTAATTGTTACCCTAGTTCTTTCTGTGCGATCTTGGGTCATCATCAGGGGAGTGTATATTTGGGTAGAAAGTACCAAGATAACAGTTATAGGAATTTCATCAACCAATTCCCGCCGGATACAATGAAATCAATTCAGCAACTGGAAAGGACATCTACAAAAATATATAGACAAAACATGTCTATATTCTTCAATGAAATATGCATTAATGAAGAAATGCTGCCCAAATAACAATCACACAAGCACACAAATACATGCACCCGAACACACACACACACACACACACATACACACACACACACACACATATATATATATATATATATATATCTCAGAGTGAGGTTCCGTTTTACACCATTTATTTATCTGTTCCTCTCTTACTGTAAGTAAAAGTAAAGTTGGCAACCGTAGTCGAGGGTGACCCGAAGGCCCTCTTTTTGATAGATACTACACGAAGGTGCACTGGAAGGCGCTACTCCTTTTCCTGGGTTGCTCCACTTACCCTTGATCCTTACCTTATAATGCTGTAAAGCAAGGTAGCCTCAAGTACCATTTTTTGAGTCTTTGGTCTGACTCGACCTAGAATGGAACCCAGGTCTCCCGGCCCATTGGCGAAAACTCTAACCATTACACTGTAATTCACATTAAATACTACGGATCAATAATTTATAATAGTATCATTGCACAATTGCGCGTAGTGTAATGGTTATAATCGTAAGAAATGGACACGGCGACACGAGTTCAAATCCTGGATGAGGCTGATTGCATTTCACATAGTACTAATACCCTTGGGAAAGGTATGAATCCAATTATTCTCCCTCCAGTTATGGGTAAATAGTAGGGCAGACTATTTTCTTCAGCCTTGGAGAGGCAACTAGTCTAGAAGAAGGAAAACTCTGAACTCAAACCAGTTAAACTCCGCTTAAAAATTAACCTTGTGTCATATCCTGACCGAGCAGAGGGGGTGGGTAAATAGGATCATTGGACAATGAGATAGAGCAGGATTATCATGCCCATAGCAAAATAATTTTCGAGACTAATATTTTCCTGAACTTAGTAATTTGTCCCTCACCCTTATCCATAATTTTCCATAGAGAAAAGTAGAATATACTTTTCACTTGAAGATCTAAAGCTGAAAAGTAAAAATAATGCACTTTTATGTACTTTGAAATAATAAAATGAAATGTTTAAATGCCTCTTGCAATGGAGGGGTGATTGAGAAAGTTAACTCACAGAATTGAATATGAGGATCTTTTGTTTTCTTACGCGAGAACTAAATTTTGCACATAATATTTGTATCGGGAATGTCCCACTGAGATGAAAGACAACACAAACAATAAGAAAATCAAAGAAAATGTTTGAGAATGGATTGGTAAATAAACAGAAATTATACCTAATTCTTTAAAAATGATAAAACTTTTTGTTTTTCTTTTAATAATATTTATTGTACAGTTTATTGCAATTTACCCATGAAATATAAAAAAAACCCGACAAAACGGAATCTATCAAAAGTGAAATTAGAAAAAAGGAATTTAACAAAAATAGGAATGAAATTAAGGACAACTTCAAGCGGAAAATTTATCCTTCTATCAAATTCAAATATCCCACAATCATATGCGTGTTCATTTTGTGGTAGAAAAATAAGTAAAAAACAACTCAAATAACTGCATTAGAGATGAAGATTATAACTAATGGAAATCAAGCCACTCTTACCTCACCTTGGTCACGCAATGCCTATCTCTAAGGACGTTATGGTCTTTTTGAATTCTTGTGTTTGCGACCCCTTGAGATAGAGATAGAAAAGAGACCCTACATCCAAATGTCGATATCATGAACTAACTAAGTCTACAATGTAGATAAAAATCTAATAACTTTCTACTTAGTGAAGATGAATCTACAATATAATAGAAATTGCAAAAAGTTCACTTAAAAATTTAAACAATCTAGGCGGTTTATACAAGGTCTAAAGAGAATGGACATGACGTTGAAGATAATTGTTGCTGAGGGAAATAACAGATACAGGAATCGCTTTTAAAATAATTAGAAATTGTATTTCTTTTAAAATCATAAAATGAAAAAAAAAAAAAAAAACGTTCGAAGGTGAGTAATGAAATGCATCAAATTTTGAGTTAATTTTCAAAATGTGAGGAACGTTTTAATTTTAGAAACACAAAACTTGTTTCCATGACAAATAATGGTGGAAACAGTAACCAAAAGAGGAAAAACTTAATTGAGGCTGAACGATTTGCTATAAATTGCAGTAGAAATCATTATTTAATTCATCGACCAATTGAATATTGATGCACACATCAGAGAGAGAGAGAGAGAGAGAGAGAGAGAGAGAGAGAGAGAGAGAGTTTAATGTTCAAATAGCAATATTCTTTTTGCAGGGATATATATATATATATATATATATATGAATATTGATGCACACATGAGAGAGAGAGAGAGAAAGAGAGAGAGAGAGAGAGAGAGAGAGAGTGTGTGTGTGTGTTGAATGTTCAAATAGTAATATTCTTTTTGCAGGGAGAGATATATATATATATATATATATATATACACACAAATTCCGTTGAATATAGACATTTTCTGTTGACATATTTTCTTGTTGATCCTTTTATATTGCCGTATTGATTTTATAGTATTCGGCGGGAATTGATTGATATATTTTCCCTAATTGTTTATTTCCCAAGTACTTTCTGCCCGACTTTGGGCCATCATCAGGGGAGGATGTATTACAAAAGTGATGTAACTTTTGTATGTACATTACTACTTTGTAAGAAGAAGAGCATCTGGGCCTTTGCAGTGTGTAGCGTTTACTTTTAAAATTGTTCTATATATAAGTATATATATATACCATTATATAGCAAACATTTTACTATTTAATAATAAAATGATTGCAATATGATGGTTTATGAAAGCATTTATCATCATGTATCAGCCTGTTCATATCTACCCTATCAATAGATACTATCCCATATATATATATATAGTATTATTCGGTCCATTTAAACTGGAGTTGGGAGTAATTCCATTAGGACAAAAAAAAAAAAAATTAACACTGAACATTTAAATTTTCCTGGTAAAGAGCTTAATGTAACTGACATTACAGAGCAATAATTTCTTTTAGAAAAAATAAAACCGGTCACATTAAGGTTATAAATTTATTTCCATCCATATATATATATATATATATATATCCCCTTCTATCTATCGCTGTTCTTATATATCTATCCATGTGTATTCTTCTATTCTGTTTATTGCATTTTTTTTATTAAGCTTTAAGAAAACTGGTGCAAAACAATATTTTCTTATCCCTCATTCGGCAATTTAGAATACAAAGTTAAGTCTAAAAAATACTTTCCCCAGTCGGCTGAGGCTGTAGAATACACCAACTCCTGAGAAGTAGTTGGGTAAGACACTAAATATGATACTAAACAATCTGATTGTGAGTTTCCAGTGATGCTGGAGATTTGGGGAATGTGGAATACCCCTTCATAGCCATCGCTCGCAGGTCCACTCTGGCCCGGAGTGGTAGCTCCTAATAGGACCATATATATTGCTTTAATAGTACTAATCTGCGTACTTATACTCAACTAAATTACTTGAAATAGAACTGTTTTGATATTCAAACAGGGTACTTATGCTAAACTGAATTATTTGAAATGGAACTGTTTTCGACATTGAAACAGTACTGACGCAGAATTGAATTGTTTGAATTAGAACTCTTTGACTAAACTGAATCGTTTGAAATAAAAATGTTTTTGACAATTAAACCGTGTACTTAAGATAAACTGAATTGTTTGAAATAGAAGTGATTATTTGTATAAAAATGGATTTGGTATTAAATAACCTACAAAGGTTGATATGCCATAAAACCCAACCAACCAACCAACAAGAAAATATCTTTACAGATTCAGTCAGCAGAATAGAAAAATACATTTGTAGCTTAATGGGGCATTATGGAATAAAGTAAAGTTAGCGACCATAGTCGAGGGTGACCCGAAGGCTCCCTTTTCGATAGCTACTACACCAAGGTGTAGGGGAGGGCGCTACTCCATTCCCTGGATTGCTCCACTTTACCCTTGAACCGTACCTTATAATGCTGAGTGTTAAGCAAGGTGGTGTCAAGTTCCATTTTTAAAGTCTTTGGTATGACTCGACCTGGGATTGAACCCAGGTCTCCCGGGCCATTGGCGAACACTCTAACCGCTGGGCCAAACCCATTACGGAGCGGAGATGGGATCGATGTAATGTATCAGGGTCAAGTCTTGTTGAAATGAAACGACCCCGTGACCCTAAGTAAGCATGAGGCTACCCGCAGAAAAAAGGGGTAAACAAACTGGAAATGACCATGCACTTCCTGTTTCTGGGAAGTTGTGTAAACGATTCTAGAGAATTTCTCAGCCCAGAGATGGATATAAAAGTCCGTACTGTCTTGAGAGAGAGAGAGAGAGAGAGAGAGAGAGAGAGAGAGAGAGAGAGAGAGTTGCCTCCAGTCGGCAGAGTAAAGGAATTCCTGGCCTTTGTGTTGGAGTTGGGATTTTTAACCCGCTGAAGTCGAAAACAGACAACCAGCAGCGAGAAAGAATACCATAGATATCTCCACGTCGCCCCGGCATTTTCAGCACACACTTCGATAGCAGTTACGTTCCACATTATCTACATATAATAATATAATAACGACTCCTTCTCCCGAAAAAAAAAAAAACAAACCTCACCGGTGACATGGAAATGTTTTAGATGAAAAGAATATTTTATCTTTTGTTATAGAAGTAAGACCTATAATATTGGTGGATTCAAGTGACTCATGAAGCAGTACATGGGCAACTCAAAGATAATTAATCCATTAAAGTTTTCTTTTTCTCCAAAGTTATTTCAACCCAGACAACCTCGTGTAACTTTGTTTGTGATCAGTAAAATTAATTTCACTTTTCCTCTTGGATATGTGAGGCCATGCAGATCACTAGTGGAAGAATGTTAAATGAATAATTTAGAAGTAAAAGGCCACTGATTTCATTAAAATCAGAAAAGGAGATGAAGACTTTAAATTTTGATTAACTGAAATATCAAATTGTCCGGAAAGTAATATCGTATTCTCAAAAGAAAGATAAAAAGAGATGCAAATGTAATTAAATTAAATTTTATTGATCAATGATATAACCAGCCTCATTAGCAATTATAGTAGCCAGATACAAAGATAATTCTAACATTTTTGGCTAATAAAATTGGTTTTTCTAATGAAAATAAAAATAATGCATCTGAATTCTTTAAAAAATATATTTATGAATGTCTTGACACTAAAACAATACTGAACAAATAATCGTTCGATAAATTAGTTGATTTTAATGATATATCAACCCGTCATGGGTTATTTTATGCATAGAGATTAGAAAATTGCTTTCATTATACACTAACATTCACATTTTTTGGATCGTTGTTTCTTAAGAGTCTTTTGCACACAGTTTTATGGTTTCAAGTATTCCCATCTAATACTACTAATAATATGGTTTCAAGTATTCCTATCTAATAATAATTATTATACGATTTCAACTAAGTATTTCTATTTGATAATATTCATTTGTTTACACATTGTGTTTCAAGTAACTAATTATAATTCCTAGTAAACAAAATAAACATTCCAATTTAATTCAAATGAATTGAATGGTTAAAGCGATGGACTGCGGAATCGTAGTACGCGAGTTCGTACCCCAGTCGCGCTATTACGTTCACTTTCGGGCAAATACCCTTGGGAAAGGTATGAACCCCCTTATCCTCCCAGCTATGGGTTAAATAGTATCACTACTGTTCTTCTAGGAGAATGGCTTTGGCATTAAATAACCTAAAAAGAGTTGATATGCCATTAAACAAAGAAACCAACCAACCGAAACCATGAAATGATTTGTATAAACATATTGTGAGGTGTAAAGTATTCCTATGAAGTAATAACATGCACAATTAAATATTTCATCAATTATTCCAAGGGGGTGTCTTCGTGGTGTAATAGTTAAAACGATAGACTGCGGAATCATAGGACACGAGTTCGAACTCCAGTCGCGCTATTACGTTCACTTTCGGACAAAAACCCTTGGGAAAAGTATCAACCCCCTCTTACCTCCTAGCTATGGGTTAAATAGTACCCCTACTGTTCTTCTAGAAGGATGGCTTTGGCATTAAATAACCTTCAAAGATTGATATGCCATTAAGGAGACCGAAACCGAATTTCTTCCCATATAAAACAAATGATTGCTACTCAATTATATGGTTTAAAGTAACTGCTAGATGGGAACTATACAAGGTTGCTGCGGGTTTTTTGAATACATCTTGGAATCAGAACCCTACAAAACAGCAGCAGTACGGACACTTCCCTCCCATCTCGCAAACCATCCAAGATTAGAAAGATATGGTAGACACTGCTGGAGCAGTAAAGCCGAACTCAAAAGCGGCGTTCTCCCATGGACTCTTACACGTGGACACACCAATGTTGGTTGGCCAACAAAAACTTATTCATCAGCTACGTGCGAACACTGGGCGAACTTGGAGAGAGAGAGAAAGAGTAATCCTTACTGTCGGCATGCCTTAATAATGATCTAATAAAATAATTTCCAAACAAACTATTTGACCCAGAGATAGGGGGTGTTCTCGTGGCGTAATGCTTAAAACGATGGACTGCAGAATCGTAGTAAGCGAGTTCGTACTCCAGTCGCGCTATTATGTTCACTTTCAGGCAAATACACTTAGGAAAGGTATGAACCCCCTTATCCTCCCAGCTATGGGTTAAATAGTACCACTGCTGTTCTTCTAGGAGAATGGCTTTGGCATTGAATAACCTATAAAGGTTGATATGCCATTAAACAAAAAAAAACAAAAAACAAACCAAACCAGAGATAGGACCCTAACATTTTGGATAAGTAAAATATTATTCTCTTAAGTAAATGATCTTCATGAACAAATCTTATCGAAAATAAAACAGGTCCTGTTTATAAAACACGGTAAACAATCCGGGGACACAGCACAGATATTCATTTTTCATAAATTTTACTGATAACTGATTTCTCCAAAATTCTTACAGTAAGCGATAGCTAATATCTCGTCCAGTTAATACAATTGAAAATAAAGATATTCATTGATTGTTTCCTGAGGGTACTGTAATTCATGGTGAATAATTTCTGTTATGTTTCACCTGATATATGAAGTCTTCGTTTTGTGTTTTCCTGATCTGCTAATAGGCTATAATCACTAGTTCAGATGTTGAATTAAACAGAAACTGTGCCACCATTTCAATCTTGACTTGAACGACACAAGGAAAAACTACACAACCACAACCACAGAGAAATGGGTTATGTTTCCATAGTAACATCTTGTCAGATAACAGCGCAGAGCTATGTTTAAAATTTGTTATAGTGACTGGAAAGGTCTGACTACAACAGCAAAAAACAGCAATAAAAAACAAAAAAGTAAATAATAAAACAAAACTAACAATAAAATCTGGGTATATAAGGTATCCAGGGCTACTGGGTTAGTGGCAATAATGATATGTCACCTTTATCATAATTGGGCCGAAAAAGAGTCTTTTAATAAAAGGTTTGTTGGTGGCACGTCGAGTGTTTTCTTTTCATTTTTTAGTGTATATATATATATATATATATATATATACACTGGCTCATTGGTCAAGTGAGTAGGGTGTTCGCCAATGGTCCAGGAGACCTGGGTTCTATCCCAGGTTGCGTCATACCAAAGACTTTAAAAATGGTACTTGATACCTCCTTGCTTAACACTCAGCATTATAAGGTACGTATCAAGAGTAAAGTGTGTCGTTGTGTTCTGCATGCAGATGTATATGGATATGAGTTAGTATTGTTGGTCATGGTCATGGCTATAAGACTTGGTTACCAAAAAATTTTTATTCAACGAATGGACATACTAGATTATTAGTCCATTTTCGTCGCTTCTGTTATATAAATTATTTGAAAAAAACCTTCTTCAAGCTGTTGGCCAGTATTGTATTTGTTTAATGTTATAAAGATTTCCTTTTCATTTCTGACCTCCGTTTTGGTTATTTCTCATTCAATAAACTTTGGTTACAATATATATATATAGTAGGCATCATACAGTATTTGATGTTTATACAACAGCATTGCTTCTAACAAAGACTTCATCAGATGATGACTCTGGGTTCAGGCATGGTTTCGGGGCCGAATCATCATTACCACTAACCCAGAGCGCCCCAGCAGTATCTCACGACACCACCAGACTTTGTCAGATTGCTGTCGCTCTGTGGGATTGCCAGATCTACGCTGATGCCGTTAGAGCCTTATCTTGGATCTTTTCCATGTATTTTCTCTTGTCCGATTGAGGAAGTCCGAGATTAGTTAAGAAAACGGAGGTTGAGTTGGCAATAAAAACCTCTGCAGTCTTGAATCTCCCTGACTCTCTTTCGCCACTCGTCTCTATCGTCCATTGCTCCCAAGAGGTTTTCAATGCTACTTCCTGTATTGGCACAGAGCTGTTATATATAGGTTCTAGCTGGTCGTCCTACCTTTGTTCGTCCATGTGATAGGGTCCACAGGAGTATGTCACTTTTGGGTTCGTCCTTACTTTTCCAGCAGTGTATGGTTCGTCTAACTTCGATAGTTTTCATGATGGGTAGTACATTTTTGTGTAATTGCCGTCAAGCATTTTCGACACATTTAGTTAACGTCCATGTAGAGCATCCATATAGCAGTATCGACACAACCACAGCTTGGAAAAAACTGCGTTTTATTTTATCGGTCTGGTCTGACTTCCATATGACCGATAGCCTATCGAGAGCTGTCCATGCCTTTGCTAGTCGCGTGTTGACGTCTATCTCAGTTGATGATACACTGTTTTCTTGGTAGGTGAACTTGTCCACTAGTTTCAGTGAGTTACCATTTAGTGTGGAGATGTCGCCTCTTTGATTTATATTCCGTCTTGTCTGCGTTGACATGGAGAACTATGACGCCAGCTGCTCGTTCCAGACCATGCAGCAGGGTTTCAGCTTGGGTGGGTGTATTTGCCAGAAGCGCTATATCATCGGCGTAGTCCACGTCCTTAATTATTTGTGCGGGGTTTCTTCTGCTTCTTTCCTTTGCCAGCTTGAAACCGTTATCTTTCATTATATCTATATATATTCTAAATACGTAGTCTAGGAAGGTGATAAACAGGCATGGGCTAATATGTCTCCTTGCAGCACACCAGCTACAATGTCGAAGTAGTCTGTGTCTACATCCGGAGGGCAGCCTTTTACTTGTGTGTTTTTATATTGCATCATTATGGCTGTGATGGTTTCTTTGGGTAGGACGTTGGCGAAAATTATTTGCTCCATCTTCCCTCTGATAAATAAAATGCCTTGGAGAAGTCGACAAATAATATTGTTGCCTTAAGGTTTTTTGCATGTACACCTTCTAGCATTCGACGGATAGTCAAAAATTGTGATGTCGTGGATCGATTTCTCCGAAAGCCATTTTGGTTCTTTCTAAATATCTTCTCAATTTTGGGTTTTATACAGTTGCATAGTAGTGCATGGTAGATCTTGGTCACTATGGATGTAAGGGTTATACCTCGGTAGTTCTTGGCTATTCCAAGGTCACCCTTTTTATCGAAAGGGAAGATGCATCCTTTTTGTCCATCTAGTGTATTTTGTTTATATACGGCATTACTGTGTCGTAGCAGTATGTAGCCGAATTCCCTTGTCTTCCATACTTCTGGGGGTATTTCATCCTGCCCTACTGTTTTCCTATTTTTACTTTTTCTTAGTAATGAGTCGAGTTATTCATGTGTAAACTCTTCTAGTTTGATGTCAAATTGATTACAAATAATTCTCATGATTGGTTCATACGTAACTTTCGGAGGTTTTCCAAGTAAATTCTCGAAATGTTGTTTCCACAGGTGTATTCGTTTTTCTTGGCTGGTGGCTTTCAGTTTAGCTTTCGCGGTGCTCTTCCTTCTACTCGTTTCATTTACTGTCTGTTATGCTATCCAAGATTATCTATCTTCAAACGAGTCTCTAATCTGATTGATTTAGTTTTGTATGTATTCTGTTTGTTCTTTTAGGTATACTTTAGTTAATTCTATTTGTGTCTTCTTAAGTTTCAGGGCACTGATACTGGTTGTGTTCCTCCTATTGCATTTGCGTTTTCATGTCTCCAAACTTTTTTTTAACCACAAATACCTCCCACCGGACTCAAGGTTTAGCTCTTTGTTTAGTTGGTATGCATTCATTCTGATGCCGCCTCTAAATTCTCATATTCGTCATTCGGAGTTGGTGTTTCTGATATCTCTTAAAGTGCATCGAATTTGTTTCTTAGTGTTAACCTATATTTATCTGTAGTATCCCTGTTGTTAAGCAGGGACCAGTCATAATGTACGGTTGTTGGTGTCTTGGCCGCATTCCTTCGTAGGCTCGGTCGTATCTTTGCCGTGACAATTCAGTGATCGGACACACTCTTGAAAGAGAAATATACCTCGCAATTCAATGCGCTATTATTCCATTTCATATATATAAAGACATAGTCTATCTATGCTTCAGTATTATTTGCGTAGGTATATGTCCATAGTTTTTTTTCTGAAATTTAGTATTGAGGTATGTTAATCTATTTTCTGGCGTGAAATCTGTTAGATGTTCCTCATTTCTGTTGACGAGTTGTGTAGGTTGAATTTGTAGTTTACGTTTTGACCAATTTGGGCATTCATGTCTCCTCCGATGACAAGAAAGTTATGTTTCGGGATAATACGAACAAGGGTGGATAGCTCGTTATAAAAGGCTATGAGGTCAGTTTCTTCACTAACATTGGTAGGGCTGTAGCAGGAAATTACTGTTGCGCTGTGGTTGCCATTAAAAGTAGCTACTACCATCCTCGGTTGTATTTTCTCAATGCTATTTACTGATTTTAGGGTCCGTGGTCCTATAAGCATACCTATACCTCCTATCGTGTGATCGACAGTGTTTTTCTATGCAGATGCAGTGGCTAGCGCCCATCCTTTGCTGGTATCATATAATTTAATATTCTCGCTATAAATGTGTCTGTGTTCTTGTATGCATATTACATCTACGTTTTGATCTATAGCCGATGCAGTCAGCTCTGCTAGTTGTCTTATTCTATTTAAGGTTCTAACGTTGAATATCACTATTTGTATTGTGCGTTTGTATTTTAGTAATTTTTGTTTTAGTTTGTTGCTGATTTTTCGAACACTGGGGCCAGGGCTCCAAGCTCAGCAGGACGCGCCCTTTTTTACCCGCGTGAAGAGCGATGAGGTTTGGACAAGTAGTTCTAGAGTGAATCACGGTAATCTTTCGATGGCTGTTTTTATTCTCATCTATAGAAGCCACCCTGATAGATGAGCAGCAGTAGTTCACCGACCGAACTGTTTGATCCTGGCCGTTGTCTCGTGGGATTCGTTCGTCCAGAATCTGGTTAGGCATGGCGTTAACCTGTCATAAGGTTTTTCCACCATGCTGCTTCTCATGGCTTTCGGAAAAAAAATCCTTTCCTCTCCTGCCTGTATTGAGTTTTAACTTAGTACAAGTCCATAATGACTTTAAAAAAAAATTTAATCACATCTTATCAAAAAATGTTTCATTTGAGGAAGAGGGATTGAGTTACGGCACCAACCCTGTAATTAGAGAGGATCCTTGTCATAAGCATTCTTAGAACAGGTTTTTTTTTTTTTTTTTATCTCGGCTCATGCCTCCGAGTTTTGACACTGGTAAAATATATCTATCTACCTCAAACATAAATCATTTTTAAGAGACACATATGGATATATAAAGAAATAGGAAATATAAATGCATTAACTGTTTTAATGACGTCATTTCTTTATTCTTATAATAACTTGAAACCGGTTTGACGACCTTTGTCTCGAGTGAGGGTGTGTAGGTGTACAATCTAACGGTAAAAAGGAAATGAAGACCGTGAGAATGTGACAATGACGATCGGAAAGTATTTCTTTCAGAGGATCAATTGATGCATTGTGCCGATATGTAAATATTTCGAGACTCTTCACACGTTTCATGGCCTCACGCGATTGCTTTTGATACTAAAATATTGCTTTAGAAGAGTCTGTTACACGGTGGCCCTTTCACAGGTGAGAAGACGCACATTGACAACAGTTCCATCGTATGGTTGTCTAAATGGACATAAAAACTATATCTTTCGCTTCTTAAGTGGACAAGAAAAGTGTTAACTGTCATACTAAGAAGCAGCAACTATTAAAAGGAAAGTGATCAGATAATCCTGGAACATAATCTCCATATATGAAGTAAATTAAAAAAAATCTTAAATCGCAGCATATAGAGATTGTTCAAGATTTCTTACATTTCGCAATTTTGAAAATCATTAAGAAAATTTCAGTCGTTGTTAAAAACAGATATATAAAAAAATATATTCGATAATGTGCGAATTATTCAAAAAAATTCATTGAAGTTTTGAAAAAAAATATCAGTGTAGCTCTGATATTTTTTTTTCAAAACTTCAAAAGCTTCACTTTTTTGTAAATATTATATATATATATATATATATATATTTGATATTTACAAAAAAGTGTAGATCTGATTTTTAGTTTAAATAAAAAAAAACACTTGACGACTATATAAAATGTCTCCACCTTATCTGATTTAACTATCTCGGTCCTAATTGAAACAAGAGGAATATCTAGGATGGCAACAGTTGAGTTAATTAACAGACATATTAGGAATAAATGTAAATCATGTATGAGATAGCCATTAGTTAAACGATCTTAGTCTGTTTAGAAAATCACACCTGCCAAGTAGGAGGAACTACTACAAGAACGGAAAATTAGAAGGGACTGACCAGTTGATTAATTCCATTCCACATTAATTCCACATGTTAACCCCCTCTGCTCACGCCTATGAATGAAATAATTTGTAATTTGATTTCCACCTTATTCTTATTGCTACTTTTATTTTTTAAATTTTTAATTTTTTTATTTCCTGATTCTTATTTTTTATTTTATTTTTAATTACCTTATTTTATCTTCTGAATACGAGCTGAAACTCCACATTCGCTACTTTGCGACAGGAGGGAAGCATGTAAAGAGTAATCTGACGAGACGGAGAGTATAGCAATAATATTCTCCCCCGAAATAAATTTATTATGACGGCTTAACCGAGTTTGAGTCTCCATTTAATTGTACTATATATATATATATATATATATATATATATATATATATATATATATATATATATATATTAAGTAACAAAACAAAGAATATGTGTAACTAAGTGATATTTTAAAGTTTTTTTAGACTTTAATATAAAAGCCAGTGATATCCTTAACTGAGATAGGGCACCTCAGGTAGTGTAATGGTTAGCAATCTTGACTAGCAAACCTGTAAGAGTGAGTTCGAATCTCATTGGGTGCCTCATTCAATCGGCCTTGTGCCACATCGAAGCAACGAGCTTCGTAAGTTACGATATCCTTATCTGATGGTGTGGCTACAGTTCTAGAGATCTGACGAATGTGGAGTATTCCTTCATTGCCATTACTCCCAGTTCCATTCTGACTGAGTGGTAGTACCTGTTAGGGTCCAATCTACGAGGCAAGTAAATTTTATTAAAAATTATACATATTCAATAGGACTGTGGGATAAAGAAAAAATCCTTAAAAACTAAAAAATTAACTATCAAACGTTTTTTTGCAAGATAAAAATTGCTTGTAATCACCTTTAAGCAAAATTTTGAGATTTCTAAATTGGAGATATTTATATAAGTGAGAAACGCTTTTTCTTTTTATTTATAAAGAATGTCTTTTAAATAATCATTGATTGATTGATATAAAAATATGTGATTTATCTTAATTATTAAATTCCGGTATAATTTTAAAAATTGCAGTTGTATCAAGTGTTCATATTTCTAATGATTTTTCATTGTTAACCTTTTTAACAATGGAGAAACCTTTTAAACACAAACATCACCATTATCGAACAAAAATATTTTCATAAAATAATTACCAATTCTTTCTAATGGCTGAGTTGATTCACATTTCATTACCTTTTCGATGTAAGTTAATAGCTTTTTAGTCTCAACTGACAACCAAAAATATGTAATAATGCATATATATATATATATATATATATATATATATATATATATATATATATATATATAAACAAACGTTGGAAATAAAAGTAATGTGCTCAGATAGCAACAAGCAGAACAGTAAAAAACTAAAAATGATTACTCTTATTTCTATAACTAAATATTTAATGCGTCAATTAGCACAATCATCAGACAGAAGACTGGGTTCAACAATTTGTTGATTTTGTCGTTTTCCTGTCTTTTTTTGACGAACGATTGTGATGATTGGTACATGAAACGTTAAGTCAACAAAGATAAGAAAAATAAAGGGCGATATTTATTTTGAATATATATATAAAGCCAAAAATGATGAACTCGTGAAATTCTTTACCTGAAGTCTCATATTGAGCACACAATCATCAGACGGAAATATCTTTTCAAGTAATATTCTTCACCAGTTTATAATTAATCTTTTTTTTGGTTTTATACTAGTAAGTTGGTGACCAAAGTCTAGGGTGACCCGAAATGCTCTCTCTTCAATAGCTACTACAACGAGGTGTAGGGGAGGGCGCTATACGTGTACTGCAATAATATTATCGAGAACTTTTTTGAATATAAAAAATTAATTGTACATATATATATATATATATATATATATATATATATATATATATATATATGGTGCCTTCAATAAGTTTCCAGACTTTTTTTACAGGCATTTAAAATTGTCTTCGACTCTTGAACATTCACTATGTTATTGCTATACATCTTATGAGATGACTGACCAATTCTTATGATTTCACCTTCAAATGAACAGCTACAACAAGTGCATTTCAGACGGAGGAGATTACTTCGAAGGGAACTAGAGTTTCATGTGTGTACTATCAATAAAAGTGCCTATACGAAAAGTGTTCCCTGTACAAAGAAAGCCTGGAATCTTACTGAATGCACCACGTAAATAGAATTATTTGTGCTTGATAGAAATTCTTGAAACCATTTGTCTGTGAGCAAAAAATGATCTAAGGCTCATTTAAAAATGTGATGAACAAAATATGTTTACAAATATTTTTAATATATATGCATAAAGAGGGGTTGGCAGTGAATAATGTACAATGGCTGATATGCCATTAAATCCAATCAGACGACCTTTTAAGTAGATTCATTTTTTGGTTAAAAAATCATTTGCTTACATATGATACTAAACTTCTGAATTAACGAAACCTGTCCATCTGATTTTCCAAATTTATTTTTCAGATACACACACACACGCAATATATATATAATTTCTCCGCTTCGTTTGGTCATGCAGATGTGCGCCAGGATCAGTTGAAAAGTATGTGTTTCCGTGTGGGCCGAAAGGAAGTGTGAATTGGACGCATCTATAAAGGAGTGTACAAAAATTAAAATGCACACAGAAGGCTGAGTCAGGTCTTCTAATTTGGGTGCAATTTACTGAATAAGTTAAAATCTTTTGGGAATCTTCAGCTAGGGTGTCATTTTGTGAAAAAAAAGTTTATATGCGTCGTCTATTCTCCATATGCATTTGAAATCATGTCAAGTTTTTTAAATCAAAATTACTTTAAATAAATGGTCAATGAAAGTGTTTACCTGATTTATCTTGACGCATTACAGGGTCGAATAGAAAAAACTAAGGGCCAGGAAAATGTGTTTTAATTGTACTTCAAGTAGAAAAGTTATATTTCATACCTGCATCTCTTTGAAGATTTCTCGATTTTCATGTTGTGTTCTTTCGTAGGCTCATTTCTGTTCTTTCATTGTGTATCCACTCCATCCTTGTTACAGACTATTTGACCAAGATGGGCATCAAGACAGTTCCTCACCGTCCTTATAGTCCAGACCTTGCACCCTGTGACTTTTGGCTATTCCCTAAGCTCAGAGGCTGTCGTTATGAGACAATTGAGGAGACGGAAGAGGCTGTGACGTTCTTTTGACTGTTTAAACAGTCCTTTAGGAAAAATGATTTCTAAAACACTTTATTTTTTGGTGGGAACCTTTCTTTTATTAATTCTTTATCAGTAAATCATCTTCTTTTCTTCACATATCACCCGGGTCACGAATCTCAAGGAATTAGCTCTTTTGTACATAAAGGGAAAAATATGCGCACACTATTTTTATACATGTGTGCACTCTAAAGTTTCAGAACCAACAGAATAAATTTTAACTATTTTACCAAATTCGAGAACGCATTGGTCACCTGACTGACATTATCTAATCACAACGAAGTAGTTACAGTGATCTCAGGTTCATCCACCTGTTACTCACACCTTGTTGATTCAACGTCTCCAAGCGTAATTTTTTATTCACTTTTTCAATTTCTACACAACGTCTTAACTAACAGATAAAGCTGCTCTATTATTTAACAGTTGTGCCTGCATTAAAAATGAATATTGGAAATTTAAGATTTCATTCTATCTCGACTCAAGAATCAAGACTGAATATTAATCAAGAAAGTCCTAGCAAAATACCTACTAAGCCGAGAAAAGTCCAGTATATCAAAATAAGAATAAAAAGCAGAAAGTTCAGTGTTAGAATTTCAAATAAGATTTTAAAATTAGCTTTGAAAATCTTAGCTTTTACTTAGGCAAGAGCATTTACACTGGACATGAGAAAGAATATTCAGCTCTTTACCCACATATGCTACTATTTTCTTCACTGCCAAATCAGTCTCCACTGAACAACAGAATGGAACCTTATACCGAGTAATTCTAACAGAAACAGCACTCCCAGCGAATGAAGATATGGTTTTGTTTGAGTCTTTGTTAAGATAAAACAG
>OY757907.1:12043519-12048519 GCA_963585895.1 Sepioteuthis lessoniana | reverse complement strand
ATTTGATCGTAATACCAAATAATGAGATTAGAGGTCTTGATAGATATTTGATAAATCTGTTGCTAGTAAATTTGACGTCCACATTTTTGGGGAAGGTAACGAGAAACTGGATAGAAAAAGTAGTCATTAAGAGATTGATTGATTGATTTAACAGCATGCAAACCCGACTCGGGTGCCAAGAGGTTAGTGAATCACGTTCATTTTATGTTTAGATTTACACATTTTGTACAGTTATGTTGTTTATTTTAAACGCTGTTATAAGATATTTATTATTTCAATGTATTTATATTTTTTGTCTACTCACTGTCCAATCGAACATGAATAATTTTTCAGCATATCTATTTGACCTATAAATGCAACACAAATAGGGATATCAGTTTGAGTTTCAGTTGACATGGGAGTAATAGCTGTGAAGGTTGCTTAGCAGGGTTGAGTTTATTGCTTGGCGCCTAAGGCACCTCAAGATGGAAATACCAACGGAACCAAGTATTTTTGTAATAGCCACGCAGAATCTAAATTTGTACGTAACTCTTCACAATAAAATGTCCTTGTGTCAAATCCTGTCTTGGTCGCAAGTCTGTTAAATACCAGGAAGGAATACACCACCATTATATTTACAGAACTGAAGCAACGGCATCAGAAACAGTTTAGTGTTATGTTCATTACCCCCATTTTGGGGAGTTTTGTCCCTATGCAGGGGATATAGTCAGCATATTCTAAGTCCCATCGACAAGGTAGTCGTCTTAATTACTATGGAAATTCAAATATATAAAGGCACTATAAAAAATAATACGTATCAGTTTTAGAATAAAACATTTAAATAAAAACATTAATAGTAGCTATTATGTGGCGGGAACACTGAAAAATACCAGCGGAATACATTGTGCCTGTAAGCATAATGTTAGAAACATCTGGTTATGAATATAAAAAATCCGGTATAGATGTTTCTAGTCGTCCGACGTAAGAGATATTTAACAACTGTTATGCCATACCTATTTTAATATATGTACCGCCGAAGCTGATACCGTTTTCCCATACTATTCACTCGAATTGTCAGTTTGATCAGTAATTTCCAACGTGGGTTCTTAGGACCACAAATATTGGTTAGAGAAAATTTTTAAATGGGCTTGGAATTAGCGGAAGAAAAATAGGGTGGCTTTGAAATTATATATATATATATATATATAATTTCAAAGCCACCCTATTTTTCTATTGTGGATGACTATATATATATATATATATATATATATTCCCCTACCCCCGTAGGGTTGAGTTCTTTAGCGAATGAAGTAATCACGTTGCCATTAGCGTTTATTGCAAGGCTCTTCATATATGAATTGAACTCTCGGTAGCCGTTTAATGGATGTATGTAAACATTAGTAATTGTGATTCATAACCGTTTAAAATTTACTTTGCTGCTATTAGTTCCTCGTGGATGAGAGGTAGAGTCTTGGATTGGCGTTTTAGTCAACTGGGTTTCGATCCCATACGGGAAGCTAGTATGTCTAGCCACACTGATGAGTTCTGATAGAACGAAACAGATCTGTCTGTAGATGACTATATATATATATTGTCACTGACTTAAAATTATGAAAGTAAAATCCTCTCATTCTCGGCTCTTTGAAAAAGTTCCATTCTTACTTGATTTTCCTATTAGCTGGTGGGTTAAAGTAGGGTTTTCGGCTGCAAATGATCTATTTACAAAGAAACGGAATTTATTGTCGATTGAAAAAAGAAGAATTAAGCCTGAAGCTTAACCATCGAAGTTCAATTTGATGTGTTGACAGACACCAGGATAGTCATAGGTCAGGATTTATATTTTCTACTACATTTTTCTTTTGTAAATATTTTGTATTTTCTCTAACCCTAACCCTACCTGGAATATCTTTTTATACTTATGTGGGCCTGAAAATCTTTTCACCACAAAAATGAACCACAAAGAAGAAAATTTTGATCGTCACCCGGTCGTCCACCTTTAAAGCAATGTAAATAGCTATATGCATTTGTTTTTCAAATAATGTTCAAATATTCGTTCATAAAAAAATTCTTATTTTCATTTTTTCATTATCAAAATAAAAATCCGAGTATGTCAGGTAGTTCTACTAGTATCATAATAAAGTAACAAAAAGCAATATAAATTGTTCAGATTCCATCAGTGATAATTCTCTGTTTATGTTCGTCGCAAATTATCGCAGTAATTGATTCCTACAATTCATCAGCGCATGTAATAGAACTGCGTCGTTTAATTTTTATAATGTTTTGATTACGGAATGTCATTAACTTTTTTTATCAGGAAATTGAAATTTGTGATTCGAGATAAATATGGACTGGGTCGGTACATTGCAAAAATCAACATGTTTCATTCAAACAACCTTTGCATATTTTTAAAAATATTTCAATCTCCAAAAACTTAATAAAGAACAAAACTGACAGGAGACAACAGAAAATTTTGATAAAAATAATAAAAATAGAGAAACCAAGGAGAGATTAAATTGATGACAATTGCTAAAGATTTTTTTGTCAGTTGATAGAACGTGAAAAGAAAACATGAGGAAGGGAATTTATTTGCACTGAAGGTCGTGTCGACTCTGTTATCAAGGTAATTGAGAGAATACTCCAGGAAAAGTGATAAAAAGTTAATTATAACAGTCCAAAATTTCGGTTGAGCTCAGAATCGTTTAGATTTTATGAATAAACGAAAAAAAAAAAAATGGTATGAAATGAAGGAACAAAAGGATGAAAATTTGAGTTGCTAATAATGTGAGGAAAAACAACTTCAAGGATTTTCTAATAATAATCGCTAAAGTGATTAAGTGGGTATGGCTACGAAGAGGACATATGAAGAGAGAAAGTGAATACTTATAAATGTTGACAGAAAACAATTTGCTTAGATCCAATGGTATAAGGTCAAGTTATTTTGAAAGTCTGTGAAATAATCTGAGTTGACTGCCCTTGATAATGGTATATCCTCAGAACCAAATCCGTCAAATAATATGAAAATAAAAATCTAAAGGATTTTAAAATTTAAACGGATGACCTTATCCAGTTAAAAATTCCTGTTTACTCGTTGTGAAGAACATTTTTCATTGTACTTGTCTATTCCAGTTGACAACAGAATGAATTTGAATAGAAGAATTTTGGAAGAATATAAAAATTCTTACTAGAAGACTTAAAAATGCTTGTAAAACATGCAATTTAGAATTATACCCATTTTCATGGGAGTGCTTCTAAGAGTTACGTGCAATTTTTCAAAGAAATTGAATAGAATAGAAACCCTAAGGAGAATTCAGATTATATGGACAAAAGCATTCCTAAATTCTGTTAAAATACAGAAGAGTGTACTAAAGTAGAGATGTGCTGTCGCTTGATCTCCAGTGAGTTACAGAAATAAAAGTCCAGTAGTTATGAAGGCTAATTAAGAATACATAAAAAAACCCAGAGAAATCGCTGCAGCCAATAATAGAAACAGTAAAAACAACAGGGATAAAATGAAAAGCATAAATTATTATTAAATCGAGAAAAGAAAGGAAAATCAATTCTATAGACTTTTCAGGAGTCAAACAAAAAATGTGTACGAGATAATCTGGATATAGCTATACAGAGGAAACCTTAACAGAGAAACTTAATCAATATTAATAGCAGAAAAGAATATGTCAATTAGGATACATTACCTTTCCAGTTGATCACAGAGGTCAAGTAACGAAAACGACAAACTAGATTGCCAGATCTTGCTAAAAAGCTAAAAAAAACTTATGGAACATGAAGGTAACAGTTATAACAATCACAGGTAGAGCTCTCAAAACGATACTGAAGAGCCGAGAAAAAAATCTGGAAAACTAGAGAGCGAATTGAGACTGTCCAGACATCGGTACTACAGAGACTGATTAGATTACTGGAGTCTTAGAAAAATGAGGAGACGTTGTCACTGACTCCAGGGAAAGACCACCAGTTAAACCTGGGGTGAAAAACTCGTAAGAGGTGAAATAATAAAAAAAATAATCTTGGTCTAGATTAGGATGAAACGTTAATGTTATGAATTAGAAAACAAAAAAAAAACAGTTATCTTAGTGAATAGAAAAATACTTATAGAAATTCGGAATTCAAAAGTACCACTAAACCTTAGCCAGAAAACTCATTTTCGTCACCGTTAACAAGAAGATTGGTCAGTCCATGTAGTCATTCCTGAGAGATTGAACAATTGGAAAATTATAACTCCAGTGAAAAATCAAAATTGGTTTTCATACTTGCAAGGAGTGAGATAAGGATTTTACCCCCAAATAAGTAAAAATCTATTTAGTTAGCTGACTTATTTAAACTCATATGTATCCTAAGGCGAAAAACACAGGATTTATAAGGCGATTTATACTAAAAAATTGTATTCAGAGATACTCAAGACTTCTACGTAAAAATTGTCCCCGTTGTTCTTCCATAGAGAAATATGAAGAGAATCGAACTATAAACAAATCCTTAATTTTCCACATTTTACTAAATTTCTTCACGTATATATATATATATATATATAGAGAGAGAGATAGATAGATAGAGAGAGAGAGAGAAAGAGAGAGATAGAGAGAGAGTGTGAGAGAGAGAAAATGAGTGTGTGTGTGTGATCTATGAATTAATCATTAAGAAAACAGGAAATGTTATTCAGTTATTTAATAAAAAAGATAAAATGATTGAATTGTCGGTTGAGATTTTTTGAAATGAGCGATTTGTTGATTGTCTCTTGATATTGTAAAAATATAACGTGTTGCATTGTGTGACTTGGTGAGATGAATTCAAATGTGGTTGGCAAAGACAAAAGAATAAATATGTTGGGTGTGATTTTTAAAATAGCATCGTTTGAAAGTATAGACATCTGGGGAAGGTTGAAGATCAAGTTGTAAAACTAATAGAAAATAAGCAAATGATAGAGAAAAAAGACAATACATACTGAGAACACGATGCCATATATATGTGTGTCTGTTTATTATATATATATATATATATTCACATGCAAA
>OY757907.1:12021019-12041019 GCA_963585895.1 Sepioteuthis lessoniana | reverse complement strand
CCATTCAGTATTAACGGATATGCGAGATTAGCAAGCTAATCATCACAGCAAAATAGAATGCACACACACTAATACGCCATCAGTATATATATATATATATATATATATATATATATCTTCAGAGGTCGTTGAAAAATTTTAACCCTCACCCAGAATAAAGAGCCTTAGTTGATCATTTTCCTTGTAGCAACACACTACCATCTTTTATAAAACTAGAAAAACTAATTCAGATTTGTCTTAATTGCCATGCTGAATGGTGTGCAAGAAATCTGAAAATGGTTAAAATTGAAACTCAAGCAGTCAAATATCTACATAAGAAGGTATATTACCTCTAGGGAAGTCCGTGAAGAAATGGTACAGACACTTGTTGAGGATTCTCCTTCTTACGTAACTGTAAAAGGTGGACTTCGTAATTCAAGCAGGGCCGAAACAGCACAAAAGATGACCCTCGAGTAAGTCGTCCTAAAACCTCAACCACTGGTCAATAAACTAATGCCATTCAAGTATGATTTTAGATGTCTTACTGTTCAGCAGTTAGCCAAGTCCATGGGCATAAGTTTTCGTTTAGCTCGCACTGTTTTATCTAAGATCTTGAAGAGGAGCAAGCTTTCTGCGGGTCACGATATTGCATTTACTTTTGGACTAATACCCTTGGGAAATGTATGAACCCAATTTCCCAGCTATGGGTAAATTAATACCACTGTTGTCCTCATGTAAGGATAGCTTTAGCATTAAATAACCCACGAATGCTGAAATGCCGTTAAAAGAAGTACACTTGAAGGACATATGCTGGTTGGATTTCCTAACCCAATGAGACAAGCTTTCAAGAATAAAGAAAGCGAGTTCAAGTCTTGCTAAGTCTTTTTTTCCTCGTCAAGCAACTTTATTAACTTGTCGGGAAGTGTAAAAAGGCAATGATTCATCTAAGGAAATAATTCGGGCAATTTAAGACTTGAATCAGTGTAATTAAGCTAATTTATTTACCATTTATTTTTAATCAAAGTCGAAATTACTAATAATAACAATATGTTTATAATGTTTAAGGGTGTGGCGTCTGAGATCAAAATGCCATTTAAAACTTTCTATCACATTTGTGGAATTTGTTGTTAGAGTCAATAAGATTTATTTTGATTACTGTTAATCAGTATGAGATTTATATGTTTATTTAGCTAAATCTGACACAAGGCCGCAATTTCAGCACGCAAAGTCTTACAAAATCAAACTCATTGTATGAGCAGTTATGCTAGCCATTGAGTCACGTTTAGGTAATTTAGTTTATCACAAGGTCATAGAGAGAGAAAAACACTCCAAGATTTTACCACATTCTTTCTATTGTCCAGTCGGCTGGGGCTGTAGAATACACTGACTGCACCTCTGGAGAGGGGTAAGACCCCCATGAGTGTCCTGGATATGACATTAAACCGCCGGATAGTAAGGTACCAGTAATGCTAGGGCTTTAGGGAATGCGGAGCACCCCTTAATTGCCATTGCTCCCAGGTCCACTCTGGTCTGGCGTGGTAGCACCTGATAGGGCCCTATCTATGGGTTAAATAGAACTAACGGCATATTTATGCTAAACTGAATTGTTTGACAAAACTGGATAGCTTGAAATAGAAAAGATTTTGACAATTAAACTGTACTTACATTTAAACAGCGTGTTTATGCTAAACTGAATTATTTGAAATGGAACTGTTTTTTTTTAATTGAAACTGTATTTACACTAAACTGAATTGTTTAACATAGAACTGTTTTGACATTTAACTGCGTGTAAAGAAATTCTGTACTTATACTAAACTGAATTAGCTGAATTAGAACTGCTTGACTAAACTGAATAGCTTGAAATAGAAATGTTTTTCACTATTAAACTGTGCTTTCATTTAAACTGTGTGATTATGCTAAACTGAATTGTTTGAAATAGAACTGATTATTTACATAAAAATTATTTGGCATTAAATAACCTACAAAGGTTGATATGCAATAAAACCAACCAACCAACCAACCAACCATTCTTTCTAAATTGATATTTTCAGTGTCGATTAATGATTGATTTTAACGCATATCAACCCGTATATATTTCATGTATGGAGATTTGGGAATCGCATACATATCTATATATTTATATGCAGTTATTGTTTTAGAGTTTTTGTACACGGTCTTATCCAGTACTAATAATTCTTAAACAGATCTATTTCAATCATAGATTGGACCCTAATTGTTATAACCACTTCCGATAGGTGGGTCTGGGAGTAATGGCAATGAAGGAGTATGCTCCTCTCATCTGATATTTAACCTCCCCACCAGATGCTCTCCTTTTTAGAGGATCTTATCCATCTGCTGGAGATACAGTCAATATATTCTTAGCCAAATTAACGGAACAGTCGGAAACTGAAAGCATAAACTTATGTCTCGTAAGGGCGATTCCATTAAGAGTTGTAGTTAACAAGCTAAACTCACAAATCCTTTAAAATTGAGCAGTGATTCCGATAAGCACAAGATCCCTTTTACATTTCGTATTTGCCAAAGTTAATGTTCGCTTAGCTTGATACTTGTTATAAAGGTTAGCGGACTCGTCAAGTAGATCACGGCTTGCGAGTTTGGATCATCGTGGTTCTGCCATATTTTTGGCATTGCTTGGTCTTGCTTAATGGCATATCAACTCTCGTGGGTCATTTAATGCCAATGCCATCCTTGTAAAAATGTAGTAGTAGTATTTATGAAAAGTATGAACCGCCGCATCCCCTCATGGTTAGGGGTTATTCAGGGTTCATGCCTTTCCTTAGGGTATTAGTCCTATAGTAATTGTGAAACTAGAATTTCATGTTAGCCACAAGACATCCCTATTTTTAGCATTGTTCAGACTAACCAAACCTTATTAAACGAAAATGAATGTCTCATAAGCGAGTAGTCATGAGCTGGATTCTGATTGCAAGTGAACAGTATTAGATTTAAGTTTTTCAATGAATTTGACTTGATTCAATTCGCTCCGAAACATCGGTCACCATTCAATTATCGAAGATAACCATAGATGAGCCTGCTCACAGCTTCGATGAGTGACCAAAATACCAGTTTGTGTAAGTAACCTGAAACCTGTTTATTAAACTAAGCAAAAGTTTAGTAATTAACTTGGGTGTCCCCTATAGATGGACTCGTCCTCATGTAACATATGCCAACTAAACTCTCTTCTGCGCAGTCTCTGACTCGGAAGAGTTTCAGGAAGCCGTTACCAAGAGCGGTAATATTCCTGATTGTTAAGCTGAGGAGGGGTTCTTCCAGCTATCGTTTGTGTAGGTAGTATTTTCCTTCAACATATTTCTTATCCCTTATTTCTGTGTTGTGTCATCATTTGAACCTCCCCTTGACCATAACACTTTATCAGTTACTTTTCATTGTGTTCAAAAAAATCCTGTTGTACTAAAGCATGAAAAATGACTTAGTGGCTGAGGTAGTAGAGTATTTCCTTCCGGTGCCATAATTCAGCTTTGTAATTCAGAAATTAGAATACAGTTTTTCTGGATAAGCAGGCCCTTCCTATTTGATAGATTGGCGCAATATAATCTTTCTATATTTTGTTATTCTGTCTCGTGTCAGACTAAGATAAGTTGTCTTTATCATCACATTGGAAACTGGTCTATATATAATTTCATCACGAGTTCAAATCCTGGACGAGGCTGATTGCATTTCACATAGCACTAATACTCTTGGGAAAGGTATGAATCCAATTATTCTTCCTCCAGCTATGGGTAAATAGTAGGGCAGACTGGTTTCTTCAGCCTGAGTGAGGCAGGTAGTCTAGGAGAAACAAAACGCTAAATTCAAACCTATTAAACTCCTCTTATAAATTGACCTTGTGTCATATCCTACCCGAGCGGAGGGGTTGGTAAATATGGATAGATAATTTCATCACCTTGCAACTATTGGTACATCACAAAATAACGTAATTCATGAATAAGATATTGAACAGTTTTTGATGTGGTGACAAGGACAAAATTAGATTTTACGATCGGAGTATATGAAGGGTGGTTTTAATTTTCATAACTTTGTTGCGGGAAATATGAAGTCGATCGGAGATATTTCACACATCCCGCCATTTCTTATATAAAGGAACTTATATTTGAGAAATTTTCACACATAAGTATTACATATCTGGCGGAAAAGGAAAGAGATAGAGAGGATGATATATGCACGCATATGTATATATATATATATAAGTTGATAGATCGGTAGATTGTAAATACTGATTAAAGATATCTCTATGCTCCATTATTGAAATAATATTCACTTTCATCAATTCATTCATGATGTCTATTCTTTACAGGGGTGCGCTTATAACGTAACAGTTATCGTCGTAGGAAGTGGGTTTAACTTCCAGGGTTCGAAACCTGAACAAAGCTGTTTGTATTTCACAAAACCTTGTAAAAGGTATGAATCCAACAATTTTCTCTTCAGACACTGATAAACGGTAGGATATACTATGCTCTTTAACATTTTTATGGTAACTTGTCTAGGAGAAAAAAAACTCTGATATTAAACTTGTGGGAAACCTGGAGAGGAATGAGTGACATCAGATTATTCGGGTCCAAGACCCACTACATGATTAGCGCCCCCACAACGATACCAGGTTATGGGGGGACCAGTGAAGTGATAAAGATTATATGTTTATGAAATTATAGAAGGCAACAAAATATGGGTCTCACCAATGGCACACTTCCATTTATATGAGAGTACCTCTTAAAATTGATATTCTTATTACATTCTAAGCCCGCCTTCTCGATGTTTCCTGTCTTGGCTGAAAGCACATGATGACACAAATGCAATTTACGACTTGCTACAACTTATAAACAACAAATCATTATCATTAGGAAAGAGGCATATTCAATTGTGTTTTCTATAACGTTGAGAAGATAATTAAAATTCCAAAACACGTTGGAACTCTTTTTGGCCCGCCCCGTTGGTTGTCCTGGATGGGACAATGAAATGCATCTGATGGTTAGGGGAGGGATCAGGAGAGTGTGGAGTAGGTCTTTATTGCCATTAATCCCAGGTCCACTGATCTAGACTGGTTGTACCTGTCAAGGTCAAATGGAATCGTTTGAAAATTCTTTGTATAAGACAGGAATGTTTGATATATAACTACATCTTTTACATTGAAAATAATTACTAACTGCTATAATTGTTTAGTAAGTATTATTATTAGTCACTTGAAAACATATAACAGTGTGTAAACAAATGACTAAATGAAAATAATTAATTGGAAGAATATACTTATTAGTATTTGATAGGAATACTTAAAAACATACAAATGTATGAAAATTATGTGTATTTGATAGAAGCACTTGATCTATAACCATGGCAAAAAAAATTGACAATTAAACCGTGTACTCATGCTAAACTGAATTGTTTTAAATAGAACTGATTATTTACATAAAAATGGATTTGGCGTTAAATAACGTACAAAGGTAGATATGCCATAAAACCCAACCAACCAACCAAACAAAAAATCTTAAGAAAAGACAGCGAAAAAATGTAAATATAAACGTGAAATGTATGCAATTTCCTAACCATTAGGCATAAAATAACCCGATACAGGTTGACATACCATTAAAATCAATCAATTTTTGGTGTTTCTAACGGTATCCTGTAAAAATTAGTCTTTTTCATATGGATTAGTAAAAGTAATGTAAAGTTGGCGACTGTAGTCAAGGGCGACAGAACGCTCCCTTTTCAATAGCTACTACACCGATGTGTTGGGGAAAGCGCTACTCCTTTCCCCGTATTGCTCCACTTTGCCCTTGATACGTACCTTATATTGCTGAGTGTTAAGTAAGGAGGTATCAAGTACCATCTTTAAAGTCTTTGGTATGACGCGACCAGGGATTGAACCCAGGTCTCCCGGACTATTTTAGCAACTAAAAAAGACCATTGAATGATTGAGTCGAAACATGTGCAACCACTAGCGGTATAAAGAATGAATTCAGATATCAGAAGAAATGTTAGAATTGGTCCAAGTTAATTCACTCATTGGTAACTCTAGAAAATCACATTCTTTAAGAGAGAGAGAGAGAGAGAGATAGAGAGAGAGAGAGAGAGAGAGAGAGAGAAAGTGAAAGTGAAAGAGAGAGAGAGTGAAAGTGAAAGAGAGAGAGAGACGAGAGAGAGAGAGAGAGAGAGAGAGTAGCTTTATTTATCTTTAGAGATACGTTTACGTTTTTATGGTAAAATAAATGAAAGAAATAGATTAATTGTTCGATTGCTGAAAATCCATCGGTTGGTTTGGGTAAAGGAAAAGAAATGGTATTCTTAGAACGACCGGTCAAAATACGAACAGTATGAGAGAATAATGGAACATGGGAATGGTAGTATGATGGATTGATGGGCTCTCAGATATTTTATAATTCTCATTATAATTGTTTTTGATGTTTGAAAATCGTTTACAAAAGACTTCCTATCTATCTATCTATCTATCTATCCCCTCCGCTCGGGCAGAATATGACACAAGGTCAATTTTTAAGCGGAGTTTAATAGGTTTGAATTCAGATTTTTCCTTCTCCTAGACTAGTTGTCTCACCAACGCTGAAGAAATCAGTCTGCCCTACTATTTACCCATAGATGGAGGGAGAATAATTCGATTCATACCTTCCCAAGGGTATTAGTGCTATGTGAAATGCAATCAGTCTCGTCCAGGATTTGAACTCGTGTCGCCGTGTCCATTTCCTACGATGGTAACCATTACACCACGAGCACATCTATCTATCTATCTATCCTCTCATATTATATATCATTAAGTCATGATGATTGTATGGAGATCTAATTCTTTAGCCTTTTGCCCCTATCATCCATCGCTTTTGGTAGATCTCTAAGTTAACATCCAGTGTTTACAATGTGCTAAGGTAAGATTTTATGGCTAGGTCAACACAGCCATGTGTAGAAGTCCATAAAAAACGTTACTCGTGAGTTCCTCCTCACGTCTTCTGTTGTGCCCCACATATCTTGTTTGTCTTTATTGGATGGTTTGTTAGATGGGAGATAAGTGGCAGTACAATTGCTGTTTTGTGGGGTGTTGCTTCCTGGACTTGTTCAAAACAGTATGTGACATTCTTGTGTAGATCCTATCTAACTTTTTATCCAGGCGTTTCATAAGCGTCAAGATGGTGCATCCATACTGTAGTATTGACACTGACACAGCTTCGAGAGATCAGGTTTTCATATCATCGATAACCTCTCAATAGTAGTTCACATCTTTGCTAGGCGTATATTAACATCATTTTCAGTAGATAAGATATTGCTACCATGAAGCAAAACGTTTTTCCGAGATTCCTCCACAGCATTTGTTTCTATAGACATAGAAGAGAGGGAACAAATACAAATAGCCTATGGTATCCTCCAAAGAAACTTTTATCGCTCTAATGCTGCTCTATAAAACGCAAAAATGATATTTTGCTCACTTCATCGAGACACCGCTGAAGTCTTGCAAAGAGATTAGCACCATATGTGTTTTTTCAAAATGCTTCGACTATGAACTTCAAACATCAATAAATCTAATAAACGAAAATGGTTTTCTACGAAAAAGCAAGTAGCAGACGATATCCCAGAATGCGCAGATGATCAAGCGCTTTTCTAAAATACACCTGCCCAAGGCGAATTCCTACTGCATAGCCTGGAGCAAACAGCAAGAGGCATTGGCTTCTACGGGAATGTAAATAAAGTTAATCTCTTAAACAAAATGAAGCCTCTAGAATCATTTGACCAGTTCATATATATGAATATATCTACCTGTATTCCTTTCTCTCTCTCTCTCTCTCTCTATATATATATATATATATGTATATATGTCAGATTGTTCTTATCTTTGCTGCAATAAGCATGTAAATAAAAAAATAATTTATTTTACTAAACACATTTATTTTTTATTCTTCCATGTCAATACACTTGATTCAGAGGTGAATATTAATGGTTTTCAACGCCCTTATCTCTCACAGAAATAGGTTAATCAGAGGTTGGCAAACTGCGACCCGCTGCTGTTTTGTACGGCCCGCGGGAGCCTCAAAAATAAACACTGGCATTTGAATCAAGACAAAATTCTTTAGATTTTAAAAGATGCAGCCCTTTGATAAATCAGAACTCAGTGATCCGGCCTTCCCACCAAAACGTTTGTCCATCCTTGGATTAAATAGTAAAACTATTGTTCTTCTACAAGAATGGTTTCAGTATTAAATAACCCACGAAGGTTTATATGTCATTAAACAAAGAAACAAGTATATTAACCATAGATATAGCAATATACAGTAAAAAATTTCTACTAATAATTACGTGTCAGGCAAAAAACTTATTGATTTACTTGTTTATATCTCTGCATCTGTTTCACTTCTTATCAAATATTCCCCCCCAGGTCTCGACTCGTACGTATTTGGCTTTGGTAGTTAGTTGTTGATGCTATTTCTTTGTAATTCTAAGAACTACAAAAATAATTCAAGGCTTGTGAGTTTTGATTTTGATTAGAGAAATTCTTTAAATGTTGAAAAATTAAAAAAAAGTCATCTAGATGCTTGAAAAATGGTAATCATCTCTTGCGCTAATGCAAACTTTACAATGTAATAAAATCTACATCTTCAACTGATTCATTTTAAATAATATCATTATTAAACATTGCTGTAGGCGTTAACATAACATTCTATTCACTAAAATCAACGCGATTTCCTTGAATTTTGAATGCACTGACTGCTTGTCTACTTTGCCGTGGGATTATGCAACTATCTGTGCGTTCAAAACGTTGGTGAATATGATATTTTACCTTTTTTCCGTATCCACCCATTGTCCAAATAATCTTCTGTGTAACAGTAGAAGCTTTTCTGTATCTAAGTGTACGTTTGATTTGTTTGTGTATTTCATGGCATATCAACTTTTGCTAAATCCATTTTTTAAACAAATATACTGCTCTATTTCAAACAATTCAGTTTAGCATAAGTACACAGTTTAATTATAAAAAACATTTCTATTTCAAGCTATTCAGGTTAGTTAAACAGTTCTAATTCAAACAATTCAGTTTAGTATAAGTATAGGTTATGTTTACACACAGTTAAATGTATAGGTTATGTTTACACACAGTTCAATTTCTAACTATTCAGTTTAGTGTAAGTACAGTTTCATTGTCAAAAGCAGTTCTATTTCAAACAATTCAGTTTAGCAGGAGTACGCAGATTACATTTCAAAATGTTTATATTTCAATCAAATCAGTACCTATAAATAAGGCCCAATCAGGTGTTACCACGCCGGGCCAGAGTGGACCTGGGAGCGATGGCAATGAAGGGGTACTCTGCACTCCTCCAAATTCCAGGATTATTGGATCCTCACCATCAGATTGCTTAGTGCCATATATAGGACACTCATTGGGGTAGTATTACCCCTCTTCAGAGATACAGTCGGTGTATTTTATAGCCTCAGGCCGACTGGGCTAGTTCGTATACGTTGTTAAGTTTAATAATGCATATGCGTGTAGGAACGAGCATGTCTATTTAAGTATGTATGCGTTTAAGATGGATTGATCTTAATGGCGTACCAACACGTCTTGGGTTATTTTATGAGTTAAGGTTAGGAAATCACATTCATTGTACATTGATATTTACATTTTTTAAGTAATGTTTTTTAAGAGTTTTTTGTTCAAGTAATTTTTAAACATATCAAATTGATTTATAGATGGGAGCCTAACAGGACTACTAATTCAAGCGAACACAGGAGTAATAGTTATGAAAGGGTACTCCTCACTTCACAAAGCTCCAGAACTGAAGCTTCATCATGCTGTTTTGTGTGACAATTGGACACCTAATTTTTTTTCAGGGGGAAGGGATGTCTTATCCCTCAGTAGAAGATATAGTTAGAGTGATTGTGCTCAAATACTGGCCAGTAGAGCAAGATAAAACCTAAAAAAAAACTAATCTCACCTCCTCATGTCGGCGTCCATGCTTAAAATTTTATATATTTGAAAAATATGATTGTCAGACGAAACACAATAGTCTCTCTCTCCCTCTCTCTCTATATATATATGATTATTGACTAAGCTTAGTTAAGACAAGGTCGGAAATATTGAGTACCACGTTGGAATCGAAATCACTTTTAAAGTTTGTTAGCCTTACTCGCCAATTACTACACCAAGAGATGCTATATATATATATATATATACCCTATCATTTATATCTGTGAAAGACTTAAAAGGAATATTCCAAAAAGAGTGTTCAATGCACGGCTAATTTATATATATAACTTATATTGACCAAAATATATCCTGAATGAACCTTACATAAGGTGAAATATATTCCTCGATGTTAACTTTCAAAAAGAAACAAATTTCTGTTCAAATCCATCTGAAATCCCGTTAAAAAGCAGATGAAATAAATTTATAATGGAATATATCAATTAATTTTCATTTTTTTTTCAATGATATATATATATATATATATATATATATATATATATATATATATATATATATAAGAGAGAGGGAGACTGCTATTGCAAAAGCTTCCAACATAATTTTTTTTGCACATTTCTGATATCATAGAAGTATCTTTGAGTCATACTCATGACATTGTTTTTACAATAAGTCAATCCTAGTGCCTCATTTGGAAGTCTTAGAAAAAAAAGTTAGAAAAATAGGGTGTACATAAAGTCTCAAAATCAAATATCGATCTGACATTGAATACTTGCCTCTCTCTTCGATTTATTTGGAAAATTCGAATACATATGTATTGTGGGTATATCAAGGCCAACCATCAATATCTCAACCCAAGTCAATGTTTCCTAACTTTCCTATAACACAAAAGCTCTTCTAAAATATTTAGATGCTAACTGCTGGCACATCCTACATTTCTACCCTTTTATAATCAAGATAACAGAAGAAAGATCAAAACGAGGCTAGACTGCTGAGAGTACGCACCCAATAACAAACGATAATTAATTTTGATATATATTTAATTGCATTTGAGAAATTCGCTAATTGAAATAAAAGGCAGCAAGTAAAATTACATATCAACATTTTTTCTTTATTGTTTGAACCCCAAAGGCAAATAACGTCATGTACGCAGGATTTGCATTATTTAACAAATTCACCTAAGTTGGCTAATTCGAAAAGTTTTAATTTTAAAACTTATCTCAATTTCGTTAAACAACAATTTTGTACTAGTTAAGTAATTATTGATAATAAGTAAATATCTATTAAAAAAGCAAATCTTCATTAAAAACAAAAAATGCGGTTGTTTCTGAATAGATCAACATTAAAGATCAGGTTGATCTAATTTATTTATAGATTATTCAACGCCGAAATTTGATTCAATTCTAAAATGATTCATTATAATCAAAATTTTGAAACGCAGTTTCTTCCAGGCAGCGGTCGTATCGATACTGCTATATGGATGCACTACATGGACTCTAACAAAACGGCTGGAGAAGAAGCTAGACGGCAATTACACAAGAATGCTGCGAGCAATCTTGAACAAGTCCTGGCGGCAACACCCCACAAGACACCAACTGTACGGCCACCTGCCTCCTATCACGAAAACTATTCAAGTTAGACGAACCAGACATGCAGGACACTGCTGGAGAAGCAGGGACGAGCTCATAAGTGATGTACTCTTATGGACCCCCACACATGGCCGTGCAAAAGCAGGACGACCAGCACGAACGTACATTCAGCAACTATGTGAGGATACGGGATGTTGTCCCAAAGACCTGCCTGAGGCGATGAACGATAGGGAAAAGTGGCGAGAGAGGGTCAGGGATATCCGTGCTACCAGCACGACATGATGATGATGATGATGATGATAATCAAAATTATATTTCAATGTTCTATGACATTTTCTAAAATTTACACCAATATTTCAATAATCATTTCTTTCCATACAGATATAATGGATAGAAAAAGATCCGTTGAAAAGTGAATCATATTCGATTGGATCATGTAGTAAAAACCTTTTGAGAAACAGCTTCACAAATGTGAAAATATGAACATGCAATGAACGCGATTCCATTAAGCCTTGGCAGAAAATAACCCAAGACTTGTTGAAATGCCGTTAAAATCAATCGATACAATTAGATATCAAGTATTCCTATCTAACACAAATAATTTTCACAATTATATGGTATTTTATATTTGTTATGTAGAGAGTGTTGAACTTATTTTTGAAATCGCATTTTTGGAAGGATAGCAATTTGAAAAACGATTTTGCAAGTATGTTGAAATATTGGATAACATGGAATAGCATATATGTTTCATAACTCGAGGTCATTCCTTTCTTGGTTTGGCCAAGAACTCTACATCGATCTCTAGTAAAAATGTTTATCTGTATTGGACTAACAACATTTACTCACTGGACCAAGTCACAGAATATCCAGTCTGGGTTCGCATATTCAGAATGAGTCACCGTGGCGTTATGGTTAAAGTACAGGACTGCAGCCTTGGAGTAAGCGAATTCGAACGCTGTTTGTGCTATGACGTTGACTTTCGAATTTATAACCTTGGCAAATGCATGAACATCCTTATTCACTGCAAAGATATACGTGGAGTATTCGATAAGTTTCCAGACTTTTGTACAGGCATTTAAAATTGTCGTAGACTCTTGAAAATTCACTATGTTATTACTATATGTCTTATGAGATGACTGACCTACAGCAGGAATTAGAATACACCCTACTAAAACCTGATTGTCACAGCTGGTGAATTTCAAAAATGCAATCTGGACGTGAGGACACGTTAGAAGAACGATATGCAATAAAATTCTGTTTTAAACTTGGAAAATAATGCCACAGAAATGTATGGAATGCTTCAGACTGCTTTTCGACAATCTTGAATCGAGCATGAGTTTTTGAGTCGTATACGAAATTCAAGGAAAGCAGGGAGTGTGTGAGGGATGATGAAAGGTGTGGCAGGAGTAAGGAAGTCAATACACCAGAGTTGATTGGTCAAAGGGTTAGGGTAACTATGTTGAGGTTTTAAGGGAGTTCAGGAAGAGATTCATTCGGAAGAGGTCAGCACTCTTCAAATCGGGTCAGTGGCATTTCCACCTGGACAATGCACCAGTCCACAACTCCATCCTTGTCACGGACTATTTGACCAAGATGGGCATCAAGACAGTTCCTCACCCTTCCTATAGTCCAGACCTTGCTCTCTGTGACTTTTGCTTATTCCCTAAGCTCAGAGGCTATCGTTATGAGACAATTGAGGAGATGAAAGAGGCTGTGACGAAGCTCATTGACACGCTCACACAAGAGAACTTCGATGGGGCCTTCCAGAAGTTATTGGAACGGTACAACAAGTGCATTGCAGCCGGAGGAGATTACTTCGAAGGGGACGAGAGTTTCATGTGTGTACTATCAATAAAAGTGCCCATACGAAAAAAGTCTGGAAACCTATTTAATGATCCTCGTATATATATTTCAAACCTCGTAGGCTTCTCATCAGAAAAGTTATTCAGCGTCTCTTGATATTCAATTTCACTTCGAAATACTGAAATTGTATATCAGTATCAAGTGACACTTACAGAACGGAGTTCCTCAACTCTCTTTAGTCATTGATCCCTATCATTCATCGCACTTGGCAGATCTTCTGGATAGCATACTGTGTCCGTACCGAGCTGATGTAAGAATTTCCTTGTTGGTCAACCAACACTGCTACGTTCATGCGTAGGAATTCATAAGACAACTTCGCTCATGAATCCGTCCTTAATTCTGCTGCAGTGTCCAACATGTCTAGTTTGTCTTGGATAGTTTGAAAGATGGCAGGTAAGAGGCAAAACAGATACTGTTGTGTCGGGTGTTGCTTTCAGGATTCATTTACAATGTTATATAGTCATCTACAGCGACACAACGATAAAGACGCAGGAAGGAAAACGCATGATAAAGACGCAGGAAGGACTTCTTTAGAAAAATATTCACCTCTCACTTTATTGCAAGGGTTTGAAAGGGTTGCTGGAGACCGAACGTAAACTTCATATTTTGACCCCACTGTTATGACCGTCACGTTGTGTCTTTATTGTTCTCCTGATGTTGAGGTCTACTCCATCGGGGCTTTCCGAGGGCCCCCTCGGTCTGGTGTGGCCTTCCCTACCACATCTCGTCTCTAACCCTCTGGGAGTCTACTGGCAACTGCTCTGGGACCCAAACTCAACTGAGTTAAATAATAACTCAACGCCCACACGATCGCCTACTGGATCTTTGAAATCGAATGTTTAATCGTCATCAAGCGGAAATAACTGTCATGCAGTTCAGAGGTTACTCTCTTCCGGTGCATGACTGTAATGGCACAATGGGACCTTCACCTTCTCCCATATCATAAGCCTTAATCTGCCCACGCGATCTCTTTCGATTACTGGCCATTGGAATGTCACTTCCTTCCGGTGTATTACCTTGGAATAGTATTTTTGGGCCGGGTCGAAGGTCAAAATATAACAAAGACAGCACACAACATTCTTGCGTAGTTGCTATCAAACATTTTCTGTATATGTTTAGTTAGTGTCCATGTCGTGCATCCATGTAGTAGTATGGACACGGATACAGCTTGGAAGAAATCCCGTTTTATTTCATCAAGTAGATTAGATTTCCATATGATCGATAGCCTGGCAATAGCACTTCACGTCATCGCTTTGCGTATGTTGACATACATCATTTTCAGTAAATATTACTCCTTTTTGGTTTAAAACACCTGTAATAGCATATTTTTAATGTTTTGAATGGGTACGATAATTATGCGTACATTAATCCTTTTCATTATAGAAGTGTAAATCCGTTCGCCGGATGAAGACGTAGACTACTTCGACATTGTAGCAGGTGTGCTGCAAGGAGACACATTAGCCCCATACCTCTTTATCATCTGTCTAGACTACGTGCTTAGAACATCTATTGATAAAATTAAAGATAACAGTTTCAAGCTAACAAAGGAAAGAAGCAGAAAGTACCCCGCAAAAACAGTTACCGACGCCGACTACGCCGATGACATAGCGCTTCTGGCAAATGCACCCGCACAAGCAGAAACCCTGCTACATAGTCTGGAATGAGCCGCTGCAGGCGTTGGCCTCCATGTCAATGCATACTAGACGGAATATATGTGCGTTAATCAAACAGACGACATCTCCACACTAAACGGTAGCTCTCTGAAACTAGTTTACCTACCTAGGAAGCAGTGTCTCATCAACTGAGACAGATATCAACATGTGACTAGCAAAGGCATGGACAGCTATCGATTGGCTATCGGTCATATGGAAGTCAGACCTGATCGATAAAATAAATTGCAGTTTCTTCCAAACATGGACGCTAACTAAACGCATGGAGAAAAGGCTTGACGGAAACTACACAAGAATGCTGCGAGCAATATTGAACAAGTCCTAGAGGCAGCACCCAACAAAGCAGCAGCTCCGTGCCGATACGGGATGTAGCCCTAAAGACCTGCCTGAAGCAATGGTCGAGAGGGTGGGGTGGTGAGAGAGGGTCAGGGATATCTGTGGTGATGGTGTGAGATGATGATGATGAA
The DNA here is from genome assembly GCA_963585895.1 of Sepioteuthis lessoniana. NCBI lineage: Eukaryota > Metazoa > Mollusca > Cephalopoda > Myopsida > Loliginidae > Sepioteuthis > Sepioteuthis lessoniana. The sequence goes on along the minus strand of OY757907.1, from coordinate 12,025,508 downwards.
ATTCATATTTAGTTAAACCATATTCAAGTTTAAGCATGTGTAAAGTAAACTGATTGTAATATAACAGGGTTAACTAGCTATTGTGAATATCATTGCTATGACTTTTTTCACAGCGGTCGGGATTGGGTTAATGGGAAAAATCAGATTTCTGTAGTTTTCTCAGAGAACAGATTGATTGTTGAGAAGACTAGATGTTACTCCATATAGCGAGAGGTCAAACCCTGTTGAATTTCGAAGCTAACAAGAAGCGACAGCAAGCTATGAACTGACAATATTGAAATATCGTTTTGAGTTATTCAATGTTGAGGAAATGACCCATAATCTTCACTTAAAGATTAGCAGATTTGGGATGCATTTTCAGCGTGAGAATAGATTTGGATTATCAAGTGATGTGCGTATATTGTTACTTGACGTCACAAATAAGTCAGTTTTTCGGTTGCGATAAGAACGGATCAACTCGAATTGAGAGAGACTGTTAATGCAAGCAATTTTGATTGCAGTAGGCCAAAAGCTAATTCACCTACTTACGTATTAATCAGTGACTGACCCTCGTATTTCACCAAGTTGCTAAAGTTAACTGAAAACCGATACACACATTGCTAGTCCAGATGCTGTATTCTTTTTTGTATAATTGTAGATGCCATGCAATAGATGATTGTATTTCCCTTAATAAATTGTTATTTGACTGTTTATATTTAATCAATTGGCATAATTGTTCTTGCGGAGAAGGAATCGGCTTATCTTGTTCTGAACATTCGTCACTAGAGATTTAACGTTTTATCGGTTAGGGAAAAACCCGTGTCCTATATGAATCAAAACACTTTTCGAATATTAAGATAGATGAACCACAAGTGACGTTGCCCAGTCGGCTGGGGCTGTAGAATACATCGACTGCAGAGGGATAACTCCCCTCTAACGAGTGTCGTGGATATGGTACAGAATAATCTGATGGGGAGGTTCCAGTAATGCTGGAATTTAGGGGAACGCGAAGTACCCCTTGATTGTCATCGCTCTCAGATCCACTTTGGCCTGTAGTAGTAGCACCTGATAGGATCCTATCAACGGAATTGTTTGAAACAGAACTGTTTTTGACATAAAATCTGCGTACTTATGCTAAACTGAACTGTTTGAAATAGAACTTTTTAGATAGAACTTAACTGTGTACTTATGCTAAACTGACTTGTTATAAATAGAACTGTTTTGACATTTAACTGTTCGTCATCAGGAAAAAAGACTATACTCAATTGTTTGAAATTTTACCCGGCGTTAAATGACTTGAAAAGGGTTGATTCGTCATAAAAAAAAACAACAACAACAAAAACAAAACAGCCAACCAATCAACCATTCACAACTGACACTGACAACTGATGGGACAGTTTCAGATTGTAAACGCCCTACAATTCCAACAATTGTATTGCGAGTTTTAACTTGGATAGTTTTTGTGATGGGAGGCAGGTGGCCGTATAGTTGGTGGTTTGTGGGGTGTTGCCGCCAGGACTTGTTCAATATTGCTCGCCACATTCTGCATCCATACAGCAGTATCGACACGACCGCTGCCTGGAAGAAACTGCGTTTCATTTTATCGGTCAGGTTTGATTTCCATATGATCAATAGCTTATCGATAGCTGTCCATGCCTTCGTACACGCAGAACACTGCTGGAGAGGCAGAGACGAGCTCATAAGGGATGTACTCCTATGGACCCCACCTATGGCCGAACAAAAGCAGGACGACCAGCTCGAACATACATACAGCAGCTATGTGAGGATACAGGATGTAGCCCTGAAGACCTGCCGGAGGCGATGAACGATAGGGAGAAGTGGCGAGAGAGGGTCAAGGATATCCGTGCTAGCGGCACGATATTAGGACGATGATGATGATGAGGTATTGAGAGTAAGATTTTACATTTGGGTTCGAACTGAGTTGTGCGTCGGTCAGAAATACGATGTGTTTGGAGTGGAGATGGTCGAGCTTATACATGAAGTGATACCATGGTATAAATTCAGAAAAATAATTCATGTAAAGATTAAAGAAAACACACACACACACACACACACACACACACACACACACACACACACACACACACACACACACACACACACATTGTGTATGTGTATGTTTGAATTCACAAACGAAACAAGTCGAAATCCACCGAATGCATGCTCAACAATCGTGCAGATTTCAACTAGAGATAGAATTCTGGGAAAATTCGATAACAATTTCCATGTTGAAATTTGAACACAAACAATACACACCAAACAGGGGGTATGTTTAGCGAAGAATATGGTTTCGGTCACCCGAGTTAAAATCCTGGACGAGACTGCGTATCACTTCGTTCTCAGAGAAGGCATGAGTCATCTTTTCTCTACTACGCCAACTATGAGTGAACAGTTGGGCAGATTGGGTTCTTTAGTCTTGTTTAAACAACTATGAAAAGGAAAATACTTAATTCAAACCAGCAGTACTCTACTTAGAAATTGACCTTGTGTCATATTCTGTCTGTGTATATGGTATATGCATAGCCCAGCGCCTGTCCTAGAAAATAACACACATAAACTCCTAAGGGACTTTGACATACACACAGATCACCGAATCTCGGCCAGAAGACCAGACCTAATAATAATCAACAAAAAAAAAAAAAAAGAAAAAAAAAAGAGAAATTGCAAAATTGTCGACTTTGCTGTCCCGGCTGGCCACAGAATAAAACTGAAAGAATGTGAAAAGAAGGATAAGAACCTCGACCTTGTTAGGGAATTGAAAATACTGTGGAATATTCAGGTGACAATTATGCCAATTGTAATTGGTGCTTTTGGTATAGTAAGTAAAGGATCATTAAAGGGATTGGAGGACTTGGAAGTTGGCGGATGAGTGGAGACCATCCAAACGATAGCGTTATTGAGAACGGCCAGAATACTAAGAAGAGTCCTGGAGACTTGAGGAGACTTGTTGTCACTCAAACTCCAGTGGAAGACCACAAGTTGGCGTTGATGTGAAAAACTCGAATGGAGTAAATAATGAGAAAAATAGACCAGACGCAACAGAATATCAAATTTAGGTTATGTGGTGAAAGAGATGAAACGATCAATCACATTACAAGCGAATGTAGTAATTTAGTGCAAAGAGAGTATAAGAGTAGACACGACTGGTTGGAGTGGGTGATTCACTGGAGAATGTGCAAGAACTTTAAATATGACCGTACGAACAAATGGTATATACACGACCCAGTATCTGTTCTGGAAAATGAGAGACAGGAACTTCTCAGGGATTTTGAGATAAAGATGGATCACCTAATCTTGGCCAGATGACAGATAAAGAAAAAAGAACCTGCCTTAAGTGGATTTTGCTGTTCCGGCTGACCAGAGGTAAGACTGAAAGAAAGTGAAAAGAGAGATAAGTACCTAGACCTTGCTTGAGAACTGAAAAAGAAAACTATGGAATATGTTGGTACAGATACTATAGTAGTTGGGAATAAGAGGACGAGTGGAGACCATCCAAACTCCAGCATTATTAAGATCGGCCAGAATGTTAAGAAAAGTCCTGAAGACTTGAGTAGACTTGCTGTCACTTAAACTCCAGTGAGAAACATTCAAAATGTTGTATTTTGACCTTCTGTTATATTTTGACCTTCTGTTATATTTTGAATTTCGACCCGGCCCAAAAATACGATTCCAAGGTAATACACCGGAAGGAAGTGACACATTCCAACGGCCAGTAATCGAAAGAGATCGCGTGGGAGGATTAAGGCTTATGATATGGGAAAAGGTGAAGGTCCCATTGTGCCATTACAGTCATGCACCGGAAGAGAGTAACCTCTGAACTGCATGACAGTTATTTCCGCTTGATGACGATTAAACATTCGATTTCAAAGATCCAGTAGGCGATCGTGTGGGCGTTGAGTTATTATTTAACTCAGTTGAGTTTGGGTCCCAGAGCAGTTGCCAGCAGACTCCCAGAGGATAGAGACGAGATGTGGTAGGGAAGGCCACACCAGACCGAGGGGGCCCTCGGAAAGCCCCGATGGAGTAGACCCCAACATCAGGAGAACAATAAAGACACAACGTGACGGTCATAACAGTGGGTTCAAAATAGGAAGTTTATGTTCAGTCTCCATCATCCTCTCACATGCAAACCTTCAACAACCCTTTCGAACCCTTGCAATAAAGTGAGAGGTAAATATATTTGAAAAGAAGTCTTCCTGCATCCTTCATTCCTGCGTTTTCCTTCCTGTGTCCTTTATTCGTGCGTCTGTCGTTTATCCTGCGTCGTTTCTTCCTGTGTCTTCCTCCTGCGTCTTTCTGCGTGCGTCTTTATTATTGAGTCGTTATGATACGGCAAATGAGTATATAACACTTCGACCCGGCCAAAACTTCCATTCCAAGGTGATGCACCGGAAGGAGGTGACACATTCTAATGGCAGTTATGAGAGAAAATCGCGTGGGCGGAAATTGGCTGATGAAATGGGACGAGCTAAAAAATTCCCACGGTACA
>OY757907.1:12013519-12016019 GCA_963585895.1 Sepioteuthis lessoniana | reverse complement strand
CAGCCTCCGAGCTTAGGGAATAAGCAAAAGTCACAGGGAGCAAGGTCTGGACTTTAGGGAGGCTGAGAAACTGTCTTGATGCTCATCTTGGTCAAATAGTCTGTACAAGGATGGAATTGTGCACTGGTGCATTGTCCTGGTGGAAATGCCACTGACCCGATTTGAAGAGTGCTGGCCTCTTCCGACGGAATCTCTTCCTGAAATCCCTTAAACCTCAACATAGTATTCCTTGTTGACTGTCTGTCCAGTGGGAACCCAGTGCATGTAGATCATGCCAGTGATGTCAAAAAAGGGATCATCAAAAGTTTGTGGATGGATTTGCTCTGTCTGCCCTTCTTGGGTCTGGGAGAGCCAGCATGCTCCCACTGGGAACTCTGTCTCTTGGTCATAGCAATAGATCCAGCTTTCATCGCATGGCATTTTTTCCAAGTTTAAAACAGAATCTAATTGCATATTGTTCTTCTAAAGTTCAGATTGCATTTTTGAAAGTCACCAGCTGTGACAATCAGGCTTTCGTTGGACGTATTGCGATTCCTGCTGTAGCCGTTTTTTTTAACCTGAAATGGTAAAAATTAGTCAGTCCTCTCATAAGATGTATAGGAATGACATACTGAATTTTCATAAGTCTACGACAATTTTAAATGGCCATACGAAAAAAGTCTGGAAACTTATCGTATGCACCTCGTATATTTTAAAGAAGAAACAATCATCATCATGTCGCACTGCCAACACGGACCTCCCAGACCCTCTCCCTCCACCCTTCTCTATTGTCCATCGCTCCCGGTTTGTCTTCAAAGCTATATCCCGTATTCTCACCGAGCTGTGGTTTATAGGTTCGAGCTGGTCGTCCTGCTTTTGCTCGTCCAGGTGAAGGGGTCCACAGGAGTATGTCACTTATGAGTTCGACTAGAAACAATAAAAAGAAAATTAAAAAAAAATTTTAGTTTATACTGAAGTCCGTATGTATATTTTTTTATATTTAAACATGAATTCTACGGAATAAAAGGTTTGACATTTATAAACGTTCTAAAAGTTTTGTAAGATCTTTGCCAACATCCGATATTTTGTGTTATAAGGCAGTCATTATTCTTGGATGTAGTGGTCAGACTGTCGATGTCCTCAGTTACGTCACTCAGAGGTTAGTTAATTTTTATGCTCAAAAACGGAAAGTTCGATTAATTCGAATTTTCTTATTTTGATTGTCGAAATATGTGACAAATTGAGACGAATTGCGTTATGTGTAGTAACAAAGATAGATTATGTTGAAGAAACATTGATTATTCAAATAAATGCTTATTCTATTATATGTATATATATATATATAGTTGATCAATGCTTATATATATATATATATCATAAATGCTTAATTTTTATATATATATGTATATATATAATAAATGCTTAATTTATATATATATATATATATAAATGTTTAATTTATATATATATATATAAATAAATGCTTAATTTATATATATATATATATATATATATATAAATGCTTAATTTATATATACATATATATATATATAAATGCTTAATTTATATATATACATATATATATATATATATATAAATGCCTAATTTTTATATATATTTATATATATATATATAAATGCCTAATTTATATATATATATATATATATATATATATAAATTAAGCATTTATATATATATATATATATATATATATATATATATATATATTATAAATGCTTAATTTATATATATACATACATATATATATATATATATATATATAATAATAAATGTTTAATTTATATATGTATATATATATATAATAAATGCTTAATTTATATATATATATATATATATATATATATATATATAATAAATGCTTAATTTATATATATATATATATATATATATATATATATATATATATATATGCTTGCTATATGGATGCACTACATGGACGCTAAATAAACGGCTGGAGAAGAAACTAGACGGAAACTACACAAGAATGTTGAGAGCAGTATTGAACAAGTCCTGGCGACAACACCCCACGAGACACCAGCTATACGGACACATGCCCCCCTATCACGAAAACTATACAAGTTAGACGAACCAGACACGCGGGACACTGCTGGAGAAGCAAGGACGAGCTCATAAGTGATGTACTCCTATGGACCCCCACATATGGCCGTGCAAAAGCAGGACGACCAGCTCGAACTTACATACAGCAACTATGTGAGGACACAGGATGTAACCCTGAAGACCTGCCAGAGGCGATGAGTGATAGGGAGAAGTGGCGAGAGAGGGTCAGGGATATCCGTGCTGGCGGCACGACATGATGATGATATATATATATATAATAAATGCTTAATTTATATATATATGTATATACATATATATATAAATGCTTGATTTATATATATATATATATATATATATTTATATATAATAAATGCTCATTATATATATATATATATAATAAATGCTTATTATATAAGCAAGGACGAGCTCATAAGTGAGGTAC
>OY757907.1:11934429-12013319 GCA_963585895.1 Sepioteuthis lessoniana | reverse complement strand
CCCGCTTCATATCTATATCGCTTAATGATCATATATACATCTATCTTACTCTTCATATCTATCCTCTTATGTCTCCCGCTTCATATCTATATCGCTTAATGATCATATATACATCTATCTTACTCTTCATATCTATCCTCTTATGTCTCCCGCTTCATATCTATATCGCTTAATGATCATATATACATCTATCTTACTCTTCATATCTATCCTCTTATGTCTCCCGCTTCATATCTATATCGCTTAATGATCATATATACATCTATCTTACTCTTCATATCTATCCTCTTATGTCTCCCGCTTCATATCTATATCGCTTAATGATCATATATACATCTATCTTACTCTTCATATCTATCCTCTTATGTCTCCCGCTTCATATCTATATCGCTTAATGATCATATATACATCTATCTTACTCTTCATATCTATCCTCTTATGTCTCCCGCTTCATATCTATATCGCTTAATGATCATATATACATCTATCTTACTCTTCATATCTATCCTCTTATGTCTCCCGCTTCATATCTATATCGCTTAATGATCATATATACATCTATCTTACTCTTCATATCTATCCTCTTATGTCTCCCGCTTCATATCTATATCGCTTTATGATCATATATACATCTATCTTACTCTTCATATCTATCCTCTTATGTCTCCCGCTTCATATCTATATCGCTTAATGATCATATATACATCTATCTTACTCTTCATATCTATCCTCTTATGTCTCCCGCTTCATATCTATATCGCTTTATGATCATATATACATCTATCTTACTCTTCATATCTATCCTCTTATGTCTCCCGCTTCATATCTATATCGCTTTATGATCATATATACATCTATCTTACTCTTCATATCTATCCTCTTATGTCTCCCGCTTCATATCTATATCGCTTAATGATCATATATACATCTATCTTACTCTTCATATCTATCCTCTTATGTCTCCCGCTTCATATCTATATCGCTTTATGATCATATATACATCTATCTTACTCTTCATATCTATCCTCTTATGTCTCCCGCTTCATATCTATATCGCTTTATGATCATATATACATCTATCTTACTCTTCATATCTATCCTCTTATGTCTCCCGCTTCATATCTATATCGCTTAATGATCATATATACATCTATCTTACTCTTCATATCTATCCTCTTATGTCTCCCGCTTCATATCTATATCGCTTAATGATCATATATACATCTATCTTACTCTTCATATCTATCCTCTTATGTCTCCCGCTTCATATCTATATCGCTTTATGATCATATATACATCTATCTTACTCTTCATATCTATCCTCTTATGTCTCCCGCTTCATATCTATATCGCTTTATGATCATATATACATCTATCTTACTCTTCATATCTATCCTCTTATGTCTCCCGCTTCATATCTATATCGCTTTATGATCATATATACATCTATCTTACTCTTCATATCTATCCTCTTATGTCTCCCGCTTCATATCTATATCGCTTTATGATCATATATACATCTATCTTACTCTTCATATCTATCCTCTTATGTCTCCCGCTTCATATCTATATCGCTTTATGATCATATATACATCTATCTTACTCTTCATATCTATCCTCTTATGTCTCCCGCTTCATATCTATATCGCTTTATGATCATATATACATCTATCTTACTCTTCATATCTATCCTCTTATGTCTCCCGCTTCATATCTATATCGCTTTATGATCATATATACATCTATCTTACTCTTCATATCTATCCTCTTATGTCTCCCGCTTCATATCTATATCGCTTTATGATCATATATACATCTATCTTACTCTTCATATCTATCCTCTTATGTCTCCCGCTTCATATCTATATCGCTTAATGATCATATATACATCTATCTTACTCTTCATATCTATCCTCTTATGTCTCCCGCTTCATATCTATATCGCTTAATGATCATATATACATCTATCTTACTCTTCATATCTATCCTCTTATGTCTCCCGCTTCATATCTATATCGCTTAATGATCATATATACATCTATCTTACTCTTCATATCTATCCTCTTATGTCTCCCGCTTCATATCTATATCGCTTAATGATCATATATACATCTATCTTACTCTTCATATCTATCCTCTTATGTCTCCCGCTTCATATCTATATCGCTTAATGATCATATATACATCTATCTTACTCTTCATATCTATCCTCTTATGTCTCCCGCTTCATATCTATATCGCTTAATGATCATATATACATCTATCTTACTCTTCATATCTATCCTCTTATGTCTCCCGCTTCATATCTATATCGCTTTATGATCATATATACATCTATCTTACTCTTCATATCTATCCTCTTATGTCTCCCGCTTCATATCTATATCGCTTTATGATCATATATACATCTATCTTACTCTTCATATCTATCCTCTTATGTCTCCCGCTTCATATCTATATCGCTTAATGATCATATATACATCTATCTTACTCTTCATATCTATCCTCTTATGTCTCCCGCTTCATATCTATATCGCTTAATGATCATATATACATCTATCTTACTCTTCATATCTATCCTCTTATGTCTCCCGCTTCATATCTATATCGCTTTATGATCATATATACATCTATCTTACTCTTCATATCTATCCTCTTATGTCTCCCGCTTCATATCTATATCGCTTAATGATCATATATACATCTATCTTACTCTTCATATCTATCCTCTTATGTCTCCCGCTTCATATCTATATCGCTTTATGATCATATATACATCTATCTTACTCTTCATATCTATCCTCTTATGTCTCCCGCTTCATATCTATATCGCTTTATGATCATATATACATCTATCTTACTCTTCATATCTATCCTCTTATGTCTCCCGCTTCATATCTATATCGCTTTATGATCATATATACATCTATCTTACTCTTCATATCTATCCTCTTATGTCTCCCGCTTCATATCTATATCGCTTTATGATCATATATACATCTATCTTACTCTTCATATCTATCCTCTTATGTCTCCCGCTTCATATCTATATCGCTTAATGATCATATATACATCTATCTTACTCTTCATATCTATCCTCTTATGTCTCCCGCTTCATATCTATATCGCTTAATGATCATATATACATCTATCTTACTCTTCATATCTATCCTCTTATGTCTCCCGCTTCATATCTATATCGCTTAATGATCATATATACATCTATCTTACTCTTCATATCTATCCTCTTATGTCTCCCGCTTCATATCTATATCGCTTAATGATCATATATACATCTATCTTACTCTTCATATCTATCCTCTTATGTCTCCCTCTTCATATCTATATCGCTTTATGATCATATATACATCTATCTTACTCTTCATATCTATCCTCTTATGTCTCCCGCTTCATATCTATATCGCTTTATGATCATATATACCTCTATCTTACTCTTCATATCTATCCTCTTATGTCTCCCGCTTCATATCTATATCGCTTTATGATCATATATACATCTATCTTACTCTTCATATCTATCCTCTTATGTCTCCCGCTTCATATCTATATCGCTTTATGATCATATATACATCTATCTTACTCTTCATATCTATCCTCTTATGTCTCCCGCTTCATATCTATATCGCTTTATGATCATATATACCTCTATCTTACTCTTCATATCTATCCTCTTATGTCTCCCGCTTCATATCTATATCGCTTTATGATCATATATACATCTATCTTACTCTTCATATCTATCCTCTTATGTCTCCCGCTTCATATCTATATCGCTTTATGATCATATATACATCTATCTTACTCTTCATATCTATCCTCTTATGTCTCCCGCTTCATATCTATATCGCTTAATGATCATATATACATCTATCTTACTCTTCATATCTATCCTCTTATGTCTCCCGCTTCATATCTATATCGCTTAATGATCATATATACATCTAACTTACTCTTCATATCTATCCTCTTATGTCTCCCGCTTCATATCTATATCGCTTAATGATCATATATACATCTATCTTACTCTTCATATCTATCCTCTTATGTCTCCCGCTTCATATCTATATCGCTTAATGATCATATATACATCTATCTTACTCTTCATATCTATCCTCTTATGTCTCCCGCTTCATATCTATATCGCTTAATGATCATATATACATCTATCTTACTCTTCATATCTATCCTCTTATGTCTCCCGCTTCATATCTATATCGCTTAATGATCATATATACATCTATCTTACTCTTCATATCTATCCTCTTATGTCTCCCGCTTCATATCTATATCGCTTTATGATCATATATACATCTATCTTACTCTTCATATCTATCCTCTTATGTCTCCCGCTTCATATCTATATCGCTTAATGATCATATATACATCTATCTTACTCTTCATATCTATCCTCTTATGTCTCCCGCTTCATATCTATATCGCATTATGATCATATATACATCTATCTTACTCTTCATATCTATCCTCTTATGTCTCCCGCTTCATATCTATATCGCTTTATGATCATATATACCTCTATCTTACTCTTCATATCTATCCTCTTATGTCTCCCGCTTCATATCTATATCGCTTTATGATCATATATACATCTATCTTACTCTTCATATCTATCCTCTTATGTCTCCCGCTTCATATCTATATCGCTTTATGATCATATATACATCTATCTTACTCTTAATATCTATCCTCTTATGTCTCCCGCTTCATATCTATATCGCTTAATGATCATATATACATCTATCTTACTCTTCATATCTATCCTCTTATGTCTCCCGCTTCATATCTATATCGCTTAATGATCATATATACATCTATCTTACTCTTCATATCTATCCTCTTATGTCTCCCGCTTTGTATCTATATCGCTTAATGATCATATATACATCTATCTTACTCTTCATATCTATCCTCTTATGTCTCCCGCTTCATATCTATATCACTTTATGATCATATATACATCTATCTTACTCTTCATATCTATCCTCTTATGTCTCCCGCTTCATATCTATATCGCTTAATGATCATATATACATCTATCTTACTCTTCATATCTATCCTCTTATGTCTCCCGCTTCATATCTATATCGCTTAATGATCATATATACATCTATCTTACTCTTCATATCTATCCCCTTATGTCTCCCGCTTCATATCTATATCGCTATATGATCATATATACATCTATCTTACTCTTCATATCTATCCTCTTATGTCTCCCGCTTCATATCTATATCGCTTAATGATCATATATACATCTATCTTACTCTTCATATCTATCCTCTTATGTCTCCAGCTTCATATCTATATCGCTTAATGATCATATATACATCTATCTTACTCTTCATATCTATCCCCTTATGTCTCCCGCTTCATATCTATATCGCTATATGATCATATATACATCTATCTTTCTCTTAATATCTATCCTCTTATGTCTCCCGCTTCATATCTATATCGCTTTATGATCATATATACATCTATCTTACTCTTCATATCTATCCTCTTATGTCTCCAGCTTCATATCTATATCGCTTAATGATCATATATACCTCTATCTTACTCTTCATATCTATCCTCTTATGTCTCCCGCTTCGTATCTATATCGCTTAATGATCATATATACATCTATCTTACTCTTAATATCTATCCCCTTATGTCTCCCGCTTCATATCTATATCGCTTAATGATCATATATACATCTATCTTACTCTTCATATCTATCCTCTTATGTCTCCCGCTTCATATCTATATCGCTTTATGATCATATATACATCTATCTTACTCTTCATATCTATCCTCTTATGTCTCCCGCTTCATATCTATATCGCTTTATGATCATATATACATCTATCTTACTCTTCATATCTATCCTCTTATGTCTCCCGCTTCATATCTATATCGCTTTATGATCATATATACATCTATCTTACTCTTCATATCTATCCTCTTATGTCTCCCGCTTCATATCTATATCGCTTAATGATCATATATACATCTATCTTACTCTTCATATCTATCCTCTTATGTCTCCAGCTTCGTATCTATATCGCTTAATGATCATATATACATCTATCTTACTCTTAATATCTATCCCCTTATGTCTCCCGCTTCATATCTATATCGCTTAATGATCATATATACATCTATCTTACTCTTCATATCTATCCTCTTATATCTCCCGCTTCATATCTATATCGCTTTATGATCATATATACATCTATCTTACTCTTCATATCTATCCTCTTATGTCTCCCGCTTCATATCTATATCGCTTAATGATCATATATACATCTATCTTACTCTTCATATCTATCCTCTTATGTCTCCCGCTTCATATCTATATCGCTTAATGATCATATATACATCTATCTTACTCTTCATATCTATCCTCTTATGTCTCCCGCTTCATATCTATATCGCTTTATGATCATATATACATCTATCTTACTCTTCATATCTATCCTCTTATGTCTCCCGCTTCATATCTATATCGCTTAATGATCATATATACATCTATCTTACTCTTCATATCTATCCTCTTATGTCTCCAGCTTCGTATCTATATCGCTTAATGATCATATATACATCTATCTTACTCTTCATATCTATCCTCTTATGTCTCCCGCTTCATATCTATATCGCTTAATGATCATATATACATCTATCTTACTCTTCATATCTATCCTCTTATGTCTCCCGCTTCATATCTATATCGCTTAATGATCATATATACATCTATCTTACTCTTCATATCTATCCTCTTATGTCTCCCGCTTCATATCTATATCGCTTAATGATCATATATACATCTATCTTACTCTTCATATCTATCCTCTTATGTCTCCCGCTTCATATCTATATCGCTTTATGATCATATATACATCTATCTTACTCTTCATATCTATCCTCTTATGTCTCCCGCTTCATATCTATATCGCTTAATGATCATATATACATCTATCTTACTCTTCATATCTATCCTCTTATGTCTCCCGCTTCATATCTATATCGCTTTATGATCATATATACATCTATCTTACTCTTCATATCTATCCTCTTATGTCTCCCGCTTCATATCTATATCGCTTTATGATCATATATACATCTATCTTACTCTTCATATCTATCCTCTTATGTCTCCCGCTTCATATCTATATCGCTTAATCATCATATATACATCTATCTTACTTTTCATATCTATCCACTTATGTCTCCCGCTTCATATCTATATCGCTTAATGATCATATATACATCTATCTTACTCTTCATATCTATCCTCTTATGTCTCCCGCTTCATATCTATATCGCTTTATGATCATATATACATCTATCTTACTCTTCATATCTATCCTCTTATGTCTCCCGCTTCATATCTATATCGCTTAATGATCATATATACATCTATCTTACTCTTCATATCTATCCTCTTATGTCTCCCGCTTCATATCTATATCGCTTTATGATCATATATACATCTATCTTACTCTTCATATCTATCCTCTTATGTCTCCCGCTTCGTATCTATATCGCTTTATGATCATATATACATCTATCTTACTCTTCATATCTATCCTCTTATGTCTCCCGCTTCATATCTATATCGCTTTATGATCATATATACATCTATCTTACTCTTCATATTATATCCTCTTATGTCTCCCGCTTCATATCTATATCGCTTAATGATCATATATACATCTATCTTACTCTTCATATCTATCCTCTTATGTCTCCCGCTTCATATCTATATCGCTTAATGATCATATATACATCTAACTTACTCTTCATATCTATCCTCTTATGTCTCCCACTTTGTATCTATATCACTTTATGATTATATATACATCTATCTTACTCTTCATATCTATCCTCTTATGTCTCCCGCTTCATATCTATATCGCTTTATGATCATATATACATCTATCTTACTCTTCATATCTATCCTCTTATGTCTCCCGCTTCATATCTATATCGCTTTATGATCATATATATATCTATCTTACTCTTCATATCTATCCTCTTATGTCTCCCGCTTCATATCTATATCGCTTTATGATCATATATACATCTATCTTACTCTTCATATCTATCCTCTTATGTCTCCCGCTTCATATCTATATCGCTTAATGATCATATATACATCTATCTTACTCTTCATATCTATCCTCTTATGTCTCCCGCTTTGTATCTATATCGCTTAATGATCATATATACATCTATCTTACTCTTCATATCTATCCCCTTATGTCTCCCGCTTCATATCTATATCGCTTTATGATCATATATACATCTATCTTACTCTTCATATCTATCCTCTTATGTCTCCCGCTTCATATCTATATCGCTTTATGATCATATATACCTCTATCTTACTCTTCATATCTATCCTCTTATGTCTCCCGCTTCATATCTATATCGCTTTTGATCATATATACATCTATCTTACTCTTCATATCTATCCCCTTATGTCTCCCGCTTCATATCTATATCGCTTAATGATCATATATACATCTATCTTACTCTTCATATCTATCCCCTTATGTCTCCCGCTTCATATCTATATCGCTTAATGATCATATATACATCTATCTTACTCTTCATATCTATCCTCTTATGTCTCCCGCTTCATATCTATATCGCTTTATGATCATATATATATCTATCTTACTCTTCATATCTATCCTCTTATGTCTCCCGCTTCATATCTATATCGCTTTATGATCATATATATATCTATCTTACTCTTCATATCTATCCTCTTATGTCTCCCGCTTCATATCTATATCGCTTTTGATCATATATACATCTATCTTACTCTTCATATCTATCCTCTTATGTCTCCCGCTTCATATCTATATCGCTTTTGATCATATATACATCTATCTTACTCTTCATATCTATCCCCTTATGTCTCCCGCTTCATATCTATATCGCTTTATGATCATATATACATCTATCTTACTCTTCATATCTATCCTCTTATGTCTCCCGCTTCATATCTATATCGCTTTATGATCATATATACCTCTATCTTACTCTTCATATCTATCCTCTTATGTCTCCCGCTTCATATCTATATCGCTTTATGATCATATATACATCTATCTTACTCTTCATATCTATCCTCTTATGTCTCCCGCTTCATATCTATATCGCTTTATGATCATATATACATCTATCTTACTCTTCATATCTATCCTCTTATGTCTCCCGCTTCATATCTATATCGCTTTATGATCATATATACATCTATCTTACTCTTCATATCTATCCTCTTATGTCTCCCGCTTCATATCTATATCGCTTTATGATCATATATACATCTATCTTACTCTTCATATCTATCCTCTTATGTCTCCCGCTTCATATCTATATCGCTTTATGATCATATATACATCTATCTTACTCTTCATATCTATCCTCTTATATCTCCCGCTTCGTATCTATATCGCTTTATGATCATATATACATCTATCTTACTCTTCATATCTATCCTCTTACGTCTCCCGCTTCATATCTATATCGCTTAATGATCATATATACATCTATCTTACTCTTCATATCTATCCTCTTATATCTCCCGCTTCATATCTATATCGCTTTATGATCATATATACATCTATCTTACTCTTCATATCTATCCTCTTATGTCTCCCGCTTCATATCTATATCGCTTAATGATCATATATACATCTATCTTACTCTTCATATCTATCCTCTTATGTCTCCCGCTTCATATCTATATCGCTTTATGATCATATATACATCTATCTTACTCTTCATATCTATCCTCTTATGTCTCCCGCTTCATATCTATATCGCTTAATGATCATATATATATCTATCTTACTCTTCATATCTATCCTCTTATGTCTCCCGCTTCATATCTATATCGCTTAATGATCATATATACATCTATCTTACTCTTCATATCTATCCTCTTATGTCTCCCGCTTCATATCTATATCGCTTTATGATCATATATACATCTATCTTACTCTTCATATCTATCCTCTTATGTCTCCCGCTTCATATCTATATCGCTTTATGATCATATATACATCTATCTTACTCTTCATATCTATCCTCTTATGTCTCCCGCTTCGTATCTATATCGCTTTATGATCATATATACATCTATCTTACTCTTCATATCTATCCTCTTATGTCTCCCGCTTCGTATCTATATCGCTTTATGATCATATATACATCTATCTTACTCTTCATATCTATCCTCTTATGTCTCCCGCTTCGTATCTATATCGCTTTATGATCATATATACATCTATCTTACTCTTCATATCTATGCTCTTATGTCTCCCGCTTCATATCTATATCGCTTTATGATCATATATACATCTATCTTACTCTTCATATCTATCCTCTTATGTCTCCCGCTTCGTATCTATATCGCTTTATGATCATATATACATCTATCTTACTCTTCATATCTATCCTCTTATGTCTCCCGCTTCGTATCTATATCGCTTAATGATCATATATATATCTATCTTACTCTTCATATCTATCCTCTTATGTCTCCCGCTTCGTATCTATATCGCTTTATGATCATATATACATCTATCTTACTCTTCATATCTATCCTCTTATGTCTCCCGCTTCATATCTATATCGCTTTATGATCATATATACATCTATCTTACTCTTAATATCTATCCTCTTATGTCTCCCGCTTCATATCTATATCGCTTTATGATCATATATACATCTATCTTACTCTTCATATCTATCCTCTTATGTCTCCCGCTTCATATCTATATCGCTTTATGATCATATATACATCTATCTTACTCTTAATATCTATCCTCTTATGTCTCCCGCTTCATATCTATATCGCTTTATGATCATATATACATCTATCTTACTCTTCATATCTATCCTCTTATGTCTCCCGCTTCATATCTATATCGCTTAATGATCATATATACATCTATCTTACTCTTCATATCTATCCTCTTATGTCTCCAGCTTCGTATATATATCGCTTAATGATCATATATACATCTATCTTACTCTTCATATCTATCCTCTTATGTCTCCCGCTTCATATCTATATCGCTTAATGATCATATATACATCTATCTTACTCTTCATATCTATCCTCTTATGTCTCCCGCTTCATATCTATATCGCTTAATGATCATATATACATCTATCTTACTCTTCATATCTATCCTCTTATGTCTCCCGCTTCATATCTATATCGCTTAATGATCATATATACATCTATCTTACTCTTCATATCTATCCTCTTATGTCTCCCGCTTCATATCTATATCGCTTAATGATCATATATACATCTATCTTACTCTTCATATCTATCCTCTTATGTCTCCCGCTTCATATCTATATCGCTTTATGATCATATATACATCTATCTTACTCTTCATATCTATCCTCTTATGTCTCCCGCTTCATATCTATATCGCTTTATGATCATATATACATCTATCTTACTCTTAATATCTATCCTCTTATGTCTCCCGCTTCATATCTATATCGCTTTATGATCATATATACATCTATCTTACTCTTCATATCTATCCTCTTATGTCTCCCGCTTCATATCTATATCGCTTAATGATCATATATACATCTATCTTACTCTTCATATCTATCCTCTTATGTCTCCCGCTTCATATCTATATCGCTTAATGATCATATATACATCTATCTTACTCTTCATATCTATCCTCTTATGTCTCCTACTTCCAATTGCCCAGTCGGTTGGGTCTGTAGAATACACCGACTGCTTCTCTGCAGAGGGGTAAGACACCCCACAACGAGTGTCCTGCATATGACACTAAACAATCTCATGGTGAGGTTCCAGCAATGCTCGAGGTTTGGGGAATAAGGAGTAACCCTTCATTGCCATCGCTCCCAGGTCCACTCTGGCCCGGAGTGGTAGCACCTGATAAGGGCCCTATCTATGGATTGAATAGAACTAACACCATACTTATGCTAAACTGAAGTCTTTGAGTAAACTGAATAGCTTGAAATTGAAGTGTTTTTGACAATCAAACCGTACTTACATTTAAACTGCGTGCTTATGCTTAACTGAATTATTTGAAACTGAACTGCTTTTCGACATTAAAACTGTATTTACACTTAACTGAATTGTTACATATAACTGCTTGAATAGTTTGAAATGGAAAAGTTTTTGACAATTAAACTGTACTTATGCTAAACTGAATTGTTTTAAATAGAACAGATTATTTACATAAAATGGATTTGGCGTTAAATAATCTACAAAGGTTGATATGCCATAAAACCCAACGAACCTACTTCCGATTGGTTTGGTTCGTTGGGTTTTATGGCATATAGACCTTTGTAGGTTATTTAAGGCCAAATCCATTTTTATGTAAATAATCAGTTCTATTTAAAACAATTCAGTTTAACATGAATACACAGTTTAATTGTCAAAAACATTTCTATTTCAAATTATTCAAGCAGTTATATATAACAATTCAGTTTAGTTGAAGTACAGTTTCAATGTCAAAAACAATTCAATCTCAAATAATTTAGTTAAGCATAAGCACACCGTTTAAATATAAGTACAGTTTAATTGTGAAAAAACATTTCTATTTCAAGCTATTTAGCTTAGTCAAGCAGTTCTAATTCCGTTTAGTATAAGTACAGATTTTGTTTACACAGAGTTACATGTCAAAACAGTTCTATGTTAAACAATTCCGTTCGGTGTAAATACAGTTTCAATGTTAAAAAACAGTTCTATTTAAAATAATTCATTTTAACATAAACACGCAGTTTAAATGTAAGTATGGTTTAATTGTCAAAAACATGTCTATTAATCAAGCAATTCAGTTTAGCATAAGTGTGCCGTTAGTTCTATTTAACCTAAAGATAGGGCCAGAGTGGACCTGGGAGCAATGGCAATGAAGGGGTGCTCCGTATTCCCCAAGGCCCCAGCATTACTGGGACTGTTTAGTGTCATATCAGGACACTCGTTGGGGGAGGGTCTTACTCCTCTGCAGAGGTGCAGTCAGTGTACTTTACAGCCCCAGCTGACTGGTCAATACTACTTCCGTGGAAGTTCCGTATGCCGAGAGGCTAATATGCTTGACTGGAACATTGTCGTAAGCGAGTTCGAACTCCAGTCGTGCTGTTACGTCTACTTTCAGACTAATACCCTTGGGAAAGGTATTATCTCCCTAATCCTCTCAGCTATGGCTTAAATAGTACCACTATTCTTTTACAAGGATGGCTTCGGTATTAAATAAGCCACTAATGCTATATGCTTTCAAAGAAACTAAAGTAATCTATATCTTCATATCTACCTCTCTGTATCATTTTATATAACAATAACAGTCTCTTCATATGTTTTCATTTCTGTCGACCTCTTTAGAACATCGTACATACTTGTATTTATCTCTTCACATTTTTCCAAGTTTCTTTATATCTCAGTTCATTATTTATCTTACTCGACTCACTCTATTTAATTACATCTCCGACCATATTGATTCATACAATTAATAGGGCAGTTTTACTTTTTTGATATCTACAATCAAACCCAACTTCATATAACGAGGTCGTTTGAGAAGCAATAATCAACGATGTTTATGATTTTTCGAGTATCATTTTCTACATTTGGTTGGATAGTTTTGTGTAAAGGTTTAATTGCATTTGTTTCATTTTTCTGTTCGCTTCTGATTATTGCTTACTGCTTTGCAACTCTATAGAGAGAAACGCGTGTGCCTAAATTTATAATTGTTTGCGTTTATCACATGAAACCATACCTTATATGATTTTGCGATTTGCCATAATCAGAATTCATTTACATCCACAGTTTCGTTTTACAAAGAGAATCAATATACGAGTAATGTTCAAAAAGTATCGAGTCGAAAGCTATACTTAACAAGATACAAATAAACAATGAATGAATCGTTAATTTAAAAAAAAATGTTCCTTTGGCATTCACTACACTCACTCCAGTGAGTTTTTTTTATTAATTGAAGAACTTCAGTTTAGGAAAATGAGTTGCATTGAGTTAGGTGCGCTGATTGATTGATTTTTTATGGCATCTCAACCCGTCTAGGATTATTTTATACCTTGAAGTAAGGTAATCATGTTCATTAAGCGTTCATGTTTACATATTTTGTGTTGTTTGGTTTCCCCCCACCCTCAAAGTCTTATTGGATGTAAACAATTTGCCAACAGTTCGATTTGATCCAAAAATTGTCCCCTAACAGGTACTATCAATTTGGGTCTGAGTGGACTTGGGAGCAATTGGGATTCGTTGTATATTTTCATCTTCAAATCACTTGCTGGTTTTTTTTCTTACCGTAAGAGCTATTATTTAATATATATATATTTACGAGATATTTCGTCAATGACTTTAAAAACAAGATTTTTGAGATATCTAGTTAGAAGGGTTCTGTTCCTAAAATGACTAACTAGATATCACATCAGTTTTTTTTTAAATAAACACTCACTTATGAGATATCCATTCAGCCACTTTCAAAACAGATTTAGTCAACCGCTTCGGAAAGAAAAAAAATGTTGACGAGATGTTTCGTCAGTTGTAGTGGTCTAAAATGCAAATGGTAAATTAAAAAATTCAATTTCATATTAAGAAATCTAATAAAACATTAAATAGACACTTTGCTTTGTCTAAATTTTGAATTACATTTGTCAGGAAGTGTATGTCTGTTGAAGCAAGCTGTCGTAGCGGACAATAAATGCACTTGTAGGAAAGAAAGTTCGGAGTCCATTTACGCCACCGATAAGAACCTGAGGATAATGCGTAATACGATGACAGGTGTCAGATGCGAGACTTCCAGGTGTGTCAACATTGTAGATATTACAATGTCATCCAAGACGAAAAGAAAATGAAGAAAGAAACTTCCGAATATGAGAGGTAGGGAGGCTGATATTGTGAGTAAAGTGTAGAAACCTTTCCCCCAAGCTAGCAGCTATAGCTCGATTTCTTTCTTACTCTCGCCTTGTTTCTATTTCTCTGCGTGCACTTCCGGTCGCCTTTTTTTTTATCTTGCTTCTTATTCCGGTGGTTGATAAGTAACTGCGTACAAAGTGTTTGCTGTTCCTGAGTCACCGAAAAAGAATGGGAGGAGACGTGTGTGTGTGTGAGACAGAGCGGGGAGACTATACAATACACAATATTCACTTATCGGGCATTGCTAAAATGTTTGCAAAAAAAAAATCCATACGCATGGTGAACATCAGCTGACCAAATACAGGTTTCTCAGGTGACTCGCATGAAACGTTTCGCTTGACGAAATGACGTAAAACGAAGAAGCAATTACGATTAATTTGAATGGGAAATTATTTAAGCGTTCTCAGAAACCAAAAATAACCCCGCGTGAAATTTTCGCTACGGCTGACATTGTCACAGTTATTGTAGAAATCTGAATTGAATTTGGAAAGAGCATATTCTTTCTGAGCAGGTTTGCGAGAGGTATTGATTTTAATGGCATGTAGGCTAGTCTAGAGTTTATTTATCCTGTCGATACGGGCAGGATATGATACAAAATAATTTTTTAAAGCGAAGTATAGCCGGTTTTAATTAAAATTTTTCATTCTCTTAGAAAGGTCTTTTGACAAAATCTAAAGAACCTTGTCCGGCCTACTATTTAATCATAGCTAATAAAGAAAAGATTCATTTATGTGTTTGCTAAGAGCATTAGCATGAAAGAAAACGCAAACAACCTTGAGTTGTATCATTAAGGGTTTTCGGACAATTTTCTTCATCTTTATTGTTATTTTCACAACGTTATGGCTGATATGTCTTCCGGTCTTCGTGTGTTTGTCGAACTCGGGAACCTACACGGAACATCGAACTAAGTCCTTTATTGAATCCAAGGAGGTCGCCTGTTCTGATTTCGTTAGCCATAAGCGGGTACAAGTGTTAAGTATTCCTGTATTGTTACTCGCCTGTAGCCAGGATTGAACCTGCAACCACCAGACAATTGTCTCCTTAGAAACCTAGGGAACCAATGCCTATAACCGTTACGCTATGTGTCAACTAAACTTGACTTGGATTTGAATTATAGGCGCCAATTCCATTTTTTATGTCGATAACCGTTACACTAAGCACATTTCTAAAACCTCTAGGCTTATTTCATGCCTTGAAGTTAAGGAATTGCATTCATTATACGATTATATTTGCATTTTTGTGTAGTTGTTTCTTAAGCATCCTTTCTGTGCGTTTCGAATCTGCACGCTACTGACATCGCTTCGCCCGTTCTCAAGGTCGTTCGTCTATTCGGTCTCGTGTCGCAATCGGCCTTCCCCGAAATTTAGCGGAGTGGAAGGCATTTCTCTACTATTTACCCATCCCTGGGAAAGAATAAATGGATTCATGCCTTTTTCCCGAAACATGAGCACGAAGTGAAATATGACATCAAGTATTCCTGTCAAATAATAATTTACAAACCAATCTATTTAACCCATTGATAGGACCCTAAAAAGGAAGCAGCCCTCTGAGTGAACTAAGCAGTAATGACAACGAAGGTATATTTCTCATTCCCTAAAGTTTCCAAACAGGGTCCTTACTTGCAGGTGCAGTTTTGTGTGATTGTTGGGACACCCACTTTTTTGTAAGAGGTGGGGTTGTCCCTCTGCAAGAGATACAGTCAGAGAGAGATGTTTCGAGAACACAACAAAATTGATATCGGAAAGGGCGAAGCTTTGCAAGTGAATAAGTAAGTAAAGTTGGTGACCGTAGTCGAGGGTGACCCGAAGACTTTCTCTTCAATAGCTACTACACTGATGTGTAGAGGAGGGCGCTACTCCATTCCCTGGATTGCTCTTATTTACCCTTGATCCGTACCTTATAATGCTGAGTGTTAAGCAAGGGGGCATCAAGTACCACTTTTTTAGTCTTTGGTATCCCTCGACCAGGAATTGAACCACGATCTCCCTGACCATTGGCGAACACTCAACTCATTAGGTCAAAGTGAATATACTGTGGTATTTCGAAGTTTCTACTCCAATAAAGCATGTACTATTTTTTGATAATATGATTACTTAATCTCATGCTGAGAGAGCCTCTTAGTATCAACATTTATTAATAAGTTCTGATTCTACATTAATCTCAGAAGTTTTCCTGTATATTTTCATATATCAAAGAGAAAGTTGTGAAATACATACATACAAATCACGCACACATATCATATACACACACTCCTGGACTAAGAAAACACTTGAAGAAAAAAAAAAAACTAGATAAGAACTACACAAAAATGTTACGTTTTGAACAAATATTGAGGGTAAATAACAAAAAAAAAAAAAAAAAAAAAAAAAGCAGCAGCTGTATGACAACTAACCTCCCCTCTCACAAGCTATCCAAGTTAAATGAACAAGACGTGCTTGCCATAGCTTAACAAGTAAAGACGAATTCATTAGCGACATTCTTTTATGGACACTTACACATGGAAGCGCCGGTGTTGGCCGATCAGCAAAAACTTCAGAACTGTCAGAAGGAAGGAAAAATAGGGACAAATAGAGAGTGTGAGTCAGGGAACTCCGTGCTACCAGCATGACTTAATGAGGGTAACATACTCTCACTCTCTCACACACACGTTTACTGGGCTTAGGATAAGCTGACCAAACGTAATAACAGGGGAAAGAAAATTATATTGGATTTATCTTCCAGTTCGCTAAAAACTGGCAGCTATCAAAATCAACATTCAAAAACCAAGCTTTTAAATAGGCTTTGACACTAATCGCTACTTTAATAGGAAATATAAAGCTATCTCAAGAAACAAGCTCCTGCTTGTAATTTATAATATAAGCATATATTTATTTGGATTTGAGAAGTGATTAATTATTTTCTCTGCGACGAACGCGATCGAGTAATCGACTTATTTCGTTGGCTTAATGAACATGTGGTAACGATTATAACTAACAGCAGTTAGTTCAATTTGAGGCTCTAATCTAAAAGTATTTTGTAAAGAAAAAAAAAACAATGATCTGATGCAGCGTTAAGGGATTATACACTTTCTAGACTCTAGTTATTTGATTTATTATCCACTCCTGTCTACTTCATCTGATCATTTGTTGGTTTCTCTTTAATTGCTGCTTTTGTGCGCAAAGATAAAAGAGTGGATTGTATTTCTCATTTATTAATTATACTACCTCTTAGATTTTGCTTTCGTTGTCTTTCTTTTCACTAGCTTCAACAGCGGGCTGAAGAAGTTGCACGTGATTTAATTTGGTATCAAACTGTCTGGCGTTTCATATATTTCAAAGCAGGGCTGAATTTTTGGCTTAAAATCATTTGATCTTGTTACTATAGGAAAAGAAAATCATTACCATTTTTTTTCATCACACAACCTGTGAAAGCACGTGCGATATCCTGCCCTCATCAGCCGCCAACCAGGGTGATAACACAGTTTCGGTAGCTTGAGGCGGTACTGCCACTCCTGGCGCTACTAAGTAGCTTTTACCATATAGTTTATCTCTGCCTCTCGCAGGGGGTGTCCTCGGAGTGGTTAAAGCGATGAACTGCGGAATCGTAGTACGCGAGTTCGTACTCCAGTCGCGCTATTACGTTCACTTTCGGGCAAATACCCTTGGGAAAGGTATGAACCCCCTTATTCTCCCTCCAGCTATGGGTAAATAGTAGGACGGACTAGGTTCTTCAGCCTTGGTGAGGCAACTAGTCTAGAAGAAGGAAAACTCTGAATTCAAAACCTGTTAAACTCCGCTTAAAAATTGACCTTGTGTCATATCCTGCCCGAGCGGAGGGGTTGGTAAATAGTATCTCTGCCTCTCGCCAGACAGGATTTGATACGAGTTTTTTTTTGTAGTAGGAAGTTTAGGGGAGAGGAGAGTTGGGTAGGAGCCCGTGACGCGTACCTTACTAGACTATGCTGGTCATAGGCTCACTTGGTGCGATGTAAGCCAGGTGACCCTGTTGGACTTAAACTCACTAAATGTAGTGCGAGTCTGGCACGTGTGCCTGTTTGTTTGTTAGTTGGGTTTTATGGCATATCAACCTTTGTTGGTTATTTAACGCCAAATCCATTTTATGTAAATAATCTGTTCTATTTAAAACAATTCAGTTTAGCATAAGTACACAGTTTAATTATCAAAAACATTTCTATCTCAAACTATTCAAGCTGTTATATATAACAATTCAGTTAAGTGTAAATTCAGTTTTAATGTCGAAAAACAGTTCTATTTCATATGATTCAGTTAAGCATAAACACGCAGTTTAAATGTAAGTACGGTTTAATTGTTAAAAAGCATTTCTATTTCAAGCTATTCAGTTTACTCAAAGAATTCAGTTTAGCATAAGTATGCTGTTAGTTCTATTTAAACCATAGATAGGGCCCTATCAGGTGCTACCACTCCGAGCCATAGTGGACCTGGGAGCGATGGCAATAAAGGGGTACTCTGCATTCCCCAAAGCTCCAGCATTGCTGGAACCTCACCATGAGATTGTTTAGTGTCATATGCAGGACACTCGTTGTGGGGTGTCTTACCCCTCTGCAGAGAAGCAGTCAGTGTATTCTACAGCCCTAGCAGACTGGGCAATACACAGAGTTAAATGTGAAAGTTTTATTTCAGATAATTCAGTTCAGCATAAGTACACAGTTTAGACGTCAAAAACAGTTCTATTTCGAGCAATTCAGTTCAGCATTAGTACGCAGTTCCAATGTCAAAACAGTTCTGTTGTAAACAATTCAGTTTAGCCTAAATACGCAGTTTAAATGCAAAAATCAGTATAGTGAAAGAAGCACGGTTTAGTTCTATTTAACCCATAGATAGGACCCTTATCAGGTGCTACCACTCCGAGCCAGAGTGGACCTGGGAGCGATGGCAATGAAGGTGTACTCCGCATTCCCAAAAGCTCCAGCACTGCTGGAACCTCACCATGAGATTATTTAGTGTCATATCCAGAACGCTCGTTGTGGGGGGGGGTATTATCCCTCTGCAGAGAAGCAGTCGGTGTATTCTACAACCCTAGCCAAACGTGTCATTGATCGTTTGGTAATCATGCATGACGTTAAAGATGGTTCGATTTGATTACAACTTACTCCATTGTGACGTCAATACTATTTTGTATCCAACTGATCTTACAATCAAGTAATGTAAGCATTGTTATAATCTAGCTCTTGTGTTAGTTTAGAAACATCTAGGATATCAATTTTAAGATATAATTAGAAATATTTTTAATGTATGATACTTCCCTGGCTTTTTTGCAAGGCCTTCTGGCATTCGTGCTGGGTGGGATATCAAGGTCAGTGATAGATTCGAAGCCGAATGGCCTCCGATTCCGGTCAGGCTACCTTCGGGTGGGCGATGAAATCATTGACAAACAGAGTTTTGCACTAGACTTTCTGATCGAGTTCAAACTATCAGCAGGCTTTAGTGCTGGACTCACATTGTACTGAGTGAGTCCAAGTTCCTGCTTGGTGATCTAGTTTGCATTGCTCGAAGGGAGCCAGATGACCAACATAGTTCTGACGGGCACGAATCTTGGCTCGTGCCCGACCTCCCCTCTCTATAAAAAAAGGGCATTGTATTAAATCCTGTCTACGGGGAGGCAGAGATAAATATAAACATATAGGAAATGGACACGGTGACACGAGTTCAAATCTTGGACGAGACTGACTGCATTTCACATTGCACTAATACCCTTGGGAAAGGTGTGAATCCAATTATTGTCCCTCCAGCTATGGGTAAATAGTAGGGCAGACTAGGTCCTTCAGCCTTGGTGAGGCAACTAGTCTAGAAGAAGGAAAACCCTGAATTCAAACCTGTTAAACTCCGCTTAAAAATTGACCTTGTGTCATATCCTGCCCGAGCGGAGGGGTTGGTAAATATGGATGAATATAAACATATAATTACGGTCGCCAACTTTACTTACTTATATTTCTTGGGAAATGCATATATTTACTTTTCATTGAGCTTTCTTTTATTGCTCAAAGTTTCTTATCCAACCCCCAGCAATGAATTAAATAGTACCGCTGCTGTTCTACATGGATGGCTTTGGCATTAAATAACCCACGAAGATTGATAAAAAAAAAGAAACTAAATCCTCACTAGAAGTCTTTACAGAATGTTTCCTCACTGACATACCACAATAGCAGGCAGAAGAATGTGTACATGTGAGCACTTGACCGAGCTTAATTTATCAAAGTAAAGATTGGGCTTGAAATTACCGAGTGCATTTGAATGTGAGGGAGACAAAGTTTAAAAAGGGACAGAATGCAATCAGTGAAGGGAATCAAAACTCCCGCAGAGATAACTAAAAAGAAGACTGCAACATATCTGCACCCCCCACAAAAATTGTATAAACGCACATACATATATATGTGATTCGAAAAATGTAGGGAGTAATAAAAAAGTTAACTTTATGTTTCGAACTCTTTTGAAAAATAAAAAGGCCGAAGTCCGGATCGGCTGCAACGTTGTGCTACTGATAACTAAATAGTAGTCCTAACAATGTGTAATGTAGTGGCCACCTCACACTATTAATGACCTTAATGTCCAGCTGTATAACTGATCACAAAATGCCAATCATTAGAACTCTGGTGGTAGTCGAGAGAAACGGTCACACACGAGAGTTGGAGATTTTTGAAAAGAGTGAGTTAGTTACTTAGCTACTAGTAGAGCAACAAGTAGCGACCTAAATTTCGAGTGATATCAAAACCATCATAGCCTATTTCAAATAGAGATTATCTTCCTCTGTTCGAGAATATCACTTTACGCTTCTCTATTTTAGAGGCCGGTCTCGAGAAAAGTAGTATCATCGGTAATAATGTAAGATAGCCATTCATGAATATGTGAAACGTACATAGAATGTTCATAACATAGATACATAGAACATAGGAATCCCGAAACACGAAAAACACTTACGACTTCTTAGTTCAGGCACGAAACTTTTTATTACCTTTGAGTTAAAAGGTTTTTCGACATGAGTGAGGCACAATCTTTCTATGCTGGCTTTTCCATCTGCCCCAAAACACATGCGACACCTGCCACAAGGCCACTGTGAGCTAGCGAAAGTCAACCTTCTTCTGAGCCAGGAACCCAACTAACTGACTTTTTTCAAATCCTCCATCTCCGATGCATGATGTCATTCACATCTCCTGGTGAAATCTGGGATTTTTTTTTTGACATCTGTGAACGACACATCCTCCCAGCGCGCGCGTTAACACCTGCGCTTAAGTTTGCACCTAACTAGCCCATGTGCCGAGCCGAAAGGTTCTCAGCTTAACTAAACCCAAAGATATATAAAACGAAATCCCCCAGCCATTATATTACAATAAAAAAGAAGGTATTTTTCTGTGACCACTAGTCTGACTTTTATCCTTTTGCTGGTGTGAAATTGTCGTCATCTCTTCATTTTGTCTTTGTCTCTATTTATCTGAAGACTCTGCAAAGCCACAAATTTATAATTTAAGAATTACTAATTATGAAAATTCTACAAGATGATCAAAGCAGCAGTTTATCGATTAACATGTGTTTTAAAACTGAAGTTATGAAGGTAACAGACTAATACTGAAGATGATAAAAACGTTTAAATACTAGAAACAGTTTTTATTGTAATGCCTCCCTAGGCATCTTCCTTTTACTATCTTCTCACATCAATCTTCAGCAATAGTTGAATAGGCAAACTTAGCTCTTTAACCAGGGGATCAAAGGGGAAATCGGCTCCACCTGCACAAGACGCGCCAAATGAGTAGCCTCCTACAACCAAACAAGGTTACGAGAGAAGTCTTAAGTTTAATGCCTCATCTAAAGATAACAGCGAATATAGGGATCTGTTACTTTGAAGTTACTGATATTAATAATTTACACGCGATTATATGGTATCAAGCATTCCAAATATTAATTATATCCAACCATACAGTTTAAAGTATCAATTCCTATCCAAAAATAATTTGTTTGTACATAGTTTTGTGTATTAACAACTGCCCGATTGGTTTTAAAGGCATGAAAACCCGTCTAGGGTTATTTTATGCCTTGAAGTTAGGGATTCGTCTTCATTGTTTCATCTGTAATTCTTTATGTAGTTGTTTAAGAGTTTTTTTAAACACTGTCTTATTGAATAAGCAGTTCAATTTGATGAAATTAACAGATACTTCCACTCCAAGTCAAAGTGGACCTGGGAGGAATGGCTATGAAGGGATTCCCCACACAACTAGATCTCAAGAAATGGAGCCTATCAGATGCAGTTTAGTGTCATACACATAACCTACTGTGTATGGGGTTCATAACCCTCTGTTGGGAACACAGCGAAATCGAAGCTCTGTCGATAAGGATAAAAATTGAGTACTCGAAAATATTGAACGACAATATTCCAGCAAATAAGTCTAGAGAAGAAAACTCAAGTTTTACTCGGCATTTTATAATCTACAAATCGTTAAAACACTTTTCAAATAATCGTCGGATATCAGCTAAGAGCGTTTATTTCTTTCTATTTCTCGTTCATCGTAAGTTTTTTTTTTCTGTCTTTATATCAATTTAACAGTTACATTAGACATCAAACATTCTTTTTCTTTTTTTTCTCAGATCGTTTACCTTTATTTGACTTGGCTGTGTCGGTTGTTAAAGGAAACGAGAAGCGAAGACAGATTTGCTGACGAGTGCATTGAGAAAACATCAAAGATTAACGGCCAAGAAATCGAGGTAGCCGCCAGTTGTTATCACACACTGTATCAGAAGATGCAATGAAGTTATGACTTTCTTTGAAGAATGTATGAAATTTGTGCTGGTTTCGAATTACTCTAAATATATATTTGTTGAACTGGGCCATTTTTGGCAGACTATCAGATTTAAGAGCTATTCAGTTAGCAACGGACTTATTGTGAAAGCCTGGCGAATTTATCTCGCAAGCCTTTGAATAATGATGAGTACTCATCACATTAATCCATGTAGAACCAATAAAGCAAGTTAAATGTATTATTTCACTGTATATCATCATTTTCGTTTTCTTTTAGTTTTCCAGATATTTTTAAAAATCGGAATTTAGAAAACTAACATAATAACCCGTCTAGGTTTATTCTATGCGAAGAAGTGAGGGAATCTCTTTCATAATTACATTTTTTTATAATTGTTCCTTAAAAGGGATTTTTTTACACGCGGTTATATAATATCAATAATTTTTTTTCATCTAATACAAGAAAAGTGTAAAGTTTCAAGTATTCTACTGTAATACTAATAATTACATGGTTTTACGTCATTATTTCTTTTTAATCAGTCATTTACTTGCACATAGTTATAGGGCTTCAAGTAACCAATAAACTATACCTCTAGTTTATTCACGGATTTTATCAACTTTCTGTGCAGTTGTTTAAGATGTTTTATTTTGCCCACTTTCGTGATATTAAGTATTACCCCGTAATACAAATGGAGCCTCACCATCAGATGAATTTTGTGGGGGGGGGGGTTAATACTCCTCTACAAGTTATACAGTCAGTGCATTATAAGCTTCATAGACAGGTGGTCTTGTTTTTGCTTTTTTATTGCTTAAACCCTCTACCACGGGCAAGATAAAGTCAATTTTTAAAAATATAACTGGTTTGAATTGAGTATTTCATCTAGACTGATTGATTTATCAAAGCTAAAAAGCCCAGTTTGTGCTACAATTTAGTCATAGCTTGAGGCAGATAGATTCCTATATTTTCATAGGGCATTAGCACGATGTAAAACGCAGTCAGCCAATATTTCAACTCAGGTCACCGACTTCATTTCCTATGAAAATAACTAAAGAATCTGAGAAGAGAGGATGTTAAGGAACGGCGGCTTATGAGTGAATGTCAGTCTCCCCAGGGTTCAAATTCGTCGGAAGGATATGGTTCCTAGTAAGGGTTAGTATTAGTTTTACCTCCCAAGATAATTGCCTTATAATTTATCCACCTTCATTCAAGGGGTGTCCTCGTGGTGTAATGGTTAAAGCGATGAACTGCGGAATCGTAGTACGCGAGTTCGTACTCCAGTCGCGCTATTACGTTCACTTTCGGTCAAATACCCTTGGGAAAGGTATGAACCCCCTTATTCTCCCTCCAGCTATGGGTAAATAGTAGGACGGACTAGGTTCTTCAGCCTTGGTGAGGCAACTAGTCTAGGAGAAGGAAAACTCTGAATTAACCTGTTAAACTCCGCTTAAAAATTGACCTTGTGTCATATCCTGCCCGAGCGGAGGGGTTGGTAAATAGTACCTTCATTCCAGACCAACTCACGAAAATAGGAATAAAGATAAAACAAAATTTTGAATAAAACTGTTTCTCCAACCATACCATCTTCCTGCCGGAGAAGATTTGAATATATTAACAGTGTCCTCTGCAGGAGGAAGGGTTAAGATCTCCTCCAAAAAGATAGTTGTCCTTAGATTGGCATTAAACAGTATCTGATATCGAGGTACCAGTTTTAGAGATCTAGGGAGTGTGGGAAGTCCCGCTATTGCTATTACTCTCAGGTCTACTGACTTAGAGTTGTAGCGACTGTTAGGCTTCCATCGATGGACCAAGGAATAGTTACTTGAAGCTATAATTGTTTAGTTATTATTTGTTACTTGAAACCATGAAATTGTATCCAAACATTATATTAAGTAGAAATTATTTCTTGAAAGCATATTATTAGTATTAGATTTAATTTGGTTCCTTTGTTTAATGGCATACCAACCTTTGTAGGTTATTTAATGCCAAAGCCGTTCTCACAGAAGAACAGTAGTGGCAATATTTAACCCTGAGAGAATAAGGGGGTTCATACCTTTTCCAAGGGTATTTGCCCGAAAGTGAACGTAATAACGCGACTGGAGCACGAACTCGCTTACTACGATTCCGCAGTCCATCGCTTTAACAATTACACCACGAGGACACCCCCTATTAGATTTGAATACTTGATACAATATCACTGTGTGTAGTAACCACTTAAGTAATAACTACGCTAAAAATGTAATCAAATGTACAATGAACACGATTCCCTAACCTCTTGGCATAAAATAACCATCGACGTGTTGACCCAGCCTTTAACATCAACCAACCAACCATGAGACAATCACTACTGTATTTGTATTCAGGACCGGAGAACACAATATCTAATTCATAGAGTACTTTTATTTTCCACCTGCAGATCAACATTGCATAGCTCAGATTTTTAGAAAGAAAAAATACATTTTTTTAAATTAAGTAATATGATATTGCTTGAAAATATAAGAAAACACCTTGGTTCTCTTCGATAATTTGCAACTACTGCAATTCAATAAGCGTGTGAAATTCATATCATTGGATATATGATGTTTTTATAATGTTGTTACTGTCGTTCTTTGCACTTACTAGACGATAAAATTTCCCCTACAACCATCCCGTAATTCCGGCTTTAAAGTGGTTACTGTAATAAACATTGTAGAGCCAAGTAAGTAATTAAAAAAATAGTAATATTTTGATAAGATATTAAAAATCCTCAACTTCTCACTGAATACAAGGTGTGTTAAAAGTATGGAGATCAAAACTGCATGTACCAATAAGAGAAAGGAATAATAAATAAAATATTACTTTTCTTCAAAACAGATCCTTTGCCATTCAAAACTTTTATTCCGGTCAGGTTTCCCTGAGTCGAAGCACTACCGAAATATGGCGTCAAGCTGCGCAGTCTCTTTAATGTCTCTTGCCCTTGTGATGAATATTTAGTTTAGGAAACAAGTAAAAGTTTATCTTTGGTAGATGTTGGAAGAACAAAGGGTGCAATACTTGCACAATACAGATTTTCAAAGATATTTTGTACAAAATACATCAAAACAGTCGATCAAAAAGTATCGAGAATTGGCATCGACTCGACTTAGCTGGGTCTTGACATCAAATTTATCAGCAGGTCTTCATTTGAATTTAATACTCTCGGTACAGAGGCTACTTTCAAATTAAAAACATCCTAAATATGCCACAGGTACCATACTCTCATTTGGTCATTGGGTGTTACTCGTGTAGTGTGTCTTGGGAAGGAGGCCCATCTCTTTCAGGGCTACAGCTGGTTTGAGTTTAGTTTTTTTCTTTCTCCTAAACGGGTTGCTAAAATAAAGTAAACGAGTCCAACTATTCATCCATAAAGTAAAGCAAGTTGGCGACCGTAGTCGAGGGTGACCCGAAGGCTCCCTTTTCGATAGCTACTGCAGGGGAGGGTGCTACTCCTTTCCCTTAATTGCTCCACTTTACCCTAGATCTGTACCTTATAATGCCGAGTTAATCAAGGAGGCATCAAGTACCATTTTTTGAGTCTTTGGTCTGACTCGACCTGGGATTGAATCCAGGTCTTCCGAGACATTGGAGAATACTTTAACCATTATGCCAATGTCCGGACATTCATCCATAGTTGAAGGGAAAATACTTCAATTCAAACCTCTCTCTCAGGGGCATTAGCGCTTAGTGATTGCAAACAACCTTGTTCGGAATTTGAACTCCATTAGACGAGTTCACTTCCTACGAGGATAACTGTTACGCAACGACCTCCTCTCCCCACAAATGACAAAAATTTCATAGCATTCTAAAACTATCTTGAGGACTGTGGTATAAAGAATTAATCATTACCTATCACGTCAGTGATTCACAATCGAATTTTGGTAGATGCCATCCAAATGAAATGTAAGTACAGTCAGGCCCTCATCACATTGACGTAGTGCAGTCTTTCTATCTTGGCTTCTATTGGATTTGTTCTATGCTGAACTTAATCCACAGCCAATAGTTGAATACATTTGTTTGTAATTACGAATCTATCGTTCATACGTCACACTTTTAGGTATAAATATTCATGCGGTGAATGTATATGCATTAGCTAAGTCTAATGTTGTATTCTTGTGATTATATCCTGTGTTTTGTGTTATTTTATTTATAGCTACATATTTACCCAGCCCCTACGAACGAGCGAGATGTAACACAAGATCAATTTTGAAGCAGAGTTTTACAGGTTTGAATTCAGAGTTTTCTATCTCTTCAACGAATTGCCATACTAAGGTTAAAGAAATCAGTCTGCCCTACCATTCACCTAGAGATGAAGAGTGAATAGACGGATTCATACCTTTCCCTAGGCTTTTAGCGCTATAGGAAATATAAACAGCCGTGTCTATTTCCAACGATGGATAACATTACATAAAGAACACTTATATATAGGTCTTTAGTAGCTACATATAGTTCTTTAAAATCTACTAATCTATGACATTCTTTCCTCAGGCAATCGGGCAGCGTTCATTTCATTTCCCTTCGTTCTTCCTATCGCCATCTTTGATCCCGTTCTTTGTATTCTGTGGTCATCTTCTGTTGTTCTTAATTCTTCTTAGCTTGGATGATAAATAACAACGCGACCACATTTTCATGTGCACATTATTTTTTATTCTTAGCAAATATTCCTTTCATAACCCACCGTGGCCTCCAGGAAATCAGTAAGTTGGTGCATTCGACCGCTCGAATTGAGCGCTTTTTACTAACTTATATAAAAATATAGAACTGTTTTTGTCACTTGACTGAAACCATTCAATGAGATCCGTGGTCTCAGACTGACTTCAAAGTTCAATGGCCGTCAGTCATACTGATTAACCTATGTTTTTCTATGCGTTTAACTGCTACGGACTTAATTTGACTGCTACACTAAATATAAATAATAGATCTGATCAAAATATAATGAAACACAAAGAGAATAGTATATTTAATAAGACTGTTTCTAAAGTGATGAAGGAGGAAAGATGAGGCGAAGATAGAATTTAAATCGGCAATATCGATCAAAATAGAATTAAAATCCAACACTTTTGAAAGAATAATTTTGCTCTAATAAAGCTAAAAGACGATTATATTTCATTTTTGTGTTAATTTTTTAGTAACCGTTTCGCCATGAGTGTCTCAGTTTTCTTGAGGGTTAAAGTTGTATATTTTTTTTTATTGATTTTTCTTCGATAAGAAAAATGGCGAATTAATTGAAAATGGAAATTGAAACTAATTAGCAACGTCTATAATATTTCTCGGACTATTGAGGACACCAAAATATTAAGACATATTTATGCATATATTGGTAAAGAAAGCCTAGGCACTAAAAAATGAAATAAATAAAAAAACAAACCTTTTTTCAAAAGTCAATAATAAAGTCATAAATAAAACACTGTTCACAGTAGTGCCATTTATTCGTTGATTTTAACGGCTCATTGACCTATCTAGGGTTATTTTAAACATAGAAGTTGGGAATTGCGTGTATTGTACATTTATATTCACATTTATTATCCAGTTGTTTAAGAGCTTTTGCCTACAGATATGTAATATCCAGTATTCCTAAAATAAATAATTTTAACATTGGAATACGTAAAGTAAAGTTGGCGACTTTAGTCGAGGGCGACCAGAAGGCTCCCTTTTCGATAGCTACTACACTGAGGTGTAGGGAAGGGCGCTACTCCTTTCCCTGGATTGCTCCACTTTACCCTTGATACATACCTTATATTGCTGAGTGTTAAGCAAGGAGG
The DNA here is from genome assembly GCA_963585895.1 of Sepioteuthis lessoniana. Taxonomy (NCBI): domain Eukaryota; kingdom Metazoa; phylum Mollusca; class Cephalopoda; order Myopsida; family Loliginidae; genus Sepioteuthis; species Sepioteuthis lessoniana. The sequence goes on along the minus strand of OY757907.1, from coordinate 11,983,831 downwards.
TATCAAGTACCATTTTTAAAGACTTTGGTATGACGTGACTAGGGATTGAACCCAGGCCTTCCGGACCATTGGCAAACACTCTACCCACGAGGCCAATGAGGAATACGTAAAAGCATTCAATTATCTAAAATTAATGATTTTATCGTTTCAATTAATTATTTCTATTTAATTCTAATAATTTGTTTGCCCATTGTTATGTTCTACAGTAACTAATATTCCTCCGTAAATGATTTTAACTTCTGAATGTGAATAATTTACGCAGTTATCAAATACCAATTTTTGATGGTATCAAGTATTCAGATCTAATACCAATAATGATATACTTTCAAGACTTTATTTCTACTTACCTCTCTAAATCAGAATGAATCTTCAAGTAATGACAATAAAAGGGAACTCTTCACTCTAATTTTCGAGAACTGGAGTCTAACTCTCAAATGTAGTTTTGTGTCATACCCAGGAAACCTCTATTTTCGTGGAGTGTCTTACTCCTCCGCATTGGATACAGTCAATGTAATCGAATCCCGCCGACAGGATTTTAAAAGGTGGTTAAATATAAAAGGAAAATCAGGTGAAAAGGTTAATTAAAAAGAAGCATTGGCTTTTTTTTTTATCGAAGAAAGAAATGAATGAAAATTGGCTGGTCTTATACGCCAATTCCCTTGAAAAACTCGTGTTTAATGTTTGGAAACAGAAGCCAAATAAGATTAAATAAAAGGAATGATTGTTGCATTATAATTTTCTCACCTAAAAATACCAAAAACTAGTTGCTTTTACTTTGTTCTAACCCCGAAAACGTAAATCCTAGCCATAACCGAGAGAAGAAAAGGCTATCAAAATAATTAAACCTATCAATATTCCATTGATTAGGAAATCTTTCGATCAGCTGTGGAAAATAACGAAAAAGCGCGAGAGTGCTATTTCTCTAATTTTCCAGCCTTTGACAAAATTAGCCTCTTCTGAAAAGATTAAACAGATCTGACAACCGACAGTTCTTCGACCCAGTTTAAAAATATGCATGACTGAACATTCGAAAGAAATTTAATAGTTTTATTCTTTGAAGTCTAAATTGTTTTTAACAGTTGATCCTAAATTAACATTTTAAATTTCTTTTTTTTTTTTCACTTGTGAAAGAAAATCAAAAGTTAATCGATATTTTGTTTTTTGACATCTGTACTTTAAAATTGTGAACATTAACCTTTTTTGAGAGCAAACAAAAACCCTAAGATTTGCTTCTTATCTATATTTTACTTAATTTACAGACATATCGACAAGATATGATGAAAAATAATGGATGACCGAATGACAATCTATTTATTTCTAAACCGCAGCTTGCATATACATATTAGTAATAAGAGCACCTTCTTAAGATCTTTGGAGGTATTATGGTTTGGTTTCTTTGTTTAATGGCATATAAACCTTTGTAGGTTATTTAATGCCAAACCCACTCTCCTAGAAGAACAATAGTGGTACTATTTAACCCCTAGCTGGGAGGATAAGGGGGTTCATACCTTTCCCGAGGGTATTTGCCTGGAAGTGAACGTAATAGCGCGACTGAAGAACGAACTCGCTTACTACGATTCCGCAGTCCATCGCTTTAACCATTACACCACGAGCACCCCCCCACTTTTGAGGTATTAAATGTGAGTTCAAATCACATTGGTTGTGGTTGTTTGGCACATCAAATCGAATGTATTATTGGAGGCCAAATCCGTTATATATCAAATGCTTTCTAAACATTTTGAAGAAAACATTTTTAAACGAGCCAGACCTCATTTGTTTGCACACAGTTAAAGGGTTAAAGATGGTGTATAAGTGAATCTTTTCGTTTGTTTTTATTGCATATCAACCCTTGTATGTTATTAAATGCCAAATCCTTTTTATACATATGTTAAATATGATTTGTAAATACATTTTACTGACAACTTATTTAAATGAGCCTGAGCTCATTTTTTGGCACACAGTTAAATGAATTCCAGTATTTCTAAACACAAATAATTTCATTTACAATTAATCATTTGTTTGCACAAATCTAAATTGATATTCATGATTTTTAAATGATTAGTTTGTTGGTAATTTCATTTTAAAATAAGAACTAATTTAGTTACACACTTGTATTATTATTGCTTTTCCATAGTTGAATAGTTTAAATTTTTCCTATTTATCATAAATGATTCTATTCAATATTTATTATTTGTTTGTAGACAGAGAAATGATTGCAAGTATTGCTATTCAACACTAATAATTCTACTCAACATTTCTCATTTATTTACCCACATTTAGATGGTTTCAATTATTGTTGTGTATCTCTAAGAAATCAACTAAAACATCAGTCATTTGTTTACACATAGGAAAATCGTCAAAGACTTCAATTTCTAACAATTCAATATAACACAAGTTATTGGTTGCACACAGTTCAAATATCAAAGAGTTCTATTTGACCCATAGATCGGACCCTATCACGTGCTACCACTCGGGGTCAGAGTGGACCTGAGAGCAATGGCAATGAAGGAGTACTCCTTATTCCCCAAAGCTTCAGCCCTGGAGCCTGGCCGTCAGATTGTTTAATATCATATCCAGGACACTCGAAGAAGGAGGGGTCTTACCCCTCTACAGAAATGTAGTCAGTGTATTCAACAGCCCAAGCAAACTAGGCTGAAATCACATTGGGTGGCATTTTTAGTTTTCTTAGTGACTTCTTTTTATCTCGAGGAACTTATGTATTGTGTTAACTGACATCGATGGTTGTAATAGAAAAACAGAAATATTTTACATGACCATATGTACCGTTTGCCAATAAAACTGTCGGCTTTAAGAAGCTTTCACTATTTCATTGTTACAACATTTAATTGTGACTTATTCGCTATAATTTTGTTGATTATAGTCGTTGATTTGAACAAGTCCTGGAGGAAACACCCCACAAAGCAGCAGCTGTACGGTCACCTACCACCCATCACGAAAATTATAAAGATTAGACGAACCAGACATGCAGGACACTGCTGGAGAAGTAGGGACGAGTACTTAAGTGATGAACTCCTGTGGACCCCTTCACATAGCCCGAACATTCATACAGCAGTTCAGTGTAGATACGGGATGTAGCCCTGAGGACCAGCCGGAAGCGATGGACGATAAGGAGGGGTGGCGAGAGAGGGTCAGGGATATCCGTGCTGGCGGCACGACATGATGATGGTAGGCTTAGTTGCATTGATTAAAAATTGTCTGAATTTCTGATTGTTTTTTTATCTAGTCATTTCTTTAAAAAAAACCAAAAAAACAACTGATGATCGAAAGTTGTGGGATTCGTTAAGATACATCGAAAAAAAATGTGTAGAATACTTCCTTTCACAATGAAGAATTTTTCTTCTTTCTTGCTTGTGTAACTTTTTCGATCATTTTGTTTTCTCCATTTCCCTTAATATCGTTCTTCCTTTTTTTCTCAGCTTCCTTGATTGTCATTTTTCTCTGTTTTTCCTGGGTTTCTTGTGTTATTTATCTCTGTTTTCATTGATTCACAGAATCAACTTTTTGTAAATATTATCAGCGTACTTACACACACACACACATTATATATATATATATATATATATATATATATATATATATATATATATATATATATAGAGAGAGAGAGAGAGAGAGAGAGAGAATGGTTTAGCTGCTTCTTTGTTTATGTAAAGTCGCCCGCTCCTTGCCCACGAAGCTATATACGCAAATACATGTTCATCCAGTGAATGTTAAACATTTTTCTTTGCTCTAATGGAGGAAGATACTTAAAACTGAAAGTATCTTTCACAAAGAAAAAGAATTGCACAAAAAAAAAATAGTTTATTCTAGTTTTATTTCGAAATATAGTGCAATGGCGTTGCGTTTTGTAATGTCACAATAAAGTGTCAAGTTTTTCTGAGAAAAAAAATAACACTTTGTTAGTACGACACCTGAGCATGTTTGTCTTAGTAAATAAAAACAAAATAACAGAATTTATGAAAGCTCTGATTTTCGTTTACTCATTGAGGTTCAGCAATGTAGAGCCTCGTCACTACTGAGATGAGTAACCATTAAGCAATATCAGATAAATGATTATAAAAAGAAAACAAGTAATAATGATAAAATATTGTCTAGTATAGGGCAGTATGTATTTACCCAAACCCTCCTCGATGGATAGCATCCCGTCAGTGAAGCTTAGAATACGCTAAGTGTATCCCCAGCTGAGGGGGTAATGAAGACACCCCAAAGTGGTGTCCTGGGCATAATAGTAAATTGCATCTGATCGTGTGGCTCCAGTGCAAGAGATTAAGGATTATCCCTTCATTACCATTACTTCTGCGTACATTCTGACCCGGATTAACAGTACCTGTTACGTTTCATCCGTGAGTTAAATAGATCTGTTTGAAAATTATTTCTGTTAGATTAACCCGCGTACAAAACAAAACACAAAAAACACTCTTCCGAAACAACAATATGGTAAATATAAACGTACAATTAATGTGATTTCTGAGCCTCTGCGCATAAACTAACCCAAAATGGGTTGGTATGCCGTATAAAGCAATCAAGATTTAGGTAAATACAAACTTAAATTGGAAAAATTTCCTTATGTTATTTCATCTCGTTATTATGGCAGCTGTGCCCACCGGGTCTATATGATATTTTCAATTGTCGCAGTAGTTATCTGATGGAGCATGCGTTTCTCTTTTCATACGTGCCGAGTTTTTGGCAGCTTTTCTAGTCACAGCTCTGTCGGCGAGACCGAGAACACGCCAACTGACTTTCCTGACGAGAGTTTAGATTCTACCATTTTTAAAATGTTTGTCCGCTGTGTAACACTTAATGGCACCAAACGATGAGACTTCAATTCTGGAGAACTGGAAAGTGTGGAGTCACTTATTTGATGCTATTATTCCGAAGGCCATTTTTAATCGGAGTGATTAAACTTGTTAGGGTTCCATCTATGGGTTAAATAGATCAGTTTGAGAATGTTTAAAAGGATTTTGAAAATACGTCTTTGTACCCTATATAATTGGGGAACAATTGTTTATCTGACTTCGGTGGAAAATAATCTAACAAAGATTAGCATGCTGTAAAACCAACCAATATTTCTTGTGAGAATTCTCTTATGCATACCGATATGTTATTCAGTTCCGTGGTATTGTGGCTAATGTACTGGTCTACGACTCCGTTGTAAGCGAGTTCGAACTCCAGCCACTTTTGGATAAACACTTTTAGGAAAAGTATAAGCCCCTTTATCCCTCCAGCTATTGATTAAATAGTTCAACTCATGTCCTTCTACAAGTATGTCTTTGGTTTTAAATAACCCACGAACGTTGATATTCCATTAAATAAAGAAATTGAATTAATACGTTCTTCTACAGGTCAATTTAAGTCACTACATTAGCTTCCGATATATAGAACATTTGTGGCCCTATTTTAAATAAAGAATATATAAGCTGCAATTGCGACAAATTAAAAAAAAAGTACGTTTCCCATATTTGCCTGCCCGTTTGTCTCTTATGACTATAAAAAGTGTGGGTGGGTGAGTAGACATTTTTGATCGAAGGAAACAATCGATATTTTCTTTCATTGCTTATGATTTTGAATTTTAAAAGAACTTTTTTTTTCATGTGCAGTGAACAATAAAGAAGAAAGTTCAGAAGAAAAAAGATTTTTATGACTATTCTACATTCTAAATTGAATTTTAATCTTTTGCTTCAAGTAAATGTCATGAAGTACTCCGACCGGTTTCCTAACTTTCTATTAAGTAATAGGACAATTTGATTCTTATCATTAAATGTTTATATCACCACGTTTTCACTGTAACATAGTTCAAACTTCATAACCAGTATATTATGTACTGTAGGTATATTCTAAAAAAATATCTTAAGAGTACTCGACGCGAGTAGGAGATCACTTTTACGTACCACGATTAGTTCAAAGTTTCTAATTTCGAATTCGTAATTGGCCTACTTGACTAATTGCACACCGAAGAACTGGAGCTCAGTTTTCTCTATTTTGCCTATTGTTGCTTCCTGGTTAACTCACAAACTGATGCTCGATTAATGCAAGATGCTCCGAAAGCAGTCTGAAGCATTTCATACGTTTCTGTGGAATTTTTTCCAAGTTTAAAACACAATTTTATTGCATATGGTTCTTCTAAAGTGTCAGATTGCATTTTTGAAATTCACCAGCTGTGAAAATCAGGCTTTAGTAGGGTGTATTCCAATTGCTGCTGTAGCTGTTCATTTGAACCTGAAATCATAAAAAATTGGTCAGTCATCTAATAAGATATATAGCAATAACATAGTGGATTTTCTAGAGTCTACGACAATTTTAAATGGCAATATGAAAAAGTCTGGAAACTTATCGTATGCACCTCGTATATGGAACCCAGCAAGAATCAATATCACTAGCTTAACTGGCAAGCAATTACTTAATGCAAAGTTCTGTTTTATCAAACTTAATTCAGTTTGGCATAATTCAAAGAATTTGGGGCACCCAGTGAAAATCAAACTCCTAGTAATGGCCTCCTTTTAACAGGACTTAGAATAATCTGACTTTAGATTCTACAGCTGGGTAACCCCACTCAACAAAGAGGTATTTTGCATTTGATATCTCCAGGATTGGAGCCGCACTATTTTGAGTGCACCATTGCATTGCCATTATACCCAGGTTCACTGACCCGGAATAATACGGTTCATCTATAGTTCAAATAGATCTGTTACAAAATTATTCGTATTCGATAGGACTGTATGCAAAAAACAAACGAAGAAACATTCCCCCAACAAAAAAGTTAAAAAATTTAAAAAAAGTCTACTCGATAGATATAAAAATGAACGTTCAATGAACGCGATTCCTAACCTCTTAGCATACGACAATCCCAAATAGGTTGAGATGCCATTAAAAGTTGTCATTCAATCAATTGGTAGCTTAGCTTATTAACTATTACATCACAGGAGGTTCTCTTAAAAAGAAACAACAACAACAAAAAAAAACCTATGCATTGTCGAGATGTGGCATGTGTCTGCAGCAAATATGGGGAACATAATGAAGAACATATTTATTACTTGGAAGCCAGTCTGGCAAATCACTAACAACTATCACAACATGACACTCTTGAACCATAAAATATAGTGGAAAAACATTCAAAAGTCAATAAAATCTAACATAAAAAGACTAGAACATCAATAAAACTTATATGATTGATTATAGGAAGAGATTGAAGAGCGCCAGAAACTTAATAAATTTCAAAGATAATGAATTAGCAAGAACATCAAAAGATCGACGCAGACTTGAAAAACAATAATCTAATACAAAAAACAAAACATGATGTTGTATAGATTCATTGAAAGAGACAAACAGCTACAGTCTACCTCGGGGCTAAAATAGTTGTGTATTTTCTCACTGGTGCGAAAAGTTGGGGTTTGGGACCTGATTAATTAAGGATTTCGATGGGTGATTTTTCTAGTAAATTGAGTCATCCTCCCTTTGAAAAATGGACTGGCTTAAAATACGCCATATCCTTTGCAGAGGGTTAAAGATCCATCCTACAAAATGACGTGTTTGGTATGATACTCAACTGCATCCACTGATGAGGCTCCAATTCTGAAGATTTATGTGAGGTAGATTATCTCTTCATAACAATTACTCCCAGGTTCACTCTAACCCAGAGTCTTGGTACTTGTTTGTTTGAAGTTATGAGTATTGGTTTGTTTTGATGGTATATCAACCATTATAGGTTGATTAATGTCAAATCCATTTTTATAAATACATATTTCAAACAATTCAGTTTAGCATAAGAACAGTTTTTGTTTGCACACAGCTGAATGTAAAAACAGTTCAATTTCACAAATTTCCGATTAGCATATAACTACACAGTTTGAGTGTCAAACATTTTTCAATTTCAAGCTATTTAATTTAGTCAACAAAGTTAAATGGTTCTAAGTATTGCTATGTATCACTAACAATCAAATTAAACATCAGTCATTTATTTACACAGTTACATGTAAAAACAATTCTATTTTAAACAATTCTGTTTCGTATAAGCAGACATTTTAGTTCTATTTGGCCCATTGCACCCTATCAGGTGCTACCAATCTGGGCCAAAGTGGACATGAAAGCGGTGGTATTCCATATTCCCCAAAGTTTCACCATTATTTGAGCCTCACCATCAGACTGTTTAGTGTCATATCCATGATACTCGTCGGGGGAGTCTTATCCATCTGCAGAGATACAGTCGGTGTATTCTGCAACCCCAGCCGATTAGGCTAATTATGAGTATCGGAAAGGAATATTATTAAACAGAATTATATTAATGTTTAATAAGAAAACTTAAAACCATTTAACGGCACGTATTTACCCAACTCTTTCTGCACAGGTAGGATTTGACACACGGTCAATTCTTAAGGGAAATGAAGTCGATTTGAATTCAGTTTTCCCTCATCTGATTGGTTACCTTACCAAGGCTAAAGAACCTAATCCGCCCAACGAAACTATTTAGCCGTATGCAAATTATTTGTGTTGAGCACAGTTTCTTGAAGTTCTTGTTGTTTTGAAATTATTATCATTAGTTAGTTGAAACCATAAAATTGCTTGCAAAATATTCCTATTAGATTGGAGTACTTGAAAACAACCTCGCAAACAAGTGATATTAAAAACAGGAATAGTTACTTTAAAACAACTGAGTATAAATTATCAATATTAGATAGAAATACTTGAACCCTACAACTGCGTGTAAACAAAGGATTATTTAAACAAAAAGTGTAACAAAAAAGCAACCCCCCCCAAATCACTAGAACACTGAAAATATAGTTTTTCAATGAGAGAGAGATGGGGGGCTAATATATGACATGTTGTGAGAGAAACCTTTTACGAATCTTTTGTGAGAATGAAAATTACTGGTTTTCTTTCTTCTGTTTCTATATTAGTTGGTCAGCCCAGTGTTGACCGGGACTGTTGAAAACTCTAACAGACTCTCTGCAGAAGGTTAAGACTACCCTAAGAACAATGAGAGTCCTGTTTATGAAACAAACTATTTGATAGTGAGGCTTTGGCCAGCAGCTTTGGTGAATGTGGAGTACCCCTTCTTTGCCATTACTCCCAGGTTCAATCTGACCCAGAGTAGTAGTACCTCTCAAGGTCTCTTCTACAGGTCAAATAGAACTGTTTCATCTCTAAAAGATTCTTGAAACCAATAAACTGTGTGCAAAGAAATGACTGATGTTAAATCGAATCATTATTGTATAAGAATACTTGAAACCATTAAACTGTGTGCAAACAAATGAGCTCTGGTTCGTTTAAAAATATTACCTATAAACTCCAAAAAATCATGAATAAACAGAACTTGGTGTTAGGTAACTCACAATTTGTTGATATTACAGAAAACACAATCAACCAACTATCTTAATATGTACGGTGTCTACAGAAAAAAATTGATAAGTTTCTATGTTTAATGAAATAGCCAACTTTGCCGAGGCAATGTTGAACGGAAAACAATTGTACTATTTAATCCATAACAGGCAGAATAAGGGACTTCATTAATTTTCTAAAGTTATTAATTTGAAAGTTAACGTAATAGAACGTAATAGTAATGTCACTGTCCCGTACGTTAGCCACTGTGCCACGGGAACCCCAAGATGTAGAGACAAAAAAAAAATAAATAAAATAAAATAATAAAACGAACCCAAAAATCAATTGTTAAAAATGTTCCATAATTTTCACGAATCACGACAATTTTTATTGCCCTAATCACTTAAATTGTACAATAATTGCAGTTTGCAATCATTTTCAACAGTTTCTACAAACTTTTCCCTAAACAATCTAACATGAAAAATTTAACTCCTGACCTGCCTTCTAAGAGAATTTCTGCGTCGGTACGAGGTGCATACGATAAGTTTAGTACCGGACATTGGCCTAGCGGTTAGAGTGTTCGCCAATGGCCCGGGAGACCAGCGTTCAATCCCAGGTCGAGTCATACCAAAGACTTTAAAAATGGTACTTGATGTCTCTTTGCTTAACACTCAGCATTATAAGGTACGGATCAAGGGTAAAGTTGAGCAATCAAGGGAAAGGAGTAGCGCCCTCCACTACACCTTGGTGTAGTAGCTATCGAAAAGGAAGCCTTCAGGTCACCCTCGACTACGGTTGCCAACTTTACTTTACTTTACTTTACTTACGATAAGTTTCCAGACTTTTTTTTTGCGTATGGGCACTTTTATTGATAGTACTCGCATGAAACTTTAGTCCCCTTTGAAGTAATCTCCACCGACTAGAATGGGCTTCTTGTACCGTTCCAAAAACTTCTGGAGGGCCCCAGAATCTCTTATGCCTCTCAAAAACTGATGCTCGATTCATGCAAGACGCTCCAAAAGCAGTCAGAAGCATTCCATACGTTCCTGTGGCATTTTTTCCAAGTTTAAAACAGAATTTTATTGCATATCGTTCGTAAGTGTCAGATTGCATTTTTGAAATTCACAAGCTGTGTAGGGTGTATTCCAATTCCTGATGTAGCTGTTCCTTTGAACCTGAAATCATAAAAATTGGTCAGTCATCTCATAAAATGTATAACAATAACATACAGAATTTTCAAGAGTCTGCGACAATTTTAAATGCCCGTACGAAAAACGTCTGGAAACGTATCGTATGCACCTCGAACTAATAGAGAAACAAATTCTAATGATCTTGCGGACTTTTACATTGATAAAAAAACAAGCAATTATTTTTAAAAAAATATGTAATCAAACACCTTCTCCTCGGACAGAAGGTGACATAAGGTTAATTTTTGGACCAAATAAAGCGGGTTTGAATTCAGAGATTATCCCCTCCGAAATTTCTTGCCTAAGAAAGGATAAAGAACACCGTTTCCACTACTATTTTCCCCATAGATGGGAATGAAGTGAGGAATTCCTGCCTTTATTAGCGCAAAGAGAAATGCAAACGGCTTTGTACAGGGACTTGAACCCTGGTCACCCATTTCCTACGATTACCATGACGTTAAGAGCGCCTGCTGTGTAAAATTTCCTTTTCCCTTGGTGTGTGTGCTAAAGTTCTTTTTCTCTCAAAATATCTGCCTGAATCTCATAGGTTCACTATATATATATATATATATATATATATATATATATATATATATATATACACACAAATATATAAAACCATATTTTTACTGTTCGATAAAGCAGTTAAAAAAATGTGTGGAAAAGTTTTAAAATTTTGACAGATAAACATTACCTGGCAACAAGTAAACTACATCAAATTTTCAATAAAAAAATGCCATAAAAATCAGCCATAACTTTATGTATATGAAAACTAAGACAAAAAGTAGAAATAGAAAATTATATAAAAGACAAAACGAAGTGAAATGAACCGTCAGGACAACTGATAAAATAAATGAATACCCATTGAAGAATTAATGTTTTATGAAAAAAATGTGGTTTACTTAACCACCGTAAAAATAACAGACCTGATATGATCTATACAGTATCGATCGAGAGAATTTGGAAATAAAGATACAATAATCAGAAAGCTTCATTCTTGAATAAACGGTACGCAGACTTTCTAAATGTATTTAGAAGCGTTTAGAAAAATTCGCAGAAGAACCAGAAGTTAAATGGTCTATCTTAAAGAGAGTGTATCATTGCAAAGAGGGGTCTAAACAATTTAAGTTGTGCTTAGAAGCATTATCAAGAGATCAGAATTAATAACAAAATACTGTACAAAATATCTTTTTAATTTAGCGCCAGATTGAACAGTGTGACTAAAATTGTTACGTGATTTAAATATAGCATCAGACGTTGAAAGCACAATATTTGATATAATTATGTGCGATTTGCTTAGCAAATCTCTCACTAATTCCACCCATCCAAGGAAAATGTAAATAAACAGGGAAATTTTGCACTGATGCCTGTCTTTTTAATAACGAACCGGAGTCGAATTTGTTCTTTAATTCCCTTAAGATCCATCAGCCCTTAAATTTAAGATAGGTAAGGAAACTGATTCTAAGTTTCCCTTTTTAGATGTCTTAGTTGTGTGGGACTCCTTTACGTTATGTAACGTCGATATATCGTAAACCTAACAAAAAAAATTAATCTAAATAACACACTAACACATAGAGCCTTAAAGATTTGCTTTGAGTTTACTCTAGATTCTGAGATCAAGTTTATCTCTGAGACACTTTACAACAACGGTTTTCCATTGAGTGTTGTACAAACAGTTCTAACTAATAAAATAACTGAATTTAACAAAATGAAACGGGCATCAGAGCAAAAGTTTCCAGTGTATTTACGTCTTCCTGGCCTGGGTGAACATTAGTGAGAGATTTGTAAAGCAAATCGCACAAACTGTACCGAGGTGTTATTTTTCATCAATGTAGTAAAGTCTTTCATTGAAAACGCTTTCTGACATCTATCCGTAAAAATGTTTTACCTCCTCATCATAATAATTCTGATTTACTTGTTCAGGTGTAGTTCACGGTTCATGCTACAGAGGAAGAACTAACTAAAGGCTAGACGCTAGAATTAAACATGTCCCAACGAAAATAGGAAATTTTATTGGAAGCCCGACTGATAATCTTAGAAATTCATACGAGTCTTCAATTGCAGAAGACCTTTGAAATAATCGTAACTATTCTAAGAAGTTCAGTGGGAATTTTTTCTCTCTACCGAGCAAGTCATACATTTAATTTCATTTAAAAGTATTGGAGACTATTCATATTTTGTCGGTGAGACCGTCTTTCTCTCTCTAAACAGAGGGAATGTCTGCTAGGACCTAAGATTATTTCGATATAGTCTACAATACAATGATTCCCCGCCCACCATCATAAATATTTTCCATAGTTTGTTCTATTATCCTACACGATGTTTTCCTCGATTTTGCACTTTTGAACGAGGACGAAACCGATTGGCAAGATTGTCGTTTTTTTTTGCTTCTAGTTCCATCAAGAATAAGACTTTGGGTTTGGTTATTGCTTTTATGTGTACATCTCGTTTGGTATATTTAGGAATAAAGAATACTCATTATCAGTAATAGACAGTATAAAGAAGTGAAGCTGGGGAAAATCTAGTCGAAATTACTTAGAAAATTGGGTTAGTAAGGTTCCTAATCACTTAATAAGTATAGAATTTCGTTTGTTCTTTCTCACGGTTGAATTCATAATTGCAAATTAACCTTGGTTTTTTTCTAGTTGTCCTGCGTAAAAACAAATAACCGTATTGTTCACCTAAAAGTATTTAGGGCATAGAAAAAAATCGAACCTACAAATCAAGCATTGATAGTGAAAAGGCTACGGATGAATGCCTTTACTTGAAGCGTCCACTTCTGTGTTTGATTTACCAGAATATTCCCCAGGAAAAGAAAATTTCTTTTTTAATAGTAAAAATGTTATCTATACACCTGCAGTGGTTTCTTCGTTACGTTTAGTATCGATGTATTAGTTTTTCTTTTTGTTAAATAGATTAATACATTATTTGGAGATGAGTGCATTGACTCTTGTCTTTTATTATTAGTCAAAGAGAACTTGCAAGCGGGAATCAGTTAAAGTCGTTGTAAACAGATAAATTACTCAAAAAGGAAAACGATTTGGGTGTACGTGTATTTAGTGAAGGTATCTTTAACCAATTGATTCATTTCAACGGAACTTCAACTTGTCTTGGGTAATTTTATTTCTAGAGGCTGGTCAGTTGCTTTCATAATACGTTTATATATACATTTTTAGGGAAGATGTTTACGAATTTTTGCACTGTTATATAGTACCAACTCATTGACCCAGTGGGTAGAGTGTTCACCAATGGTCCGGGAGACCTGGGTTGAATCCCAGGTCGCGTCATACCAAAGACTTTAAAAATGGTACTTGATACCGCCTTGCTTAACACTCAGCATTATAAGGTATGTATCAAAGGGAAAGTGGAGCAATTCAGGGAAAAGAGTAGCGCCCTCCCCAACACTTCGGTGTAGTAGCTATTGAAAAGGGAGCCTTCTGGTCGCTCTCGACTACGGTTGCTAACTTACTTACTATATGATATCAAATATTCCAATCAAAAAGAAATAATATGCACACTGTTTTATAGTTTCAAGATTTTCTATCTAATACAAATGATATGTTGCCCAGTTGGCTTTGGCTGTAGAATACACTGACTGCACCTCTACAGAGAGGTAAGACCCCCCCCCAAACGGGTGTCCTGTATATGACACTAAACAGTCTGATGGTGAGGCCCCAGTATTACTGGGGCCTTGGGGAATACGGAGCACCCCTTCATTGCCATTGCTCCCAGGTCCACTCTTTCCCGGCGTGGTAGCACCTGATAGGCCCCTATCTATGGGTTAAAAAGAACTTATGGCATACTTATGCTAAACTGAATTGTTTGATTAAATTCAATAGCTTGAAATGAAATTTTTTTGACAATTGAACCGTACTTACATTTGAACTGTGTGCTCATGCTAAACTAAATTATTTCAAATAGAACTGTTTTTTGACATTGAAACTGTACTTACACTAAACTGAATTGTTTAACATAGAACTGTTTCGACAAGTCAACAAAATGAGTTCTTATACTAAACTGAAGCAGCTGAATAAGAATTGCTTGACTAAACTGAATAGCTCGAAATAGAAATGTTTTTTTACAATTAAACTGTACTTACATTTAAACTGCGTGCTTATGCTAAACTGAATTGTTTTAAATTTAACTGTTTTTGACATTGAAACTGTACTTACACTAAATTGAATTGTTGTATATAACTGCTTGAATAGTTTAAAATAGAAATATTTTTAACAATTAAACTATGTACTCATGGTAAACTGAAGTGATTTACATAAAAATGGATTTGGTGTTAAATAACCTACTTAGGTTGACATGCCATAAAACCCAACAAACCAAGCCAAACAAATAATATGGTTTCAAGTAATTATTTGTATTCAAAAATATTCATTTGTTTGTCCACAGTTATATAGTTTCAAGTAACTTATATTATTCCTTAATAAACAATTAAAGCTTCAAGTAACTTATGTTAATACAAATAAAATCCAGTTACACGGCAAAGAGTAATACTGTCAAATACAAATAATCATCAAAACAGTTCTATTTGATTCATAGATGGGACCCCACCAGGTTCTACCGCTGCAGGTCAACGTAAACCTGAGAGTAATTGCAATGTATGGATACGTCACCTTTTCCAAATCTTGTGAATTTGTTTATTCTTGGTTTTAGGGCATGTACAGTTTAGTTCCATATGTGACACTATGAAGGGGTTGCGCCAAGCAGACGATCTTTTTGTTTGTTTTGGCGCGAAACCAAACAAAGGCCTGAGCTCGAGACCTTCGACGCGACCGGAAGTGGGCAAGGGAACGCGAGTTGGAAAAAAAAAAGTTGTTGGAAAAAGGAACTGAGAGAAGGAGTTGGCGAAGGGTGAGGCAGAAGGGCGGTCGACAACGGACAGCAGAAGAGACCATTCAGCATGAGATAGAGTCCAGGAGCACAAAAGGAAGACCAGTCAAGATGAGTCAGCATTCCTCGTGGCTTTGTGGAAATTTCGCGTTAGTCTACAGATGCACAGGGAATACAGTGTTACGGAACCACCCTTCTTGCACCCGAGTTGACCTAAGCCTTTATTGTTCGTTTGTTCTTTGTTCTTTTCCCGCTCCCTCGGTTGTATTTCTTGTGGTCATAAAAAAATGTTTGATACCCCTATCGGAGCCACAAGATGAATAAGCGGCCAAGACAAAATTGTTTCGAAGAAGTTGATAAGTACTGGGGCCGCGGGGGTATTGTCACACATACCCAGAACACTCCTTTCTGGAGGTGGGGGCTTAACCCTCTACAACGTGCATCATTGATCGAGAAACAGGCTGCACTTGCCGGAAACTACACAAAACTTCATCAAAATATCTTAATTAATTTTGGGTGACTCTTGAAGCAAACACGCAAAAAAAAAACATTGCTTGTCAAGAAGCTCGTACATAATTCTGTTGTCGGATCATAAAGAATCCCATTAGTATCCAGATAAATACTTAATTGACTGGGTATGTTTGGCACAAGGCTACAATAGTATTGCGCTCAGCAAGTATGAAGTCTATTATCAATAGGCCGAAATACAAACTTGGTAAGATTCGATCTATGACAAGGAGATATTTATAAACCACTAGCAATGGTAAATCTGGGTGTTTATCTTTGCGATTGTATTAACACGTGTATATAATATGGCCAAATATGCGTAATACTATAGGGGCTTGTCATATATATATAGTGCATTCAATAGGTTTCCAGAATTTTTTTTACAGGCATTTAAAATTGTCGTAGAGTCTTGAAAATTCACTATGTTATTGCTATATATCTCATAAGATGACTGACTAATCTTTATGATTTCAGGTTCAAATGAACAGCTACAGCTGCAATTGGAATACACCCTACTAAAGCCTGATTGTCACAGCTGTTGAATTTCAAAAATGATATCTGGACGTGAGGAAGAACGATATGCAATAAAATTCTGTTTTAAACTTGGGAAAAAAATGCGATGCGATGAATTCTGGATCTACTGCTATGACCCAGAGACAGAGTTACCAGTGGAAGCATGCTGGCTCTCCCAGACCCAAGAAGGCCAGAAAGAGCAAATCCACCCACAAACTTTTGATGATCCCTTTTTTTGACAGCACTGGCATGACCTACATGCACTGGGTTCCCACTGGACAGAGTCAACAAGGAATACTATGTTGAGATTTTAAGGGAGTTCAGGAAGAGATTCCGTCGGGAGAGGCCAGCGCTTTTCAAATCGTGTCAGTGGCATTTCCACCAGGACAATGCACCAATCCACAACTCCATCCTTATCACAGACTATTTGACCAAGATGGATATCAAGACAGTTCCTCAGCTTCCATAAAGTCCAGACCTTGTTCCTTGTGACTTTTGGTTGTTCTCTAAGCTCAGAGGCTGTCGTTATGAGAGGAGATGAGGAGATAAAAGAGGCTGTGACGAAGGTCATTGACACGCTCATACAAGAGGACTTCCATGGGACCTTGAAGAAGTTGTTGGAACGGCACAACAAGTGCATTGCAGCTGGAGGAGATTACTTCGAAGGGGACGAGAGTTTCATGTGTGTACTATCAATAAAAGTACCCATACGAAAAAAATCTGGAAATTTATTTAATTATCTTCGTCTATGCTTATATCTATCAAATAAATACAAGTTCAAAATTTAGTAACTTGGACAGTTCATATCGATCTTTTTATGATAAATATAAGCACAGGTTACATTATTTTTTTTATGTTTATTTTTAAGTAAATCTACTTTATGATGTATGCGTATGTATTTTCGCATCATCTCTACTACGAGGGAAGTGGTTAACGTGCTGGACTGCGACATAATAGCTAGTGAGTTCAATCTACAGTCACGCTCGTCTGTTCACTTTGGAATTAATACTTTTGAGAAGGGTATGAACCCCACTTAAGCAGGGACGAGCTCCTATGGACCCCCACATATGGCAGAGCAAAAGTAGGACGACCAACTCGAACGTACATACGGCAGCTCTGTGTGGATAAGGGATGTAGCCAGAGGCGATGAACGATAAGGAGAAGTGGCGAGAGAGGGTCACGGATATCCGTGCTGGCGGCGCGACAGGATGATGATGAGTATTACTACTAGTCTATAAGGATAGCTTTAGCATTAAATAACCCACGAGGTTTGATATGCTATTAAGTAAAGAAAGCCAAACAATCCATTACGAGCAGAATACGATGCAAAGTCAATTTTTAAAGCCGATTCTAACTAGTTTGAAATTCTGTATTTTTCCTCTTGACCAAGGCTAAAGAACCCAGTTTGTCTCACTACATATCCATTGACAAGGGAAGAACCATGAGTTCATGCCTTTTATCAAGAGTATTAGCCTGAAGTGGAACGTCTGTAGCCCTGTCCAAGATTTGAACGTGGATCACATATTCCATTTCCTATCACTTATGATATGCTATACATAAATACACTTTGCCTATATATACTTATTTTATATATATATGCGTGTGTGTGTGTGTGTGTGTGTGTGTGTAATATGAGAAATATCTTTGTTATATGTTTATTTTAGTTATATGTAATATTCCAGGTGACCTCAAGTACATCGACCCCCTCCTTAAAAAAAACACAATTAGAAAATTTGTAAACAAGCTTGGAAGATGAATATCATAAAAACATTATCACGCGATAGGAGCTAGAGAAAAGACAGAGTCAAAGCCTCGACAGGTGGACGTGTAAACATTGTGTCTCAGAAAAGAGGGAATGACTTCTTCTCAGAATTGGTATTAACCGTGAGCAAATGTTTCCTTCTCTTGCAATGGGTCTTCTAGAGGGGCATCCAAAAGTAATAACAAACCTTATATACAATTTTTGAAGAAATGTTTGTGTTTCCTCGCTACTTGTATTCGATAGCCTTCATACTTACCACCCCTCCCCTCGGACAGGATACAACACAAGGTCAATTTTTAAGCGGAGTTTAACAGGTTTGAATTCAGAGTTTTCCTTCTCCTAGACTAGTTGCCTCACCAAGGCTGAAGAACCTAGTCTGCTCTACTATTTACCCATAGCTGGAGGGACAATAATTGGATTCACACCTTTCCCAAGAGTATTAGTACTATATGAAATGCAATCAGTCTTTTCCAGGATTTGAACTCGTGCCGCCGTGTCCATTTCCTACGACGATAGCCATTACACCACGGGCACCTCCTTGTATTCGATAGCCGATATTGCAACACCGACAAGCTAATACATTTAACTATCCTGCCCATATATATTGCGGCGTGTCGACAGCACGGCTTCCTTTGACTCTTACCATCTATTACCATCGGCCATCGCTCTTTTCAAGTCCACTAAAAGACACTCAGTGTCCAAACAGAGCGAATGAATATGTTTTTACTGGTCAGCTAACACTGGGGTCTATAAATAGGAGTCCATAAAAGAAAGAAATTCATGAGATGGTATTTTCTTATCCAGCATATCTTAATCCCCTTCCTTAATTGTTTAAGAGATGGTATGTAAGTGGTCATACCGCTGCCGTATTGTAGGGTGCTCGTTTCAGACTTTGTTATAAACTGTATGCAGTATCCTTGCATAGTTCCAATCTTTCTCTCTAAATGTTGTAGTCCAAGTGGTGCAACTATATAGGAGTACTGACATGGATACAGCTCAGAAGAGATCAATTTTTCTTCAATCAGATCAGATTTCCATACGTTCAATAACCAATCACCTGCAGTTTATTCTTTACCTATGCACATGTTGACATCGCTTCCAGTAGATGATATATCTCTACTAATTACTTTTGTCTGTTATGTGTCATTTAAAAAAAAGATGGCACCATGTTGATTTTAAAAAAAGGCCCACAAGGTGGTATTCAGTTAGTGTATCGATCACTTTGCTTCTTAGCGTGACACATGCCAAATCCCGTAAATATGGAGTTAAAACAAAACTAGTATATTGATAACCCTTTCTAATTTATCCATGGCAGTCACTGGTAACTGGGATTTTAGGTATAATCCATGATTAGTGCTATCATAGGTGTACAGATAAGGGCTTGAAAAGGCAATTTTAGCTGAATGTAAAAAGTTGAGCGCGTATTAATTTTTAAGAACATTCAATGGAAAGCCCTTGCAAGGGACACATTTTTAACTCGCCAGCTCTTCTTTTCGACACGGTAATACATTTTTTCAGAAGATTCCAGAAAAGAAAAGATTTGTATAAAAGAAACCAATGACTATGGAAATTTACTAAGCTTTTTGTTCAGATGTGGCACAAGGCCATATGAAAGGGGCGTCCAATGAGACTCTAACTCACTCGTGTAGGTTTGCTAGTCGAGCTTGCTAACCATTACACCACCAGAGGTGCCTAAAACTAATGACTGTGGACCAGTATAGCTGAGGAGCCAAGTTTTTTTTTCCTACTTAGCTGATATTGTCATTGTACACTTTACTGGTTCATGTATCTGATGATAGATATTCACGCCCAAATTTGAACGCTTGGATTTGTGGTAGAGATTCTATGTACTCAGATTTTACAGAGAAGTCGAAGATTTACTGGATCAAAAGGGAAAATGTATTAAAAAGGGAAAAGCTCTGTGTATTGTGTTGACCTGGATATTTATTAGCAAATAAGGAAAGGATTACCATGGAATGGATATTTTGACATTTAAGTAGTAATATGAAACTATGATCAGTATTTATTGCCAGAGTATAACACACACACACACACACACACACACACACACACACACACACACACACACACATACGAGATGTTTTTAAATAAAGCGCTCAATATCGGCGAGAGATAATGTATAGATCTAAATTTGAATTGCGTAGATTCAGAGTCGACAGTCTTTGGTTACTAGCAGTTTTCGCCTATGCGATCATCTGAGTCGTGGTGACTCGACGTTGCTAATGTTACTCGGGTTCATATAACACCAACCTGTATCCTGATGGGGAGACTTTGGATAGTGTAGAATACTCCTTCATTACTTTTAGGTCCCCTTTCACCCTGTTAGGGTCCCATGTATAGATCAAAAAGATCTGTTTAAAAACTGTATTAGTTAAACTATTCTTATTACGAATAGTTTTGAAGCAAGTCTGCTTGAACCCCATCTATGAGTGCGTAACAGGCACTACCAGACCGAGTGAGCACAGAATTGATTCCCAAGAGATTCAGAACGGTGGCCTCATAATGCGATGGACTTTAGCGTCATATCCGGAGTTCCCGTCTTTTTTTTTCTGAGGGTCTTGCCCTTTTGCAAACGATACAACCAGTGTATTCTAAGCCTCATTAACAGGTTAGTTGGTTGGATTTTATGGCATATCAACCTTTGTAGGTCATTTAACGCTAAATCCATTTTTATGTAAATAATCAGTTCTATTTCAAACTATTCGGTTTATCATGCGTACACAGTGCACTTGTCCAAAATATTTTAAGCTATTCAGTTTATTCAAACAGTTCTAATTCAACTTATTCAGTTTAGTATTAGTGCAGATTTTGTTTACTCACAGTTAAATGTCAAAACAGTTCTATATTAAACAATTCAGTTTAGTGTAAATACGCAGTCTAAATGTAAAAATAAGTATTGTGAAGGAAGCACAGTTTAGTTCTATTTAACCCATAGATAGGACCCTTATCAGGAGCTACCACTCCGAGTCAGAGAGAACTTGGGAGTGATGGCAATAAAGGGGTACTCCGCATTTCCCAAAGCTCCAGCATTACAGCAATTTCACCATCAGATTGTTTAGTGTCATATCTTGGACACTCGTTGGGTGGGGGGAGTCTTACCCCTCTGCAGAGATGCAGTCGGTGTATTCTACAGCCCCAGCCGAGTGGGCAATCATTAACAGGGCTTAGAAAATGTTGGATAAAAATTGTAAACATGTTGTTCAATGATGTTAGTGTCAGAAAAAGAATTTCTTCATAAACCTAATCAACTTTTTACGCCAAACTTCTGTTTTTGTAATTTCGATTTTATGTATCCCAGAATTATGAATATATTTAATTTGCATAAACATTTGGGGAAATTAGTTATGAGAAAAAAACCTAAACACTAGTATAAAATCTTTATGAAATAAAAGAAAACTACGATTTTTAAACATAGTATGCTTTAAAATCATTCTGAAAAGAGGACAACAAAAAAGAAAAGCGATATTTAAAAAAAAGCCTTTGAAGACAAAGACTTTTTTTGTTTGTTAAATATAGATGACAATTCAGTTAACATAGTATCCTCTATGAAAGACGAAACGCTTTGTTAGTACTGGATATCTTGGCACATAGAATTGAAGTATTATAACTGTACGAAATTATATTATTAGTATTAATTAGTATTATAACTGTGTGAAATGAGATTTGAGAATGACGACGAATGAGAATCAAGGATCAAGTGACTGACGGTAATTATAACAACCAGGGTGTTTTATAAAGGATAAAGTTTAGGTTGGGTACTTTCTTAAATGACATATAAATCTTCATGGGTTATATAATGTTAAGACCATCTTTTTGGAAGAACAGCAGTGATACTAGTTAACCCATAGCTGGAAGGGAGAAAAGGGTTCATACCTTTCCCGAGGGTATTAGTTAGAATGTGGACAAATAGCGCCACTGGAGTTCTAACTTGCTTACAATGAAGCTGCAGTCAATTATTTTTGTCCTTACAACATGGGAATTCTCCTAAGAAGGTAAACTTGATGCTCACGTACATTTAAGGGGGGCATTGTTTACTAATATCTTGAGTATCACAAAAATCTCTTAATGCACCAGTCTTATTTAAACATATTTTCCTTTATGTCGTATGAGCTAAATATGATTGATTTTAACGGTCTGTCAACCCATTTAGTGTTATTTTATGCCAAGGGGTTAGGGAATCTCGTTAAGTGTACGTTCATCTTTAGATTTACTGAGTCCTCGTTAACTTTTTTGCCCAATGTGATTTGATATCAAGTATTTCGATCAAATATATATAATTTTCATAGTTGCATGTTTTTAGCATTATAATACAAATGATAATATGGTTTCAAGTATCTTTCTTATTTAATAATAGTTTGCAGACAATTATATGGTCTGAAGCAATTAATAAATTCTTATCGAATACAAATAATTTGCTAACAGATCTATTTGACCCCTCAATGGGACTTTAACAAGTGGTACCCCTACGAGTCTTGAATGTAATGCGAATGAAGCACTCCTCAAAATCCCTAGAGTTTCAGTACTGACACTCGTCATCAGATGCAGGTTGGTGTCATAACCCGAAACCCCCACTTTCGGTGCATTTCACCTTTCTACAGTGGATCTAGTCAATATATTCTAAGCGTCGTTATCTAAGTGAGTCAGGACAAACATACTTTGCGTACAATTGTGTGGGAAAAATAAATTTTATGTCAATATTTTCCAACACATCGACCATATTGTGTTTGGTTGATACATTGGGTGAAACTAAAAATATACAGAATTGAAAGTGCTTGATCCGACGGTTATATCCATTGGTTAGGCTGTGTAAATCTAATGTTTTTACAACTACGAAGAAGTTGAAAGCTTAAATAGAAGTTATCAAAAAGACAGCTCTATAGATGGGGATATACATGTTTAGTTGTTAGTGGGGAGAATACTACCACATAGAAATCAGAGTGATATATTGAAATCAGACGGGGGTTTGGGCAGTAGAGTTTGTGATAGTATAATGGAAAATACACACTTGTCGCTTTATTGAACTCTTAATATATGTATGAAAAAAAAGGGATGTCTTCGTAGTGTAATGGTTAAAGCGATGGACTACGGAATCGTAGCAAGCGAGTTCGCACTCCAGTCGTGCTATACCAAACCATGTATGAAAAAGGTAATCTAACTGGAGTTTTGTGCTAGTTGGGAATTTGGATTCTTTATATCAAATCACTGAGTTTTTAGACATATTTTACCGTTTTAAGGTGGGAGTAAAATATTCCCCTAAAATATCAATTTACCATTAAATTTGATTTCTTATAGAAAGAACATTTTCAGTTTCTCCTAATAGATTTTAGAAGTTTTAAAGTGGTTAAATGATTAAAAAAAAGTAGTTAATTTCAGTGTTTTAGTAAGTACTATCCGCAGAATTCTTCAACTGGCCTAAACTTTTTATGAGAGATTCTTAATATATTAATAACAAAGGAAAATCTATTCAGCAATGCCAAAGAAAAAAAACATTCATTGTTTTCTAATTCCGAAGATCCTGGCAGCAACACCCCACAAGACACCAACTGTACGGCCACCTGCCCCCTATCACGAAAACTATTCAAGTTAGAAGAACCAGACATGCAGGACACTGCTGGAGAAGTAGGGACGAACTCATAAGAGATGTACTCTTATGGACCCCCACACATGGCCGCGCAAAAGCAGGACGACCAGCACGAACATACATTCAGCAGCTATGTGAGGATACAGGATGTCGTCCTGAAGACCTACCTAGAGCGATGAACGATAGGGAGGAGTGGGGAGAGAGGGTCAGGGATATCCGTGCTACCAGCGCGATATGATGATGATGATATTCCCTAGGTTTATAGCTGCTTTAAAACTTATGTGACCTCACCAATAGTCGACATAAAACAAAAATGACTTTACTATTACTACTACTACAATTCGGTCAACTTACATATCGTCTTAAGAACATTTACACATTTAAATATATCAAACAACTTGATACAAAAAGTAAGTGGATATATTTACCCAATCCCAGCGCCACGAAAAGGTCAGGTAACAAGATCAATTTTTAAGTAGAGTCAACGCAGTTTCTTCCAAGCAGCGGTCGTGTCGATACTGCTATATGGATGCACTACATGGACGCTGACTAAACGGATGGAGAAAAGGCTTGGCGGCATCTACACAAGAATGCTGCGAGCAATTTTGAACAAGTTCTGGAGGCAACACCCCACAAAACAGCAGCTATACGACCACTTACCTCCCATCACGAAAACTCTCAAAATTAGACGAACCAGACATGCAGGACACTGCTGGAGAAGCAGAGACGAGCACATAAGTCATGTTCTATGGACCCCCTTTACATGGCCGAGCCAAAGCAGGGCGACTAGCTCGAACCTACATACAGCAGCTCTGTGAGGATATGGGATGTAACCCTGTGGACCAGCCAAAAATGATGAAGGATAAGGGAGGAGTGGCGAGAGAGAGAGAGAGAGAGAGAGAGAGAGAGAGAGAGAGAGAGAGTCCGGGATATCCGTGCTGGCAGCACGACAAGATGATGAAGCTAGGTTGAATTTAGAGTTTTTCTTGATTTCCTTATCAAAGCTAAAAGAACCCAATGTGCCTTATTTACGAATTGCTGGATAGAAAAGAGAAAGATTCTGGTCTTTTACAAGAGCATTAGTGTGAAGGGAAATACAAATGACCTTAACCAAAATTTGAATTCGATTCACCGATTCTATTTCTTAGGACAAATCAGCAAAAATACAGGAATTCATCAAATTTAGTCTTCCTGTTAAACTCGAAATGTTGGGATAAAGGAAAAAGAAAGTGAGGTTTTTGATTTTCCTTTGGTCCGTTTTTTATTTGAAATAAAAGACATAAGATCCTAAACTATTTAGGAATTAAATATTACTTTACGCGATATTTTTTATTTTGACATCTGTACGTCGATTATTTTTGACACCAAAATCTTTTTTTCCTAGCCCTTAAATATAGCCATCGATAGGATTTCTACTTTGTTTCCTTTGCCCTTAATGTTGCTTGAAGACATCGATAGGATTTCTACTTATTCTGCAGCTCCTGAAAATTTCGGTGCCTTGTCCAGAATTTGAATTCACGTCGCTGACTACATTTTCTACGACTATTACTGTTACGCTAAGCACACCTCTCTTTTTCCTTTATCTCAACATTTCGAGTTTAACAGGAAGACTAAATTTGATGAATTCCTGTATTTTTGCTGATCAGAAATGTTGTTTGCTTATGAACACCAGCTGTCAAATGTCTATTTGCAATCATATTCGCTATTATTGCCAGTTGTTTGGGCAAATAAAACCAACTATTGCCATTTACCCAAAATACCGATGTATTTTCAGCTGATATTTGATTTCCTTTCTATTATCCACCCTGACTTTTTTCGTCGAAAACACTAAACCTTTTGTTGACGGATCACAAAGAAATAAAAAAAGATATTTCTTTCTCATCTGCATAAATCAGATAGTGACACGCACACAATGAGTAGCAATAGATGATGAACTTTTCTATTTCAATACCGTTGACATTCTAAAACAAATGCTGTATCCGAATTTTTCTCCGGCAAAATTAGTTCAACTTTTACAAAAAGTTTCTTTCATTCATCTCTCTCGTTTTAAAAAAAAAAAAAAAGAAGATATTTGCCTAAACTAAGAGACATCGGTTCACTGATTTTAGCATGAGATCGCTCGAAAATAAAATTCAGAATTTTCTCGTCTACCACTGACCTCTCTAAGGCGTGGGCCAATATACAACTTCGCCCTATGACAAAAATTCGTCAACAATGAATTGGTACTTCTTTTTGAACTAGCTGCAGGACCGATAAAGAAAGGGTCAACAACGAGAACTCTCGTGATAGATGCGAGAAACTGTCACACACAAGAGTTTTTTTTTAAAGGGTCGGACAGTCAGTTAGCGACTTAATTAAATTGCGATTTAAATTTCGGAGCGAGCGAATCTGCTCCCCATGGATAGGAGCCATGATTTTACAATTCCTTCAATTACAAACAACGAAAACTCCCCTGTTTTTTTTTTAAGTCAGTCTGGAGAAACACCTTAATAAAGTGAATGGTATATGTATTGGACCACGTGTTTGATTTTTTTTCTCCTCTGTAAACTCTTTATCATGTCTGTCTCCGACAATATAACGAATAAAATTGATGATTTTGCACGTGATATTTAAAGAAAAAAAAATGTCTTACGAAAGGCCATCCGAAAGTGGTGCCACTTATTTCCCCGGAAACTACAAGGGTAGGGAATAAAATTATTGGATAGTGCAAGTTCTCATCCATCAAAATCAAACAAACAAAAACCAAAAAAAAAAAACATTAATTTTCTACGTTACTACTGGTGATATGCTATTTCCAGCGAGGAAGAAGAGTATTCATGCCACGTTGGCAAAAATTTGCACCAGCGAATGCAGCTATTTCAAAACCCAAATCAAGCGAATAAAGTGATCGAAGAGAAAACTTCATTTCGTAGGTTGATAGACGAGTTAAATTTGGCTTGTCATTCTAATCGGAAACGCATTACCTCCTCCTAAATGTGTTTAAATTCACAACTGAGACTCTATAAACGTTTGGCAAGGATCAATGAATATTAATATAAATGTATTTTCCGGCCCGAAAAAAAAAAAAAACATTCTGTGAAAATTCTACTTTCAAGTCAGATGTTGTGTGGTGAAGTTAACATAGCAATGTAACAAAATTGACTTGCATTTGAGAATATCGTTGTTCTCGTTTGGTTTGGTTTCTTTGTTTAATGGCATATCAACCTTTGTAGATTATTTAATACCAAAGCTATTCTCCTAGAAGAACAGTTGAGGTACTATTTAGCCCATAGCTGGGAGGATAAGGGGGTTCATACCTTTCCCTAGGCTATTTGCCCAAAAGTGAATGTAATAGCGCGACTGGAGTTCGAACCCGCCTACTACGATTCCGCAGTCCACCGCTTTAACCATTACACCACAAGCCCCCCCCCCCCCGTCGTTCTGATATTCTTCATTGCCGTCTCCATCGGGTTATTGTGAAAAATAAAATTTTTGTAGTTTTCTCTGGGAACAGGTTCATTGACCAGTGTTAGCCTCTAGAGGGATAGGTTAAACAGAATAACGTTAATATCAGTTGTTGCTGGTTCCCTTTTAAAGGGCCTCAAAAAAGTGTGAAGAGAGTCTGGAGAACTGCAATCATAGGAAGAATCGAGACTATTCCTCCACAGCACTATTAAGATTAGCTAGAATACTTAGACGAGTCCTGGAAACATGAGGAACTTTCTATCACTCTGATTTCATATAAAAAACATCAATTAAAGCTGGTGCAACAAAAAAAAAAAAAACTTTCAAAAAGGGGAAAATAAAAGTATCACTTCTATGCAACACTCCGGAAAAGAGAGATTTGCAGACTTGTGAAAACATATGATTCCTTTTCAAACATATTACACGTCTGATTTTAACGGCACGTCAACCTGTTCAAGGTTAGAGAATTAAGTATATTTTACGCTGACATTCACATTTTTTTTATAGTTTCTGTGGACATGAAAGTGAGACTAACGGTAGCTCTCGACAAAAGAGGGTTCGTTTGTGTCTGGGGTGCAGGGCAGTAATCCGATCCGAAGGAAGAAACACCGCCATTACGGTGAGTCGGTCTGTATGTGAAAGAAAAGAAAAATAGTCACCGCTGTTTCAGTAATCCACCTTCAGCCCATTCTAAAGGAAAAAAGAGAGAGGGGGCCCCCGAGTGGAATTTTTATAGGCTGAGGAAATGGATTATGGGTAGAGTGGCGTGAATAAAAACTGATCAATTTCTCCGGTGATGACTGGTGTTTTTTTTTTTTTTTGCGTCAGTTTCTCGGGGAGAGAGAGAGAGAGAGAGAGAGAGAGAGAGAGAGAGAGAGAGAGAGAGAGAGAGAGGACTGGTGTAGCAAGTAAACCCGCAAGCACTTTAGACTGAAATCTAAAGGTCCCTAGTTCAATCTCGGGTTCAACTCTCAGGGAGATCATCCACCCCAAAACTACAGTTTTTGAAGTGTTTTTGCATACAGTTATGATATCAAGCAATCCTATCGTTTGCAAATAATTTTAAACCGAAATATCAGATCCATAGATAAAATCCTAACATATTTACTTAAAGTCAGAGTGAACCTATGAGTAATGGCGATTTAGGGGTACTCCACACTTCCCAAAGCTCCAGAACTGATTCCTTACCACCAAATGTTGCTAAGTGTCATACCTCTAACACCCATTTTTGAGATACGTCTATTCCCTTTGACGATGATACAATGAGCTCATTCTTATTTCGGCCTGCAGAGAAGGCAAAAAGCATATGTCGGCCTAGGGGGAAAAAACAACAACGAAAAAAACTTAAAATCTTATAATTTACAAACAGTCTGTTCGTTTATACAGCTCAGGCTGCGACATTTTTGGCTCGTTTTGTACCAAACCTCGGAATTTTTAGATTCATCCTTGGAAAAATTTTGAAATATTATATTACATGCTGGCTTCTTACAGTCAGCCATATGTTAGTTTGCCTAGAGTTTATATATATATATATATATATATATAATCTCAACAAAAGAAAAATAAAAATGTTAAATATGAAAGCAGATGGAAATCTGAACATTGAATGGGCGATATCAGAAATAGCAATTTTATTTTCTATTTCCGGAATATGACGGATGGACATTTAAATATTGGAAATCCCGATGACCTCTAGTTATACTTTCCGTTGGAGCGACCAAATTATAGCCAATGGCTATTCATTTATTTCTTTTGTCATAATTTATGAATGGACATTCAACTTTTCTGCCCTAAACAACTGATGCTCATTAAATTTCCCTTTGAGTGACGGAAAACAATTAAAAAAAAGAAAAAGTAGTAGTTTATTTGGGTAACAAAATTGTCGTTTGCAATTCGATGACACCTTTTTTGATTAATCTCATCTTTTTCTCGCATTTTTTTTTATCGTTCAGTGATTTTTTTCTTCAGTCAACAAGATTCTGTGAAAATCCCACGAGTACACAATCGAAAATGTTGATATTTATAGATTGTTACTACATTCTTCACTCTTTAACTGTATCCGATCGAGGAAATTTAAAGGTTTGTAAACTAGTCTTGGGTTATTTTATACTTAGGGGTTAGGGAATCCCGTACATTGTTCATTTACACTTATTGTGATAATGCTTAATTTTTTTTTTTTTTTTATCTATTTGACTTATTGATAGAATTCTAACAGGTACTACCACTTTGGGTCAGAGCGGACTTGTAAGTAAAAAAAACGGTGTACTACACACTCCTCAGATCTTCATCATCGGATGCAGTTTTGTGTCATACGCAGGACACGACCTTTTGCTATGAGTTCTTTCCCATCCACAATGAATATAGGCAACATATTCTAAACCTCACCCACAATCATTCATAAATGATTGCTTTCTGAGTAAATGAAAATTTAAATAAATCTGGATACAATACGAAACAATTGCCAGTTTTCAATCCCGCCATATTATTTCAGAGGAAGTGTGAGTGGTTCTCTGGGACAAGTGCTGCAAGGAATTTTACACTGTGATGAGTGGCGTGTTAAAAATTAATTTTGTAACTCAGTCAACTTGATTTAGTTAAGTATCGGTCCATGGGGATGTGCTGAAGTATACTTCAGCAACTTCTACAACCTTCATCAACGTATTGTCTACAAAATAATATATATATAAGAAGTAGAACGATCCTGTAAATAAATTCATATGGCCATCTTTATTGATTGGGGCTATGGAATACACCGATTGCTCCCTTGCAGAGGGGTAAGATCCCCGCAACGAGCGTCCTGCTTATGACTCTAAACAGTCTGATGGTGAGGTTCCAGTAATGCTGGAGCTTTGGGGAATGCGGAGTACTCCTTTATTGCCATTGCTTCCAGGTCCACTCTGGCCCGGGGTGGTAGCACCTGATAAGGGTCCTATCTATGAGTTTAAATAGAACTAACGGCATACTTATGCTAAACTGAATTGTTTGAGTAAACTGAATAGCTTGAAATAGAAATGTTTTTGACAATTAAACCGTACTTACATTTAAAACGAGTGCAAATGGTAAACTGAAACTGTACTTACATTTAAACTGCGTGCTTATGCAAAAGTGAATTATTTGAAATAGAATTGTTTTTTGACATTAAAACTGTATTTATACTAAACTGAATTGATTAACATAGAACTGTTTTGACATCTAACTGTGTGTAACCAAAACCTGAACTTATACTTAACTGAATTAAAACTGCTTGACTAAATGGAATTGTTTGAAATAGAACTGATTATTCATATAAAATGGATTTGGCGTTAAATAACCTGCAAAGGTTGATATGCCATAAAAACCAACCAACCATCTTTATTGATGACAATTTCTTTTCTGGTATATCCTGGTTAGCGTATTCGTGTGATACTTCAAAATATGATCTTGGGGACTAATCAATCACTACCGCAATATCGATGAAGACTTGATCAGTTTTCTGTTCCATTCAATCAAACGGTTAACTTTTAATTCTACTATAACCATTTTTGGTAGCTGGGGAAGGACATCAGCAGAGCCCAAAAAGTGGACCACTACTGTCCTGGGTATCCATGTTCTTCTTGTGACTAATCATAGTGGATAGAGAGCGAAACCAGCCATCATGATCCTGCTGTACTGTAACATATAATTATGTCCACCAAAATATTCAAGATAGGACCAAGATACGAATACGTGAAACAGACATAGGGAATCCCGAAATATACGAAATTGGTTCAGGTACGAAAATTTTATTTGCCTTTTTGAGTTGAAGGTTTTTCGACAGGAGGAGAGAGAGAGACACACACACACAATTTCTTCTACAAACGCGCAGCACATTTCGTAGACTCCAACTTCTACCTTCCGCTAGACGCGAATCTCAACTCTCACGTTTAGGGTTTAAATTTCAACTAACTGTTTTTTTTTCAAATTCCCAAATCCTCGGCGCTTCAGGGCATGACGTCAATCACGTTCCCGGTCACATTTCCTATCTGGGGTTTTTATTGTGACATCTGATTGTTACATCCACCCTGCGGGCGCGTGAACACCTGCACTCGATGTGTGCACCTAATTAACCCATGCACTAAGCGAAAGGTTCTCAGCCTAACTAAACCGAAAGGCAAGATATATAAAACGAAAAATGATAATATGAAAATAATCCCTCCGCAATTATATTACAGTTCTAATTTGGAACGAGCCGCTGCAGGCATTGGCCTCCCTGTCAATGCACACAAAACTGAATATATGTGCTATAACCAAACAGGCGACATTTCCTCACTTGACGGAACCTCTCTGAAACTTGAAGACAAATTCACCTACCTAGGAAGCAGCGTCTCATCAACCGAAAAAGACATCGACACACGGTTAACGAAGGCATGGACAGATATCGATAGGCTATCGATCATATGGAAATCAGATCTGACCGATAAAATGAAACGCAGTTTCTTCCAGGCAGTGGTCGTATCGATACTACTATATGGATACACTACTTGGACGCTAACTAAACGGCTGAAGAAGAAGCTAGATGGCAATTACACAAGAATGTTGCGAGAAATATTGAACAAGTCCTGGCGGCAACACCCCACAAGGCACCAACTATACGGCCACCTGCCTCCCATCACGAAAACTATCCAAGCTAGACGAACCAGACACGCAGGACACTGCTGGAGAAGCAAGGACGAGCTCATAAGTGACGTACTCCTATGAACCCCCGCATATGGCCAAGCAAAAGCAGGACGACCAGCTCGAACATTCATACAGCAGCTATGTGAGGATACCTGCCAGAGGCGATGAACGATAGGGAGAAGTGGCAAGAGAGGGTCAGGGATATCCGTGCTAGCGGCACAACATGATGATGATGATGACTACTCATCTGGTTCAATTAGTGATTGCTTCTTATATGAGATCTGGGTGTCCAGATAGAAATCTCGATGGTGTGTAGTTCACAGAACGAAGTACTTTAGAAAATGCTATCCTTTGCTACTGATATCTGACTGTGGTAATACAGAACACTTAAGTTTACTCGTTTATTAAGAAACTAACCGTTTCATTACTATCTAGAAATCCTTTTTTATTGCTTATCTGCTATGGGGGGATATCCGAGGTTTACCGTGTATTATATCAAATTAAGACAGACAATAGAAAATTTTTTAAATCATAAAATGATTGGGGGGATGGATGATTTTTGTTAAAATTCTTTTTTTTTCACGCTATTGTGACGTGCTATGCTACCGAGAGAGGAAAAGGGAGGTTAATTCCCCACCCTTCTGTGTTTGAATCAACAGACACCAAGCTTGGCCGTGTCACGTGATAGCCCACGGAGACGATAGAGGTAAGATTAATACTATCCTCCCGTTGAACTAACAGTATCTAGCTGTCAAAAAAAGTGACCGTTAAGAGAGAATGTGGGTCACAGAGGGGATATCAACAGGTGTTGGTACTTGGTAACCTCAGGTCGCCGGACACCGGAAGGGGAGGGGGAGAGATACCAAATGATTGGCTGGGACCCCAAAACGGAAGTGTGGCTCCCCCCGTCAGCGGAAATAGATAGTAAGAAGGTTAGTTTTTGAGCAGGGCTCGTGGCAGACGAACCATAGCCATTTTACTCCGGTTTGAAGACAAAAGAATAACTGAGACACGAGGGACCCCAGGTTCTTCAAGCCAGTGAAAAAAAAATAGAATAAAGTCTATTAGCCCGTGAAAGAAGAAAGATTCTCCAGTGGAACCCCGTCGAAAAAAAGATAAGTAACTTTGGGGACATTTCTCCTTTATACCCAAATTTTGTATACCACTCTCTCTCTCTCTCAATTTGAAGAAAAACAAAAGTCAAGAAAAGACATTTATATTCGTGGACTGTCCAATTATTATATGTTTTGACACTTTGAAAGTGTATATAACTGTAGTAAAGGAATTCATGTATTTTTATGTTACCACGTGGTCTATGTTGTTACTTCATGCTTCCTTTTCAGCTTCTATTCACCTTATGTTATCTTGCTTAGAATTGTCCTATTAATTCCTTAAAAATATCACACGGGAAACCGGAGTTGCCGACTACTACAATATAATATTATTACGACTAAAACCTATAGGCTCATATCTTCTGTTGTCTAGGGGGAAAACGTTTAGCGGCTTGGTGGGTGTGTGATAGTGTGAAATTTGGAACCCCTTGCCAGCGGCGGTCAGTCTGGCCCTAAATTAATCCCTCACGTAATATGCCAGTTCTTATATGCCTGAGAGAAAAACTGAGCGAGGACTTATTTTATAGGGGATCAAGTGCCAACCTGCCCCGTCTTCACACGTGCAAGAATAAAGTCCCGTTTTGGGATTTTAGTCAATTTGCCGTCACAGCCGTTAAAGGAGGAAAGTCAATTACTCGGACTCTATGATCTGCAGCCTGTTGAACAAAGTAACGAATCCAGGTCAGAATGAAGGTCAAAGCTACTATATATATATATATATACCCGCATGCTTTTGTTTTTACTGATGAATGGTTTGATATAATTATTTCATATCATAAGCAAATTTTATCATAACTGCTTTGGCATTTGAAACGCTAAAAATGTTATGTTTTGTAATCGTATTACATTTATAAATTAACAATTGTCTTCTCTTATTCAAACTTTACTATAATTATTTTGCGAAAATCTCCCTTTGGTGACATTGAAACACTATGTTCATTTTTAATAGTTAAGTTTCGTTTTTTTTTTTCCTTTTTAGTGAAAACAACCAGATGTTTCACTCATATCTCAGCCGTCCCTTCTTGCTTGTTTAGCTATCCTTTTGACTGTACTCGACTCAAACATCGATTTAGATGCAAATACACTCCCTATGCCCACAGACATCCGCACAGATACACCCATATACATATATACGCATACACACTCATGTAGACATGCCCTCACCCATACATATATGCATTGTTTCTCCTAAACATGTAAACCCAAGAACAGAAGAGCTTACAGCGTCACAGATATACCAATAGATATAAAGAGAACACCATAGACAGAGACAGACATGAATAGGATAGGAAATATTCGCAAACTATGAACCATATCGACAATATAAAAATATGATTTTAAAAACTTTGTTGTAATATAATATCATCTTTTTGTAATATTACGGACGGGCGCTGTCGTTGAGAACGCGCGAGCACATCGGCTGTCATCAATCATTGAAAAATGTCACGAACCTAGCGCGTGCGGACAGAATGACCTGTAGAGTTCAAGCGCGATTTTAATATAATCACGCATGAACTTTCACGTGCTTTCACTATTGTTTTCACTGGTGTCACCAAGCCTTCTGGAACCTTCGAATTGATCCATAAAATCTCTATATAAGAAATCAAGTAACGAGATTTTTGGAAGTTCAAGGCAGGTTTCTAAACAGGTTCGTTAGAGGTCCAGGACACCCCGACCCGTGCATACCCAGCCTGTCACCAATACGACTGATATGAACGTATCAACAAGGCCGCTATAACGATGCTGCTGTCAATCCAAGAAGGGGAAGGAATAAGAACGCTATCGAACAAACATTTTTTTAAACTACCGCCCGCTGTAGTCCCCATGAATAAAAGCGACTACTATTTTCTTCTTTTGAGTGTTTCTTTCCTGAGAACTCCTTTCTTTCAGATACAACGTAATTTGGTCCTATGTTACATTTTATACCCAAGATTACCGTTTATATTTTGTTTGACTAGGTTATTTGTTTTAATGGCATATCAACCCTAGATGGTTATTTAATGACAAACACTGTTAATTCATATAGCTTTTTCAGTAAATAGCTTGTAGATAATTTTATTTCTAAACTAGTTAAAACTCATTTGTTTGCACTCAGTTAAAATGGTTTCAAGTATTACATTTAACACTAATTCTATTTAATAAAAATAAAAATAATAATACAAAGCGAGGATAGATAAGACGCAACAAAATAGCAAATGTAGACTATGAAGTGACAGAGTTGAAACCATCAATCACATGATAAGCGAATGCAGCAAATTAGCACAGAAGGAGTATAAGGCGAGACACGACTGGGTCGGCAAGGTGATCCACTGGGAAATGTGCAAGAAATTGAAATTTAACCATACTAACAAATGGTATATGCACAACCCAGCACCTGTCCTAGAAAATGAAACGCATCAACTCCTATGGGACTTTAACATACAAACAGATCACCTAATTCCGGCCAGAAGACCAGACATTATAATCAACAACAAAAAGAGAATTTGCAAAATTGTCGACTTTGCTGTCCTGGCGGACCACAGAATAAATCTGAAGGAATGTGAAAAGAAGGATAAGTACCACGACCTTGCTAGAGAATACAAAAAGCTGTGGAACATGAAAGTAACGATTGTGCCAATTGTGATTGGTGCTTTAGGCACAATAACTAAAGAATCATTAAAAGGCCTGGAGGACTTGGAAGTTGGCGGACGGGTAGAGACTATTCAAAGGACAGCATTGCTGAGAACAACCAGAATCCTGAGACGAGTCCTGGAGATTTGAGGAGAGTTGCTGTCACTCAGATTCCAGTGAAAAACCATCAGCTAACGCTGGTGTAAAAAAAAATCTCTAATGAGTAAAGGATAATTATAAAAGTTGCAAACGACATCTGACTGATGGAATGAAACTACCAAGTCAAGACATTATTAGAACGCTCGGAGAAAAGGAAACTTACATATACTGAAGCATTTGGGGGGCTGACACCATCAAACAAACGGAGATGAAAGACGAAATTAAGAAAGAATATCTCAGAAGAACTAGAAAGCTACTCGAGACAAAACTATCTTGGAGAAACCTTATCAAAGGAATAAATACCTGGGCTGTACTCCTCGTTAGATATTCGGGAGCCTTTGTAAAGGGGACCAGAGAAGTACTTAAGCAAATGGACCAAAGAACAAGGAAACTAATGACCATGCATAAGGCACTACATCCCAGGGACGACGTTGACAAACTGTATGTATCAAGAGGGGAGGGAGGAAGAGGACTTGGTCGCATTGAAGACACTGTTGACGTATCGATACAACGACTCGAGGACTACATAGAAAAAGACAAAGGACGAGAAAAGGAAACTTTAAAAGAGAAACAGAATATCTTCTAATAGCAGTACAAAACAACGCCATTACAACCAGCCAAATCAAAGCGAGAATAGATAAGAAGCAACAAAATAGCAAATGTAGGTTATGTGTTAATAGAGATAAAACCATCAATCACATAAGCGAATGCAGCAAATTAGCACAGAAGGCGTATAAGACTAGACACGACTGGGTTGGCAAGGTGATTTATTGGGAGATGTGCAGGAAATTTAAATTTGACCATCCGACCAGATGGTATATGTGTAACCCAACAGCTGTCCTGGAGAATGACACACACAAACTCCTATGGGACTTTGACAAATAAACGGATCACCTCATTTCAGCCAGAAGACCAGACCTCATAGTAATCAATAACTAAAAAATAGAACTAGCAAAATTGTAGATTTTGCTGTCCCGGCTGACCATAGAATAAAAACTGAAAGAAAATGAAAAGAAGGTTAAGTACCTCGACCTTGCTAGTGAATAAAAAAAACTATGGAATATGAATGTGACGATTATACCAATCAATATTGGTGCCTTTGGTACAGTAATTAAAAGACTATTAAAGGGACTGGAGGATTTGGAAGTTGGAGGACGAGCGGCGACCATCCAAACTACGGCATTGTTGAGAACAACCAGAATGCTGAGAAGAGTCCTAGAGACTTGAGAAGTCTTGCAGTTACTCAAACTTCAATGAAGGACCATCCGCTTACGCGAAAAACTTTAAAGGAGTAAAAAATAATAATACCTAGAAAAAGATTGAACTGTTGTATTTGACTAATAGATGAAACCCTAACAGGTACTCTCACTCATAGTTAGAGTAGACCTGAGAGTAGTGGCAATGAAGGGGTTATCCAAGTTCCTTTAATCTCCAGGACTTGAGTTTCACAATCCTATACTTTAGTATCATATCCAAGACATCAACTTCATTCGTTTTTATACAGTTAAGTCGTCTCAAACATTGCCTTGTAATACGAAGAATTCAGTTTAAAAATCATTTGTTTACATTCTGTTAAATGGTTTCAAGTATAATAAATGATAATTTTTATTTGACCCATAGAGGTATTGGTTTGGCGCGTTTTACTGCATATCAAACATTGCGGATTATTTACTGCCAAATCCTGTTTATACATGATTTTTTTGTTAGATGGGTGTTTGGT
Source organism: Sepioteuthis lessoniana (assembly GCA_963585895.1). Classification (NCBI taxonomy): domain Eukaryota; kingdom Metazoa; phylum Mollusca; class Cephalopoda; order Myopsida; family Loliginidae; genus Sepioteuthis; species Sepioteuthis lessoniana. The sequence continues at coordinate 11,946,405 of OY757907.1, read as the reverse complement.
TTTTATAGCATATCAATCCGTGTTAGTTATTTAAAGCATACTCTCTCTCTCTCTCTCTCTCTCTCCCTCTCTCTCTCTCTCACACACACACACACACACACCTTTAATCGAATAGTTTGTAATATTTTATACAAGTCTGAGATCACTTGTTTGCACACAGGTTTCATGCATTGCCCTGTAACAGTAACAATTCAATTTAACAGGCATTTGTTTGCACACTGTTAAATAGTTCTATTTGACTTATACAAGACACCCTAACAGGGGCTACCACTTCAAGTCGGAGTGAACCCGAGAGTAATGGCGATGAATAGGTATTCCACATTACTCAAAGCTCTTGGACAAGGGTCTCACCATCAGATGCAGTCAAGTGTATATCCTGTTTGGTGCAAATATTTCTATGAAAAAATGCTAATTTTGACATGAGAGTTTTAACCAATAAAATTATCATATTTCCACTTTGGAATAGTTAAAAATAATGGGTTAAGTATAGTTAACGTTCTTTAATACTAATAGCTATTTTAATACAATTTGATACATTTTAGGCTGAATAATGAGAATCTATTAAAAAATGAGCTGAGGAAACCTAAATTTCATTCTCCTCCTGAATACTGACCAGTATTCCCAGATTGAAATACTTAACTTTCTCAACCACAAAGCAAACCAACATTTGAAAAGCTTATTTCAATCTGGCATATTTCAAAATAAAAATCCTGAAACATTCTAAATAGAGTAAATATGCTAGTTGACGACCTTTTCTGATTTGACAATCGTCCAACTGTAAGGCTTTTTATGACAACAATCAATTCAGGAAAAGCAGGCAGGAGCCATTTTGTTGGAGAGCAGCCATTTTGTTTATAAAGAATGTCATTTTATTAAAAAAAAAAAATCGGAACTAAAACACCACAAAAATATGAAATCTTCCCAGCAGAAAAATAAATTCAAACAATTATTATTTCTGTAAACAAATGTTGGAAACGGCAAACAAACTATTGCCAAACGGAAGACAAAGTGAAATACCGAGGAAAAAATAAAAAGGAAATTAGTATGACTAATTGATGGTCTTCGAGAATTCAAACTCCCTAGCAGCGTGTCATGGGCTAGTAGGATGTAGTAAAGGCGATCGATACTCTTAGATATCTTGTTAAGTACTTTTAAGATCCACAAATTTTAAGCAAATCTTTAACATAAGCCTTGTGCCAGAAAAAAGAAATTTTAAAATATCGATATTATCGGCTGTTAAATAAACCCTTGAAAAAATTTATATCCTGTCTTCATTTAAGTATTTTTTGAAAATAATGTTTGGATTGCACGTGTTCAGAAATATGAGAAAAAGCCAGTAATCCTATTAACCAACCCGCTCGGGCAGGATATGACACAAGGTCAATTTTTACGCGGGGTTCAACAGGTTTGAATTCAGAGTTTTCCTTCTAGACTAGTTGCCTCACCAAGGCTGAAGAACATAGTCTGTCCTACTATTTACCCATAGCTGGAGGAGAATAATTGGATTCATACCTTTCCCATAATAATCTTTTGAATAATTCGTTTTAATATTAAAATATTTTGCAGACAAACACGATTTGGGAGCTTTCTTAAATTTGCTCCTAAGAAAAATCGGCTGGGACTGTAGAATACACCGACTACATCTCTGCAGAGAAGTAAAATCTACCCGAAGTTTTTCTTGGATATGACACTAAACTACATTTAATAGTGAGGCTCCAATCCTAGAGCTATAAGAAAGTCAATAACCCTTTATTGCTTTAAAGTCCACTCTGACTCGAAGTGATAGTACCTGATAAGTTCCAATCTATGGGTCAAATAGAACTATTTAAAAAATGAATATACTTGAAAACATTTAATTGTGTGCAAACGAATGAATAAATGTTGAATAGAATTATTAGTGTTTAGTAGCAGTACTTGAAATCATTTAACTGTGTGCAAACAAATTTGAAGTCTGGTTTATTTAAGAATAAAGTTACCTACAAATTTTTTGTTTACAAATCATACATAACAGGATTTAGCATTAACTAACCTACAAGGGTTGATATTCCATTAAAAACAATAATCATTAAATTTTCTCCAGAACTTTAAAACATTCAACAAAATATCAATTCTAATGTTGTTTTGGTTTAATTGTCTTTTTTTCATTTATTTTATATGGGCGATTTTCTCTCTCACACACAGAGTAATGACTCTAGCATTACAAACAAATTTGACCAAATCTGGTTGATGTCTGATAAGGTCAATGCAGCATAGGCAAGGATTGGCATGTGGTATATATTATTTGCTAAACTTAATTTAGCTTTGACATAAGACCTGAAGTATGAAGCATGCTTAAGCTATGGACTCACACACACTCGTTAAAACTTTAAAATCCAATTAAAACCGTCGATAAAAACAGACTTTTCACACACACACAAAACTTTCTTCACAATCCTGACAATTCCCAGAGGCATTCCCAATCACCAAACACGTAATTTGGTTCCTTTCAAAAATCGAAAACATTCTTTTTACATCTTGCAATCGTCAAGCCAATCACCTCTTTACCAATAAAGTTGGAGACATTACAGTTGCAGTCATGTCAACAGCACAATATTACTTAAATCTATTAGAAAGGAAAAAGAAAAACTACAACACAAATAATCGTATTGAAGTAGAAAAAAAAAGGAGACTGGTGAAGGCTGCGCAGACCCAAACTCTAGGTTGTGCTTTGGGGAATTTTTTAAATCATCACTTTCCAAAAAGAGGTTATAAAATAAGAAATCTGAATTGATAAATAAATGCAAATATTAACAAGGATAATTAACACCAAATTGACGGTTAATAATAAAATAGTGAAGTTTTAAGACATAATATTTTGCAAGCAGTGACCGCTAATTTTGTGTCTCTAACCTTATTAATGGAAGTATGACAAGGGAGGTGCATGCATGTGACGCAATAAGTCATCAGTCAGCCGAAGAAATTTATTGACAATCAAAATAAGAATTTGCCCAGGCGAATTTTCAAAGAATTAACTTCTTACATCGTAAAAAGGGAAAATTGATAAGAATAGATTCAGAAGGAGTAAATCGGAGAAGTGTTTTGACGAAAAATAAAATGACATTGTATATATATATATATATATATATATATATATATATATGTTATTCATTATTCTCTTTAATCAGAAACTCCAAACAAGATTGTTTTCTCTACGAAATCAAGATCAGAAAATCGGCTAAAGTGATTGACCTGGAGGTCAGCCTTTGTCTATTAGCCGACATGAGAGCAAAAATTTCGGGAAACTACAAATTAAAAGAAAAAATTAAGAATGGAAAAAATTAATTCAGTTATCTTACCGTTATGATGTCAGTAACCGTTCATTCGTGTCACAGGAACATAGGATTGTAATAATTCCAAATTTGGGAAGGGCCGTCCCTTTTAGGTAAAAAGAGAGAGTAAAGTGAATGTGAAGAGGGTTACAAACAGTGGGAGGCGAAATAGATTGTTGGAAACCAAACCAGGAGAAGTTTGATATTTCTTAGCTTCGCCCACCATCACTACGCCTCCGATGGAGATGTATATAAAAAAATTCTTTTCCTCGAAGAGTTCCGCAGAGAGAGAGCACAAATGGACGACTAGAATGTTTCGCCCTCGGCTTTGGCTTTACGCTAGACAGACCAGAGTGGAGAGGCAGAGAAAAGCCATGTTACATGTTGCTGGGGCGTGATGTAGTCTTACCGATATATAACATTATGGAAGAAGCGAAGGAACTGGGATAATACGATGTGAAGAGATGCCCTTGTGCCCAACTCATGGAGATAAAGAAGTGAAGAAAAATTGAGATAAGATGATACCTGGAGGGGTATTTTATCAAACTGCTTTGGGTATAGAAAACGCTTCATGAATTAAGAAAACGCGAGTTGAATTTCCCTTCACTCTGAGACCTAATCTTCTGCCAGACTACCCTGGGTATAGAAAAAGCTAAGTGAATTAAGACAACACAATTGGAGAGAGATAGAAAGCTCGAAATAACGCGTCAGTACCAAAAGGCAACTTCTAGATTCTGCATTTTGGCCTTCTACTAGTTTAAACTGAGAATAGAAAGTGAAGAAAGCCTGTTACATAACAACGTTGCAAAATAATTTCAAGGATTGAGAGAAAGCAAATATAACCGCCATTGACATCGCCTTACGCCAGGCTGTAGACAGTGAAAGTAGAAAAGTTTAAACTTATATAAAGAAACGACAGACTGATACTTTCTTAAGCAGGTCTCCTGAATTAAACCACATCCACCCAAGAAGGGTGAATGCTAGTAACATTGTCAAAAACATTTTTCTTTTCTTACTAAATATTATTTTTGTTACAAAGCTGTGTTGTTTGAGTCAACGTTTTTTAAAAAAACTTACTTAATTGTGTGGTCTCATTGTGTGAATGATTAGCAATTGATCTATTGTCTTGGTTGAAAAAAAAGGCAGATAACGAGTTAGTCGTATTATCCGAAAATATATATGACCAGTGGAAGGAGGAGCAGACTGGAAGCGGAATCATCCCCGTGTTTGGTGAGGGCGAGTGTACTGTCACAAGAAGAAATAAATAGAAAGGGAATTCGATTTTTGAAAAGAGTCAATTTATGCGTCTGATGATTGAGAATACCTCACGTAACGTCAAGAAAGTGCTCGTATATGAAAAACTAATTCGTTTTTAACAAGGTTTTTAATAGGATTTTACGTGGCTATACCTCTTGATGTTCTGCACAAACAGCAGAGAGCGACTAGCTGTTTTTCGGTAATACGTATCAAACACACTTCTCTCATATATATATATATATATATATATAAAATGATAGATTCCGTCGAACTTAATGTCTAACAGTTCAGTTAAAGATATTGGCAGTTGAGCTATTCGCATAGGTTTGCTCAGACTTGTGAAAACATGTGTAGAATCACCCATGCGATTTAGACCGGAAAAATACAGCGCAAGGATGTGCTACTGATTTTCCGAAAAATCACACCTTTAGACCTACACACTTCCTAATCAAGAATCTAGATTCCCGTTGATCTATCGAAAGGTTTGTCTGCCTTATAATAGTTTTTTTTAATACATACAGGTAGATAAAAATGTAAAATCAAAATGACTTCCCATTTGGAAGATCATTATCAACTGCACCCTGGAGAGAAGAGAAATCTAAAAACTTGTATCGTCGATTAAGTGGATGCCACTAATTCTATCGACCGCAGTTGAAGCATATACCGAAAATTGATTGGAGGTTATTGAATAATTTGGATATCAGAGATGGCATTAAGTCGATAGCATGACACAAGAATTCAATCACTTGCACCCTTTAAATCCACTATCGATTCGGTCGTATTATGTAAATAAAATTGATTTTTATTTGAACATTTATCTTCACACTTTCACCGAGGAAACGGGCGTTTTTCTTCGAATTAAAATATTTCTCGTTATATCGTCGTTGACCAAATTATAGCACTAATTATTTTCAAAATATTTGTTTATTTAGCTTAACGATACTAAGCTATAGGGAGACTGCTTAAAAATACCAGACTAAATGGAGGCGATGTGATAAAGAGATTTACGCTAAAATCTTTTGACAAATTTATTCTACATATTCGGTGTTATTTGTATAATATTTTGGATTATTAATAATACTCAAAGTCTCCCGTTGAATGGATTTTTCCAAAGTTGTTTTTTTCATCAAGTCAGTTTTTAAGAAATCGCAATCTCTAAAAGTGAATTGATGCCAGTCAGAGAAGATTTTGAAATACCTGATATAAAATTAATTATTTCACATGAGGTTTCATAGGAAAAATACTTTCGAAGGTTTTCCACCAATTCAGAAAAAATAGAAGTTGAATCAAAGAAAACCTGGGAAATTTTTTAATTGACTGATTTTACGGGGATATCAACCTGTCAAAAGTTAAATATAGATTTTTTTAAGTAAAAGAATTATATTATGAATTACTATGACCAAAAAATCCGGTGACATACGGAAACACTGGACAGCTGTTTCGATCTCGTTAGGTCTCATTAGTGGTGTATACCGTAATTTCCACCACAGAAAGCAGAGCCGAAACTCTACCACTGACCCATCAATCCATATCGTACATTCAGGTTAATTGGCCGCGAAATTACCATGACTAGTTAATTTTCCGCCAAAGGTTATTTTATAACTATATGTTGGGGAATCGTATTCATTGAACGTCTTTTATTTACATGTTTTGCACACGGTTCTATCAAATACGAATAATTCTTAAACAGATGTATGTGACTCAGAGATGAGATCCTGATCAGTGCTGTCACTCCGGCTCAGTGAACCTGGGAGTAACTGTAATGAAGGGTTACTCCCGATTTCAAAGAACTAGAGCTTCACTATCAGATGAAGTTTAGTATCATACTAAGGATACCCTTCATTGGTGAGGAAGAGGGTCTTAGCTCTCTGCGGTGGATACGATTAGCATAGCCACTTACGGAGAGTTTCCACATAGAAAAAAAAAAAAGTTTAGTAAGGAGTCTTGTCGCTTGAACCACTGAATTATTTAAATTAGAACGTTGGCAAAACATGATATTAGACATTTTGTCGGACCTAACCGATCTAGTATAAGGCCTTCTTCAGGTATGGAAAAAGATGAGCCGTATTTTAGATTGTGAAATGGTGAATTGAAAAAAGTTTAGTTTAGTTTAGTTGTTAAAGGGGGGTGTCCTCGTGGCGTAATGGTTAAAGCGATGGACTGCGGAATCGTAGTACGCGAGTTCGTACTCCAGTCGCGCTATTATGTTCACTTTCGGGCAAATACCCTTGGGAAAGGTATGAACCCCCTTATCCTCCCAGCTATGGGTTAAATAGTACCACTACTGTTCTTCTAGGAGAATGGCTCTGACATTAAATAACCTAAAAAGAGTTGATATGCCATTAAATCTTCAATTTAGTTAATATTTGATATTCTTCAATTTAGTTAATATTTGATATTCTTCAATTTAGTTAATATTTGATATTCTTCTATTTAGTTAATAAAACGGCTCTGCATTTAAAGCAAATCTAATTCTCGCAGTTAACAAAAACATGGTGAGAGCAGCTACTTTCAAGTTTCTTAGTTTTAACTGGACTTCTTGTCACTTACAAAGAATTCATCAGAGGGAGAGTGTAATATATGCTATTTCCTCTAAATATGATCCACAGTATAAGATTTAACTAACTTTGCTTTATTTATAGCTTGCCTATATTTCCGAATCTGACTCTAAAGAAACCATCGATTTCACTTTAAATACCTTTCAAAATCAAAAAAAAAAAAGATGTTAATAAAATCGTATTTATCAAATAAATATTTCGTTGCAGAATAATTCATTATATGTGCATATTCCATCGAAGAATAATTCATAAGTCATATTACACAGACAGGTGATTCATTAAGTAGTCGAGGGCGACTAGAAGGCTCCTTTTTCAATTGCTACTACACCAAGGTGTAGAGGAGGGTGCTACTCCTTTCCCTGGATTGCTCCACTTTATCCTTGATACATACTGAGTGTTAAGCAAGGAGGTATCAACTACTATTTTTAAAGTCTTTGGTAAGACGCGACCTGGGATTGAACTCAGGTCTCCCGGACCATTGGCGAACACTCTACCTACTAGGCCACACAAAATAATTGATTAGATAATCATACTTTATGAAAAGAATCATTAAAAAATATCCTATAGAAAGAATAAATTATATAATCATATCCCAAGAGAATAATAATAATAATGAGAACTTGCAAAATAGTCGACTTTGCTGTCCCGGCTGACCACAGAATAAAACTAAAAGAATGTGAAAAGAAAGATAAGTACCTCGACCTTGCTAGAGAATTGAAAAAGCTGTGGAACATGCAGGTGACAATTATACCAATTGTAATTGGTGCGTTTGGAACTGTAACTAAAGGATTACTAAAGGGACTGGAGGACTTGGAAGTTGGCGGACGAATGGAGACCATCCAAACGACAGCATTATTGAGAACGGACAGAATACTAAGAAGAGTCCTGAAGACTTGAGGAGACTTGCTGTCACTCAGACTCCAGTGAAAAACCATCGGCTAACGCTGATGTGAAATGTTCTAATGAGTGAATAATAAAAATAATAATTATAATAATAATTCATGAACTAAATGATATTCCATTGAATAAGACATCAAGTTATACGTAATTCAATTTTCATGAAAATTATTCTTGTCTTCTTGTAGTCTTTCGAAATCCCTTTTTAGATACCTAATTATATTAGGAAGAGAAAAATGTGTTATTTTCGATAATAATTAATAGTGGGCAGAGTGTTCGCCAATGGTCCGCATCATACCAAAGATTTTAAAAATGGTACTTGATAACTCCTTGCTTAACATTCAGAAATATAAAGGTCCGTATCGAGGATAAAGTGGAGCAATCCAGGGAAAGGAGTAGCGCCCTCTTCTACACCTCGGTGTAGTAGCTCTTGAAAAGGGAGCCTTCTAGTCATCCTAAACTACAGTCGCCAACTTTACTTTACTTCTATTAATATTTCAATAATTTAATTCTATTATAGACTTTTTCTTATTTTCGATTATACAAGTCTCACCTGCACAGCAGTATGAAGTTAAAAGTAAATCCCAATGTCTGATCAATCTAAAACGACTAAACACTACAGGCAAAGAATTAATTTTTTTCTCCTTGTTTTTCTTTTCATAGTTTAGACTTTGTACTCGATGTCCTCATAAAGAAAAGAAGAAATTATTAAACGAAGAAAAATATTTTGAACATCTACTTGGAATTGTTTTGGCTCATTAAGTGGTTGGCTGTGGCAGAAAGAATATGTCGTTAATGGCGGCGGGTGGCTTGCATTTCAATCGCTTGGCGGATTGATTAGAAATCGATGAAGGACATTATTAAACGGAGCTGAAAAAAAAAAAACGAGGGCAGTGATACTTTAAGTTGCAAGGGTGGTTGAATAGAGAGAGAGAGAGAGAGAGAGAGAGAGAGGGGGGGTGAGGGGGACGAATGCCACTCGAGACAGGACGCGTGGAAATGGTCAAGTGAAATTGGTAGAGTAACAACTACTAAAGGGGGGACCTTTAGAAGAGATATTTTTCACGAGCCAAATTGGCACACACCTTATAAGAACTAGTCTTACGATCAGCTTACGCTAACAGAACCGGTTCCCGCAAGAAGACTGATTTATGGTCACGTAGTAACAGCAGATACCATAAGAAATCTCAGGCTTGTGTGCCGGATTAAGAAAAGCTGAGGACATTATGAGAAACGAGGGCTATTAATGACAACGGTTTGCGAGATCAGCGCATAAAGTACGACTATAACTTTAAAGTTTAAAAATATGAGCATTTGGTTCGTCGGCAAGTTTTAAGTTTGATAGCCCTCTTCTTTGTATGGGGTGGATTGTTGATAATTATTGTTCCATTATCTCTTCTCTACGCCACTTGTTTCTTTTTAGCTGTGATATCAATAACGAAGACATTTTCTTTAGAGTGTGTTACATATCGCCAGACGTCTCTAATACATAACTGGCTCTTACGAAAAATCAGGAGTTGCCTTGGGAACACGGATGGAAATTATAGCACAGTTTTTGCTAATGTGTGTATCTCAAAAGCTCCAGGCTAACTAATACAAAGTTAATTTCTAACTTCTAGAATTTATAGTCCTCCGAATAACTCCTCTAATGAAAGCCGAGCTTTCAAATGACCTTCGGGTTATTACCTGTCAATCAAAATTAGTTGACCTCAGGTAGACTTAACATTTGGTGGGGGGGATTTAAGATTGATGAATTTACTATATAAGAGGATCTGTCCTCACGTTTCTTATATGACGCAGGAAACAAAGATAGAATCGGTATTTTTTCAATATAAAATTCATTTTCCGTAACTTGTAGGTTTTATGCAATATAGTTTAGTTGGTGGTTCCATCGTGTTGAAGAAATAAAGAATTTTTCCTATAATTCATCAAATGAAAATGGGAGTTGTTCTTTTGTACAAGAATAAATATCTTACCTAAAAGTTGTCAAAAGTTCATAATCCTAAAAAATCCTTTGATAACTGTATTATGATGTTATGAATCCATATAAACATGATATCATCATAAGTTTTATGGCATATCAACCATTGCAGGTTATTTTATGCCAAATCCTGTTTATTCATTTATATCTGACATGTTTTGTTAACATAAGTCAACAAAGTTAAATAGTTCCAAATATTGCTGTGGTTCACTAACGATTCGATTAAACATCAGTCCTTTGTTTACACATAGAAAAAGAATGTTTGATAATTTAACTAAGTATTCAAGTAAGTATAAGTCATTTGTTTGCATACAGTTTAAATATCAAACAGTTATATTGGACACATAGATAGGACTTTATCAGGTACTACCACTCCAGGCATTGCTCAATGGCATTGGAGGGGTACTCCATATTCCCCAACTCTCGAAAGCTAGAGCTTCGCTATCAGATTGCTTAATGTCATACCCCGGACAATCATTTTGGGGGCGGGGTCGTACCCTGCTGCAGTGATGCAGTCAGTGTATTCTACAGCTCCATTCGACTGGGCAATTTTGCATCAATCTTTCATATAATTTTCATTTAATATATAAGTCCTAAAAAAACGAACAAAACAAAAAACAAAACAAAAAGGCTGATCCCACTAAATGATCCAATCTTGGAATAATATATATTCGACTTGACATGTAAAAATAAAAACCTCAAAACCCAAACTTTAGAGGAGTGCTAATAACACATGACAGCATCAAACAAAATGAAATGAATACGCACAGTTTCACTTAGATTTTTGCTTCTAACGATGGAATTACATCAGCTGTCATGTACCTTATCCTGAAAATCAACTTCAACGACAAACTATTAGTAATCTAAAGAAAGTTTTTATTAAAGATGTTTTAAAAATAACAGAGGTACAGCTGAAGGCAAATATTTTTAAGAGATAGAATGTTGGTCATTGTTTTAGATTATACATATATTATCTACGTTGATGTCATATTTCCAGATATACAGAACATATTTCTTCATTTTTTTTTTTTACGTAGAGTTGTCATTTTTGAAGAATGTTACCTTAAAATCTAGTAATAAAAAGTAGTTTTTTTGAAACAATCATAAAAAATATATTACTAAACCAATCAGAAGATTTCTGGGAAACCAAAAAGTGTATTTTGTCTTAAATTAGTCTAGACATCAGCTAGAAAGTCATTTCTTTTTTTTTTTATTGCGCTTGAAAATTCTATTCATTTATTTGATAAACACCGTAACTTTTCAATAATAAGAAAAGTTTAGGAAAAAAAAATGTAAAAATGTTTGCTATGAAATTCAGTATTAACAATACTCAACGCCTATGTGTCCTGCTGGCGTAACGGTTATAGGCGTTGGTTCCCTAAGCTTCTAAGGATACAATCATCTGGAGGTTGCATGTTCAATCCTCACTACAGACATGTAACAATACAGGAATATTTAACACATGTACCCGGTTATGGCTAATGGAATCAGAACAGGCAACCCCCGTGGTTTCAATAAAGGACGTAGTTCGAAGTTCCGTGAATGTTCCCGAGTTCGACAAACAGCTGAAGAAGACCGGAGGACATATCGGTCGAAACGTTGTGGAAATAACACTAAAGATGAAGACAATAGTCCGAAAACCCTTAATGATAAAAATCAACAAGCTTCGTCTCAGAAATTTAGACGACTTGATATTTAAAATTATTAACCAGAAATAATTAAATAAAACACCAATTGGTTATGCACGACTCTCTGCATTTTAATGATGTTGAAGAATTTCCTAATCAAAGTAATCTTTAAGAGACTGAGATTATACGAGGATCCTTAAATACATTTCCAGACTTTTTTTTATGGACACTTTTATTGATAGTACACACATGAAACTCTAGTCCCCGTCGAAGTAATCTCCTCCGGCTGCAATGTACCGTTCCAATAAGTTCTGGAAGACACCATGGAAGACCTCTTGTGTGAGCGT
>OY757907.1:11786929-11929429 GCA_963585895.1 Sepioteuthis lessoniana | reverse complement strand
CACACGCGCGCGCGCATTTTTTTACAGTTATCGCGCAGTTTTCTTTTTTTTCGTTAATGTTTTTTCAACGTTTATAAATAAAGATTTTAAGTGAATATTCAAAATGTATCAATGAATGACATCTCTTGTCTACCAAAGCAGATTCCATGATGACGATGTTTGGTTTAGATTCGTCCTGTCTAAAAGGCAAGCATTCATTTCTTGCTGGGTCATCTCTTAGATAAATCCAGATCCTGACTCAGAGCCTTCCACGGTTACCGGGTTGAGATATGCATCAGCTTGTAACAATACAATGTTATGCAATGATGCCACACAGAAACATTTGCAAATAAATAAATAAAAATTAGATTAAAATTAAAAAAGTTTATAATCTTTCTCTTCCTTTTTCGGTTTACGCAAAAGAGTTAGAAAATTTGTTTTTATAACGACTACATCGTATTAATGGCGTAGCTGTTATTAACATGACGATCAAGATCCAAATAGGGAACTTATTTATTGAACAGTCCTCGTCGCGCGCGCACGTGTGTGTGTGTGTGTGTGTGTGTGTGTGTGTGTGTCATTATGATGTCGTGCTGCTAGCACGGATTTCTCTAAATCTTTCTCGCCCTCAATCTATCATCCATCGCTTCCGGTGGGTCTTCCAGGCTACATCCTGCGTCCGTACAGAGCTATTGTAGATAAGTTCTAGCTGATCGTCCTTACTCTCGCTTTTATATATATATATATATATATATATATATATATATATATATATATATATATATATATATATATTGAAATGATAGATTGTAGTGAATCTGACAGTATGATAGAAATGTGTGGAAATTTGGATGAATCAAACACTTTACTTAAATTTAGATGTGAAATATTTCGTTCGGCTTAATTCTATCCAACTTTTTCAAACAGAACGTTTTCTATTTAGAAGCATCAGGAGAAATAAGTTGGTGGCAGTGGTATAGTTGTTGCAGGAAAGAACGGAGGGATTTAAAGTCAAAAGTATCGGGTTTCATTAAAGATTTTTTGGTGTAATGTTTATCGTTGTAGGAAATTGACACGGCGACACGAGTTCAAATCCTGGACGCGACTGATAGCATTTCACATAGCACTAATACCCTTGGAAAAGGTATGAATCCAATTATTCTCCCTCCAGCTATTGGTAAATAGTAGGGCAGACTATGTTCTTCAGCCTTGGTGAGGCAACCAGTCTAGGAGAAAGAAAACTCTGAATTCAAACCTGTTAAACTCCGCTTAAAAATTGACCTTGTGTCATATCCTGCCCGAGCGGTGGGGGTTGGTAAATATGATTAAAGATTTTTTGTTTTGAAAGTGGAGATAGATTTTAGGGAGCTGATAAGAAAAAAGTTGGGAAGGTTTGAGTGAAAGGGATTTTGGCATATCTTGTTTCATGGAAAGATATTGACTTATGTGATGTCACAGAAATTTGTCTATGTTGTGGTGTCTAGATGGTTATTGCGGTGAGAAAGGGATGCACAAACAGACGTACGTCGACAAAATTAATTCAGTTTTTGAAGACACAAACACCTATAAGATATGTAACCAAACCACCATCAATAAAAACAGTTACCTCCTTCAAGAAACTTTTCCAAAAACCTGGATATACTTTATCATAACCAACAAAATAGCCAGAACCATAACTAAAATATTAACCTCCTTACTCGACTCAATCAGCCCCTCACACGCTAAAAACTCCGGAGACCTAAAAATCAAGGACAAACATACAAAATAAAACTATGAACTGTTTAGACATAACTTCTCGCTACACAAACATCCCCATCAAAAAACGCCTCAACCTTCTTGCTACTGACTTAAGAAAAATTAAATTTGACTCACCACTACCCATAAACAACCTAATCAACATCTGAAAACACATAACAAACATGGCCTATTTCAAATTTAACAAATTCTACAAACAAAAATATGGCCTCCTCGTGGGAAATCCACTTAGCAGAGTATTAGTCTGTCTATTTCTAGAATTTTTAGAATCAATCCCCTTTTAAATACAGACTACTAAGCAATACCACATATTTCCGATATATCGACGATATACTTATTTTCCTATCCCAAAACATAAAAATTGAAGCGATCGCAGAAAAAAAAAATTGTTGAACCTTCCATCAACTTTACTTATAAAAAAGAATCAAATAACACCATATGCTTCCTGGAGATCGTAATTATTAAATCTCAAAACAGTTTAACTTTTAAAGTCTATCGAAAATCCACAAACAAAAACTATAACATACATTGCTACTCCCACCACAACAAAATCAAAACAGGCCTCATAATAGGCTTTTACCTAAGAACACTCAGAATATGTAGCTCACAATAAAGTAAAGTAAAGTTGGCGACCATAGTCGAGGGCAACCCGAAGGCTCCCTTTTCGATAGCTACTACACCAAGGTGTAGGGGAGGGCGCTACTCCTTCCCTAGATTGCTCTACTTTACCCTTGATCCGTACCTTATAATGCTGAGTGTTAAGCAAGGAGGCATCAAGTACCATTTTTTGAGTCTTTGGTATGACTCGACCTGGGATTGAACCCAGGTCTCCCGGACCATTGGCGAACACTCTAACCGCTAGGCCAATGTCCTTGATGAAAAATTTGAATACATCGAACATTCTCTCAAAAGCCTTATATCAAATGCTAGAAAAAGTCTCTTAAGATACACTCATCAAATAAACTAAAAACCAACCCCACTATCCCTATCACCCATAGATCGATCTACCCACAAGCACACATAACATAACACTCTACAACAAAATAACCAAGTTAGGAATACCAATCGTACAAACCACACCACAAACTATTAAAAACCTCACAAACATAAAAAAAAGGATCAACAACGACACTACCTCTCATGCAGGCATATATTCCACCCCCTGCAAAGATTACAACAAACATTACATCGGCAAAACCCTTTGCAATCTAGAAAAAAAAAAAAAGAATCTACAAACATAAACGATTAATCAAAACAAATAACTTTCAAAACGTCCCATTCTCCTACACGTTAGAACTCAAACACATTCAATTTTTCCCAAGCCATCCAAATCAAACCCATACACTGCAAAAAATCCCGAAGACTACTAGAATCTGCAGTCATTTCCAAAAGCAAATCATATAAAAACAACGTCTAGATTTTTACCAAGTCTCACCATGTCTGGTGAGCATCATACTAAACGAAAACAAAATCAAAATAGAAATCGGATAGAAAATTATTTTTTCACTCTGTGCTACCATACTTTTGAGAATCCTTTCTTTTTCACTTCACCTCTAGCCCTTCCTCACCCTAATTACAACCTAGAAACCACAATATAGACAAATTTCTGCGACATCACATTATAGTCAATATCTTTCCATGAAACAAGATATGCCAAAACCCCTTTCACCCAACACTTCCCTACTTCTTTCTTATCAGCTCCCTAAAATCTATATCCACTTTCAAAACAAAAAATCTTTAATGAAACCCGATACATTTGACTTTACATCCCTCCGTCCTTTCTTGTTACAACTCTACCACTCCCACCATTTTATTTCTCCTCATGCTTTTAAATAGAAAAACTCAGAAAACAGTATCTGTCTGAAGAGGTTCGATGAAATAAAGCCGAGCAAAACATCGCATATCTAAATTTGAGTTAAGTGTTTGATTTATCAAATTTTTCACATATTTCTGTCACACATACACACTATATATAACAGTACAGATAACAGTGTTAATAAGCCTAAGAAATATACGAATCCGACAATTCCACCTTTCTCAACAGATGGCTAAATAGGAGAGCCTGGGCTCTTTAACCTTGGCATAGCAACCACTCTTCGAGAAAAAAAAAATGGATTCAGACAAGTTATACTCCGCTCAAAAAATTGACCTTGTGTAGCATCCTGCTTCTGGCAGAGGTGTTGATAAATACATACATCCTCTTCGTAAGTATACTATGGCGCTAAGATGTTGATTCTTTGAGACTTATCTACCCTTTCCAGCCATTATTTCTCAGTTAAGCTCGGGTCTTTATAAATCGAACCTTTATTTGAACTAACGCAATGGAAACAAATTAATAGTTACAGGCACTGTCATCTAAAAAGTTGAAAATCGAGAAGAATACAGGGGTGTAATGGTTAAAGCGGTGGACTGCGGAATCGTAGTACGCGATTTCGTACTCCAGTCGCGCTATTACGTTCACTTTCGGGCAAATACCCTTGGGAAAGGTATGAACCCCCTTATCCTCCCAGCTATGGGTTAAATACTACGACTACTGTTCTTCTAGGAGAATGGCTTTGGCATTAAATAACCTAAAAAGAGTTGATATGCCATTAAACAAAGAAACCGAAAAGAATACAGCAAAGCCATAAATTGTTTTTATAGCTAAATTAACTGATGATATTATCCAGAGAAATACACAAATGACTGAACAATGATGACATGAATAAAAAATGTGAAAAAGTTTTACAACTTTCATAACTATCCTCTATATCCTAACATTTTCAAGAAAAAAAAAAATGACTGTAAATATGTTCAATGTATATTTTAATATATTTTCAATGAGATGTGCTGCGTGTCACAAGTCAGAGTAACTTACTGTGTTTTGGGTGGAGGTAAGGATTTTGTGACCATCTTAGCAAGCATTCTAAAAACACTGGTATTATTCTTTTTATTTACTGATGGCAAAAATAATCTAATGTTCAAATTATGCAAGTTTGGATTTTTTTTCACATGGGCTGGATATTTGAAAAGTACCAACTCAAAATTAGATAATTTGTATCTCCAATTAAGTTTGCTGGAAAAACATATACATGACGGAAAAGAAATCTTGTATTAAAATGATTTTATTGTAAAGTGTTTTGTTAGGCATGAGAATATTTAGAAAAAAAATCCGATATGAAATCTATTTGTTACCAATATTTAGAACCGGGATTTTTGAAGTTGTTTACATTGTGTAGACAATTGGTCGTAATATTTCTCGGAAAAAAAATTATACGAAAACCAAGAATTCTTTGATTATGATGATTATTTCCGTCATCATCATCATGCCGTGCCGCCAGCACGGATATCCCTGATCATCTCTCGCCACTTCTCCTTATCGTTCATCGTCTCTGGCAGGTCTTCAGGGCTACATCCCGTATCCTCACATAGCTGCTGTATGTATGTTCGAGCTGGTCGTCCTACTTTTGCTCGACCATATATGGGGGTCCATAGGGGTACATCACTTATGAGCTCGTCCCTGCTTCTCCAGCAGTGTCCTGCATGTCTTTTTCGTCTAACTTGGATAGTTTTCGTGATGGGAGGTAGGTGGCCGTATAGTTGGTGCTTTGCAGGGTGTTGCCTCCAGGACTTGTTCAGTATTGCTCGCAGCATTCTTGTGTAATTGTCGTCTAGCTTTTTTTCCCGTAATGTTACCTAAATTATTGCAATGAGATGAAAATATTCAATAATAAACCATAATTTGGATTAAAGAGACACTTTTATAATAAAAAAAGTTGCAATGTCCAGAGAAAACCTATTAGTTCGCGGAGGGGAAAACTGACTAGAAAAATCGATCTATGAAAACAGAATTTTATACTTCATAGCAGAAAAAAAAAGAAAAGAAAAGAAAACGCAAAAAAAAAAAAAAAAGAATCCGATTTTTTGGCAGGAGAGAAAGGGAAGCAAGTAGTCTGTCCTCAAGAGAACTACTTCGAGGAAAACAGTACGAACCAGATGTTCTGCTAAGATCGTTTAAGTCGGTGTAATAAAAATTCCGTGGATAGACGAGTGTTGGTAATATTTGATAGAAAAGAGATACGTAATAACCCCATGACCCCGCCCCCCCAAAAAAAACGTATAGAAATTAATTTTCTAGTAATAGGCATACAAACTGGAGGTTTTCATAATCACTTTAACATTTCTCTACTAATATCCGAGTCAGAGTGGACCTGGGAGTGACAGCAATGAAGGGTTACTCCATACCATCAAGATCTCTAGAACCTGAGACTATGCATTAGATGTAGTTTAATGTCGTAACCAGGCCCCCTTCTTATTCCTCTGTAGAAGAATGAGTGTATTCTAAGCTATAACTACAGGTTTAATTTTAACATTTAATTTGAATTCAGATTTTCCTTCTCTAGTTGCCCTATCGAAGTTAAGGAGCCCAGTGTGTCGGGGTATTTTACTTGTAGCTGGAGAAGGAACAAGATGGACTCCTTTTTTTTCATCTCTCCACACGTGCACAATTATATATATATCATCCATAGAGGGAACTCTTACGTTGTAATGACTCTTTAGTGTAGCTAGACACGCGAGATGCTTCAGACTGGGATCGAAATCCGGCTGACTTTACCCCAAAGTTGTCGCCCTCTCAGCATGAGCGAAGGAATTTTTACGTATATATTTATTTGCATATACGCTTATCGGCTACTGGAGTACTCAATTCATGAGTAGTGCTTACATTTACGCGTATGTGGTAGCCAGCAAATATATATAACAGATTGCTTAAACTGAATACAGACATTTGCTTCATTACTCTGAATTACAATTCTGGCTTAAAGGATAACTACTTCGAAGGAAACGTTAGACACCAGATGTTTGGATTAGTACGTTTAATTTTTTTCTCGCTTAGTTTTTCTATAATTTTGTGTGGCAACATTTATTTACACACATTATATATGAGTGAGAAATTCTTGTAGAAACTGTAACAGGTTGTGTTTAGGTTAGCTCCTAAATTGAAGTAAAATATGTAAGAATTTTGCTCATTTAGTGTTGTCACTGTGTATAGTGCTGTCGACTCTTGCCTTTCGACTAAAGGCACAAAAGTGTATTGAGAAAAAAATGACACTCCTCTGTCCGGTCAGTGAAGTTCAAATTCCTTATTTATCTTAAGAGACACAGCGCTGAGCACAAGCTGGCAGGCCAGCAATCGGGCGTTCTCTGTCTTGTCGCTTCAGAGAGAAATTAGCACATAAGACCAATTATGCGATGTATATCGTCAGCCGAACATGGACTGTTGGTGTGTGGGTCGGAAATATTAGCCTCTATTCCACTGACGAAAGCAGTCAGTGTTCGAGTTTAGATTGAAGTATGTAACACGGACGATGTAAAAGGGATGACTATCACAACTCACGAAGATTGATTTCGATCAATTCAGAGACAAAATAATTTTAAGAATAAGTGACTATACGAGTACTGTTCGAAAAGTGTTAAGATATCTTGAATATTCCGAGAACCGGATGCGCAGCAGTGACGTAATTCGGCCGCCAATGAGAAGGAGACCTAAATGCGAACACTTTAAATGGATAACGTGGGGTTATTCAGTAGGTAATAAGCCTATGTTTAAGAGTATGAGTAAAGTGTGACCGTCAAATTCATCGTGAAGAGACGCCCGTTTCTACGTTCTCATGCGAGGCTTTTGGGGAAAATGGTGTTATTCAAATCTACCAACCTTCTTATCCAGATTTGTCTTGTCATTAAAGGTTATTTGAGTTCAAACCCTGAACGAGGCTGTTTGCATTTCACCGAGCTAATATACTTGGGAAAGTTAAGAATCAAAATATTTTCCCTCCAGCTTTGAGTAAATAGTATGGCAGACTGGCTCTTTAATCTTGGTATGACAACCTTTATAGGAGAAGGAAAACTGATTTCAAATTTCGCTGGAGAAATTGACCTTGTGTTGCATTCTGCTGGTGTGGAGGGGTAGGTAAACAATTTTTTATGTAATCTTCAAGTAATTAGCACACATACTGTATGAAGTATTCCTATCAGATACAAATAATTTTAAAATATCTATTTGACCTGTAGATTGGACCCTTACAGGTATTAACACTTAAAACAGAAATATAAATTATGTTTATAAATGGAGTTAGTCACACTCCCAAGAAAATTGAGCCTTACCATCAGACTTTAATGTCATTCGAATGGTAATTTCAGAATAACATGATGCCGAAATAATACTTTGTGAACTATATGAAGAGGGTAGAAAAAGTCACTGGAATGTTTATGAAGAACGAGAAGATGACTTTGAAGGGCGTCTAAGCCACTATTGTCCTAAGTATACAGGGCCATTAATGTAAATATTTGCAGTCAGGCCCCGTATATTAAGATATATATTAGGGGAAAGTTTGCTTTAAAATTCGTAAATATAGTTAAAAAATACCCCCAAAAACCTGTAGATATAGGATAAATAAAAACTGTCTGGGAGGTGGCTTATTGGTAAAAAGGAAGGAAAGTGGGGAACGACGAACCAAGCTCAAATTCCGATTGAGACCATAGCTCTTAGAAACGGTATGACGATTCTTCCAAACTAAGAATAACGAGCAGGAGACAGAAAAATGACCAAGTCAGTGATTGAAATTTGCTTCTGATATCATGTAACCTAATATAAATGGTCACATGTTACTTGGGAAGAAGGTGGGTGCCGCTAAGTAAGGTTCCCAGAGTCCTTAGGGATTCCATGAAAGAGTATTACTCTAACGATTATATAAGTTAGGAGAGGCGGATAAAAAAATGGTTCACGCAACCCAACCTTACCATCCATTGGATGATATCTAATAAATTCTAATACATACGTTAAGTTAAAAACAGTTTATAATGTGACTTTTGTAAAAGATATTTCATATGTATGGTGGTGGTGGTTGGTGTATGCGTGGTGGGACAGTGTTATATATAATGTTGTGGCGCTTTTTTTTTGTTTTCAGATTTTAATTTTTGAGTTTCTCGCCATTAACTCTGTGCAATTAAAAAGAATGGCGGTTTAGAACAGGAATATTCCCTAGGAAACAAAAGGTAAAAATGATGTCGTAATCCGTTGTGGCAGTGATCACAAGATCTTACATTTTCAGGATGGTTTTCCTCGTTAAATCCTTAGACCAGATACGAAGAAAGAAGTTGCACTTGTGTGTATACGTTAGTTGGATTTTATCGCATATCAATCATTGTAGGTTATTTAATGCCAAATCCTCATTATATATACATATATATATATTAGTTGGATGGGTTTCGATCCCGGCTTCGAGCGTCCTGCGTGTCTAGCCACGCTGAAAAGTTCTGATAGAACGAAACAGTCTGTCGGTGGATGACTATATATATAATTTGTAAATGCATTTTGTTTATAAGATTTTAAAATGAGCTTGAGCTTATTTTTCACACCCTTCAATCATTTCAAATATTTCTATGTATAATGAATAATTCTATTAACTATTCGTTTACACAAAGTTTAATGGATGTTCATGGTTTGCAAGATAATATTTCGTAGGTAATTTTCTTTTTAAACGAGTTAAAACTAATTTTTTGGTACACTAGTATAGTTATTGTTTCTACACAGTTAAATGGTTTCAATTATTGCTATCTAACACTAATAATTCTGATTAGTATAGATTATTTACTTACACACAGTCAAGTGGTTACGAATACTGCTATTTAATACTAATTCTACTATTCAACACCTAATTCATTTTCTGTCAAATGGTTCCAAGTATTGACATGTAATACCAAAAATTCAATTTAGACACACAAAAAGTTCCATGTATTGCTATGTATCCCTTACAGTTCAATAGAACACAAGTCATTTGTTTACACGTAGTTAAATGATCAACAATTTAAATCCTTTGTTTACTGACAGTTTAAATGTCAAACAGTTCTATTTAACAAATAGATAGAACCCTATCAGGTGCTATCACTACGATTCAAAATGAACCTGGGAGCAATGGCAATGAAGGAGTACTCCACATTCCCCGAAATCTCTCTCAGTTTAATTTCCTATCAATGATACTCGTTTGGAGGGGGTACTAACCGTATGTGGAGATGCAGTCGGTGGATTCAACAGCCCCAGCTGACTGGGCTGGGTGTACGCGTGTCTCTCTCTCTGATATATATATATATATATATATATATATATATATATATATATATATATATATATATATATATATATATATAAATGTAAATGTTTGTTACTAACCGATAATCTCCAGTTTTATACCCCTAATTGGTTTAAAATTCTCAGAGAGTATTTTATTCGAATTCAGGAGTGTTTTTATATACTTCTTATCCAAAAATATTACAATAATTAAAAAAAAAATTTTTAATAAGTCGTTTTTCTCCGACAAAAGCCGAACGCGAAAAAATAACCTCCGTTTTCCAAGAATTTTACACGTGAGTTATTTTTTTGGCTTAGTCACTTTTCTTTCTTTTTCGGTTGACTTAAACAGAGACACTAAACTTTAAACCATATTTCGTTGGTTGTGTGGTAAGTAAATTTTTTTTATTCTAACGAATTGTTTACAAAATATTTTTTGTGTTTAACTTCAACGAAAGACATCCATTAAAAAGTTTTCTTTCTTAAACCATATTTCGTTGGTTCAGTAGAAACGAATTGTTTACTAGATATCTTATTTTCTTTTTTCAATATGACATTTTTTTCTCTTAAAGTTTAATAAAAGACATCTATATAAATAAAAATCTAAATGTATCTTACTAACCGATAATCTCCAGTTTTATACTACTAATTGGTTTAAAATTTTCAGAGAGTATTTTATTCGAGTTCAGGAGTGTTTTTATATACTTACTAGCTGTACCCGGCCACGCGTTGCTGTGACTCAGTTTGTTTAAATGAAAAAAAAAAAAAAGAAAATGCATGTTTCTAATATGTTTAATTTTCCAATACTTGGATAATCTATATAAATAAAAATGTAAATGTTTGTTACTAACCGATAATCTCCAGTTTTATACCACTAATTGGTTTAAAATTTTCTGAGATTATTTTATTCGATTTCAGGAATGTTTTTATATACTTATTATCCAAATGTTGGGAAATTAAGCATATTAGGAACATGCATTTTCTTTTTTTTTTCCATTTAAACAAACTGAGTCATAGCAACGCGTGGCCGAGTACAGCTAGTATATATATAATATTGAAAAAGACATTTGTATTGGCACTTGCATATTTAACCATATAAAAAAATATTGATGCTTATTCACAATCATACTTTCGTCTTGCATAATTTTATATTTTTATCACACCGATATATCTAGACTGATTCTTCCCATTTGGGAGAGTTATGCAGCATACTTTCTAAGCCTTCATTTCCTCTTGACTTGCGTTTCCTGCACTACAAGTGTAATCTTAAATATAAAGGACCAGATTTATTTTATTGATAATTGGATATCTTGTTCTGCTAGTGTTCTCAGATCATGCCGTTCCTTAAAATTGTTGTCACATTCTTCTTGTGGGCGAATCTTGTTCGCCTTTATACTAAAGCAGAGACTAGCACATTCCATAAAAAATAAAATAAATTAAAAAATGAAAAATAAACAAAAACAGTTCTCACAGTTTTCTCGATTTCCCAATGTAACAAAGATCATACGACCGCCCACTTTATTGACCAACTTATTCAAATAATCCTACTCAGTTTGATTTTTGTCTTAATTCCTGACCAATGACATTTACTGAGTTTAAATGCAATTTTATTAACTTATAAAATTCAATGTCACACCAAGTGTTTCCAAAAAATTTATATTTCATTATCTAATAACTTTAAATGATCTCAAAATTTTAACAGCAACTGTAGAAATTCATATCTTTATTGATTTTTTTTCTTTTCGGATATAGAAATGATATTCACTAAAATAAAATAAAATAAAGAGTTGCTTAAGAATTATACAGAATTTTGAGTCATTTCTCTACATGTAGTTCAAATTTAAGATCACTTGAATATATACATTAAATTACATATATTACATTGCACAAATGCATATTACAGTCTATTGAAATGTCTTTATCTTCAGTATTTCTAACGTTAAGTCATTAACACAATATTTATCTAATGAATTTACGAGACATGTTCTTTCATAAACATTTAGTGTTATTCCACGCTACTCTTAATCTTCTCCACTATTTATCTTTTTCCTGATTCTCGATGCATGACTGTTGTTTACTGAAACCTGCTAAGGCGAAATTATTTTTTCTTACTAGCAGATATATTTAATTTGTTTGTTGTGGAGTATAAGTAAAATCAGTGGCTACAAATAGCAACAACTGGTCAACGCATATCGGCTTCAAGATTGAAATATAATTATTGGTTTTGTTTGGTTTTATGGCATCTCAACCATTGTAGGTTATTTAATGCCAAATTCTTTTATATATATGATTTCTAAACACATTTTGTGGATAACATTTTAAAACCAATCTGAGCACATTTTTTCACACAGTTAAATGGTTTCACTTTTTCAATCTAATGAGAATAATTCTATTTACATTTAAGCATTTGTTTGCACACAGTTTAATGCTTTTAAATATGGCTATGTATCACTAAAACAATTCAATTAAACATCAGACATTTGTTTACACTGTTAAATGGTTAAGCTGTTCTGTTTCAAACAATTCAATTTAGCAAACGTGCACTTTTTGTTTACACAGTTAAATGCAAAAATAGTTCTATTTCTAACAATTTAGTTTAGGATAAGTACACAATTTAAATGTTCTATTTCCCCTATAGATAGGATCCTATCAGATGCCCCGGACCAGAGTGGACCTGGGAGTGATGGCAAAGAAGGAGTACTGTGCATTACCGAAAGCTCCAGTATTACTGAAGCCTCACTATCAGATTGTTTTGTGTCATATCTAGGACACTCATTGGGGGAGTCTTACTCCTCAGCAGAGATGCAGACGGTGTATTCTGCAGCCCCAGCCGACAGGGCCAGTTCAAATCCTGGACGAGGTTTTTGCTTTCGGCGGTGTTAATATCTTCAGGAGATGGATGAATTCAACTGTTATCCCCTGCCAGCAGTTAGTAAACGGTAGTGCAACCGATGGAAAGTGATTTTTAAGTCTCACTGCCTCATACCCAGTTCTGTCCATGGATTTATCTCATCATATATCATATCGCGCTGGTAGCACGGATATCCCTGACCCTCTCTCGCCACTCCTCCCTATCCATTATCACTCTAGGTAGGTCTTCAGGACAACATCCCGTATCCTCACATAGCTGCTGAATGTATGTTCGAGCTGGTCGTCCTGCTTTTGCACGGCCATGTGTGGGGGTCCATAAGAGTATATCTCTTATGAGTTCGTCTCTGCTTCTCCAGCATTGTCCTGCATGTCTGGTTCGTCTAACTTGAATAGTTTGACAAAATCAGAGCGAATGGCTTCGAACTGACGAAGAAAAAAGCAGAAGGTACCCCGCAACAACAATTACCGACGCCGACTACGTCGATGACATAGCGATACTGGCAAATACACCCGACCAAGCCGAAACACTACTGCATAGTTTGGAACGAGCAGCTGCAGGCATAGGCCTCTATGTTAATGCACACAAAACGGAATATATGTGCTATAATCAAACGGGAGATATCTCTACTCTAGAAGGAACCCCTCTTAAACAAGTAGACAAATTCACTTACCTAGGAAGCAGCGTCGAATCAACCGAAAAGGACATCGAAACGAGGTTAACGAAAGCATGGACAGCTATCAATAGGCTATCGATTATATGGAAATCAGACCTAACCGATAGAATGAAACGCAGTTTCTTCCAGGCAGTGGTCGCAGTGATACTGCTACATGGATGCACTACATGGACTCTAACAAAACGGCTGGAGAAGAAGCTAGACGGCAATTACACAAGAATGCTACGTGCAATCTTCAACAAGTCCTGGCGGCAACACCCCACAAGACACCAACTGTACGGCCACCTGCCCCTATCAGGAAAACTATTCAAGTTAGATGTATTAATCTAAGTTTTAATAAAATAGCATAAGAATTGAGTTTTATGTTATCTCGTTTTTTAACGACGAAGAATACGGAAGCCTGAAATGAAAACATTGGAATTTCTAACGTAGGGAGCCTCGTTGTGGCACAATGATTTTCAAACTAAAAAAGCCATTTGTTTATAGCGTTCAATACTCGTTGGGTCCGTTATTTATGGTCTTTTTTACTAAACTATCCAGAGAAAGGGGTAGCACCCTCCCCTACACCTCAGTGTTGTAGCTATTGAAAAGGGAGCCTTTGAGTCACCTTCGACTATTGTCGGCAATTTTACTTTACTAAACTACGTAAGTTTACTTCAAAATAGACAATTAGAGACGTGCTTTAAGCAACGGTTATCGTCGTAGGAAACGGAATGGGAGACCAGAGTTCAAACTCTGGCCTAAGCTGTTTGCGTTTCATTTTGAACTAATGCCCTTGAGAAAGCCCTGAATTCATTAGTTTTCCTTCTAGCAATGATTAAATAGAGAAGAGAGTGTTATTTAGTTTTTGTTTGGTAATCTGTATCAGAGAAGGAAAACTGAATTTAAACTATCGTCTGTTCGCTTAAAAAAAATTAACCTTGTGTTCCAAGCTACTCGTAGAAATTTGCTAAATGCATACAATATCACAGGTTACTTTAACAGCTTATATTGAAGAGGTACCTACAGACAATAAATCATTAGATTACCTTTCAAAAATTGGATAAAATGAACTAGAGCGTGGTAAGTAAAAATTTATGCACAAACCTTAATACTAAAAAGTGACATCTAATGGTTGGTGCAGGGGAACTTTCGAATTTCGGTCTGAAAAGTAGGGCATAAGCGAAAAAAAGGGGGTGGTGAGGTGTTCTTGTTATATTTTCATATGATTCATTGCTGCCGCTGTCAAAGCCAAATTATACAAATTTTTATGTGGGCAAATGTTTTTACAGCTTGGATATATATTTATGAATTTTAACTTGGCTGTTGATGGAAAAATAAGGATTAACATCTTTTGCGGCATTTGTCCCACTTATCGGCCTCCCAGTAAACCCACATGGTGACATAAATATCATAGAAGTAAAAACCCATGTATCGCAACAGTGTAAAATATATTATGTCTCATAAGGCTCATATAAGCTTAACATTTGTAGATTGATCAACCAATTTTAACGGCATGTCAATCAGTTTAGGGTTATGTTATGCCTAAAAGTTTGGGAATAGCGATTCATTGTGCGTTTATATTTATATGCTTTCTGTAGTTATACACAGGTATATAAAGTATTCCTATCTGCTACAAATAATTTGTGTACAGTTTCAAGTATTCTGTTTCTAACAATTATATTGTCTCCATAAATCATTTTAATCTAATTCATGTTGGCACACAGTAATATGGTTTCAAGCAACTAATAATAATCCTTACTAAACTTAGTAGGTTCAAATAACTTATTTATACCAATAATCAAGTGTCTTACTGCAGAAAATATTCGTACCAAATTCAAATAATTTGTAAACAGATCTATTTGAACCATAGATGGGACCCTAACAGGTACCACCACTCTAGGTCAGAGGGGACAAAGGAATGTTTGCAGTAAAAGGGGTCTTCACTCCTCAGAACTGAAAACTCACCGTCAGATACAGTTTAAAGCTATAACTAGAATATCCTGCTTTAAAGGAATATATATTATAGGTATTATAAACACAGGGGCTGTTATGGTTTTGATTTCTTTGTTTATCAACCTTCATGGCTTAGTTGATGCCAAAGCCATCCTTATAGAGGAAGACTAGTGGTACGATTTAGCCCTAAGCTGAGAAGTAAGGAGGTTTAAGTAGATCTAATTTAATTACCATTCGTGTTCGTTTATTCGATTGAATTTGTACGTTTTTGTTGAACAATAAACTTACCTGAAATTCTGTTGATCTAAGATAGAAAGCAAAACAAACCCAAGAAAAAAAAACAAAAGTTTTTTGTGAAGGACATCTACGTAAAATTGTCAACGTTTGGTTTTCAAACTGGAATTGACATGACCCACCTTTAACCCTCCTTTTAGTCAGTTGTAGCTCAGCACTCTCGCTAGTCAGACATGTCTATTTCTCACTCAGATTTACGGTGAAGACGGTCACCATGACAACGATGTTTTAGAAATAAAAATTACGCTTGTTAATATAATGGCCTGTTTTTATCCATTTCATTTAGCATTTTCTCATGACAAATCACTTGCAGTTATATCCTTAGTCTTTATTTAATCACTGAATATTCATAGTTTCACCGCGGAAATATCTATGTTTGATATATATATATATATATATATATATATATATATATATATATATATATATATATATATATATAAGTACCGATAGAGAACTTGGCCAACTGAAAATTCAAGTTTCAATTGTAGATAGTATACATATCTCATATCCTGGAAGTAACATTTTCAAGTGTTTCGTGTCAAAGATTTTGGATATATATATATATATATATATATATATATATATACCCACTATATGGAGTGCTGATAATTTCTCGACCCAACATGAAAAGAATTGTTACAAAAACAAACAGGGGTTCTTGAAAGCGGTAAAGAGGCAATAAGTTAATTCTGCTGATCTGGAGAATGAATATATGGAATATTATGAAAAGTTCATAGCTTGTAGGAGAGTGAATGAATTTATATGGTACCCGATAATTTTAATGATTTGTATATTTAGAATAAGGCTTACTATTTATAGTGTTTTAGAAAAAAAGTGGAATAGGCATAATATAGACATAATATAGGCACATGGATAAAGTATTAAATGAAGGAAGCCAATGAAACAAATGTGTGAAAGATATGAAACGAGTAAAGGTTGTAAAACGGCGCGGACAAAATGAACATCTAAAACAAGGCGACGAACAAAAACAAATTTATATACTAAAATAATAAAACTTACATTGATACATAAAAAATATTTCTAATTCTACTAACAAAATAATAGTGTGTGTATATGTGTGAGCTTGTGTGTGTGTCTCACACAACTAAGCTACAAAAGAATTACATGTTTAAAATGTCCTTTTTTTAGGATTAGAAACGGGCAGTTTCTCTGAGACTGGAAAGCGTCTCATAGTCAATGTATATGAATGTCTGCGAGGCCCATCCATGTTGTTGCTTTTCACTCCTGTTGATTCACACTGGAGGGAGTGTGTTGCCGCTGCGAAGAATTTGTGTAGAAGAGAGAAAGGGTGTTTGAAGACGACGTATTTATAGAAAATAAGCGTCTTGTAATAGGCTCCAAACGCAGGATGAGAATTTACGCGCGGACGTAGTTTTAAGCATGTCACGTTGTCCTCCTGGCCAATTGTTTCCCCGAGACTGAATATGTGAGCGTCCGCCATCTTTGTGGGAACAAGTGGCATACCGCCCAAAATAATTTATAGGAGTGTAAAGTCCTATAAGCTCATCTTCGTTTTACCGAGGAATTTCAGAACCTCCTCGTATATATGCCATCCTATCGACAAGGCTTAGAATACGCTGATAGCAAAAGACCTAATAAGGGTTGTCTTGCATATAGCACCAAATTGAATCTGGCGGTGAGGCCCCAATTCTGGTGCTCTGGGGAATTAGGAGTACCCTTTCATTTTCATTACTACCAGGTCCACTGTTCCGGATTAGTACTATTTACCAACCCCTCCGCTCGGGCAGGATATGACACAAGGTCAATTTTTAAGCGGAGTTTAACAGGTTTGAATTCAGAGTTTTCCTTCTCCTAGACTAGTTGCCTAACCATGGCTGAAGAACCTAGTCTGTTCTACTATTTACCCATAGCCGGAGGGAGAATTATTGGATTCATACCTTTCCCAAGGGTATTAGTGCTATGTGAAATGCAATCAGTCTCGTCCAGGATTTGAACTCGTATCGCCGTGTTCATTTCCCACGGGCACCTCCTCTGTTCCGGATTGGTAGTACGTATTAGGGTCCTAGACTTGTTTGCAAATTATTTGATAGGGGTGCTTGATGTCATAATCGTGTGCAACGAAAATTACACATAAGAAATGTTAAGATAAATGTATGCTATTTCTGAACTTTGTGGCATGAAACGAACCCGATTGGTTGACATAGCATTAAAATTAATCAACCAACGAATCAATCGTATGTAAGACGTTTATCATTTTATCAATAACTAGAAAAGAATTTTGTTGAACAAAAGTAATCAATTTGGTCTAAACTGGGTATCCGACATTTGGCTGCATTAATTTAAACTCAATAAATGCTTTGACTTGCTTTGTTGTTCAAGTTTTCAACAATTTTCAAGGGTCGGTGTTCGAACCCTGGATAAATAAAAGAATTTTGAAGGCTGATTTTCAAAGCAGGGTTTTTCTCCACACCATTTTCTGAGCAGAGGACAAAGAAAAAGTTGAAGGAGTATGAATAGAACGTATTTGCAATTCTGTTTTTGTGGGATCAAGGATGAAATTTGGTTAAGAGAAGGGATAGAAAATGAAAGTAGGATATAAAAAAGAAACCTGGAATGTAAAAAAGATATCCCAGAAATCAAAATGATTAAAAAAAAAAAAATAGTGAATGAAAATGATTTGTTTTTAATAAGGTTTTAATGAAGCTGCAAGGTCAGACCACCGAGGAATTAGAGGTGGAAATTTACTAAGGTTTTTTTGCTTAGACGTGGCACAAGGCGATATGAAAGGGGCACCCAATGAGACTCGAACTCACTCGTGTAGGTTTGCTAGTCGAGATTGCTAACCATTACACCACCAAAGGCGCCTCCGAGGAATTAGAGGTGACTATTTGTTGTAACGTCTTCGCGAGATCAAAACATAAATAAAACGAGAAAGGAAAACTGGTGGTAATTTATGTGATACGTCAGGCTAAACTAACCAAACACAGTGCACGAAAAAGATTCTACAAACTACAATAAGAGTCTCTCTTATGGACTATTTAAGGCAAACGACAAATTTAAGTCTCTTTTTAATGATTTCCAGACGATTAGGTTCTGCTTCGTCAAATTAAATAAGATTTGTTTTCCCGAGTCAAATATCCAAGAAATAATCATGCTAAAAGACAAAGAAACGCAACACGTACAGTTTATATACTATTATTCAGGAAAATAATCTCATGTCTACGAATGTATGGGTAAAATTAACCTCACACATCTATGTATACCAAATTATACATAAATACATACAAGGTATGATAAAAAAAACAAACAGACCAAATCATTAATTTAAACATTTTGATGATGTGTGCACAGCAAAGCAACACATACTATCATTATTATCATGTCGTGCCGCTCGCACGGATATCCCTGACCCTCTCTCGCCACTTTTCCTTACCGTTCATCGCCTCCGGCAGGTCTTCTGGACTACATCCCGTATCTTCACATAGCTGCTGTATGTATGTTTGAGCTGGTTGTTCTGCTTTTGCTCAGCCATAAGTGGGGGTCCATAGGAGTACATCACTTATGAGCTCGTCTCTGCTCCTCCGGCAGTGTCATGCGCGCCTGGTTCATCTAACTTGGATAATTTTCGTGATGGGTGGCAGGTGGCCGTATAGTTAGTGTTTTGTGGGGTGTTGCCGCCCGGACTTGTTTAATATTGCTCGCAACATCCTTGTGTAGTTGCCATCTAGTTTCTTTTCGAGCCGTTTTGTTAGCGTCCAGGTGGTGCACCCATACAGCAGTATCGACACGACTGCTGCTTGGAAGAAACTGCGTTTCATTTTATCGGTCAGGTCTGATTAAAAAAAAAAAAAAAATGAATATATGTGCTTTAATCAAGCAGGCGACATTTCCACACTAGACGGAACCTCTCTGAAACTGGTTGACAAATTTACCTACCTAGGAAGCAGTGTCTCATCAAGTGAAAAAGACATCGACACATGGCTAACGAAGGCATGGATAGCTATCGATAAGCTACCGGTCATATGGAAATCAGACACATACTATAAATTGAATATATATTGTCGAGACAGAGAGACAAGTGAACCCCCCCCCCAAAAAAAAACCCCAACAAAGATCAGCAGATTTTAGCGTAATTTCAAGTCATTTTTAAGATATCTTTTGGACTAAATTTCAGTTTAGCGAATATAGTTACGTCATACAGCAGGCATCACCCATGTCATTACAAAATGAATTTTTCCTTGAAAATATATATGAAAATGCAATTAAAGTTGACTATGAAAATGAAAGCTAAAAAGAAATAGAATTTAAAACTTAACGTATATAGAGTACAGTACTTTATGACCTCCTCCAGTTGTTGGTTCGCATTCGGCAGGCCTTTTCACCTCTGGGCGGTTCTGCCAGGTGTGCCTTGGCATTGGAGAGTTCTTCCAGCCTCAGGCTTTTATCCCTTTCGGGGGTGGGTGGGTTTATTGCATAGCGCCTGAGGCGCCCCTAATAAGAGGAATGCCGACGGGGCCGAAGGTATTTTTGGCTATGCTGGACGTATGTGGGCTTTGTCCTGCGACCGGACCCACCTTAAAACGGCCTTGTGGTACATTTTTCCGGTGGTGGGAAGGATGATAAATACTCGAGTATTGTAAACTATTTACATCGAAAAGAAAAAAAAAAACAAACTGAAATGTATATCATTACGGAGTTCAAATCTTGCGTTCATTATTGTTATTGGCAAGTTATTTTGTTCTCATTTTAAGATATTAACGTCCAGTTTGCATCAAAAGCCACGATTCGTCAGTGATTTTGGTACCAATTAATGACATATAAGGTTTTGTGTGTGTGTGTGTGTGTGTGTGTGTTGAGGTTTTCAAATTGAATGAATATATTGTTTACGTAGATGTATTCGTATTGTTATTCAGTCTTTACCCTGCCGATGAATATTCTAACTGCATACCCTTGCATTTTAGCGCACGAATATACTTTCTCCTCTACACAATGACGTAATGATATAAAGATTTCCCCCTCCCCACACAAAATGTAATCAATTAGATTTAGGCAATGCAAACTGGTGAATTGAAATTTTTGAATTTTATTTCTTGTAATAAATATCGGACAATAATTAATATTATCTTTTCTTACAAAAAAAAAAAAAAAAGAAAAAGAAGACTTTGTAGCATCAGCTTTTCAAACTTTCCACTCAGTTTAAAGAAATAAAACTTATCAATTTGTATATCGGCGTTTTACTTCATCATTTACACTTCTCCGTGCTGAGCTGATGGTTTGGTTTATTTGTTTAATGGCATATCAACCTTTGTAGGTTATTTAATGCCAAAGCTATTCTCATAGAAGAATAGTAGTGGTACTATTTAACCCATAGCTGGGAGGATAAGGGGGTTCATACCTTTCCTAAGGGCATTTGCCCGAAAGTGAACGTAATAGCGTGACTGGAGTTCGAACTCGCGTACTACGATTCCGTAGTCCATCACTTTTACTATTACGAGGACACCCCTGTGCTGAGCTGAATTATAAAGGGTAAATATAAATTCTTGCAGAATTTGGAGGTTTGCGAGGAATGCAAAATACAAGCAGGTCCACATTTCTCATCGAGGACAGTGATCAGTTCTAAATTTTTTGTTGTTGAGTATCACTAAGCCTGGTCGAGATTAGATGATCTATAAATAGAAATAACCTTATATCATCACTATCTTTTTGAGTATTTTTCACATCAGCTTTTGCCGATGTTTTTTCACTGGAGTTTGAGTGACATCAAGTCTCAATATTCCAGGACTCTTCTCAGTATTCTGCCTGATCTTAATAATGATGTAGTTAGGACAGTCTCCGCCCATCCCGTTATTTCCAAGTCCTCCACTCCCTGTATGAATCTTTTGGTAACTATACCAATAACACCAATTACAATTGGTATCACCGGTACTTTTATTTTACAGTTTTTTCAGTTCCTTAAGAAAGTCGAGGTACTTTGCCTTTTCGCTTTCTTTCACTTTTATTGTGGTCAGCCGGGATGGTAAGTCCAGAACTCGCAAGTTCTTTTTTAGTGGACTATCATTATGCCTGATCGAGATTAGTTGATCCGTGTGTATCTCCAAATCCCAGAAGAGCTTGTGCGTCTCATTCTCTAGGACAGATTCTGGGTTGTGCATATGGCCAAACTTCAACATCTTGCACATTTCCCTGTGGGTCACCTTTCCCACTCAGTAGTGTTTAGTCTTGTTCTCTTTCTGTGCTAGTTTGCTGCATTTACTTATGTGATTGATTGTTTCGTCTATCACCGCATAACCTACATTTGCTATTTTGTTGCGTCTTATCTATTTTTAGTCTGATATAATAGGTCCTTAGAGTATTGTTTTGTGCTGCTATTTGAAGAGATTCAGTAGCTTTTTTTTCCAATTTTTGTTTTCTATTCATTTTTTGTCCTGTTGATCCTCGTATTGTTAGTATTGTTTCTGGTGGCTGTAATCAGTCTTCCACCACGCTTTTCTATGTAGTTTTCGAGTTGTTGTATGGAGGCATCAACGCTATCTTCAATGCTGACGAGTCCTTTTCCTTTTGACACAACGTCATCTCAGGGAAAATAAGGCCTTCTGCATTGTCATTAGTTTTCTTGTTCTCTGGTCAATTTGTTTAAGTTTTTCTCTGATCCACATCAAGAATGGCCCCAGAGTATTTTAAGTGTAAGATAGCCCAGATATTTATATCTTTTATAAGGTTCATGCAGTTTAGCTTGGTTTCTCGTTCTCCTGAGATATTCTTTCTAAATTTTTTCTGTCATCTCCACATGTTTGATGATATCTCCTTCCAGTGTTCCCAAGCATTTGTACTTTTCTTTTTCGCCGAGCGTTTTTATTTTCTCTTGATTTGATAGTTCCATTCCTTCCTTCATGTGTCATTTCCCTATTGTCATTATAAGCATGGTACATTTTTCTCTGCCAAATTCCATTCCTATGTCTTCATTGCATGCTCTCACTGCCGGTGTTATAGTTTTCAATTCGTTTTTGTTTTTGCCATAAAGTTTGATGTTGTCCATGTTCATTAAATTATTGATCTTTTTTATTGCGATTTACTCAATTTAAAACCACCTGTGCATTTCTTTGAGTTTGTGTTGGAGTGGCATCATCACTATTACAGATTGTAATGGTTCATACCTTTCCCAAGGGTATTTGCCCGAAAGTGAACGTAATAGCGCGACCGGAGTACGAACTCGCGTACTACGATTCCGCAGTCTATCGCTTTAACCATTACACCACGAGGACACCCCCTAGTATAATGGTTAACAAGAATAACCTGCCATCACGAGTGAGTTCGAGTCTTACACCCACAGCAATAACTAAGCAAAGAGATACATCAACACCTTAGTAAGAATGCTGCGAGCAATATTGAACAAGTCCTGAAGACAACACCCCACAAAGCATCAGCTATACGGCCAAGCATCACGAAAATTATCAAAGTTAGACGAACCAGATATGCAGGACATTTCTAGAGAAGTAGGGAAGTGCTCATAAGTGATGTACTCCTATGGACCCCTTACATGGCCGAGCAAAGGCAGGGCGACTAGCTCCCACTTATATACAGTAGCTCAGTGAGGATACGGGGTGTAGCCCTGGGGACTTGCCGGTAGCGATGAACGATAGGGAGGGGTGGCGAGAGAGGGTCAGGGATATCCGTGCTGATGGCACAAGATGATGATGATCTATAAATCTGCTTACGACGAGCGTAAGATCTAAAAGAAAATGCTTTCACATAGAAAAAAGAAGCAATTGGCAGATCATATCCCTCAGAAACTATGACATGCTGACTGTGCAGATGATTCAGCGCGTCCAGCAAAAACAACTACTCAAGCTGAATCTCTATTATATAGCCTGGTTCAAACATAAAGAAGTTGTGGCTTCTACATGAATGCAAATGAGAGTTCGTGTCTTTTAAACAAGGAGGCATCTCCACTTCAAGGGTCGAGCATCTGAAATTACTCGATCAGTTAACTTACCACTGCAGCAACATTTCCAACACAAAGAAAAAGCAAGGACTGCTATAAACGGATTGCAAATCATGAGAATCTCATCTCACTGGTTAAATAAAACGGGATCTTTTCAAGATGTGACCGTGTTGATACTACTGTATAGATACACAATCTAGACAAACAAAACGCATTGAGAAAAGTTTGATGCGAACGACACAAGAATGCTACGTGCTTTACACATATCCTGGAAGCATCATCCCACAACAAAGCCGTGGTGCAGCCACAAACCATCCAAGTAAGACAAATAAGTAAGACATGTTGGACACTGCAGGAAAAGTAGGGTCGAACTCATTAGCATCGTTTTCAAATGGACTCCCTCGCATGGACACACCAGTTTTGGCCTACCAGCAGACTTACATCATCACTATGCAGACATTGAATACCCTCTTGAAGATCTGCCAATAAGGCTGATGAGAAATATATATCAAATAAAGGTGGACTTCGAAAGAATGAGTGCTAATATACAGCTATTTAGCGCAAAATAGCTCTTCAAAACCAAAAAACAAGAAATTGTATTCCATAATGAATTTATTTCGCTTATCAAAGCGAATCAGATGGATTTCAAATGGAGTTTGGTTACTTTTTTCTTCTCTCTCTCTCTCTCTTATATATATATATATATATTTAGTCATCCACAGACAGATCTGTTTCGTTCTATCAGAACTCATCAGTGTGGCTAGACAGTATCTTCCCTTAGCTGGGATCGAAACCCTGTTGACTCAAACGTCAAACCAAAGCTTCTAACCATTCAGCCACGAGGAGATATTAGCCGCGAAGTAAATTTTAAACGGTTACGAATCACAATTACTATTGTTTACATACATCCATTCAACGGTAGCCGAAACCTTAATATATATATATATATATATATATATATATATATATTCCAAAAAACAAACAACAATGGTCACATTAAGAAAATACATTTATTTCCATACTGTTAAAAGCATCAATATAAATCGATGCTCTAAAAATTACAGGACTTCTTCAGATCAAACAATAAATGGATTAAAATAATTTTTCACATTTTCTACCCGACCAAGACATAAAAAAACCCTTCTTTCTCCTATGTATTAAGAATACCTAAACCTTCAAATAACAATTAGAATCAAAATATTATAACATGTAAAACTACAACTGGTTCTATCATATTTCAAATTTAACAGAGGCAAAATTTACAGATACAATAATTCATGTAAAAAATTCAAACATTTATAAAAGAATTATTCAATATAATTTTTCATATCAATTTTTATCATTAAAATGAACTAAAAAATCTAAAACTAATGTTAATCATTGGCCACCCCCCCAATTACAATAGAGTAAAAAACACTAATAAAAATTCAGATTCTAATTCATTTACTAATTTTATAAAATCATAGTTATTCATTTTCTGTTTATTTATTTATTTATTTATTCATTCATTCATTCACTTCGTGTTGAAAATAGTCTAAATTTATTTTATGCCAACATCTAGCAATTAAATCACATCTGATTTAATAATTTACCAGGATCAAATTATAAGAGAATTTGTATATTTTCTTGCAGACACAAATTATATCTACCATCAATGCAGCTCGGAGTAGTAGATCTTTTCAATATTCTCCATTGAATTTCTGGGGTTAAAACCATATTTTTCAACTTCCAAAAATGTTTGGATAAAGCTGCTTGATTTCTCAATCGTTCATAAAAGAACGAATGAATATGATTAATACATCCTAAATTCCATCTAACCAATCATCATCCTCTTGTCATGCCGCCAGCACGGATATCCCTGACACTCTCTCGCCACTTCTCCCTATCATTCATCGCCTCTGGCAGGTATTCAGGGTTACATCCTGTGTCCTCACAGAGCTGCTATTTAACCAATGAAACTCCAATATAATATTTTTATCTTTTACATTTTCCTTTAGGAAAATAAAAGCTTGATGTACTACGTTTTTTCAAATTACACAAACCATTTATAGGATAATTAATTTTAGTTTTACAATTACAATTATTATCATCATCTTTATTATTAAGTTAATCTTAATATTTTTTCTAATTATTTTAAAAAATTATTCGTGCCGGAATAACTAATTTTTAAAGTTTTTAAATATTTTATGAAATATTTTATTCTGATTAAAGTGTTAATCTATAAATTAAAAAAAATTCCTATGTTTATATTAACAAGTTTACAAAAAGGGGGTGGTTGAACCATATCATTTTCCTTTTTCTACTTTTATGGCAATTTACTTAAATTTTACAATTATCAGTAGTTTCTCTATCTTTATACAAATTATTATTATTAGATTTAATATTTTTTGGTTCTAGATAAGTAAACTCTTCTTTAAAACCACTATTCTTGAGGGCTTAGTGAAAAATATTTTAATCCATTTCTTGTTTGATCTGAAGAAGAATATTTTAGATCATTGATATATATCAACGCTTTTAACAGTATTGAAATAAATTTATTATCTAAATGCGACCGATTGTTGTTTTTTTAACAGAAAATTATTTTCTCTGTGGATTTTATGTACATTGAGGTCTTTACCAGGATTGCTTAAATAATATTCTATTTTTGAATATCTTATTGGTCCTGACTGGAATTATTCCCTACTCCGGATTTACTGAACTGAATAATATATATACATATATATATATATATATATATATATATATATAATTTAGGCAGCATTTCTTCGTTAATGCAAATTCCATTAAACATAATAGACATTTTATGCTTACATATTTTCTTCTGGATCCGTTCGAATTCCCGTATTACTTTTATCGTATTCGGGGGGGAATTGATTTAGGTATTGTCCATAGTTGTTGTCCGACAACACAACAATACATCAAAATAATAAACAAAAACTTCAGATTCTCGAAGCACTATATATTAGAAACCTGCAACCAGCACTTAATAGAATTAATTTTTAAACCAGTGCTAATGTACTTAAATGTCTTTAGCTACTGGCACTATTTACAGAATTACATTTAAAAGCAAACGCCATAATCTTCAACGGCAAAGACGTCCTTACACAGTAGTAATATTCTAAAACAAAAGTTACATCACATTTGTAATAGATTCTCTCCTGATGATGGCCCAAAGTCGGACAGAAAGTACTTGGGATACATACAACTATGGACAATACCTAAATCAATCCCCCCCGAATACGATAAAAGTAATACGAGAATTCGAACGGATCCAGAAGAAAATATGTAGGCATAAAATGTCTATTATGTTTAATGAAATTTGCATATATATATATATACACAGATGGACAGACTGACAATATGCAAGTCAGCGAATTCTTTGCCATCAATATGACTTAATGATGAACACTAATCTGCAAATCCAGCTTATTAAACTTTACACCAATTGAGGTGCCCAGTCATTAGAATATGTTATGATAAAAATGCATTCAGAAACTAATTGAATTTTCTTTAAATATGTTGTGCAAGGCTTGAAATACGGTAATATACTCAAGTTCTTTGTACCACACTTTTCAATCATACAATTCTTTGTAAGCATCCTTCAAAACAGTCGTAAACCAAAGTGCTCTTTGAGAATTAAAGTCATTTTTTCTTTGTATTGTCAATCGTTGCAAAAATCTAAATGTTTCTTTTTTAAGTGAGAAAGCTAAAAACTTTTGCCATATAAAATAAATGCAAGTGCTTCTTCGCTTTCCTTCG
Organism: Sepioteuthis lessoniana; assembly: GCA_963585895.1. NCBI lineage: Eukaryota > Metazoa > Mollusca > Cephalopoda > Myopsida > Loliginidae > Sepioteuthis > Sepioteuthis lessoniana. The sequence goes on along the minus strand of OY757907.1, from coordinate 11,902,131 downwards.
GCTTAGGAAAGTCTTCATTTAAATAAGTAAGTAAGTAAAGTTGGCGACCATAGTCGAGGGTAACCCGAAGGCTCCCTTTTCGATAGCTACTACACCAAGATGTAGGGGAGGGCGCTACTCCTTCCCTGGATGGCTCTACTTTACCCTTGATTCGCACCTTATAATGCTGAGTGTTAAGCAAGGAGGTATCAAGTACCATTTTTTGAATCTTTGGTATGACTCGACCTGGGATTGAACCCAGGTCTCCCGGGCCATTGGCGAACACTCTAACCACTAGGCCAATGTCCGGTACTTCATTTAAATACTCTTTTGAATAGCTGGCTTAATCTGTATTTTTCAATTCTCATGTTATCTCAACGATCACATGACCTTCAAGAACGAATTCAGATCCATTGCTTAGATGACTGTTCGGTTTTTAATGTTTTCCAAACGTTGAATTTAGGAAAAGTTATTTTGAAAAATATTTTATAATAAATCCGTTGGTAAAATTATCAGTCATAGATTCATATGTTACATCTTGAATTCAAAAAAGAAAAGAAAAATAAAGAAAAGTCAAATCATATTTAAAATGCCGTAATTCATTTTGCTAAATGCATGAACGATTAGTTTATCTGAAAGAACCTAATAATTTATTTACCTGATAAAAAAAAAATGATAGGTAAAACAGATTTTAGGAAGTTTGTGGAAATCTCGTTTCTTAGAGTTTATCAAATAAAAAGCGAAGAATAGCAGATTGAATTGTAACTTAGCGCTGATATATTTCGTTCGCGCTTTCACTAAAGAGGAAGAGAAAGTGTGAAGCAAGTCTTTCAGGAAAGGAATGTTGGCACATAAATAATTTTGGAAAAATGTATTTCTTTCTCTTTAGCGTAAACACTTTTACTTATCCTATTTTTTATTCCCTCTTAATGTGTTTATTTTTATCACAGGAATGATTTTAACGGCATTTCAACCAATCCAGGGCTATCTTATGCGTAAAGGCTTGAGAATCGCGTTCATGGTACGTTTATTTTCTCATTTTTTTTTTGTAATGTTCTTAAACAAATCTTTTTGATCTAGAGATCGGACCCTAAAAGGGTATTACCACTCGGGGACAGAGTAGGTCTGGAAGTAATGGCAATAAAGGGTACTCCATACTCCTCAGATCTGGACCTTCATCATCAGATGAAGGTTAGGATCAAAACCAGGACTACCCTTTCTGGGAGTGGGTCTTACCATCTGCAGGGGGAACCAATCCATTTATTATACGCCCCACCGACTGGTCTTTGTCATCATATGTACACACTATACATGGAGACGTTGTAATTTTTTCGTATCGGTGTGGCTCTAATATAGAATATTATAGAATAGGTCATTAGTATGTTTATTCACATATAGAAATATATTTGTGATGATTGTCTGCACGGTACGTTCTATGATTTCGAAATAAATAAAATGAAGTACTGGTAGACAAGTTCACCTACGTAGGAAGCAGTGTCTCATCAACCGAAAAAGACATCGACACGCGGCTAACGAAGGCATGGACAGCTATCGATAAGCTATCGATCATATGGAAGTCAGACCTGACCGATAAAATGAAACGCAGTTTCTTCCAAGCAGCGGTCGTATCGATACTGCTATATGGATGCACTACTTGGACGCTAACAAAACGGATGGAGAAAAAGCTAGACGGCAATTACACAAGAATGCTGCGAGCAATATTGAACAAGTCCTGGCGGCAACATCCCACAAAGCACCAGTTATACGGCCACCTACCTCCCATCACGAAAACTATCCAAGTTAGACGAACCAGACATGCAGGACACTGCTGGAGAAGCAGGAACGAGCTCATAAGTGATGTACTCCTATGGACCCCAACATATGGCCGAGCAAAAGCAGGACGGCCAGCTCGAACATACATACAGCAGTTCTGTGAGGATATGGGATGTAGCTCTGAAGACCTGCCAGAGGCGATGAACGATAAGGAGAAGTAGCGAGAGAGGGTCGGGGATATCCGTGCTGGCGGCACGACATGATGATGATGAGATTGTGAAGAAATTATTTCACATCCCAGATTCAATTTTCTAGACATTTATATCCTTAATTAGAACTAAATAGACGCGACACCTGCATTTCCATTTCGTAAATGAAGTAACCACCTACTTTTCAGTGTTTCATAAATTCAACGTAATCCTGTTAAAAGGAGCCACGTGTTTCGTCTTGCATTAATATCAGTAAGACATATTTCCCCGACGAAGGAAACATGAAATATTTCAGGTCACTTATATACTATTCTGCTGGTACAAACACACATTGATAAAGTGGAAACATGCGGATAATAGCAGCAGTCACTAGCAGTGATGTGAAAGTTTAAAAGGCAATACTAAACCAGTTACAGTCACTGGACCTTGCATAAGAGGCGTGTTCAAAAAATAACCAGGGGTATCTAAGTGGTGTACAAGATTGGGGCATAATTCACTATCTCATATTTCTTTCTGTTGGAGAAGTTGTTACTCATGTTATCAAACGGACTTTGTGTATATAGCTCAATAGCGATCCGATCGCAATATACGTGGTGCCTTCAATAAGTTTCCAGACTTTTTTGTACAGGCATTTAAAATTGTCGTAGACTCTTGAAAATTTTTGTATGCTTTTGCTATACATCTCATGCGATGACTGACCAATTGTTGTGATTTCTGGTTCAAATGAACAGCTATAGCAGCAATTGGAATACACCCTACTAAAGCCTGATTGCCACAGCTGATGAATTTAAAAAATGCAATCTGGATGTTTGGACACTTTAAAAGAACGATAAAATCGTGTTTTAAACTCGGAAGAAATGCCACAGATACGAATGGAATGCTTCAGACTGCTTTTCAACCATCTTGCATGAATCGAGCACCAGCTTTTGAGTTGCATAAGAGATTCAAGGAAGGCAGGGAGTCTGTGAGGGATAATGAGAGGTGTGGGAGGAGTAAGGAAGTCAATACACCAGAGTTGATTGGCCAAACGGTTAGGGTTACTATGTTGAGGTTTTAAGGGAGTTCAGCAAGAGATTCCTTGGGAAGAGGCCAGCACTCTTCAAATCGGGTCAGTGACATTTCCATCAAGACAATACACCAGTCCACAACTTCATCCTTGTCACAGGTTATTTGACCAAGATGGGCATCAAGACAGTTCCTCAGCCTCCCTATAGTCTAGACCTTGCTCCTTGTGACTTTTGGTTATTCCCTAACCTCAGAGGCAGTCGTTATGAGACAATTGAGGAGATGAAAGAGGCTGTGACGAAGGTCATTGACACGCTCACATAAGAGGACTTCCATTGGGCCTTCCAGAAGTCGTTGGAACGGTACAAGTGCATTACAGCCGGAGGAGATTATCTCGAAGGGGACTAGAGTTTCATGTGTGTATTATCAATAAAAGTGCCCATACGAAAAAGGTCTGGAAACTTATTTAATGATTCTCGTAGATCGCGTTATCACAATAATTTAAACTTGATATCTGGGGATATTTTATAATTGTAATTTTAGATTATCGCTCCTGAAGTTGTTATCCCAAACATTTTCATGAGAATTCAATTTTCTTCTAAACCTAAGATCCGATGATTTTATATTAAAATTTACTCTTTGGGCAGAGTTTAATTCTTTAAACTCATTTTTATCAAAGATACCAAGGAACTATGTTTCTACTAAAGTTTAAGATAATAACCAACACTGAGTGGTTAGCGTTTAAAGCTGCATGGTAGAAATTAAACAATTACTTTAAATGAAGACTTAAAAACACGCACACAACAACTTTTATTTTCATTTATGGCCCAGCAACTATCATACGCATACCCCCCCACACACAGACACTTATACATCTTGTGATTAAGATATACCTTAATTATTTATATTTTAGACTCACTGTATTCACAGAATTTTAAGCCAAAACTTAAGTGTGTATTATAGGTTGGTTGTTTGGGTTTTATGTAATGTCCATATTTACCAACCCCTCCGCTCGGGCAGGATATGACACAAGGTCAGTATTTAAGCCAAGTATAACAGGTTTGAATTCAGAGTTTTCCTTCTCCTAGATTAGTTGCCTCACCAAGGCTCGAGAACCTAGTGTGCCCTACTATTTACCCATAGCTGGAGGGAGCATAATTGGATTCATACCTTTCCCAAGGGTATTAGTGCTATGTGAAATGCTATCAGTCTCGCCCAGGATTTGAACTCGTGTTGCCGTGTCCATTTCCTCCGACGATAACCATTACACCACGGACATATCACCCTTTGTAGGTTATTTTACGCCAAATCCATTTTTATGAATATAGTTCTTTTTCAAGCAATTCAGTTTAGCATAAGTATGTAGTTTAAATGTGAAAGCAGTTCTATATTAAAAAAATCAGTTTAGTGTAAGTACAGTTTCAATGTCAAAACAGTTTCATTTCAAATAATTCAGTTCAGCATAAGCATGCAGTTTAATTGTAAGCATGGTTTAGTTGTCAAAAACATTTTTATTTTAAGCTATTCAGTTTAGTCAAACAATTCAGTTTAGCATAAGTATGCCGTTAGTTCTATTTAACCCATAGATAGGGCCCTATCAGGTGCTACCTCGCTGGGCCGGAGTGGACCAGGGAGCAATGGTAATGAAGGGGTACCCTACATTCTCCAAAGCCCCAGCATCACTGGAACCTCACCATCAGATTGTTTAGTGTCATAAGCAGGACACTCGTTGGGGGGGGGGTTCTTACCCCACTGCCAACTGTGCAAATGTGTATTATACATGAAAACTAAATAATTAACTTTTTTCCGGCCACATAACTCACAATATTTGGAACGGGGTGATTGAAAGAAAATGTGAGCTCGTTTCTATTGAATGTTTAAATTTTTGTTTGAAAATATCCCTGCTTTTCTTCTAAATACAGTGATAATTTTTTTTATTTTAAGACAATATAAACAACATAAATTTACATATTTGAGTTTGTATGAACCGATAAAAATGTTAAATTTACCTACCAAAAATTTTACACCATAGTATTTTTTTCAAAGCTTGGTAGTCCAAAATCGTGGGGTGAGTGCATGTTATGGACAAATAATTATGATAATGCCATCTAGGAAGATACAAAGATGGGTCTATTACTTTTTTTTCTTCAAAGAAACAGGAATTCTTTAAAAATCAGTAAGTTTCCTGCTGTTGTGGCTAGCATTATAAAGGCGAGAACAACTGTTTAAAAGTAAGGCAAGATGGGAATCAAAGTAATTCTTAGAAAAAGTTAGAAATCTGGTAGAAGTGATTAAGTCTGGAGATAAAAGAAGTATTAACAGAAATGAAGTTAAAATAATAAGTATAGAAATACATTTGGGAAAAAAAAGTCTTGTACATATTATGGTAAAATCATTAATCTGAGAAGAATTGGTACCTATTCAGGAATGCAAAAAATGTACACAACAGAATATAACGTCATACAGCGTTGTATACAATAAGGAAACCTATTTTTGGACTAAAATATTTTATGATTTTTCTTTTTTTTAGCACAGGAGGAATTTATAAAGTGTAGTACATTTTCTGAGATACTTTTTTTTAGCTAACTGATATAATAGTAAATATATATCCGTTAACTAGAATTAGAAGTCAGTTGTATTCCAGATTATACAGTATGAGGTGTTACGTCATACTTTGTATTCCCTGATTGTTTTCCTGTACAGACACCAATTCTAAATGGATACGTTTTAAGCATTAGACACTGTACATTTCATATTAATCACAAAACCTACCTGAAGGTGTCTACCCAAAGCTGAAAGAATAAAAGTTGGACTCATCATTTTCCCCAAGGGCATCAGCGCTAAGGGAAATGCAAAAAGGCCTCATCCAGGATTTGAACTCTTATAAATCATGTTGTGGAATCACAGCCCTTTTCAAAGATTTTTTTTAGAACACACTTATCTCGGTGTCCCTTACATGTTCAAATAAGTAATTTTCTACAAAGTCCTCTAAATTTGCTTCACTTTAAACGGCAGTTTTTACTTTGGTAGGAAAGTCAGAAGCTCCAGTTGATCAAATTTGCAATGTAGAGTCGCTAACAAACTTGTATAATGTTACGATTTGTTATTATGAATTCTCCCAAATAATGGAAGTATATCTTGTGACGTAGTGGGGGTGGTGATTCTTATTCTTCTAAAAATGTAAAGAGGTTCTATCTCCGACACATATGTACCTTTAAAGTTGAAAGACCTTGTGGATTTTTAATGGATTCTTCCATAAGTGTCATTAATTTAAAATATATATACTTTGAAATTTTAAAATTTAAATTCTAAATTAAACTTTTTACAAAACGACGCAAAAAAAATATTTGTTCTTCTGGGCAAAACCTGCCCTCTTGTGTAAAAGGGTTTGGCCTGAGTTAATTTCTCGTGTTATGGCTGACTCTAAAGAGCAATGAAGAACACCAGCATTTTTTTCAATTGCTTCCCGGGAGGCATGCTTCTTGCGGAGTACTTCTCATTAAAACCAATTGCATCCCATTTTAACATCGTATGGGACCAAGTAAATACCCACAAAATCCTCCCTTTGATTTTCTTCCAAGTTATATCAAAGTCGCATAAACGATTCTTCAAATATACCAAATGGCAAGATACTTTGCCGACATCCTTCCATACACACACACTATACAGTAATTTACAAAGCTCTTTGCTTCGACGTGGCACTGGGCCTAATTAATGGGGCGTCCAATGAGACTCGAACTCACTCGTGTAGGTTTGACTAGTCTAGCTTGTTAACCGTTATACCACCAGTGGTGCCCCCTACAATATATATATATATATATATATATATATATATATATATATATATATATATATATATATATATATATATATATATATATATATATATATATATATATATATATATATATATATATATATATATATATATATATATATATATATATATATATATATATATTAAATTACTTTATATGAAGACTTAAAAACACGCACACAACAACTTTTATTTTCATTTATGGCTCAGCAACTATCATACGCATACCCCCCACACACACAGACACTTATACATCTTATGATTAAGATATACCTTAATTATTTATATTTTAGACTAACTGTATTCACAGAATTTTTAACCAAAACTAAAGTGTGTATTATAGGTTGGTTGTTTGGGTTTTATGGAATGTCCGTATTTACCAACCCTTCCGCTCGGGCAGGATATGACACAAGGTCAGTATTTAAGCGGAGTATAACAGGTTTGAATTCAGAGTTTTCTTTCTTCTAGATTAGTTGTCTCACCAAGGCTCGAGAACCTAGTGTGCCCTACTATTTACCCATAGCTGGAGGGAGAATAATTGGATTCATACCTTTCCCGAGGGTATTAGTGCTATGTGAAATGTAATCACTCTCTTCCACACACACACACACACACACTATATATATATATATATATATATATATATATATATATATATATATATATATATATATATATATATATATCCTAATACCCTTATTTGCACTGGTTGTTTTTCTCTTTGCAATCCCAGGTTTCATCAATTTTTCCGCAATTTTTATTTGGCATCTTATTGTTCTTACATTATGACTGAACCTTCTTCGTAGTCCCCCTCCAGCCTCGCTAAAATTCTTCTCCTTTGAAATTCCTTCCCATAAGCTAAGCGCGTTTATTTTGAGAATCACAGATTCAGGCATGGGCGCTTTACAAGATATAATATTAAAATAAGTTTGGTTTGGTTTTGTTCGGTTTCTTTGTTTAATATTATATCGGCATTTTGGATTATTTAATGCCAAAGCCATTTTTGCAGGAGAACAGTAGTGGTACTATTTTACCTATAGCATGGAGGGGGTAGGATTGATCATACTTTTCTCAACAGTATAGAATATAAGGGTAAGTATTAAGGATTGATAGAAACATGACTGATTGATTTTAACAGTATGTCAACTAATCAAGGGTTATTTTATACCTACAGGTTAGGGAATTGCATTAATTGTACATTTGTATTTACGTTCTCTTTGAAGTTGTTTCTTAAGAGTCTTTTTTTTTGTCGCAAGTTTTATTACCTCAGATATTCCTAATACAAATAATTGCCCACATTTTTATTCTTACCAAACAGTAAAGTTTTTTTTTGTGTTCAAGTGATTATTTCTATTTAATAATAGTCATTTGTTTTCATCCGGTTATATGATATTAAGTAACTAATTATAATTCCAAGTGTTCCATAGCCATATACACGAATATGCGAAATGTACATGGGATGTTCATTACATATATACATAGAACATAGGAATCTCGAAATTCGAAAAACACGTAACGACTTCTCAGTTCAGGTACGAAACTTTTTATTACCTTTGAGTTAAATGTTCTTCGACATAAGGAGAGAAGCACAATCTTTCTATTCTGGCTTTTTCATCTGCCCCACCCAGCACGTGTGGCACCCGCCGCAAAGGTCTCCGCGAGCAAGCGAAAACCAACCGTCTTCCCCCGAGGCAGGTCTCATATCAACTCGTCCGGTGTCTAGCCTCAACTCACTAAATTTTTCAAAATCTCCCAAAATCCTCCGCGCGCCTCCGGTGCGTGACGTCACTTGCACTGTGTAACCCCATTTCCCATCTCGGGCTATTGTGACATCTCTGAGTGACACGTCTGCTCTGCGCGGGTGCGCGGGAACACCTGTTTTGATGTTGCACCCAACTAACCCATGCACCGAGCCGAAAGGTTCTCAGCCTAACTAAACCCAAAGGCATAAACCGAAATCTCTCGGCCACAATATTACACAAGTAAACAATTATAACTTCATGTAACTTTTCAAATTTACAAACACTTGTATTTGATAGGAATACTTTTTAGATGTAATACTTTTTAGATGTAACTCCGGGTCGGAGTAGATCTGAGAATGATGGTAATGAAAGGGGGATGCATACAACTAGATCTAGAGCTTGACCATCCCATGCAGTTTAATGCCATACTCAGTGCACCACATTTTAGGGTAGTTTGAAGGTGGGGCTGCCGGACTTGTTTTTCTATTTATTTGTTTCTCTCATGCCATGGTATGGGTACAAAGCAAAAATAATTTAAATCAAATGTTGGTTGATTAGCGTCACGGTTATCATCATAAGAACTGAGATTGGCGACCTATATTCAAATCCTGGATCAGGTTATTTGCTTTCACTTCACAGTAATGTAACAGGAAAAGGGATGAATCCATCTTTTCTCCATCCAGTTATGGGTAAATAGTAAAGAAGACTAGGTTCTTTGGACTAGGTAAGGCAACCAGTCTAGGAGAAGGAAATCTCCAAATTCAAACCTACTAGCAAACAGGCGACATTTAAACACTAGGCGGTAGCTCTCTAAAAATTGTAGACAAGTTCACCTACCTAGGAAGCAGTGTCTCATCAACCGAAAAGGACATCGACACGTGGCTAACAAAGGCATGAACAGCTATCGATAGACTATCTGTCATATGGAAATCAGACCTGACCGATAAAATGAAACGCAGTTTCTTCTCGGCAGTGGTCGTGTCGATACTACTATATGGATACACTACATGGACGCTCACTAAAACGGATGGAGAGGAGGCTTGACAGCAACTACTCAAGAATGCTGCGTGCAATTTTGAACAAGCCCTGGAGGCAACACCCAACAAAACCCCAACTGTACGGCCACCTACCCCCCATTACGAAAACTATCCAAGTTAGACGAACCAGACATGCAGGACATTGCTGGAGAAGCGAAGACGTGCTCATAAGTGATGTTCTCCTATGGACCCCGTTATATGGCCGAACAAAAGCAGGACGATCATCTCGAACCTACATACAGCAGCTCTGTGAGGATACGGGATGTTGCCCAGAGGACCTGCCAGAAGCGATGAACAATAGGGAGGAGTGGTGTGAGAGGGTCAGGGATATCGGTGCTGGCAGCGTGACAAGATGATGATGATGATGATGATAAAGTGTCTAAAAATTGACTTTGTGTTACATCCTGCACGTGGCACAGAGATTCGGTAAATACATGTTGAAACTGGACTAAAAGGGATGTAATAAAAACTTTGGTAAATGCTAAATATGAATCAATTTTTTTCTCATGTTCTTCACACTGAAAGATGATTGGACTATAAATTATCGGTCTTTTAAAATTCGGAATTGAAATTAATAAAAAAGTCGTTGATGTTTCTGCAAAAAGATTTAACAGCGTTGGAAACGCAAACTATAATCTTTACATATTGGCGCTACACAATCTTTTGATAAAAACGATATCCGAAGGATATGTTGTCTTTCTTTTGTATAATCGGATTTTATGAAATACTCGAAAACTTAAAGTCCTTTTTTAACAATCAATTCTCAATCATACTCTCGACACAAACAGGAGTTTGAAATATACTCCTTCTCACGTTATTTAACAAGAAAGAAAATTCCTCATGTTCGGTTGTGTGAGTTAATTTTTCTGTTATCTCAGTCACTCCACCAACCCAAATAATCGTTGAAACGAGTCGATGTTGATTTCGCTAACTTTCGTTTTAAGAATGTTTATAAAGTCATTTAAAATTTGCTTATTCTTAAGATTCAGAGTTGATGTTGAAGTGAAAGTGACTGAAATATTAAAGTTCATTATAACCTTTTCTTGGGAGAAACATGGTTATGGGCGAAGGACAAATTACCAAGTTTTAGGAAAAAATTATTCCTTCGCATTTGTGGGCCGTGTGGTATTAATAGAATGATAACGAGGTATACAAATAGATAGATGAGATAGCTAAAAACAGAGAGAGAGAGAGAGAGAGAGACCGTATATATATATATATATATATATATATATATATATATATATATATATCATCAGATACCTGATAATCGACTTGGTGCTTGTCTGAGACACTTGAGAAGGGTAATTCAAGCGGAGTTTTTAGGTTTTAAATAATCATTTTTATTTATTATCCTATAGTTTGAGAGTTATGTGGCACTATCCTCAATATTGATCTCTATTACTAAAACAATGCAAGTTTTTTTAAAAATACCACTGAATATATATATATATATATATATATAGTTAGATGTTAACAAGTTTATATTGATTGATACATAGATATATAGAAATTAACAGTTTGAGATAGATAAATAGATATAAGCAGAATGAGAAAGACTAATTGATAGATAGCCAAAGAGACTGAGATAGAGAGATTGATATTAATAGACTGGGTTAGATAGCCCGATAGATAGCCCCCAGCTTTAATTTCTATTCTCGTCCGTGTTAAAGACCTTCGATGTAAATCTAAGCAGTAAAAAATGCAGGTGCGTTCATTCAAAATATTTTTGCTGGGTTGCACGATGGCCATTAAGTTTCACAACGCCCTCTTATTGTTAAAAAAAAATCCGGTTTTAAATCAGGTAAATCAAGTTCTCCCGCTTTGCCCACATAAAAAAAAATAAACAAAAAAGAAAAGTAAAGAAAAGAAAACATCAGCGCAAGTGAACAGGCGGAAACGCAGTAATGGTCGACAAATTCTCCCTAAAGAATCTAAAAGGTCAGTTACTTTAAGGCTGCAAGTCCCACTGAGATGCCAATCCTCAATCGTTTCTATTAACATTTTTTGAACGAAAATGTTGACTCTAATTACAAATGACGCTCCTAAAGCATCTGTTGTTTTGTACTTAAGATATATTTCACCTTGTTTTGCTTGTTCCAGAATTCGGTGTTGGAATGTTAAAGGAAAAAAAAAGCAATATATTTCTAATGCCCCCACTTTTCTTTTTGTCTGAATACTGCAATATAGACATTTAGAAATATTGAAGTATTGGTAAAGCAAGTGGGATAAAAGTCTGTAGCGTGAGTTTAAACACTATCTGGACAGTTTGCGTTTGTTTTGAATTAATACTCTAGGAAAAGACAAATATCTGCTTCTCTCCCTTCTCAAAGCTGCGCGTAAATAGCAGGATAGTTGAAACCCTTTTGTACAGAAAAAAAAGCCAAATTTGTTTGATAATATCGACTGTTCCTAACTACGAGTAACCGTCTTGTTGGAGTTTAGAACACGTTGACTGTATTCCCTGCAGAGGGTTTAGTTTTGTTCCTTTGTTTTAAAAGGCATATCAACCATCGTAGGTTATTTAATGTCAACGCCACCCTTGTTGAAGTGATATTATCCAACCACATAGCTGGGGGGGATTTAAAGAAGTTCATGCCTTTCCCAATGGAATTAATCCCTTTAGAGAACGTAACAACGCGACTGGAGTTCAAACTCTCTAACTTCGAGGGCGCTGTCGAGCACTTTAACCATTACACCTCCGGGAACTCCTCCAATGCAGAGGTAAAAACAAGAAAGGGTGCCCTGGATATAACGGTAAACTGCATATGATATTGCAGATTAAGTTTTGGAGATCTTGGAAGTGTGGAGTACCTCTTCATTAGTTGCAGATCCACTTTGGCCTTGTGTGGATGTATCTCTGGATCAAATAGATTTGTTTAGAAATTATTTCTATTCGATTGGGCGATGTCCAAAAAGAAAAAAAAAGGAGAAGAAAAACGATTAAAGGTCAAGTAATAGCTGTTTATGATCTGAATTCTTTCTATGAATAGATAAATAAAATAGATAAATAATACCATTGATAATACGGTCCCCAAAGTCTTTGAAAAGAAACAAGAAGAGTTGAAAATCAGAAGAGGAATCAAGACCATCCAGCCAAAAGTATTGTTGGGATCGGGCAGAATATTAAGAAGAGACCTGGAGACCTATGGTGACTTGCTGTCGAAAGGTCTCCAGTGAAAGGTCATCAGCTAACGCTAGAGGTAACAACGTGCAAGGATAATAATAATAATAATAATAATAATAATAATAATAATAATAATAATGTGAAAAGAAGGTTAAGTACCTCGACCTGGCAAGAGATTTGAAAGAAAAATATGGAACATGATGGTGACAATTATACCAATTGTGATTGGTGTTTTTGGCACAGTAACTAAAGGATTATTAAAGTGGCTGGGTGACTTAGAAGTTGGCGGACGAGTGGAGACCATCCAAACGACAGCATTATTGAGAACGGCCAGAATACTGAGAAGAGTCCTGGAGACTTGAGGAGACTTGCTGTCACTCAAACTCCTATGAAAAACAATCAGTTAACGCTGATGTGAAAAACTCTAAAGGAGTAAATAATAATATTTGAGATAAAAGGACATTACTTAATCTCGGACAGACGACCAGACCTAGGGATAAGCAGCAACAGCAAAAACAACAACAAAAAAAAAGAAACAACTCTCCAAATAGAGGTCCACCGAGTACAATTTAAAGAAAGCAAAAAGATAAATATCAAGGAAATATGCAAGTGATGGTGATACCAATTGTAATTGGTGCACTTGGAACAATCCCCAAAATATTGGTACAGGGACTGGAAAACTTAGAAATAAGAGGACAAGTGGAGACCATCCTGACTAAAGCATTATCAAGATCGGCCGGAATACTGAGAAGAGTCCTGGAGACTTGAGCAGATTTGCTGCCACTCAAACTCCAGTGAGAAACCATCAGCTCATGCTTCTGTAGCGTTGACGCATCGATACGACGATTCAAAGACTACATAGAAAAACATGAACGAGGACTGATTACAGCCATCAGAAACTATACTGACAACACGATAGACGATGGAATGACAATAACTAGGAAACAAAAATGGGAGAAAAAACAACTCTATAGCCACTTTAAACGACTACTAAACAACATCTCATACCAGAAAACTTGGACCTGGCTAAGAAAAGGAAACCTTAAGAAAGAAACTGAATCTCTTCTAATAGCAGCACAAAACAACGCCATAAGAACCAATCATATCAAAGCGAGAATAGATAAGACTCAATAAAATAGCAAATATAGGCTATGCGGAGACAGAGATGAAAAGATCAATTACATAATAAGCGAATGAAGTAATTTAGCACAGAAGGAGTATAAGATAAGACACGACTAGATGGTCAAGGTGATCCACTGGGAAATGTGCAAGAAATTTAAATTTGACTACACCAACAAATGGGATATGCACAACCCAGCACCTGTCCTAGAAAAGGACACGCATAAACTCCACTGGGACTTTGACATACACACGGATCACCAAATCTCGATCAGAAGACCAGACCTAATAATGATTAACAAAAAAAAAAAAAAAGAGAATTTGCAAAACTGTCGACTTTGCCGTCCTGGCTGACCACAGAATAAAACTTAAAGAATGTGAAAAGAAGGATAAGTACCTGGACCTTGCTAGAGAATTGAAAAAGCTGTGGGACATGAAAGTAACGATTGTACCAATTGTGATTGGAGCTCTTGGCACAGTAACTAAAGGATAATTAAAAGGCCTGGAGGACTTGGAAGTTGGCGGACGGGTAGAGACTATCCAAATGACAGCATTACTGAGAACGGCCAGAATCCCGAGACGAGTCTTGGATACTTGAGGAGACTTTCTGTCACTCAATATCCAGTGAAAAACCATCAGCTAATGCTGATGTGAAAAACCCTAAAAGAGTAAATAATAATCTTTTTTCCCATTGCACAAATACTTTTTCCTTAGAATTTACAAACACAGTCTATGGATAAAAATCTACTACTAAAGAAATTGCCCACTTATTCTATATGAACTATTTAGAGTTATGTACAAAAATGATGTTGATTTAGAAGGTCTACTGATTAACCCCAAAAGATTTAGAGGTAACTTAAGGATACAATTTGGTCTGGAAAAATGTGCGTAAGTCACATTTAGGAAAGGCTCGCTAGAAAAGTCTTAAATATCACTAGATTAAAACACGGAGTTAAAACACAATATACCCTATAATTATTTAGGAATTAAGGAAGCGAGTGATACTATAATAAAGAAAAAATAAGAAAATAATTCTAAGGAAGGATGAGTAGTATATTAAGAACAGAAGGGGACAAACAAGTTTTTGGAAATATCTATAGTAAAATAAGATATCGATAAAGCAAAATGAACGTTCGGTGAAATATGGATACTAAAGATGGATACTAAAGTAAAGAAACCAGTAAGCTGCCACCGAATACGTCAAACAAGAACAGATATAGAACGTCTCTACATCAAGCGAGAAAATGGTAGAAGAGGCTTTATCTAGTCAGAATTGATCGATAAAACAGCCACTATAGATTTAAAGAAATATTCTTTACTACAACAGATTGTATGATATAGTTAAACACACATGAAAAGAAAAAAAAAGTATTCGTTTAGTAACGAAGGCAACAAATTTGCTAAACAACTCAACCTCACACCAAAAGGTAAAGAGGCTGCAAAAACATGAAGAAAGAAGGACTAAATCAATTAAAAAAGCTTAAGAACAAAAAGACCTTCACGATACGCACAAAGAATTAGAAATACCTATCTTATATAGATATTTAACAAAACGGCTGGAGAAGAAGCTAGACGGCAGTTACACAAGAATGTTGCGAGCAATATTAAAAAAGTCCTGGCGGCAACACTCCACAAAGCACCAACTATACGGCCACCTGCTCCCCGTCACGAAAACTATCCAAGTTAGACGAACCAGGCACGCAGGACACTGCTGGGGGAGGCAGGGACGACCTCATAAGTGATGTACTCCTATAGACCCCCACATATGGCCGAGCTAAAGCAGGACGACTAGCTAGAACATACATACAGCAGCTGTGTGAAGATACGGGATGTAGCCCAGAAGACCTGCCAGAGGCGATGAACGATAGGGAAAATTGGCAAGAGAGGGTCAGGGATATCTGTGCTGGAGGCACGACATGATGATGATGATATATAGTAAAAACTAATCAATGACTGAAGAGTACGGGGCAGAAGGCGGAGACGAAGAGGGTAATGACAGCAACACAAGCCTGGAGTTTACCTACTAGAAACTATCAGGCGAACATTGTAAAAAAACAGATGAAACCTAATATATATACTATGCGATCAAAGAAAAAACTGAATCAATTGATCATTTAAGGTCTTATTTGCCAATCTTAACACTGACATAATACAAAGAAAGGTATAATAGAACAAAACATAATATTTATTTGTAAATAAGCAAATTCTATGGAATGTTGAAATCTGAAAAATAATATAAACATCAACAAGAACCAATAACAGAAGCCGATGACGCTACTATTCTCAGTGACTTTGCTATTCAAACGAATATAAAAATAAAGGGCAAGTAACAAGATATAGTGTTTAAGGACTATAAAAGAAAAACATTCCTTCTAGTTGATATGTCAGTTTCTACTGATTGCAAAATATCAGTCAAAGGGTATAATAAAATAAGTTAATACAAAGATATGAAAATCCATTTTAAAAATATAAAGCATCTCAAAACTACCACCATGCCAGGAGTAGTGGGAGCCGTGGGTATGATAAAAAAAGTGACAGACACATTAGCAATCTCACCCTATAAGAAGTACAAAAACTGCCCTCTGTGGAAGTTTTCATCTGAGGATTGTATTATTAATGTGATTGGAAAAGTCACACCCAAAAGTATGGATGGAACCTAGAATACATGTAATCACTACCTTCCCTCAAGCTAGGTCTTGGGTAAAGTCTTGGTGAAGGACTTTAAGAAACCGAAAATTAAGCAGCAAAATAATAATAATAATAATGTGGTCTTCGGATAAGACCGTTGGAAGAACAACTCAAACAACGGGTGATAACTGAACGTTATTGTATTAGCAGGAAAAAGGAAGTCATACAAAAGAAGTACTAGCCGTTCTCGGCTTGCAGTCAGTCAAATGTCTCGTAAGAAACGAGAAGTTGTCTTCTCCGAGCGAGCGAGCTCGGAGAATATGATTAGGTTGGACGAGTCAATATTTGGGGTATGGTAGGATATGTCCCCTTAACAAATACTAATAATGATAATAGAAGAAGAAGAAGAAGAAGAAGAAGAAGAAGAAGAAGAAGAAGAAGAAGAAGATCTGAGTAGATGAGGAAAAGGAAAACTACCCTGATGCAGTAAGACACTCCCAAACAACCAGTCCAAGCACCAATAGACCACATCCTAAATGTACCATCCCCAGCAGCAATAGACCGAGAAACGTACTTAGCTATGATGTAGAAAATCCTGATCGCACAGATTAGAGAAAAATATATTACTCTCCTGTATGTCACGAATTATTTCTGGAAGAACGGTAAGGATGCCGAAAGAATCGAAGAAGAAGAGACTACCAATTAAATACAGATCAGTACATCTTCAAGAAGGTTATAACAAAGCAGAAAATGTAGCCATGGTATGAACTGGCAACAAAAATGCCAATGATATATTTCTGCAAACTTGTATAATAGAATGTCAAAAAATGTACCAATTATCCAAAAAAGACAACTTCAAGAAAATCATGAAAATCTGGAAAATGTAACAGGCAGCAAAAGAACAAACCTTAAGTGAAATAAAAAGAGTCTTCTTCCCGACTCACTCTCTCCATTGATATTTATTATAGCAATGATACTACTGAACGACAGCATTATTGAGAACGGCCAAAATACTGAGAAGAGTCCTGGAGACTCGAGGAGACTTGGTGTCACACAAACACCTGTGAAAAACCATCAGCTAATGCAACAGAAATACAAGTTTACAAAATCACAGGTAAAGATAGACCACCTCATGTACATGGGGGATATGAAGATATTGGAGATATTCGAAATTCTGATACAAACTATCAGAATATATAGCCAAGATATATTAATGGAATTTATGGATCGACAAATGTGCCTTCCGGAGAATGAAAAAGTGGAAAAGAAAGCACCGGAAGGAATAGAACTACTAAATCTTCTGAACATTTGAGAAAAAGAAAATGATAAGCACTTAGGTATATTAAAAGCTGACACCATAAAACAAACAGAAATGAAAGATAAAGTAAGAAAAACTTCCCTCAGAAGAACAAGAAGACTTCTCGAACCCAAGTTCCGTAGCAGAAATCTCATCAAAAGAACAAATACCTGGGCTGTCCTCCTTTAAAGATAGTCCGGATTATTCTTAAAATGAATATGGGAAGAACTTAGACAAATGGACCAAAGGACAAAGATATTGATGGCCATTCACCATGTCTTACACCCAAGGAAAGACATAAACAGATTATATGTGTCAATAAAGGATGAATTGAAAATTGCATAGTTGCAACAATTCGAGGACTTGAGGAATACACGGAAAAGAGCACGAAAGTAGCAGTTAGTTATAATAGTGGCAACAACTGTACGGATATTTCAACCGAAAAACAATGGGAAATAAGAAGAGGAAACCTGAAGGGAGAAACTAAATCGATTCAAATAGCAGCATAAAAGATATATACGAGGAGCATACGATAAGTTTCCAGACTTTATTCGTATGTGAATTTAAAATTGTTGTAGACTCTTGAAAATTCAGTATGTTATTGCTATATATCATATGAGATGACTGACCAATTTTGATTTCAGGTTCAAATGAACAGCTACAGCAGCAATTGGAATACATCCTACTAAAGCCTGATTGTCACAGCTAGTGAGTTTCAAAAATGCAGTCTGACACTTTAGAAGAACGATATGCAATACAATTCTGTTTTAAACTTGGAAAACATGCCAGAGAAACGTATGAAATGCTTCTGACTGCTTTTCGACCATCTTGCATGAATCGAGTATGAGTTTTTGAGTGGCATAAGAGATTCAAAGAAGGTAGGGAGTCTGTGAGCGATGAGGAGAGGTGTGGGAGGGGTAAGGAAGTTAATACACCAGAGTTGAGTGGCCAAAGGGTTAGGGTTAGGGTTACTATGTTGAGGCTTTAATGGAGTTTATGAAGAGATTCCTTGGGAAGAGGTCAGCATTCTTCAAATCGGGTCAGTGGCATTTCCAGCAGGACAATGCACCAGTCCACAATTCCATCCTTGTCACAGGCTATTTGACCAAGATGGGCATCAACACAGTTCATCAGCCTCCTTATAGTCTAGACCTTGCTTCCTGCGACTTTTGGTTATTCCCTAAGCTCAGAGGCTGTCGTTATGAGATAATTGAGGAGTTGTGACG
The DNA here is from genome assembly GCA_963585895.1 of Sepioteuthis lessoniana. Lineage (NCBI taxonomy): Eukaryota > Metazoa > Mollusca > Cephalopoda > Myopsida > Loliginidae > Sepioteuthis > Sepioteuthis lessoniana. The sequence goes on along the minus strand of OY757907.1, from coordinate 11,883,172 downwards.
AAGATCATTGACACGCTCACATAAGAGGACTTCCATGGGGCCTTCCAGAAGTTGTTGGAACGGTACAGCAAGTGCAGTGCAGCCGGGGGAGATTACTTCGAAGGGGACTAGAGTTTCATATGTGTACTATCAATAAAAGTGCCCATGCGAAAAAAGTCTGGAAACTTATCGAATGCACCTCGTATATTAACGAAAATGGATAATACAAAAAAAAATAACAAGTATAGATCATATGGAAACAGAGACGAAACATCTAATTATATAAGTGAATACAGTAAACTAGCTCAGAAGGAGTAAGAAATTAGGGAACGACTTGGTGAGAAAGGTGACTCACAAGGAACTGTGCAAGAGATGATATTTGACTTTACTATCATATGGTAAATGCACAAACCAGAATCCCTCATAGAAAATGAGACACAAAAATTCTCTAGGACTCTGAGATACAAACAGATTACGAAATTCCGGACAGAAGACCATACCTAGGGATAATTTACAAAAAGAAAAGAACTTGTCATCAAGTGGATTTTTGAATCTTGCCAAAGAGTTGAAAAACTGAGGCACATGAAGTAGACGGTGATACCAGTTGTAATCGGTGTACTTAGACCAGTTTCCAATGACCTAGATAAAAGACTGCAGGACTTAAAGATCAGAAGAAGGATAAAAGCATACTGATCACATTATAATTGAGATTGGTAGGATTACCTTGAAGAGTCCTCAAGATATGAGGCTACTTGCTATTCCGTAGACTTCAGTGAAAGATCACCATTTAACTCTGGCGTGGAAACACTGAAGGAGGGAACGATTGTGCCAATTGTGATTGGTGCTTTAGGCACAATAACTAAAGGTTTATTAAAAGGCCTGGAGGACTTGGAAGTTGGCGGACGGGTGGAGATTATCCAAACGACAGCATTGCTGAGAACAGCCAGAATCCCGAGACGAGTCCAGGAGACTTGCTGTCACTCAGACTCCAATGAAAAACCATCAGCTAACACTGATGTAAAAAACTCTAATGAGTAAAATAATAATAATTAAAAAAAATGATTTACACTTAAGAGAAAAAATGAATTACAAATCATAAAATTAATATAATATAGGTACATAAATAGCCATACACTATAAATCAAATCGCTTTTTTCAGAATTCTCCTCAAACAAGATATAAACTTTTCCATCATGCCTCTTATAACAATATATAACGTGATACCCTCTTCGTAGGAACCTCTTAGTCTGATTATTGTATAGGTGCAGAAGGACAGTCACAAAGGGCCGTTGACTTTCTGTCTACGAAATCCTGACTTAGATCTCTTTCTCCCTATCTATTTCGTCTGTCTGTCTGTCTCTCTCTTTCTATATATATATATATATATATGTGTGTGTGTGTGTGTGTGTGTGTGTTCATATGGTTATTTTATCATATTTTCGCAGTGTTAAAATTCAAATAACTTGCCAGAAATACCTCACCAAAATCTTCTAACGTCACTACTGATTTTCTATTGTACCGGACTTACCAGAATGGAGAAAATAAATGCGAATAGATGAATCTATCTATCTATCTATCTATCTATCTATCTATCAAAATCTCTTTCTTTTCTATCTATCTATCTATCTATCTATCTATCTATCGGTATTCATCTTTTGATTGAGTGAGATATACAATGTGAAAATCTTTTTCCGTTCCTTCCTTTTTTGTTTATTCTACACCTAACATTCAAGTCGACAGCGCACGTGCTATCTTCCGAGTAATAAACAAGAACCAATCTCTTTGGACGTAAATTCTCACCTGCACAGAAACTTGATTTCGGAGAACTAAGACAAAATGGATCTCGCTAAATAAAACAAATCTTTTCTCGTAGTACTGAAAGAAATCTGCCTAAACCAATCAAATGTCTAACGTATCTCCAATCGGCCCATCTGTCCGGAAGAAACTATTACCAAATAAGCAATCAACTCCAAGATTCTTTGCCATTCAAGGAGGCTCCACCTCATTAAACATTCGTTGTCTATGTATTAATATTGTTAAGATACACTTCGGGTCTCTGGTTGTCAATTATTTGAACAATTTTATATTGACTTTGTATGGTACAAGGCCAAATGAAATTAAGAAGATTGTGTTGAATGATTCCTTAAAATAGAAAGATTTTAAAAATACGCATTTCAAACTGTCTCGTGTACACTTTTATTATACATAAATGCTTGTCTGAGACTCCACCCTGTACCTCCTACAGATGGGTAAAATAATCCCGCCAAAAGGTATCCTATTTACCTCACAGGAGTGAATCAGACGGTAAGGCTCTTGTTCTGGGGATATGGAGACTGTGAAATATCCCTTTCAAGCCATTTCTTACAAGTTCACTTATTTGATCTTGACTGGTAGTACTTGTTAGGCTCCCATCTATTGATCAAATAGATTTGTTAGGCTCCCATCTATTTGACCCATAGATAGGACACTTCAGGTGGTACCACTCCGGTCAGAGTGGACTTGAGAGCGATGGCAATAAAGGAGTTCTCCGTATTCTTTAAAGCTCCAGCATCACTGGAGACTCATCATTGGATTGTTTAGTGTCATATCTAGGACACTCGTTGTTGGGGGTCCTACTCCTCTGTAGAGAAGCAGTCGGTGTATTCTAGAGCCCGAGTCGACTGGGCAAGGTTAATGAATAGGAATAATTATTTCAAGCCATGTAACTGTCTATAAATTATGAGTGTTAGGCAGGAATATTTCATACTTTATACAATTTTGCATAAATTCTTGAAAACAATTGATATGATCGAAAGCCTTTGGAGGTAGAATCAAGGGCAGCTCTACTATCAACTGGATACAAAGGAACTTAAGAGAAAGCTCATGAAAAAACATTACAATCATAAACAAGAAAACTTCGTGGTTTAAACCAAACTTTGTAAACAATAACTTGGTGTGATTCTATATAGTTTCTGTCTTTGTTGGCATATCAGTCTTCGTGGGTTATTTAATGCCAAAGCCATCCTTTAGAAGGACAGTAGAGGTACTATTTTATTCATTGCTGGAGGATAAGGGGATTGATTCATTTTCTAAGAGTATTAGTTCAAATAGAAACGTAATAGCGCAATTGGATTTAGAAATTGCTTACTTCTTAGGAGTTAAAAGTCGGAAGATTTCTTTTATTAAATAAATCTCTTATCCTACATTAAGTAAAATATAAAGGAAACAGGAAATAGGTTTGATGAACACCTTCCTTCCTATTCTGATGTCACATTAAAACGTTTGTGGCTCTAACATTATGAGTTCTGTGATTGATAGACACGCTAGGTGTAAAATAAATATGTTCTTTTAATTTTCATTCAATTTTATCACACACACACACACACACACACACACACACACACACACACACACACACATATATATATATATATATATATATATATATACTGGCAGCAAGTTGTTGTTTTAGTTGAATCACATTATATAGGGAATGAGAAACTGGATTGTGAGATCATATATATATATATATATATATATATATACTGGCAGCAAGTTATTGTTTTAGTTGAATCAAATTATGTAGGGGATGAGTAACTGGACTGTGAGATCGTAGTAAGAGTGTTCAAATTTGGTTAGGTTGTTTTCTAACAAACACCCTTGGGAAATATATTAACTCTCTAATACCCATCAAGTATGGGTTAAATCCGTCTCGGAAGATCAGTTTTCTCATTACCCAGTTCATTGGCCTAGTGGGTAGAGTGTTCGCCAATGGTCCGAGTGACCGGGGTTCAATCCTTGGTCGAGTCATACCATACACTTTAAAAAATGGTACTTGATACCTCCTTGCTTAACACTCAGTATTATAAGGTACGTATCAAGGGTAAAGGGGAGCAATCAAGGGAAAGGATTAGTACCCTCCCCTACACCTTGGTGTAGCAGCTATTGAAAAGGGAGCCTTCGGGTCACCCTCGACTACAATAACCAACTTTTTTTATGGGTTAAATAGCAACACTACTGTTCTTCTATAAGGATGGCTTTGGCATTAACTAACCCACGAGGTTTGATATGCCATCGAAACAAAGAAACCAAACTTAACTAAACCCAAGTTAAATTATATCTCAAATATTGCTCTTTTTCGTAAAGGTTACCGATCACTGCCCCTATAGGAACAGTATTTCTTTTACGTTAAAACCTTTCTTTGGGTCCATAAATATGAATACCAAATTTGGTAATTATATATAAGGTCGTTTGTTTGCCTATAGACGACAGACACTCTATCACAAATTATTAATATAGATGTAAAGCTATTGAGCAGATCATTCAGAAATTAATGTACTGAGTTACCCAGAGTCATCTTTCCTCGTGAGAAACAAAACATTAAAACCTTCCCTTCGGGTTTAATAAATATGCATACCAACTTTGGTAGCTTTATATCAAGCCGTTTTGCAGTCTATAGACGACAGACAAATTGTTCCCAATTATCATAGTAGATGAAAGGCTGTTGAGCTGATAACTTAGAACTTAATATACTTATTTACACTGAGGCAGTTGTAAATCTCTTTTTAGTTCGGCAACGGGCATATATATCTTGTAATCTAACTTCGAGGAGAAAGGACAGAGCTCTGATATTCGTGTTTTCTCTCATGATGCTATGAGATAAAGTAATACCAATATATTCTAGAGGGTATGGATATGAAAAGTAATTTACTTGAGACGGTACTTTTCGGTATCAAACATTAGTTGAGCCTTTCAAGATTCGAGTAATATTTTTTTATTAAGATGGCCAGAGTTTTATTCATTTGTGTACAACAAAGTAAGTCCAATTGGTTTAAGTTAAAAAGTTCTGTAAATGAATATACAAGGTGCGGAAGCAAAATTTGGAATAATCTAGTATGACCATGAACGATTATATAATAAAACAAGATTAATTTTAATTTAGAAAATATAAGATTGAAATAAATCAGTAGATTTACTCAATATGGCTGCTATTTTTTTAACCATTGTATCAAAACTCTTTCGAAAATATTTTCATGCCTTCAAATTAAATATTTCAGACATTCTTATTTTATTCCTCCGCAATACTAGTTTTAATCAAACCAATATTCTGATGGGAAATTGCATTTGTTTTGTTTTCTAAAACGCCCCATATAGCGTAATCAAGGAAGTTAAGGTCTGAACTTGAAAGAGGCCTTGAAGAAACTGATCATTTTGAAATTTTTTGGCTTGGTGTAAGCAAACCATAGATTCTTTGTCGTTTCTTTTTTACTCACTTAAACTGGGCTGACTTTTAATTAAAAGTGCTTGAATTATAGAGCTAATAATGAAAATTTAGATTTATCGCGTTTTTTTTTTAATTGGACTAATAAGACTAAAAAATTATTCCATATTTTGCCTCCGCACCCTGGATATGCTGACGTAGTTAGGAATATTGTATAGACAAGCTACTACACAATATTCATTTGCGCGGCTTGAAAAAATAGACCTATGGATCTTCATTAGTACCACTGTTATCAAGACTTACCGACAACACCGATTCTTTTAAGTCTCTCTTGTCATACGTCCCTAGAAGGCATCTAGTGTCTGTACAGAGCTGATGAATGTAAGTTTTTGCTATCAGCCAATAGTGTTCTGTCTTGGGTGGGAATCTAAGAAGAAATGTCTCATGATTTCGTCCTTACTTCCTCAACAGTGCCCAGCCTGTCTTCTTCGTCTTATTAAGGTAGTTTGTGTGATGGGAAGCAAGTGGCCGTACAGCTGCTGTTTTATTGGATGCTGCTTCCTTAATTTGTTAAAACAGAATGCAGCATCCTTGTATAATTCCTATCTTGCTTTTTCTTCATGCGCTTCATTCAAATTCAAATAGTACAACCATATAATAGTACTGATACGGCTAAAACTAGGAATTATTCCCGTTTTATTTTATCAGAGAGGTTAGTCTTTTACATGGTCAGTAACCAGTCAATAAGAGTCCATCCATTACCAATGCGTTTATTGAGATCCATTTCAGTCGACGAGATATTGCTATTAAATTATGTGAAGTGGTTTATTACTTCCAGAAGCTTTCCATTTTATGAGGAGAAGGCACCATGTTGAAGGCATGAAATCTGTTTTTTCTGAGTTCACTTAGAGACCAATACCTCTTAGAGTGAGATCAAAAGGCGCACATCTTAATGTTAGGGACATTAAAAAAATTGAATGAAGACACAAAACATCAATGACCATGGAAACAATGAAGTACACATCAGGATTATACTTAGGAAACGTTTGCATGGCTTTTGTATGTTGCAGGTTTTCAAGGCCTACACAGTGGACAAAGGCCAAACTTTTGAAGAGTACTCGGGTAACAGGATGTGTGTTTATACTTATTCTTGAATTTTGGGGCAAACGAGTTTTTTTTTTAAATTTTGTTTTTATCAGTTTTTATTGAAAAGTTAAGGTGTTTTAAAGTTGACAGTTTAATTCAAAATCTGGTGGTAAATTTGTGCGTGTAAATCAATCATCGAAATTGTGGTGCGATCTTTAAAATGGCTTTCTTGCTGAGGTATATTCTAATGTTAAACAAAATGCCCCATTAGTTTCCAAAAAAAAAAAGTTCTGATTTTTTGGACTGATAGGTTTGATAATATATTTTTGGAGTATTGGAATAACATTTTGATTTTATAACTAGATTTTAAGTTAACACCACTCAAAAATACCTATTTTGGGGGATAAAAAAACTGATCTATTTTCTGTGTATCGGAAAATATAAAAACTCCGTGATAGAACGTATTCATATATATATTCAAAAATAAAAGTCTATTTCTCTTTAAAGTGACTTCATTTAGTTCTGCTTCGGATATTTGGAAAACTTCAATCAAAATTTTCTTGAAATTGCTAATATTTTGTCACCAAAATTGCTTTCTTGTATAATTATCTGGTAAATAACATATATAATTCCATTATTAGAATAAAAAATCCAATTCAAACTGTGTATTCATTTTATTCATATTTACCAACCCTTCCGCTCGGGAAGGATATGGCACAAGGTAAATTTTTAAGCGAAGTTTAACAGGCTTGAATTCAGTGTTTTCCTTCTCCTAGACTAGTTGCCTCATCAAGGCTGAAGAACCTAGTCTGCCCTACTATTTACCCATAGCTGGAGGGAAAATAATTGGATTCATACCTTTCCCAAGGGTAATCACTGCTATGTGAAATGTAATTAGTCTCGGCCAGGATTTGAACTGGTGTCGCCATGTCCATTTCCTACGACGATAACCATTACACTACGGGCACCTCTTTGTATTCATTTTATTAAGTTTAATACTACCATGTGTCATTAATACTGGTCTAAAGTCTGATTTTAGATTGCCGTGTGCATTGATTAAGAAAAAAAATTGCGCTCTGATGTGTTTGCAAAAAATCTAATAAATATTAAACAGAGAACTATGTAGAGGTCATTAATGGATTCCTGGTTAAATTCTGACCCATAAATATGAATGCATTATATGGTTTATTTTTCTGACAAATTTGCAGTATTCAGTCCAAACGTTCACGAAACGGCCATTTTCGCCGTCTGTAGTCTCTCACCTTACAAATAAAGGGGAGGTATAATAAACCATATTTCTAGCTTGGTCGGACCAGTTGAAATTGTTCAACATAGAAAATTAGAAATAAACAAGCATTATCTATTGTTCGATTTCTTTTTTTCTCCTTTGCCATTTTACATATAAACAAGGAAGTGCTTTTATTTATGCTCCCCATGACAGTTTCAGATAACTTGCTTCTATTAACTATTTAGTTGTAGGAACATAAAATATATTTTATTGTTGTTCATTAAAGATATTCAAAACTTTATAACTTTTGACTATTAGAAAAGAAATTTATCCTTGGTCGTATAACGAAATAGGTTGGGTTTGGTTTCTTTGTTTAATGGTATATCAACCTTAGTGGGTTATTTAGTGCCAACGCTATTATTTATTATTCAGTGCCGTGTAGAAGAAAAGCAATGATATTATTTAACCCATAACTGGGGAGGGGTATCTTTCCTAAAGATATTTGTTTGAAGGTGAATGTTATAGTGCAAGTGGAGTTTGAACTCGCTTCCTTTGAGGATGCAGTTCGGCTCTTTAGCCACCATTTCTCTGTAACGAAATAGCGAGAGGAATCTATGGCCTTTTTGGTTTGTTTGAGTATTACAACATACAATAAGAAAAACTTCATTAAAAAAACAAGACAAACAAGGAACATCTAAAGTTTAAACACCCTTTATAAAACAATAAAGCGTTAACTTGGATTTGAATGCTCAGAAGTTCGCCTTCACATGTAAGTTTTCAAAGTGGTGGAAAGTCAGATGTTAAGAAAAAGAGAAAGGAAGGAAAATGTTTATAAAGAGTACTTATTTCTTTTTTCTTTTCTTTCTTTCATGGTCAGGTAGTGGTAACAAGCAGAAAAGTAGTTTCAGCTTCTCGCTTGATCACTGTATCTATATGCTTCCTTTGGTCTCTTTTTGTTCTCATTGTCTCGGTTCACAAAATCCAGAGTTTTTATCTCTCCTGCTGACTCCTAACTCCTCACCCCACAATCCTCATTTTTGGCGCGACCGCTTCCAAGTGGCTACTTTAATATTATCATTTTTCTTTTTTCCTGACTTCTGACCGGATTGGTGCGTGGAGCCGATGCGTGGCGACGCGTTTATACATTTTTATGTGGCAGCCGACAAGTCAACACCCGATTGGGAGTTTTATTGTTTATTCCTAAATCCCCACAAATTCTAATTAAGAACAATACAGGTGAAATTATTTTGGTACTTATAAAAATGCATGTTTATTAAACAACAAAGTGGACTTCACTTAGCTTTGTAGGTGAGCTTAATATGGTTATCGGTGTAGCAAGTGAAATTGTTTCATTACATTTAATCCCTGGTTTACTCAAACCCAAATTACTCGTATTTGTTAGGGTCCCACCTAAAGGTTAAATAAAACTTACTCCTATTCATTTCGATCATGCACAAAAAAAAACTCTTAAGAAACAACAAGACAAAATGTCGATATGAACACAATTTTCTACCCACTACACAGGATGACAATCAAATAATTCCATTTGTGCCCACGGGAACCAGAGAATATTTTCAAACACCCAAAACATTTGAAGAAAAAAGAAAAATACATTTTTTGACGATAGAAAATGTGTCGCTTATAATCCATTTTGGAATACTTTCTCTGGATCCTATTCCTGCTTTTATATACAGCCATACAACGTTATATATCGTAAAAGCTACTGGTACCATTACAGTTTTAATAAAGTACAATATTACCATTTCCCACTTAAAGGTATAATCATGGTCAATCCCTGATCCTTGCAGAGTACGAAAGGTTCTGAGCAATTTTTGTTCCATTCTCATGTACGCGTGATTGCGTGACGCATCAAACGTTAAACTTGACGTCATTTTGTTTCCTGTCCTGAGAGGAAGTTAAATACAACCAATGATCGAATAACTCGATCAAATCAACAAAGCAATTAGTAGCCTTTTTTCTAGTAGTGACTTCCATGTTGTGCAAAAAATAATAGCCACTCCTACCGTTTGCAGTAAAACTGGTCGGTGTCTTGATTGGGACAAGAAAAAAAAAAACATAATGAGCGGTTGGATACTTTTGTTGTGTTTAACACAACACTGTACGAACATTTATCACAAATGTGAGTATTCAACTGTGATAAGTAAACCCACATCTCCCTACTACATTGTAAAAGAACTGTACAAGATTATCGCTTTGTCAATGGGACTTAGAGTATGCAATCACCTGAAGATTGTAAGAGATCTCCCCAAAAATAAGTGTCCTTGGTATACCACGAAACTGTATTGTTGATGAGGCTTCACAAATGACACACACACACGCACACACATACACACACACACACACACACACACACACACACATATATATATATATATGTAGGCAGATAGACACATAGACACACATGTGTATACCTGTCATTTCGTCGGTTAACATATTCATCCTCACAGACAGGTACAAACGCGCATATATATACACTTATATACCTGTCATATTTTTCATTCATTCTCTCTCTCTCTCTTTCACACACACACACGCAGAGACATGCACACATATTCTGAGGCATCCCTATTGTATTGGTTATTATCCTTGCAAATGTACACGGTGACCCGAGTTCAAATCCATGACAAGGCTGTTTGTATTTCATTTATGGCTTAATGCCCTTTGAAAAGTATGCACCCAACAATTCTATATTTATTGGTAAATAGTTTGGCAGACCAAGGTCTTTATTTTTGGTAGGGCATCTGTTCTAGGAGAAGGAAAACTCTGAATTTAAACTTGTTAAAACCTGCTTAAAAATTGACCTAGAGCTGCATCCTGCGACACATACACACACATATATATATATATATATATATATATATATATATATATATAATGGAGTCCTGAAATTTTCTCAGCTCGACCAAGAAAGTAAAACTAAAGAAGAAAATTTCCTCTATTGTTACTCGCCTGCAGTCAGGATTGGTTGCAGGTTCAATCCTGACTGCAGGCGAGTAACAATACAGGAATACTTAGCACTTGTACCCGGTTATGGCTAACGGAATCTGGATAGGCGACCCTCGTGTATTCAATAAACGATGTAGTTCGAAGTTTTGTGAAGGTTCCCGAGTTTGACAAATACCTAAAGAAGGCCGGAGGACATATCGGCCGAAACGTTGTGGAAATAACAATAAAGATGAAGACCCTTAACGATAAACTCTTAATTACTCATTAATTTTCAAACAGTTAAATGATTCCAAATATTCCTTTGTATCACAAGTAATTCAATTAAAGATAAATCATTTGTTTATCTTCAGTTAAATGATCTAACAGTAATAATTCTCACAATTCAATTCAGTACTAGTCATTTGTTTTCATTCAGTTTAACTGATTAACAGTTCTTTTGGACCAATAGGAGCTACCACTCCGGGCCAGAGTGGACCTGAGAGTGATGGCTATGAAGACGTACTCTACTTTCTCCAAAATTCTAGCATTACTGGAACCTCACCATCAGATTGTTTAATGTCATATCCAAGGCACTCGTTGGGGGAGTCTTACTCCTCCGTAGGGATGCACTCGGTGTTTCTGCTGCCACAGCAGATTGGGCTAAATTAATATGCAAAATAACGCGCATATATATATACCCAACCCCTCCGCCACGAACAGGATGTGACTCAAAACCAATTTCTAAGCGCGATAAATGGCTTGAATTAAGAGTTTTCCTTTCTCATAGACTGGTTGGTAACCGAAGGCTTGAGAGGTAATTTACTAAGCTTTTTTGCTTAGATGTAGCACAAGGCCGCATGAATTGGACACCCAATGAGAATCGAACTCACTCGTGTAGGTTTGCTAGTCTACCTTGCTAACCATTACACCATCCGAGGTGCCCAACCGAAGGCTTGAGAGTCTAGTTTACTCTACCGTTTCCCAATTGCTAGGTGAGGGAATGGATTCAGGGTTTTCATAAAGTCAACAGTGTGAAAATTCGAACTCGAATCTCACGATTTCATTTCTTATAATGAGAGCCATTATGCAACTCCAAAGTTTTGTGAATAGCATATATGTGTTGTGGCTCTAGTTCATTTTCTACTTGGTTGAGGTGAGAACTTTTCAGTGATTCAAAAGAATATTGACAGAACGCCTTAAATATCTCAAGCCACGAAACTTGTCTTCGTGTGTTTGATAGTCACTGTATGTTTCAATATCATAGCGTTGCACCATGCTGAGGGTAACTTGAAGAGTTGTTTTGTTTTTAAATATCAGCCAATAATAATTATCTAAAATAGATCAGACAGCCGTGTTCTTATCGTAAGCAGACATATCTCTCATCGCCTTTTATCCATGTTATCCTGACTGACAATTTGGCACCTGTCAGGTAGAAATTATCCCTAGAGAAAATATAACTGCGACGAAATGAAATGTCTTGTTTGTACATTAATTACCTTTAAATTAATAAGCGTTTTATACAAGTGAAATGACCGATTTGGCCAAGGAGGTTCTCAGTTGAAAGGCCGCTTTACGGCTGGTATTCTTTCAATCCGAGTTTGAACAAACAGTAGCGACGTGTATATATTCTTTTCTGTGTAATAGCAGTTCGAAATAAATATTTATTTTACAAAACGAAGCTGCGTATCAGTAGAGTCATGAACAACATCCAGGCATCATTCCTAAAGTATTAAACATTTTATCAACCATTTCCTTAGTAACCGGACTACACAATGTTTCCATCAGCTCCATCTACTTATCTTTCATTTATTCTGGTATTTTCATTATTAAATCGATGTTTATTTCCTTAATACTTTACTTACACACAGTTCTATGTATCTCTGAAATTTATCATTCTGTCGGCGAGGCTTACAATACGCTGACTATATCATCATCATCATGACGTGCGGCTAGCACGGATATCCCTGACCCTCTCTCTCCACGTCTCCCTATCATTTATCGCCTCTGGCAGGTCTTCAGGGTTACATCCCGTATCATCACATAGCTGCTGTATGAATGTTCGAGCTGGTCGTCCTGCTTTTGATTGGCCATATGCGGGGGTCCTCAGGAGCACATCACTTATGATCTCATCTTTGCTTCTCCAGCATGTCTGGTTCGTCTAGGTTGTATAGTTTTCGTGATAGGTGGTAGGTGGCCGTACAGTATGCGCCATGTGGGGTGTTGCTGCCAGGACTGCTGTATGGATGCACTACTTGGACGCTGACTAAACGGTTGGAGAAGAAGCTCGACGGCAATTATACAAGAATGTTGCGAGCAATATTAAACAGGAACTGACCATATACCCCACCCCAAAAAAAGGCGCTCTGGGTATGACACTAAATGATATCTAATGATGAAGTTTCATTGTTTGTTTGTTTTTAATGGCATATCAACCTTTTGTGGATTACTTAATGTCAAATTCATCCTTCTAGAAGAACAGTAGTGGTACTATTTAACCCATAGCTGGGAGGATAAGGGGGGTCATACCTTTCTCAATGGTATTTGTCCGAAAGTGAACGTAATAGCGTGACTGGAGCACGAACTCGCTTACTACGATTCCACGGTCTAGCACTTTAACCATAACACCATGAGGGCCCCACTCCTCCGATATGGTTTCAGTTTTGGAGATCTGTGAGGCTATAACATCAGAAACATTGTTAAAAAGATAGCCAAGTTTCGATTGTTTAAATTCACAATATCATAAAACTATCAAACAAGCACAATACTGCCGACATGTTGAGTTGAAACCTCATATTCAGTTCATCTTGTACACATTTGTATAATGATTAATAGATCGTAAATTATAAAAAAAATCAGCCGCAAAAACGTTCATGTATGTTCAAAAGAAAATAACTGTCATAAAACAAAGGAATGGATGCTTGAATAAGGACAGAGCATGCTGAAGTTATTTAACCTGCTTGGTAATATTGCCTCTGAGTATAATTGTCACGTAACAGTTTTTGTTGTATAGAATTTATTTACACGTAAGGCTATGTATACATTTACCTTTCTCTTGTTCTTGGGGATTTCTTATCCCTTATTCTTAAGGTTGTTCTTAAAAAAAACATGTGCGCGTGTATGTGTGTAAGTGTGTGAGTGTGTGTGTGTGTGTGTGTTCAGAGGAGTATAGTCAGCCAGATAATCCCCATAAATATTCATAAGCATCATCTTCTTAACTAATCCTACTTATACACAATAGTTCTATTTGGATACAATAAGTGCAATTTATTTTATAAATCATCTATTGGCAGTTGTGTGAATGCTTTGTTCTGACTTTCTATCAGATTATTATTCACTATGTTTGTCCATTTGTACGGCTAAAGCTTCACTGTTTTTGGTGTGATTCTAATAAAATATCCATAAATTGTTAGAATCAAGCCAAAAAAAAAAACCATTAAACACTATTAAAAGATTTCGTTCCAAGTGATTTTGTAGGTGGTATCTACGTAGTGGTTTCAATAAGTTTCCAGACTTTTTTTGTACAGGCATTTACAATTGTTGTAGACTCTTGAAATTCTAGTATGTTATTGCTATACATCTTATGAGATGACTAACCAATTTTTATGATTTCAGGTTCAAATGAACAGCTACAGCAGCCATTGGAATACACCCTACTAAAGCCTGATTGTCACAGCTGTTGAATTTCAAAAATGCAATCTGGACGTGAGGACACTTTAGAAAAACGATATGCAATAAAATTCAGTTTTAAACTTGGAATAAAATGCCACCACAGAAACTTATGGAATGCTTCAGACTACTTTTCGACCATCTTGCATGAATCGAGCATAAGTTTTTCAGTGGTATAAGAGATTCAAGGAAGACAGGGAGTCTGTGAGGGATGATGAGAGGTGTGGGAGGAGTAAGGAAGTCAATACACCACAGTTGATTGGCCAAAGGGTTATGGTTACTATGTTGAGGTTTTAAGGGAATTCAGGAAGAAATTCCATCGGAAGAGGCCAGTACTCTTCAAATCGGGTCAGTGGCATTTCCCGAAAGACAATGCACCAGGCCACAACTCCATCCTTGTCACTGACTATTTGACCAAAATAGGCGTCAAGACAGTTCCTCACCGTCCCTACAGTCCAGACCTTGCTCCCTGTGACATTTGGTTATTCCCTAAGCTCACAGGCTGTCGTTATGAGACAATTGAGGAGATGAAAGACGCTGTGATGAAGATCATTGACACGCTCACACAAGGGGACTTCCATTGGGCCTTCCAGAAGTTGTTGGAACGGTACAACAAGTGCAGTGCAGCTGGAGGAGATTACTTCGAAGGGGACTAGAGTTTCATGTGTGTACTATCAATAAAAGTGCCCATACGATAAAAGTCTGGAAACTTATCGTATGCAGCCGGAGGAGATTACTTCGAAGGGGACTAGAGTTTCATGTGTGTACTATCAATAAAAGTGCCCATACGTAAAAAGTCTGGAAATTATTTAATGATCCTCGTATTTCTCACCCTCTATAACTTAATATTGTTCTAAAAGGAATGTTTTTTTTCATAATCAGTGTCAATAATGCTATCTCTTGGTAAGATAGAAATGGCTCTCTCCTTTTGACCTTCTATCTGTTGCAGCCAAGTGTTAAGAGGGAATACAGTTAATCGCAATGATGTCCCCCACCCCCCAAAAAAGGTAATACTCTCTTTTCAAATCTGAAAAATAATATTTTTTTAGTTTATCTGAGATCTCTAAATGAACCCGAAACCATCTTCCGTACGCCACGCAGGCGTAAACAGACAGTTAACTGGTGTAAACAACCCATAAAACAATTAAAACGCACTTTAAATACGAATAACTATCCTAAACTTTAATAAAAGCACCAATTTGTTTTTCTTTAATATGATCATCTTACAACCCATATTATTGGCCAGTCGGCTAGGGCTGTAGAATACACCGACTGCTTCTCTGCAGAGGGGTAGGACCCTCCCTCCAACGAGTGTCCTGGATATGACACTAAACAATCTGATGGTGAGGTTCCAGTGATGCTGGAGTTTTGGGGAATGCGGAGTACCCTCTTATTACCATCATTCCCAGATCCACTCTGGCCTGGCGTGGTAGCACCTGATAGTGCCCTATCTATGGGTTAAATAGAACTAACGGCATGCTAAACTGAATTGCTTGAAATAGAAATGCTTTTGACAATTAAACCGTACTTACATTTAAACTGCGTGCTTATGCTAAACTGAATTATTTGAAATTAAACTGTTTTTGACATTGAAACTGTACTTAAACTAAACTGAATTGTTATATATAACTGCTTGAATAAACTGAATAGTTTGAAATAGAAATATTTTTGACAAACTGTATACTCATGCTAAACTGAATTGTTTGAAATAGAATTGATTATTTACATAAAAATGTATTTGGCATTAAATAACCTACAAAGGTTAATATGCCATAAAATCAACCAACCAACCCATATTAAACATGGTTTTGGTTTCTTTTTCAAAATGACATATCAACATTTGTGGGTTATTTAATGCAAAAGCCATTAGGTAATAGTGATACTATTTAACTTATTTCTGGGAGGGATAAGGAAATTCATACCAGTCCCAAGAGATTTAGTGAATGTAATAGCTCGACTACCAGAGTTCAGTACGTTAACCACTACGCCACGGGTAGCTCCCCCATATCTAATATAGGTAAGTGCTGCTAGTTAGTTTAAGTGGCTTCAAGATTATCTGAGAAAAGACTTCAGATCAGCTCTGCTACTGGCAAACTGATAACCAGGTGTTTTTCTGCTGATAATTATTTGGCAAATCAATTGGTAATCGACCTGAAATTAACATAGAACCGTCTTTGAAATCAAAAGAAAAAAAGACTCTTGCAAATGTCAACACTTTCTTGAGCCGTTAAACCAGTTTGATTCGACTTAAAAATATCAGCAACTGACTGATTTTTTCTTTTTCTTTTTTTTCCTTTCTTAATCACTAAAAATCGATAGTTGCCTAACTAATTACATTTAGCTTTTGATCGTATCGATTTTTCAGAGACTTCTAAATGTTGTCTGAACTGATCAAACTTTTAGGTCTTTCAATTCCAACGTTTCGTTCGAATATATATTTTTTTTTTTTTGCTTTAAGAAAAAAATTAGCTCAAACAAAAAGTGATAAAAGCAAAACTGTGTCAAGCATCAGACACGCTCTAATAGCAAATAAACCTGTTGACGGGGCTTAGAGTACTCAGATTGTATCCCTACAGAAGGTTAAAATCTCCACCACACCCAAAAATCGGAGTTTAGAGTATGACTCTAAACTAAATCTGATAGTTTGCGACTGTCAAATCATCACTTGTATCATGACCTTCTTTTGTCTGCTCTTCATTTGACCCTGATATTTAATAATTTTGTTACTGCAAACAACATCATATATTTCATTAATAGATTATAATTTTCTACCTTGTGAATTTAGCTGTCTTTCTGTTCTTTTAAGGTCGCTTACGCTATTGGTGAGGCTTAGAATGCGCTTAACATATTGGTGGGGCTTAGAATACGCTTACCCTATTGATGGGGCTTAAAATACGCTCACCCTATGAGTGGGGCTTAGAATACGCTTACTCTCTTGGTGGGGCTTAGACTACGCTTTATCTCAGGCAGAGGCATATGATCACAAAAAAACAGTGTGTACTGGTTATGAAACTAACCTGGATCTAAAGTTGGGGCTCTAAATCACGAGAATTGGGGAGTATGGAGTACTCCTTCAGTTCCATTATTTTCGTGTCAATTCTGACCCGGAGTGCTCGTACCCATTGGGGTACCAATCATGGGCCAATTCGATTGGACTGCGTGCAAAAAAAGCAAAAAAACAAAACAAACAAAAAACAACTCTTAAAAACAACTACACAAAAACTTCAAAACTGAACATACAGTGTACTTGATTCCCTAATTTATTGTCATAAAATAACTGTAGACGGATTGACGTGCCATTAAAATCAATTAAACAATCTTTCAACTAATTATACACAGAAATATGCCGTCGAATGTTATGTTAAATTCTTAAGATTTTTAATAAGCAATTAGCATGACTGATTTAGGGATGAAAGACTATCTAAAATATTTTATTTCAATTTTTCATTAACACAAATTGTATGAGGTCTGAGTGTAGTGATTCGTTCTCTCAACCGAGTAAACTTCCAATCGTGACAGTTTCCCAGTTGATAATCAGGTAAACTGTACATATTGATGCATTACCGTGAGAAGCAGGGACGAGTTCATAAGTGATGTACTCCTATGGACCCCCACATATGGCCGAGCAAAAGCAGGACGACCAGCTCGAACACAGATACAGCAGCTATGTGAGGATGCGGGATGTAGCCCTGAAGACCTGCCAAAAGCGATGAACGATAGGGAAAAGTGGCGAGAGAGAGAGTCAGAGATATACGTGCTGGTGGCATGACATAATGATGATGATGATGGACAAAATATCACAAAGTTAACTTTGTGCCGAAAGATTTCCTGTAAAACTGGTTTTCTCTAATTCCACTACCGATCTTTAGATAACTCGTTCTGAAAACCTTATGCATAGTCAAAATGGACATCGATGAGAATTTTGATTGGTGATACCC
Organism: Sepioteuthis lessoniana; assembly: GCA_963585895.1. Lineage (NCBI taxonomy): Eukaryota > Metazoa > Mollusca > Cephalopoda > Myopsida > Loliginidae > Sepioteuthis > Sepioteuthis lessoniana. Next base: position 11,865,129 of record OY757907.1, on the reverse strand, counting down.
ACAATTCAGCAGAGGTTTGATGTTGGAACTTCCTCCTCCAGGCTCTAGTCTCTTGCTCTCTCTCTCTCTTTATATATATATATATATATATATGTATATACAGAGAGAGAGAGAGAGAGAGAGAGAGAGAGGAATATCTACTCTCTCTCTCTCTCTCTCTCTCTCTAACACTCATAGTCAGTGATATATAATTTTATATTAAATCTTTAAAACTTAATGCAGTTTGGTGAAGTATTTGTGGCAAAAAGGTCTACGATATTCATCTTCAATGGACTACTGTTATTTTGTTCATGATTTGACGTATCATGTTTCTCAAATTCTACTATGCAAAAGATGAAGTGTATGTTTTTACCCCGAACGGCTTACTGTCGGAAGTATATTTACTATACGATCGAAGAAACGCTATACAATCTTAATGAACTCACCTCAAATTTTTTTAACGTTTTTCAAATAACTAAGAGTTTATCAAACGTCTATTTCAGCTCTCAGCACCCCACAAGTACTCTTCAGCACCTCCCAAAATCTTGAAGATGATTTAAGGAATTTTTAACACCATAAAATACTTTCAAAATCTAGCAGGTACCCCCAGCACCTTCCCGGGGATCATAAAAATAATCTTCGGCTGATTACTCAGAACATATGATAACATATTTTAATTATTTCGATTAAGTTTGGTTTGGTTATGTTTTGTGGCATATCAAATTTTGTGGGTTATTTAATGCCAAATCCTGTTAACAAACGCTGATATATATATATATATATATATATATATATATATATAATCTTAACTGAATAGGTTTTAAGAGACATTACTTTTAAATGTTAGAAATATTTGAAATCATTTTAACCGAAAAAAAATGAGCTTCTTTAAACATTTTATTAAAAAAATCATATGTATTTACCCTATAAGTCTAAACAGGATTTAGTATTAAACAACCTACAATGTTACGAACAATAACCGTCTCCAAACAAATGACTGGTGTTGAATTGTTAGTATTTTATAGCAATACTTGAAACCATCTAATCGTTTGCAAACAAATGAGCTTTCGCTTGTTTAAAATGTTATATCTAAATTGTTTGTTAAGAAATATAAGGTATAATATATGTAAAAACAGAATTTGGAATTAAATAATATATAACAGTTGATATGCCATAAAAACCAACCAATCAACCAACTAACCAACCAACAAACCAACTACTTTTAAACAAGTCAGAGTTCATTTGCTTGCACACAGTTAAATCATTTCAGATATTGCAATTTATTGTTTGCATACAAATAAATGGTTTCAAATATAGCTATCTTATGCTAATTGTTCTATTCGCACAGAGTTAAATAGTTTAAAGTATTGCTATTCGATTCTAATAATTCAATCGAACATTAATCATTTGTTTGTACGCAGTTAAATGATTTTAAGTATAGTAAATAGTGTGTTTGACCTATTGATGGGACCCTAACAGTTCCGGGTCAGTGTTGATCTTGGAGTCATGGCAATGATAGAGTACTTCACGATTATGGTTTAGTGACATCACCAGGACTCTCATTGGAGGAGATCATACCCCTCAGCAGAGATGTAGTCGGCGTATTCTACAGCCCCAGCCGACTGAACTGCTCTTCCATTTTAGATTTTTTAATCAAATCTCCTTTTTTTTTTATTCATTATAAAACTAATGAAGCCATTGAGCTCTCTTTGTAAAAACGTTCCATGATGATTTCCATGCTTTTATTTAGGAAGGATGGAATATCCTAATTAATACTTCATATTTATCTCCATCATAAAGGATTTTAGATGTTTGAAAATGACGTACAGTGTAAATGGCTTTGATTTATTTGTTTATTGGCATATCAACTTTCGGAGGTTATTTAATGCCAAAGCTATCGTTGTAGAACAGCAACGATACTATTTAACGCATAGCTTGTGAAATTATGGAGTTCATGCCTTTCCCATGACTGTTAGCCCGAAAGTGCCCGTAATAGCGCGAGTGGAGTTCGAACCCGCTTTCTTCAAGGCTATTGTCCATCACTTCATCTATTACGCCACGGAGACAACCCCCGTAGTATGAATGCCGTCCACACAAATTCATTATCCAGCTACAAATTAGACTGGAAATTGATTTATTCTATAAGTTAGTAAGTATATTTCTGTCATAAAACTCCCGGTCAGAAAAGCCGTTTTTGCTTAAATATAGTCACACACACACACACACACACACACACACACACACACACACACACACACACACACACACACACACACACATATATATATATATATATATATATATATATGCATGCTTGATTAAATAATAAAGACACATTTTGTCTATATAATTTAATAAGGATCCTTTCAAGTTTCCTGATAAGTGTCTTGGTTTCAGGTTGGATTGGGTGGATGAAACCAAGACACTTATCGGGAAACTTGAAAGGATCTTAATCAGATTATATGGACAAAACGTCTTTATTATTTAATCAAACATGCTTAAATGAAAGACTGCTGCCACACCGACAACAGGGATTTATTTGAGTCTCTTTCAATATGCATCCGTTTTTGGCAATCACTCTTGGAAAGTCTTCTAGAGGCATCCATTGTGGTCGGGCCACTTTGGTGTGTCTAGATGTAGGAGTCCATAGAAAACCGACACTTAACAGTTCATCCTTTCTTCTTCAACTGTCGCCAGTATGTCTTGCCTTACATGCATGGTGTACGAGATGGCGTTAAGTGGCTGTACAGCTGCTGTTTTATGTAGTGCTGATTCCAGGATTCATTTAAAACAGCCGGTAGCATTCTTGTATAGATTCCAGGATTTGATATGTCCATACAGTAGTACTGGTACAGTTACATCTTGGAAGAATTCCCGTTTTATTTTATTAGACTGATCAGGTTTCCATATAGCCGTTTTATATGTCGATAACAGTTCATGATTTATCTATGGGTATGTTGCCGGCATATTTATGCCAAACAATTGTTTCTTATGCTAAACTGAATTATTTGAAATAGAACTGTTTTTTTACATTGAAACTGTACTTATACAAAACTGAATTGTTATATAACTGCTTGAATAAACTGAATTGTTTGAAATAGAAATGTTTTGACAAGCTGTGTACTCATGCTAAACTGAATTGTTTGAAGTAAAACTGATTAGTTTCATAAAAATGGATTTGGCGTTAAATAACCTACAAAGGTTGATATGCCATAAAACCCACCAAACCCAAACCCTAAACTGAATAGTTTTAATTTGAACTGTTTTTGACACTGAAACTGTATTTACTCTAAACTGAATTGTTATATATAACTGAGTGGCTTGAAATGGAACATTTTTTGACAATCAAACTGTTTACTTATGCTAAACCGAATTGTTTAAAAATAGAACAGATTATTTACATAAAAATGGATTTGGCGTTAACCTACAAAGGTTGATATGCCATAAAACCAAACCAAACCAAACCAAACTATGGGTATGTTGATATCGTTTTCAGTAGATGATATAGTGTTACCGAGGTGAATGGATTATAAATAGACAATATTTTCTAAGCTTAGTGAAGTAAAATACATGGTTATATCGGGAGAAATTGGGGGAGGAAAATTGCGTTAATCTAATAAATCAAGTGGAGATTGCTATTTTGTTGGGGAAAATTTAAGTCTTGATTTTTAATTGTATAGAAATGCTGATCTCTAACAGCATTGCAAAATACGCAATTGTTTTAGCAATTCATATTAAAGACATTCATTGCACAAAAAACCTCACTTAAACCTAACACTGTCCTAAAATAACACCGACATTAATTTTAAAATCAAACTAAAAAATAAATCCCAATAAACAGTAAAAAAACAGAAACAAAAAAAGAAAAGAAAAAAGAAACCAGAACGAGGCTTTTATATAATTTCAGATTAGTTCATTGAAAAAGAAAGAGCCCACCAAAAATATAATAAGAAATTAAACAAAAAAAGAAAGAATCCAAAAAAATAAAACGGACATTGTTTAATCATTGTTCATGTTCATTTACATTGAAAGATAAAGACAAAATAAGCGTTTTCTTAAAAAAAAATTGAATAATGAATAAAATGAAAAAAAAAAAAAAAGAACAAACATGGTGGCTAATTTGTATTACATTTTTAGCCGTGAAAAAATTTCTGTGAATAAAGTATTTGCAATGAAATCTTGAACGAACTTGGCTGTCCTAATCTCAATGAGCTCAACAGGTCTGTTTTTTTTTATTTTTGTTTTACAAAGAAGATACTTAAATTCAATTAAGAAAGATTATCAGCCTTTAATAGCTTTGCAGAATGAATTATTTTTGCAGTAACACCTTTTCCAAGTAAGCAAAATAAACAAATAAATAAATAAGTAGTGTGATTGTTACGGGAAATATATTGAATAATGGAGGGTCAGGGATGGGAGTGTTTTGTATCAGGATGCTGAATGAGCAGAAAATTGATATCAAGAAAAGAAACAAAAATTACATTTAGTTAGAAAAAATAAAGATGATAATGTTAATGATCATAATTATGCAATCATAGAATTCTCCCCCCTCCCACCAAAAAAAAAAAACACAAAAAAAGCCAAAGGAAAAAAACTCCAAATGTTTTACTGTAATGATGATGATGATAATGATGATGATGATGTGTTGATAGAGAAAAATGTACAACGATTATTAGATTGATATCACTGAAAAAGACTTCTTTGTACTGTTTACCCCCCCCCCAAAAAAAAACAACAACAAAAAAACAAAAAAACAAAAAAAAACCAAAAAAAAAACAAATAAATAATTAGTCGGTGAAGCTGATCCAGCCAAGATGATCCAGCCAAGATGATCCAGCCAAGTCAAATACTGAAGACGTTGAAGTAATATTCTTAAATACCATTAAGTGAAGCTCGTTGGTCGATTGCTTGGTTTTACAACATGTCTACCGTTGCTGGGGTTATTTCAATTATGATCCCCATTTATATATGGTACACGAGTCTATCCAACCCTCGACCTCGGGCAGGATGTGTCACTTGGACATTTCTCAAGCATAGTAAATCTGATTTGATTACAGAGTTTTCCTTCTCCTTGACTTGTTGCCTAACCAAAGCTAGAGTGCTCAATCTGCCGTACTATTTACTGGTAAGGAGAACAGAAATTTGTACATTTCCCAAATGCATTACCGCCAAGTGAACGCAAATAACATCGTCCAGGAATTGAATTCTAGTCCCCCATTCCACGTCCTTCGACGTTAACCGTTTTGGACTAAGCGTGGTACAAAAATAGACAATCATTTAAAAGAATGAAACAATTCATTTTCTCCCACTGATCTATTTGACTCATTGATTGGGTCAGTGTGGACTTGGAAATAATTGTAACAACATGATGATTTCACCCTCTTTAAATTTTAAGAATCGGAACATCACTAAAGGATGCAGCTTTGTGTCATAACCAGGGCACCGTTTGAGGTGGGGGAGGATTAACCATCTGAATCAGATACAGTCGGCGTATTCTAAGCTCCGACTATAAAATGGAAGTGGAATTTAATGATGAGATTTTCGAAAATAGTTAAATTTGATGACGGTCCTGCTCATGGTCATTTGAGCACAAGTGATCTTATATAAAAAGCTCTTATATAAAGAGCGAAAGAATAGGAGATCGTTGAAAGAATAGTGAGTACAATGGGGTTGAGTTGCAAAGACTTGCTATCACTTGATATCCGAATGGAAACATAAATATTATGATAAGCAGGATAAAATAATAACCAGTACTTATAAAAATGAGATGATAAGAAAACGAACTTCGGACGAAATGCCTCAATCAGCTTTGCCCAGAAAAAAAATTAAAGAAACGGGCTCCCCATTACAAGTATTATACGACGTACATTAGAGAACTATTATATTAAATACCTCCCTGTTCAGATCAAATTATTAAACCTATAATAAACAAAGGTAAATAATTTTCTTATGAACTTTTAAAATTTGGGACCTTTTCCAGCATAATATTCACGTTGTTATCTCTATCTCGTGACCCAATCGGCTGGGGGTGCAGAATACTTTGACTGCGTCTTTGGATAGGGGTAAGACTCCCCCAACGAGTGTCCTGGATATAACACTAAACAATCTGATAGTGAGAACCCATTAATCCTGGAGTTTAGGGGAATGTAGAGTACCCCTTCATTGCCATCGCTCCCAGGTCCACTCTGGCCCGGAGTGGTAGCATCTGGTAGGGTCCTATCAATGGGTCAAATAGAACTAAACTGTATGCTTATGCTAAACGGAATTGTTTAAAAAAGAACTGTTTTTTATGCTAAACTGAATTTTTTGAAATAGAACTATTTTGACATTTAACTTTCCGAAAACAAAAAAATTATATTTATACTAGATTGAATTGTCTTTAATTGGAATCATTTTGAGATAAGGCTTCTTAATCTGAGAATTCATTTTTATTCATTGCGGACTTTTTGGCCGAAACGTAGTGAAAGAAGAAACAACACAAAAACTACCAAGATGAGGACAAAAAGTCCGCAATAAATAAAAATCAATTCTTAGATTGAATTGTTTAAAAATGTTATGAAAATGACTTAATACGGCGTTAACTGAACCGAAAAGGGTTGATACGCCGTAAAACCAAAACCAACCAACCAATGTTCATCTCGTCTTTGCCTTCGCCAACTTTCTTCGAGACTCGGCAATGTCACGCTATGCAAACAACAGCATTACTAAAAGCAATAAGAATACGGAGAAACATGGTGAGGTAATCAAGTAATATAATCTCGAGTAAAAGTTGCCAGATTGGTATGAGGCCTGAATATCAATAATAATAATAATAATGCAAGGCGGTGTCCGTGGTGTAATGGAAAATGGACACGGCGACACGAGTTCAAATCCTGGATGAGACTGATTGCATTTCACATAGCAGTAGACATAGCACTAATACCCTTGGGAAAGGTATGAATCCAATTATTCTCCCTCCAAACTCTGAATTCAAACCTGTTAAACTCCGCTTAAAAATTGACCTTGTGTCATATCCTGCCCGAGCGGAGGGGTTGGTAAATATGATAATGACAATGCAAGAAATTTAGATTTGACCGTACGAACAAATGGTGTAAAGCAATGACACAGAATCTGTCTTTGAAAAGGAGACGCACAAAATTCTTTGGGATTTTGAGATAGAAACTGATCCACTAATCTCGCTCAGATGACCAGACCTAGTAATATTTAACAAAATAAATAAACAAAAAAAAAAGAAAAAGAAAAAAGAGAACCTGCCGAAAAGTGAACTTTGCCGTCCCGGATGATCCAAAAGTAAAACTGAAAGAAAGCGAAAAGAGAAATAAGTAGAGAACTAAAAAAAAAAACGACTATGGAACATGAAAGTGACGGTGATACCAACTGTAATTGGAGCACTTGGCACAGTCACCAAAGGATTGGTACTGCGACTGGAGGACTTGGAAATAAGAGGATGAGAGGAAACCATCCAAACCACTGCATTGTTGAGATCGGCCAGAATATTGAGAAGAGTCCAGGAGAATTGTGTAGACTTGCTGTCACTCAGACTTCCGTGCGTGGAAGACAATTAGCTAACACTGGTGTGTTATCTCTAATAATAATAATAATAATAATAATAATCTGGACGTGGCTAAGAAAAGGAAACTTTTTGAGCGAAAATGAATCTTTATAATCGCAGCATAAAACAATGCCATAAGGACCAACCATATAAAAGCAAAAATAGATAAGACGCAACAAAACAGCAAATGCAGGTTATGTGGTGATAAAGGCGAAACGATCAATCACGTAATAAGCGAATGCAGTAAATTCGCACAGAAAGTGTATAAGACTAGACACGACTAGTTACGTAAGGTGATCCACTAGGAACTGTGAAATAATTCTAGATTTGACCATACGAACATATACTATTAGTATATGTGCAACCTAGAATCTGCCTTGGAGAATGAGACGCACAAACTTCACTGGGATTTCGTGATACAAACGGATCACCCAATCTTGGCCAGACGACCGGACCTTATAACAATCAACAAAAAAAAAAAAAGCGAACTTGCAGAATTGTGAACTTTTCAGTCCCGGCTGACCACAGAGTAAAATTGAAAGAAAGCAAAAAAAGGATACGTACCTGAACCTTGTTAGGGAATTAAAAAAAAACTGTGGAACATGAAAGTAACGGTTATACCAACTGTAATTGGTGCCTTTGGTAGAGTCACCAAAGGATTGGTAAAAGTACTTAGGGACTTGGAAATAAGAGGACGAGTAGAGACTATCCAAACTACAGCATTGCTGAGATCAGCCAGAATACTGAGAAGAGTCCTTGTGACATGAGGAAACTTGCTGTCTCTCTAACTCATGTGAAAGACCATTAGCTAACGCCAATGTAAAAATCTCTCATGGAGTAAAAATAATGAAAATCATATTTACGCTGGGCCAGGATATAACACAAGGTCAATTTTTAAGCTAAGTTTACAGGTTTTCCTTCTTCTAGACTGAAGAACCCAGTCTGCCCTACTATTTACTCATAGCTGGAGGGAGAATAATTGGATTCATACCTTTCTAAAGGGTATTAGTGCTATGTGAAATGTAATCAGTCTCGTCCAGGATTTGAACTGGTGTCGCCGTGTCCATTTCCTACGACGATATTTATTAAACCACGGCACCTCCCGTAAATAAAACTAAAAAAGATTGTAATAATAATTCGACTCTACTTTCCCAGCGGACCACAGAGTGAAAATCAAAGAAAGTGAAATGAGAAACAAGTATTTAAACCTCGCCAGATAACTAAGAAAGCTGTAGAACTTGAGGATGACAGTGATACCAATTGTAATAGGAGATCTTGGAATGGTCCCGAAAAGTTTGGAAAGGAGACTTGAAGAATTAGAAATCGGAGGACGAATGTTGACCATTCAAACTACCGCATTGTTGAGCCAGTATAGTGAGAAGAGCCCTGGTGACCTGAAGAGACTTGATCTCACTCAGACGTCATTGAGAGACCAACAGCTAACGCAAGCAGGAAAAACTTACAGTAATAATAATAATAATAATAATAATAATAATACAGTGATAACGACGATCATAATGATCTTGCTAAAGAAGGGTGAAGAATAAATTTAAAAAAAAGGACAAAAATTAACTCGCGGATTAAAAGAAATCATAATTTCATTTTGCTGAAATAAAATTATCATTTCCATCTTAAGAACTTAATCCGCTTTTGTAATCCATCTAATCTCACAGTGTTGCCGTGAGCGAAACATCGGACCAATCGTCCCTCATCGATTACCAAGATGACATCATCAGAATAAATCTTGTCATGTCCCAACATGCATTGCGGTGTGGAATTTATCTTAAAATGCAATGACGTTATCAGTCGAGCTATTTTTTCCCGCTCTTTTCTATCCACCGGTTTATTTTTTAAAGTATAACAACTAATCTCTTTTCGAGATCTCGTTAATGGAGTAAGAAAACATTCTCGCATTGGCTAATAAATATGTTGAACCTAAGAAGATTTGTGCTGAGTATGTAGTATTTAGGAAGAGGATGACAAAATCCTGCTTTTGTAAACAGGATTTTACATTCTCTTGAGGAAAATAAATCAGTTTCTATCTACGAAAAATAATCTTGAATTTAGGAATAGTAGTAAAATTTGCATAGATGGGATTATTTATGAATGGGTCGATACTTCAGCAAAGGTTCAGACTATAGCAACTGCGCACTTTACCAAGGATCAAAGTAACGCTTCACAGAGCTTCTACGGAAGTTCAGAGTATAGTAACGGTAACGCTGAAAATTTTAATATTATTTAATCAGTTATAGCAGGTGGGGCTAAGAAAATTTTAATGTTATTTTATAAGTTATAGCAGGTGGGGCTTAGAATACAATAATTGAAACCTTTGCAGAGGGGGAAGAGCCTCCAAAAAATGATGTCCTGCCTATAACACTAAACTGTATCTGATTGTAAGGGTTCTGTTATGGTGATCTGAAAATTGTGGAGTACCCATTCTTTGATATCACCACCAAGGACATTCTAATCCTGGTGTACCTGTTAGGATCAAATTCATGAATCAACTAAATCTGTGTGATATATAATTGCGGGAGGAATTTTTTTATATTATCATTTTTCGTTGATTATATCTTATCATTCGTTTTGGTTAGGCTGAGAATTATTCGGCTTAATGCACGTGCAGGTGCACACATTGAGGGCAGGTGTTCACGCTCGCGCACGGAGGATTTGACAATCACAGATGTCATAATAAAAACCCCAGATAGGAAATCTCCAACAGCAAAGACGTCCTTACACAGTAGTAATTTGCTAAAACAAAAGTTACATCACTTTTGTAACAGATTCTCCCCTGATGATGGCCCTAAGTCGGGCAGAAAGTACTAGGGATACATACAACTATGGACAATACCTAAATCAATTCCCACCGAATACGATAAAAGTAATACGGGAATTCGAACGGATCCAAAAGAAAATATGTAGGCATAAAATGTCTATTATGTTTAATATATATATATATATATATATATATATATATATGATTGATGGACTCATAATTATTTTAACATCCGTTTGCAGCTCTAAATTTAGAAATGGTTGCACCAAAGATTAACGAAAACACAGTAAATGCAAAAGGCATGTTACGGTAACAAGATCATTTCTCAATAAATAAAAAATTCTCAAAACGGAGATGTGTTTTACTAATTTCAAAATGATTCATATTTGTACATGCACTTGTTTGTTTGTTTGTTAGTGTGTGTGTGTGTGTGTGTGTGCGTGTGTACTTACAAAAACAGCGATTGAAACTCCAAATAAGGCCTGGTATGAACATAACAAAAGGATTTCTCATTAATCTTTAGTAAAGCAAGCTACGGGACTATTAAATCTCTCTCTCTATCTCTCTATCTCTCTCTCTCTATATATATACACTACGATGAACTTTAAATAAGGAGTTCTAGTGTTCATACTTATATTTTTAGGTTATATATATATATATATATATATTTAGAGAGAGAGAGAGAGAGAGAGGGACAAAGAGAGAGGTGAACAAAGAGATCGTAATGAAAGCAGTTTTCTTTGAGAAAGTACTCAAATACTCGCCAGCAGAGCAAGGTAATCCTAAAAGAAATCAATATCTCACCTCTTTATGTTGATTTCTTTAAAAAAGGTTTCCTTCATAAAAGAAACAATCATGAGATTAAACTCAGGAGTTTCAATATATATATATATATATATATACGAGGTGCATACGATAAGTTTCCAGAATTTTTTTGTATGGGCACTTTTATTGATAGTACACACATGAAACTCTAGTCCCCTTCGAAGTAATCTCCTCCGGCTGCAATGCACTTGTTGTGCAAATCCAACAACTTCTGGAAAGTCCCATGGAAATCCTCTTCTGTGAGTGTGTCAATGACCTTCGTCGCAGCCTCTTTTATCTCCTCAATTGTCTCATAAAGACAGCCTGTGATCTTAGTGAATAACCAAAAGTCACAGAGAGCAAGGTTTGAACTATAGGGAGGCTGAGTCTTGATGCCCATCCTGGTCAAATAGTCCGTGACAAGGATGGATTTATGAACTGGCGTATTGTCCTGGTGGAAATGCCACAGACCCAATTTGAGTTCTGGCCTCTTCCGACGGAATCATTTCCGGAACTCCCTTAAAACCTCAACATAGTAACCCTAACCCTAACCCTTTGGCCAATCAACTCTGGTGTATTGACTTCCTTACTCCTCCTACACCTCTCATCATCCCTCACAAACTCCCTGCCTTCTTTGAATGTCTTATGCCACTCAAAAACTCATGCTCGATTCATGCAAGATGGTCGAAAAGCAGTCTGAAGCATTCCATACGTTTTTTGTGGCGGCATTTTTTCCAAGTTTAAAACAGAATTTTATAGCATATCGTTCTTCTAAAGTGTCAGATTGCACTTTTGAAATTCACCAGCTGTGACAATCAGGGTAGGGTGTATTCCAATTGCTGCTGTAGCAGTTCATTTGAACCTGAAATCATAAAAATTGGTCAGTCATCTCATAAGATGTATAGCAATAACATACTGAATTTTCAAGAGTCTACGACCATTTTAAATGCCTGTACAAAAAAAGTCTGGAAACTTATCGTATGCACCAGGTATTTACATATAAATCCAACCTTTGTGTATATTGGGATTATTATATATATATATATATATATATATATATATATATATATATATATTTGTATATATATATATAGATATATATAGCAGAGGACGTTTCTCAACCTGGAAGTAACAGACATCTTTTTAAAGATATAGAAATCAAAGAATTTTGAAGTGAGAAAGCACGCGGTAAATCTTTCAAATTGTAATGTCTAAAAACGGGTCCCTACCGTCTTGGTCGAGAAGAGAACTTTTCAGCTCATTTTTGTATGTATATAAAGTTACATTGTGTCATATATATATATATATTTTAAATCAGAGAAAACGGCTTCGAGCTAACAAAGAAAAGAATCAGAAGGTACCCCGCGCAAACAATTACCGACGCCGACTACGCCGATGACATAGCGATACTGGCGAATACACCCAACCAGGCCGAAACACTACTGCATAGTGTCACGTGATAGCCCACGGAGACGAAGAGGTAAGACTGATACTATCCTCCCGTGTTGAATCAGCACTATCTAGCAGTCAAAAAGTGACCGTTAAGAGAGAATGTGGGTCACAGAGGGGATAAACAGATGTTGGTACTTAGTGACCTCAGGTCGCCGGACATCGGAAGGGGAAAGAGAGAGAAGCCAAATGATTGGCTGGGACCCCAAAACGGAAGTGGGGCTCCCTTCCCCTCAGCGGAAGTAAATAGGAAGAAATTTAGTTTTTGAGCAATGCGAACCATAGCCATTTTACTCCGGGCTGAAGACAAAAGATTAACTGAGACACGAAGGACTCCAAATCCTTCAAGCCAGTATTAAAAACAGAACAAAGTCTAGTAGCCCGTGAAAGAAGAAAATTCTCAAGTGGAACCCCGTCAAAAATAAGATAAGTAACTTTGGCGACATTTTTCCTTTATACTCAAATTTCGTTTACCTTTACCACTCTCTCTTTCTCAATTTGAAGAAGGATAAAAGCCAAGAAAAGACATTTATATTCATGGACTATCCACTTATATGTTTTGACACGCTGAACGTATATATATAACCGTAGTAAAGGAATTTATGTATTTTCATTTTTACCATGTGGTCTATGTTGTTGCTTCATGCTTTCCTTTCAGCTTCTATTCGCCTTATGTTATCTTGCTTGGAATTGTCCTATTAATTCCTAAAGTATCACACGGGAAACCGGAGTTGCCGACTACTACAATATTAATATTATTACGACTAAAACCTATAGGCTCATTATCTTCCATTGTCTCCGGGAAGGAAGAAGGCGGCCTGGTGGGTGTGTGATAGTGTGAAATTTGGAACCCCTTGCCAGCGGCGGTCAGTTTGGTCCTAAATTATTCCCTCACGTAATATGCCAGTTCTTATATGCCTGAGAGAAAAACTCTGAACAGGACTTATTCTGTAGGGGATCAAGTGCCAACCTGCCCCGTCTTCACACGTGCGAAAATAAAGTCCCGTTTTGGGATCTTAGTCGATTTCGCGTCACAATAGTTTGGAACGAGCTGCCGCAGGCATTGGCCTCCATGTCAATGCACACAAAACTGAATATAATATATGCTTTAATCAAACAGGCGACATCTCCACACTAGACGGAACATCTCTAAAACTGGTTGACAAATTCACCTACATAGGAAGCAGTGTCTCATCAACCGAAAAAGACATCGACACGCGGCTAACGAAGGCATGGACAGCTATCGATATGCTATCGATCATATGGAAATCAGACCTGACCGATAAAATGAAACGCAGTTTCTTCCAGACAGCGGTCGTATCGATACTGCTATATGGATGCACTACTTGGACGCTAAGAAAACGACTGGAGAAAAAGCTAGACGGCAATTACACAAGAATGCTGCGAGCTATATTGAACAAGTCCTGGAGGCAACACCCCACAAAGCATCAACACCTGCCACCTGCCTCCTATCACGAAAACTATCCAAGTTAGACGAACCAGACATGCAGGGCACTGCTGGAGAAGCAGGGAAGAGCTTATAAGGGATGTACTCTTATGAACCCCCACATATGGCCGAGTAAAAGGAGGACGACCAGCTCAAACATACATACCGCAGCTATGTGAGGATACAGGGTGTAGCCCTGAAGACTTGCTGGAGGCGATGAACGATCGGGAGAAATGGCGAGAGAGGGTCAGGGATATCCGTGCTGGCGGCACGACATGATGATGATGATGATGATGATATATATATATATAACGAAGTTATATATTGATTTTTTTGGATCGATTTCCTTGCTTTGTTGGTTTTGTTGTGATTTTTCAACTAATGTAGCCTCTAGTCTACTTCAGGTAGTTGTACCAAGAAGCCTTCAGAAAACATTGAACAAAGCCTCCGATAATAGCGACGTGAGTATTCTGTTTTCATTCTGATGCCTAATTCATTTGATGTTTTATCTTTCTCGGAATATTTAAGACTTAATCAATTCTTTCTTAAAACTAGTTGTTTGCTGTACATTTGAAATCACGATATTTAAGAAGCTTTTTTAACTCTTTTTTTATGTAGACATTCACGTAGTGATTTTTTACCTTTTTGTCTAATGTCTACTTTACTTAATTAGTGGCTCAATATAGTGTTGATGTCTACACTTGACCTACTGACTGGATGATTTGAGCATAGCATATGTGCAGTTTCTTTCAAACGTCTAATTTCTTTTTTCATTTTGGTATGTGTCTATTATTACTTGCTTCTTTGATTGATTTATTATAACGGCGTGTAAACCCGTCTGGGGAAATTTTATGCCAAGAGTTTAGGAAATGGCGTTCATTGTATGCTTAAATTTCTTTATAGATTTTGTAAACTGTATCAAGTATTCCTATCTTATGCAAATAATTTGTACATATTCGTATGGTTTCATTATTCCAAACTTATTGTAATAATCATAGGGTTCGATTAAATATTTCTATTTAATCATATTTAACAACCCCTCCGCTCGGGCATGATATGACACAAGGTCAATTTTTAAGAGGAGTTTAACAGGTTTGAATTCAGAGTTTTCCTTCTCCGAGACTAGTTGCTTCACCAAGGCTGAAGAACCCAGTCTGCCCTACTATTTACTCATAGCTGGAGGGAAAATAATTGGATACATACCTTTCCCAAGGGTATTAGTGCTATGTGAAATGCAATTAGCCTGGTCAAGGATTTGAACTCGCGTTACTCCGTCCATTTCCTACGACGATAACCATTACCCCACGGGCACCTCCTTATATTTCTGTTTAATAATAATCATTTGTTTGCTGACGGACCAGTCGTTATTAGCGCGCCTGGTACGGTCCCAAAAAGTTTGGAAAGGGGATTGGAAGAATTGGAATTCGGAGGACGAATGTTGACCATTCAAACTACCGCATTGTGGAGCCAGTATACTGAGAAGAGCCGTGGTGACCTGAAGAGACTTGATCTCACTCAGACGCCATTGAGAGACCAACAGCTAACCAAAGTGGGAAAAACTCGCTCGGTGGAACGTAATAATAATAATAATAATAATAATGACAAAAACTAGAAAACAAAAATGGGAAGAAAAACAACTCCATAGGCGTTTTAAACGACTAATAAACTACATCTCACACGACAGAACCTGGACATGGCTAAGAAAAGGAAACTTTAAGAGAGAAACAGAATCTCTCCTAATGGAAGCACAAAACAGGGCCATAAGAACCAATCATATCAAAGCGAGGAGAGATAAGACGCAATTAAATAGCATATGTAGACTCTGTGGTGACAGAGATGAAACCATCAAACACATAATAAGCGAATGCAGCAAACTGACACAGAAGGAGTACAAGGCTAGACACGACTGGGTGGGCAAGGTGATCCACTGGGAAATGTGCAAGATATTTTAATTTGACCATGCTAACAAGTGGTATATTCACAACCCAGAACCTATCCTTGAAAATGACACACACAAACTCCTATGGGACTTTAATATACAAACCGATCACCTAATCTCAGCCAGAAGACCAGACCTTATAATAATCAACAACAAAAAGAAAATCTGCAAAATTGTGGACTTCGCTGTCCCGGTTGACCACAGAATAAAACTGAAAGAATGTGAAAAGAGAGATAAGTACCTCGACCTTGCTAGAGAATTGATAAAACTGTGGAACATGAAGGTGACAATAATACCAACTGTGATTGGTGCTTTTGTCACGGTAACTAAAGGATTATTAAAGGGCCTGGAGGATTTGGATGTTGGCGGACGAGGGGAGACCATCCCAACAACAGCATTGTTGAAAACAGCCAGAATACTGAGACGAGTCCTGGAGACTTGAGGAGACTTGCTGTCACTCAATCTCCAGGGAAAGACCATCAGCTTACGCTGATGTGAAAAACTCTAATAAGTAAACAATAATAATAATTCAGTGATAACGACGATGATAATGATCTTGCTAAAGAAGGGTGAAGAATAATAAAAAAAAGGACAAGAATTAACTCGTGGATTAAAAGAAATCATAATTTCATTTTGTAATTTTGCTGAAATAAAATCATCATTTCCATCTTAAGAACTTAATCCACTTTGTACATATTTGTATGGTTTCATTATTCCAAATTTATTGTAATAATTATATGGTTCGAATAAATATTTCTATTTAATAAAAATCGTTTGTTTGCTCCTGCACCAAGTGATACTCAATAATGAAAACAACAAAAAAGAAAACCTGCCGAAAAGTGGACTTTGCCGTTGCGGTTGACCGAAGGGTAAAACTGAAAGAAAGCAAAAACGAGATAAGTATATAGACCTTGTTGGAGAACAGGAAAAAAACAAAAAAACAAACTGAAATATTAGAGAGATTGTGACGTCATTTAGGATTGGTGGGCTCGACACGGTCACCAAAGGATTGGTACGAGGAAGGGGAAGACTTGGAAATGAGAGGGTGAATGGAGACCATCCAAACTATTGCATTGTTGAAATCGGCCAGAATACTGAGAGGAGTCCTGGAGACTTGAAGAGATTTGCTAATGCTCAAACTACACTGAGAAACCATCAGATCACGCCGGTGTGAAAAACTCATAAAAGAGAATAATAATAATAATAATGATATTAATCCTTTCAACAATAATAGCTTCAAGCAACTATTCTTGATACAAATGATATGAAGTTTTATGAGACCAAATATCCCAATCAAATACAGATAATTTTTACATAAATATATAGTTTCAAGAAATTTTTCTATTTAATGACAATAATTTGTTTGTACCCAGTTTTAAGTTTTCAAGTAACTAATAACAATAATAATGACGAATCGATACAACGGCTCGAAGACTACTTAGAAAAACACGAACTAGGAATAATTACAGCCATCAGAAACGGTACCAACAACACGATAGACGTTAGAATGACAATAACTCGGAAACAAAAATGGGGAAAAAACCCAACTCTATGACCGCTTTAAACGACTAAAAAACACCATCTCACACGACAGAACCTGGACGTGGCTAAGAAAAGGAAACCTTATGAGAGAAACGGAATCTCGTCAAATAGCAGCACAGGACAACGCCATAAGAACCAATCATATCAAAACGAGAATCGATAAGACTCAACAAAATAGCAAATATAGACAATGCAGTGACGGAGACGAAAGGATCAATCACATAATAAGCGAATGCAGCAAATTAGCACAGAATGAGAATAAGACTAGACACGACTGGGTCGGCAAGGTGATCCACTGGGAAATGTGCAAGACATTTAAATTTGACCATAGTAACAAATGGTATATGCACAATCCAGCACCTGTCATAGAAAATGACACACATAGACTCCTATGGGACTTTAACATACACTCAGATGAGCTAATATCGACCAGAAGACCAGACCTAATAATAATCAACAACAACAACAACAACAACAAAAAAGAGAATTTGCAAAATGTGGACTTTGCTGTCCCGGCTGACCACAGAATAAAACTGAAAGAATGTGACAAGAAGGATAAGTACCTCGACGTTGCTAGAGAACTGAAAAAGCTGTGGAACATGAAAGTGACGATTGTACCAATTGTGATTGGTGCTTTTGGCACAATAACTAAAGGATTATTAAAAGGCCTGCCTGGAGGACTTGTATATTGGCGGAAGAGTTGAGACTATCCATATTATAGCATTACCGAGAACGGCCAGAATACTGAGAAGAGTCCTGGAGACTTGAGGAGACTTGCTGTCACTCAAAATCCAGTGAAAAACCATCAGCTAATACTGATGTGAAAAACTCTAAAGGAGTAAATAATAATAATAATAATAATAATAATAATAATCTAAAGTAAACATTTATAACTTCCGGTAACAATTCCTAATAATTCATAAGGTATCAAGTATTCCTATCAAATACGAATAATTTTTATAATGATGACTATATCTCCGTTACAATCGATTTTCGAATCGTATTTCCACTAATAAAAATTTGTTTGCACATTTGTATGGCATCAATTATTTTTATACAACACCAATATTTTATGCACTATTCTGGCCTAAATGTACAATTCCTATTTTTCGTGCATACTGCAAAACGATTTCAGACATTTCCGTTAAATACTAATAATTTTTAAACAGATCTAATTGACCCATAGATGAGACCGTAAGAATTACTCCCATTTCGATCCAAGAGGATCTAAGAGTAATGGCAATTAAACGGTACTCCCCACTCTACAGATCTCCAGAACAAGAACCTCACCATCAGATGCCGTTTACTATTCCGACTAAGACATTCCTTTTTTGAGGTGGTGTCTTATCCATCTGCAGGTGATATAGGGTCTTATTATTTTTGCTTTTTAACTAAAGAATACAACGGCTTAAAATCAAGAAAACTCTTCAACGCTAATCAATGCATAAATGCGAGAAGTCTCTGTCTTAGAAATATGAGCAAAAAGACACTACTTATTTCATTCATGCTTTGTTGAAGTTTGTGCGTCAGTCCGAAAAAAAATGGCTTAAAATCGCTGGGACTTGATTTTTTGTATAGATATTGATTTGACCTCAGGCTCAAATATAGACTATTCGAAGTTGACCTCTGAGATCCTTTGAGGTTACTAAAGATTATCAGACAGCAAAATATGCTATTTCTAGCTAGACGGAGTGAGGCATCAACTGTGATGTGAAGTGCGAAAATGTTTTTTTGACCTAATGGTCAGATCTATGCTTTTCACATGGTCAGTCATATGATTGATGTTTACGAATAAATTGTAAAAAAAAAAAAAATGGAAAGAAAAAGTTTATATATATTTTTTGTGTCGATTTCATGTTCATATTTCTGTCTAGATACAGACTTGTTAATATATATATAAGGATCGAAGACGTCTCCCGTTGCGTAGTATATATACGTATATATATATATATATATACATCCAATTTCATGAAAATCCTTTTCCCCTGACATCGTAGGGTTCCCTTACAATTACATAACTGGGAATCACCTTCTCTCTCTCTCTCTCTCTCTCTCTCTCTCTCTCTCTCTCTCTCTCTCTCTCTCACGCACACACACACACATTGGTTCCGTAACTTAGTTTGATTGTGAGGGCGGTACTTACGAAGCGTGTCTTGGGTAAAAATAGCCAAGCGAAGCCCATTCCTCTCCAGGTCTACAGCTGGTTATAATTCAGAATTTTCTTTCTATACAAGTTGCCATATCAAGGTTAAAGAGCCCAGTCAGCTCTACTATTTGCTCATAGCTGGAGGTAGAATAGTTGGATTCATGCCTTTCCAAAGGGTATTAGCACTCTGTCAAATGCAAACAGCTACATCCAGGATTGAACTTTGGTCCAATTCATATGATAATAATCGTTATTGGGACTGGATTTTTTTTTTGGAAATAACTAAATTTAAAACGGCCTTTTGAATCTCTTTATATTTTCTCTCACATCCTCAACTTCAGTATCAAATTTTAAATATAGTTTAGTCTTGCAATTCGAGACTGGACTCTCAAACATCATCTCCCTACCCACCAATATCCCCCCCCCAAAAAAATTACTTAATGTCTTTGTATTATATTCGACAACAAGTGTAGATCAATCATGTCTTAAATGAAATTCAAAAAAACGTTCTGTCAAGAATGTGAAATTACATACCACTTCTCTAAATCGCTTATAAGAATAGTTGATAGACAAACTGAATGATTTTAACGGCATGTCACTCTGTCGAGGGTTATTTTATTTTCCATTGGACGTTCATTTTTATATTTTTGTGTAGTCGTTTCTTAATCTCACTCAATGAAATATCCATAGACCAAAATTCCACCCACAAATAGATACACGCACACTTGGATGTATAAAGCCTCAACAGAAATTCTGAGGTCACCAGATAGCCACAAGTGAACACAACCAATTATAACAACAATTCGATTACTAACAGAAGTATCACCTTAAATAAGATACTAACAGATGCATTAGTGTAACAGTCATTGTCCATAAGAAAAAGCAAAAAACAAAAACCTCTTCACCATAGAATAAACGAAAAGTTGACATACTGTAAAAATCCAACCAACTAACTAACCACCCAATCAATATTTTTGCACTCTGTCCTATGAAATATAAATAGCCTTTAAACAAATACTACTTGAGCCATAGATACGATCCTAACAGGTACTACCACTCCGGGTCAGAGTGGACCAGGGAGTAATGGCTATGAAATGGTATCTTCAGAAGTAGAGCCTCACTATCAGGTGCAGTTTAATGTCATATCCAGGACGCCTGATAAGGATCGGAAAAGTCTCTGGACTGTGAAATCTTAGTAAACCGGTTCGAACTCCCGTCGCACTATTACGTTCACTTTCGGATTCATACCCTTGAGAAAGGCATGAACTTTCCTATCCATCGGTTAAGAGTAAAATTGTATCATTACTGTCCTTCTACAAGGATGCTTTTGATATTAAATAACACCCGTAGGTTGATGTAGCTTTAAACAAAGAAATCGAACTTTATAAGAATCGTTATGATTGTTATTTTCCGTCAAGGATACAAAAATATTATTGATTAATCATTTATAATTTTATTCTTAGATTTATTAGTTACATTCATATTTCTCATTGATTCTTTTGACAACTGTTTCGAGCCGATTTATTCTTCGGTCGTTCATTTAAACTGCATAAAATTGGAAGAAAGAATACACACACACACACACACACATATATAATCCAACTTGATGTATATCGCGCCGTGGTCTGAAGACGATTTGAGGCAACTTTCCAACTGCGGCCAGTGAAAATAGGAATCACTAGCCGCAGTTTGAAAGTTGCCTCAAATCGTCTTCAGACCACGTCGCGATATGCATAAAATTGAATTTGGTCGAAAGCAAGAAAGTTTTCAGCATGAAGGAAATACACGTGGAACCACCTTTCCTGTGTGATTACGTAATAACATCAACCGCCGAAAGTAAACGCGTTTTTTTTTTTTTTTTTTTAAATCAGAAACTGCACTTAGAAAATGAAGATTAATGTCCAATGTAGTCTCTGCATTTAATTGATCTGGCATATATATATATATATATATATAATTCTCTTAATACCCTGTCCGGTGGCAAAAGCTGCTTGGTAGATCCAGTAGTGGCAGTACCGCCTTGAGCTACCGAAACTGTGTTATCACCCCTGGTTGGTGGCTGATGATGACATGGTATCGCACGTGCCTTCACACGTTGTATGATGGAAAAAAATATATACAGAGTTATATATATATATATATATATATCGCTAATGATGAAAGTAAGTTGGTTGGAAGGTTAAATAGATTAATATCATTCATGGTTTTAATTTACTCGACTCAGTGTGAATATTCACAAGACTCACTGGAAAGACTTTGGAATTCTCTAATAAGGGACTTAATTGTCTACAGTATATACGATTGCTCTATTACCATTCAGAAATACAAAAAAATGTTCCCAAGAATTTCGGATAAGAAAAATTGTAATAATAATAATAATAATAATAATAATGGCATAGCTGCAAAAGGGAAACCTTAAGAAAGAAATTGAATTTTTTCTAATTGTAGCACAAAAGATTGTCACCAGGACCAATTATATTAAAGCGAAAAATCGATAATACCCAACATAATATCAAGTGTATATTACGTAGAGAAAGAGATGAAAGGCTTAATTACATGTTAAGTGAATGCAGTAAACTAGCACAAAATAATTACAAGGCTAGACACGACTGGATAGGAAAGGTGATCCCATGGGAAGCGTGCAAGAAATTAAAATTTGACCTTACGAACAAATGGTATACGCACAAACCAGAATCAGTTCCAGATAATCTTATGCATCTTATTTGCGGGGGGTTGAGATACAAGTGGATCACTTTATATCGGCCAGAAGACCATACATCCTATTAATCAATAAAGAATAAAAAAAGAACTTGCAATCTTGTGCATTTTGCCGCTCCGGGGTACAACCAAGTGAAAATAAATGAAAGCAAAAGGACAAATATTAGGAATTTGTCAGAAAGATAAAATAGCTGTGGAATGTGAGAGTGTCTGCGATACTAATTGTAGTTGGTGCGCTTGGAACAGTCTCAAAGGGTTAGAAAAAATAGTTGAAGAATTGGAAATCAGAGGAAGAAATGTCTCCATCTAGATTACAGCATTGTTGAGATTGGCCAAAAGGCTCAAAAGAATCATAGAAACCTCAGGAGACTTGCTCTCCTTCAGTTTCCAATAAAAGACCAACAGCTAACGCTGGTACGAAAGGGGTAAAGTACTACTACTACTACTATTACTACTTCTAATAATAATAATAATAATAACAACAACAACAACAACAACGGTTCATCCAACTCGAGACCTAGTTCTAGTATTAACAATAAAAAAAGAACTTGCTATGTTGTGGATTTTGTCGTTATAACGAAGCACAGAGAGAAAATTAAGGAAAGTGAAAGGACAGACAAATATTTGTATCTATCTAGAAAGCTGACAAAGCTTTGGCATATATAAATGTTGTTGGTGCTCTAGCAACGATCTCAAAGGGCTTACAAAGGAGACTGGAGGAATTTGGAAATTAAGGAAGAATTGATACCATCAAGACCACAGCTTTGTTGAGATCAGCTAGAATACTCAGAAGAGTACTAGAGACCTGATGAGACTTGGTGTCACTTCAGTTAAAATTCATCAGTAATGTATCAAATGTTTCAGGACAAATAACGAACTTACAACATTATATATATATATATATATTTATAATGAGTCAACCGGGTTTCGATCCCAGCTACGGGAAGATACTGTCTAGCCACACTGATGAGTTCTGATAGAACGAAACAGATCTGTCTGTGGATGACTATAGAGATATATATACTCCCCTACCCTCGTGGGGTTGAGTTCTCTGGCAAAGAAGTAATCGTGTTGCCATTAGCGTCTATTGCAAGCCTCTTCGTAGATGAATTGAAGTCTCGGCAACCGTTGAACGGATGTATGTAAATAATAGTAATTGTGATTCATAACTGTTAAAAATTTACTTCGCAGCTAATGACTTCTCGTGGCTGAATGGTTAGAAGCTTTGGTTTGACGTTTGAGTCAACCGGGTTTCGATCCCAGCTACGGGAAGATACTGTCTAGCCACACTGATGAGTTTTGATAGAACGAAACAGATCTGTCTGTGGATGACTGTATATATATATAAAGCGGGACATCACTCGAGAGAAGTTCAAAACTTTTAATATACATGGGTAACTGTGGTAGATGTAATCATTTGAGCCCGGGTAATGCTTTGATCATTCTTCCAAGAAAATTCTAATTTTCATGAAAAAACAATGAAGTATACCTTGAACTTTTCATTACAATAATTAGTCGTGTATATAACACGCATTTTTCCTCGCATTCCAAAAAGTTTGAGGTGCGAATTATACACAAGATCTAGATATTAATTCTTATCCGTCATTAGCATATTCTGGAAGGTAGGACCAAATGTAAATTATATCTGTGATCCAAACTGACTTGGTTATGTCCTTCTGGTGTGATGGTTAAATCGCTGCCTACAATAATCGTTGTGAGTTTGAATTCTTGCTATTGTGTCCACTTTCGGGCAAATACAGTTGGTAACGATATGAACTCTCTTATCCTCCCAGCTATGGGTTAAATAGTACCATTATTTTTCTTCAAGAAGAATGGCTTTGGCATCAAATAACATTCGAAGATTAATATGCCATTAAACAAAGAAACCAAAAATCCAAACTGACTTTTATGAAACAAGACATTTTTGTTTTAGCCGCTACCGAGAAACAATCACTGGTATGTGTGTTTGTTTATAATGTTGTTTCTCCAGCTGTGAGCATTTTTGTGTGAACATATCTGTAGGTTTTTTCTAAACGTTGTGTTTTCAAGTAAACTGAATTTTTATAAATCTGTACGAACCGGATAAAAAAGTTTAATAAATATTTAATTTTACTGCTACAAATTCTAACACGAGTGCGTGTTGTACACGAACAATTACGGTATCTTTATTATTAGAGAGAAACTTTTATAGATTGTCATCTTTGATAATCTGCCTGGCAGATTCACAAAGTTTATGACTTGATATTTGCAGGAGAAATAAGCCAGAAGTAACAAGATTTGGAGATTTCTGAAGACTATAAAAATCGATAACAAAGAAAATTAAATTCTTCATGTCATTAAATAGATTGTATTCATGTTTTTTTTTTGTTCGGTTATCATTAAATGTTAAAACAAATCACAAATATTGTCCTTATATTTGACCGCTTATAATACGCACCTCAATTTGGGTAGACGTTAAAAAGAATGAAAGGATTTAAACTACGAATTGTTATATTCTCATATGCATATACACATGCATATACATACAGCATCATAATGACACAATAAATAAAGCAGATGCAGGAATAACAGACAGACGCAGGAAGACTTCTTTAACAAAATATTTACCTCTCACTTTATTGCAAGAGTTCGAAAAAGTTATTCAAGGTTTGCATGTGAGAGGGAGCTGGAGACCGAACAGAAACTGCAATATTTTGACCCCCACTCTTATGGCTGTCAACGTTGTGTCTTTCTCGTTCTCAAGATGCTCAATCGGAGGCCCAGAGGCCCACTCTGCTGGGTGATGGCTTTCTTTACTGTATCTTATCAGCATCTTCTCTGGACCTCAAATCATCAGGGCCCCAAGCCCCTTCAGCCTGGTGTGGCTTTTCTTACCACATCTCGTCTATAACTCCGTCCGATCTCTAACTGGAAGTCCTTGACTTCTGTCTTGACTGAGTTATATAATAGTTCAACACCCACTCGATCGCCCACTCGATCTTTGAAATCGCATTTTTGATCGTCATCAAGCGGAAATAACTGTCATGCAGTTCACAGGTCACTCTCTTCCGGTGCGTCAGTCTATGAGTGTACCATGGGAATTTTTTTTACCTCGTCCCATTTCATCAGCCAATTTCCGCCCACGCAATTTCCTCTCATAACTGCCATTAGAATGTGTCACTTCCTTCCGGTGCATCACCTTGGAATGGCATTTTTGGCCGGGTCAAAGGCCAAAATACAACACGAATGTCAGTTGAAGGATTTTTACCAGACATTCGTTGCCCTCCCGACTATCAGGTCATTTTCAAAGTTTCATATATATTCAGATCCTCATTAAATCCCAATATTTTACATAAAAAAAAAAACGTTTATCGTTTTATTTCGTCACATTCATACTTAAGCATTGTCACTGAATTTTCTTCCAGACTATTTTTTTTTAAACGAAGTACCTGTTATACATTGTTAACTTAGAAAAAATTTGCTGTTGTTGGCGTTGAAGCGATCGTCACCTTTGTTTTTGTGGGGATGTTTGTGGTTAGATTAAAAGACCACTGCAGCACTAGAATTTCACAAGTCTTCCCTTGACACTATAGGCTGACTTTCTGGGGTATCTTTTTTCTTTTATTTAAAGTGCCCTTTAAGTCATCAAATACGGTAATTAAATATTTTACGTTTTTTTGTTTTTTAAGTTTAACTATACGTCACAAATGTTATTTACATTTGTTGCTGATAGCAAACAGGAGAAATATGTCGTTTAATGGGTTTTGACTGATAATGAGAGAAAAGACTGAAGGGTGGTGTGAAAATATTAGTCATTTTTTTAGAATCATGAATTGTTAGAAACGAAACAAAGTGAGTGTTTTTCTTTTATTCTTCGTTCTTGTTTAAATGTTTTTTCTGTTGAAATTTTTCTAAACATTTTTTGAAGCGAAAATGATAAAAAGCGAAACTAATGAAAATTACAAAATAATATTAACAAAAAAATCTCAAGGGAGATAATTAATATGAGCAGTAATAAAAATTAGCTCCCTTTATTATTCATATACCTGACAAGCAATTGAGTGGAAGTTATACTTAGTGCATAAAAAAGCGTGAAATTTACACCACACACACACACACAGAGAGAGAGAGAGAGAGAGAGAGAGAGAGAGAGAGAGAGAGAGAGAGAGAGAGAGAGAGAGAGAGAGAGAGAGAGATGCACACATGCATGTATATACCAAATCCGTCCACACGAGTACGATACGGTTGAAGGTGAATTTTTAGCAGAGTTTAAGAAGTTGAATTCAGAAATGTTCTTTTCCCAGATGGGTTACCATACCAAGATTAAAGATTCAGCTCCGTCCGACGATTACTCTAGGCTGGAAGAAGAATAGTTGGAGTCATGCCTTTTCCAAAAGTACAAGTGTTACGTGAAATGCAAACAGTCCCGTCCAGGATTTAAAATTCAGGTCACTGTATCCACTTCCCACGAAGATAACCGTTATTCTACCGGTGCATATGTATAAATACATACAGACTTCTCTGTTCGAACAGGATGAGACATAATGTTAGTTTTTTTAAGCGGTGTTTATCAGGTTTGAATGCAGAGTATTCCTTCCCCAATGCTGGTTGCCATACCAATGCTAAAAAGCCAAGTTTTCCATACTATTTACCCATAGTTAGAGAGGGAAGGTTTGGATGTGGAGCTTTACCAGAGATATTAGGGCGATGAGAAATGCAAGCAGCCTAGTCCAGGAATTGAACTCAGACGTCGTACCCAATTCCGACAAAGATAACCATTACACCACGGATGCCTCTTGATAAATATAAGGAGAAAGAGAAATCTCAAGCAAATTATATGATTATATATATGTGAATGTGTGTGTGTGTTTGTGAGGTATATATGAAATAGTGTATATGGAACTATGGAGTTTTATGCAGGAGTTCTGACGGGGAGTAATATACCTACTAATGCACTTACATTCTTACAACTTATAGAGGCGCACTTATTGTAACGGTTATCATCGTTGGAAATGGAATACAGAAGGAGGCGGTTGGTGTTTCACTTTGTGCTAACTCTTTTGGGGAGGTCATGAATCAATTTTTTCCTTCTCCCGACTATAGGTTTATTGTAGGACTTGAAGCGTCCTTTAACCTTTGTAAGACAACCAGTCGTGCTCATTTCATGTTACCTCGGAATGACACAGTTCCGGAAAGAATTTTAACTCATATTAGTATCGATTTTCTATCCAGAAGAGCATCGTTCTAAAAAAATATGCAATCTTTGAAAGCTTGTATCTAATAAGAAAAAATATTGTAATTATTCGTGAGCACGAAAAGTTTTCTGTGTAGCTATTACGGATTGAGCAGTCTTAAAAAATGTTTCAACAGAAAAGGCATAGTGTTCACCGATCTAAACAATAATCATAACTAATTGAATCGGAAAAACAGATGCTAAGACATTAGCTAGATGGAGCTATTATTGCTACTTAGCAAAGGTCTCTTGTACTCTGTACTTTAGAGATTGTCGTACTTTGTTACTTTATATAATTATTTAGCAACAGAAAGAATAAAAAAGTGACTAGTACTTGAGGAAAATTGTCTATAAGATTTTCAGTGTGCTCTCCCCCACACATATAGTTTTATATTTATTGTATAAAACGATTTCGTTGAATAATCTTAACTGGTGTTTTCTTTAGTCATGTGAGAGGAAATTGAACTTAATTTACATGGGAAATCATATTGTGCATTTTTTCCTGAAAAATAACCACAATAAAAAATTTAATAATCTCTTTAATAAGGAATACTGTCTGTCTCTGTGTGTCGGGATATTGGCAATACAAGACTGGTTTATGAATTGAGCTGAAATTTGTTGAACACCTAACGGAAATTTGATCATTTTATTCATATCCTTGCTGTTCTAAACAACGTTTTTGATGATTCATTCTCCTGGTCTCGTTCGATGTATAGTTCGTAGATAGATAGATAGAGAGAGAGAGAGAGAGAGAGAGAGAGAGAGAGAGAGAGAGAGAGAGAGAGAGAGAGAGAGTTTAAAAAGGAAAATGAACAGAAAAATTAACTCTTTCTTCACTGAACATATGTCTGATAAATTCTGGAGAATGAATCCGCAAAAACATAGAGTTACGTTTATTCGAAAAACGTTTTACTAAGTTGAACGTAATGACATGGGTCAAACATTCTCGTTCGCTGAATGTTGTGATGATTGGATTTGCTACTTTTTATAATTATATTCGAACTGAAAGACACACATACGCATGCACATGCGCGCACACACACACAAGCGCCCACACACACATATATAGATGAGCGTGTACGTGCGTGGGTGTGTGTGCACTGGTGATATATTTCGTATATCGAACTGCGTTCGTTCGACCTACTTTTAATCCAAGCAAATCATTTCCTTCACATTTTTTATGTTTTGAATTTCAATTATTCCCTGCTATATGTGTAACGCTGTAACTCAACCTTATTTAATCCAATTAGAATGTAATCGATACTTTTTTTTTTATCCAGGTTATCACGTTTCTATCAATCAGTCAATTGTACTGAAAATAACAAAGTAGGTGTACAGTAAGTGGATCAGTATTGTTATCTTCATTGATTATTCCGCCAGCTCATTCGATCACCAACATGATCTATGTCATCTGATTATCGAGAGGAATGGCCAATCCAGCCGATCTCTGAAACTACTTAAGCCAGAAGAAATGATTAATATACTCCCACCGCAAAGAAGTATGCGCTACTGAATCGACTAGAGAAACTGTCGAGTGGCTGTATAATTTATAATTATTCATATAAACTAATCTTATCATTCAGCTACAAATGAATTTTTCCACATGTTTTGTTTACACCCTCTCAGATCGTTCAGCTATGAGTACTGAGGAACGAATAAACCTGAACTTTTTTTTATCTGGTTTGAAAAAACAACAACTCTGTCACAAGCTCTTGAAATGCTTCAGTGAGTGTATTCACCGCATCCGTGTTTTTGATTGGTACAAAATGATTAAAAAACAGTGCGAGTAGGAGAAAGATGGTAACAAACAGGCCTGAGATGAACGTTGTGCGGGGAAGGCAGGTGGTTAGTGGTGATTGTCGGTTGACTGATCGAATGATCGCAAGTAATCTGGTTTGTTTGTTTGGATTTTATGGCATATCAAACTTTGTAGGTTATTTAATGCCGAATCCATTTTTATATGAATAAACAGTTTTTATTCAGTTTAGCGTAAGTACACCGTTTAATTGTCAAAAACATTTCTATTTCAAGTTATTCTGTTTAGTCAAACAGTTCTAATAAAAACAATTCAGTTTTGTATAAGTATATTTTTTGTTCACGCACATTTAAATGTCAAAACTATTCTATTTCAAACAAATTAGCTTAGTGTAGTTTCAAAGTCAAAAACAATTCTGTTTCAAACAATCCGGTTTAACATTGAAAAACAGTTCCTTTCAACAATTCAGTTTGGCATAAGTGCGCAGTTTAAATGTCAAAACAGTACTAATTCAAGCTATCCAGTTTAGCATAAGTACACAGTTTAGTTTTTTTTAAACCATAGATAGGACCCTATCAAGTGGTACCACTCCGGGCCTGTGTGGACTTGGGAGCGATGGCAATGAAGAAGTACTCTGCATTCCCCAAAGCTCCAGTATTACTGGAACCTCACAATCAGATTTTTTAGTGTCATTTTCAGGACACTCGTTGTGGCCTGGGCCGTAGAATACACCTTCTGCAGAAAAGCAGTCGGTGTATTCTACGGCCCCAGCCGACTGGGCAAGCAAGAGATCTGGATATGAAGATTATCATCAATGATTTGGGGATGTCTGAAAAATAACAGAACTGCATGTGCTGAGCATCCGGCAGTTCCTGGTTGAGAAGAACAGTATTGTACTGGAACAAGTTCCCACTTCACCTGATCTTGCTATTTGTGAGTTCTTTCTTTTTTAAAAGTTCAAAAGGCTCATCAAAGGGACCCGCTCTGAAGGCGTAAAGGCTATCAAGAGGGCCGTAACTATGGAGATGAGGGGTAAAGAAGGATGGAAAATCTCATTAGTTTCGGTGGAGATTTGATCGATTATGTTTGTTGTTTGGAATGAAATAAACTGTTTGTGACATCAGACTCGTTACTTTTCAGTTACACATCATATCTTGTAAATTTTGCATTTAAGATAATTCTATTTGATTCAGTTTCCATGGTAACAACCGGAATCCCGGTATTAATGAATATGAATGCTTCTGCTATTGGGCCTGCATATAATCCTGTGTGATGGTAGGGGCTTTTTGTCAAGTATAGGGTTGCAGCAGCACTATATCAATGATGGTGCTGCAATTTAAGAAGTAATGGAGTGGGAGTTGCTACTTTGGTGCTTTATGGTTTTGTATTACGCGTTTTTCATTCTCCTCGGTCAGTTTCCCAACCAAAATGGCCTGAAAGGTCAGTGTCTACTTCTCGTAGTTGTGAAGTGCGCTTAGCGTAACAGAAAAGAAATCGATGACCAGAGTTCAAATCCTGGACGAAACTGTTAGCGTTTTAGATTATGTTAATGCCGTCGGAAATTGGCGTCGATCTTTATCTTTTCCCTCAGCTATGGGTAAAATGTATAATATGTATGTGTCTGCATGTGTATATCTGTGGGAGTGTGCATAGATATATAAACAGCAGGAAAGCGTGAGGAAGCATTTATCTAACCCCTCCAATGCGAACAGGATACCACACTAAGTCAATTTTGAAGTCGGGTGAAATTTGAATTTAGAATTTTTATTCTCCTAATTTAGTTGTAAAGTTTAAAGTCAGTCTGACCAACTATTTACTCATAGCTAAGAGGAGAATAGTTGAAACCACACAGTTTACAAGTGTATTAGCGCCATGGAAAATGCAGCCTCGTTCCCAATTTGTAATTAGGTTCCCGAGTTAATAACCAATATAACTGTTGCGCCACGAGTGTATGGAGGCATTGGGTTTTAAAATGATTCCATTGTAATCTATAATCTTAACTTAATCTATTCATTAAATCTTTGGTAAATAGATTTATGAAGGCCTCATCATCATGTTGTGCCACCGGCACGGATATCCCTGAACCTCGCTCGCCATTCCTCCATATCGTTCATCGCTTCTGGCAGGTCCTCAGGGCTACATCCCGTATCCTCACATAGCTGCTGTATGTATGTTTGAGCTGGTCGTCCTGCTTTTGCTCGGTCATATGTGGGGGTCCATAGGAGTACATTACTTATGATCTCGTCCCTGCTTCTCCAGCAGTGTCCTGCATGCCAGGTTCGTCTAACTTTGATAGTTTTCGTGATGGGAAGTAGGTGGCCGTATAGTTGGTGCTTTGTGGGATGTTGCCTCCAGGACTTGTTCAGTATTGCTCGCAGCATTCTTGTATAATTTCCGTCTAGCTTCTTCTCCAGACGTTTTGTTAGCGTCCAAGTAGTGCATCCATAAGCAGTATCGATACGACCGCTGCCTGGAAGAAATTGCGTTTCATTTTATCTGTCAGGTCTGATTTCCATATGACCGATATCTTATCGATAGCTGTCCATGTCTTCGTTAGCCGCGTGTCGATGTATTTTTCGGTTGATGAGACACTGGTTCCTAGGTAGGTGAAATTGTCTACTGGCTTCAGAGAGTGGAAATGTAGCCTGTTTGATTAGAGCACATGTATTACGTTTTGTGTGCATTGATATGAAGGCAAATACCTGCGGCGGCTCGTTCCAAACTATGCAGTTGTGTTTCGGCTTGGTCGGGTGTATTTGCTAGAATCGCTATGTCATCGGCGCAGACGGCGTCGGTAAGGGCACTAAAATGATCCCGTTTTGTCATATTTTACTTCTTGGGATAATAAATAATTATGTTATAACATTTTCCAAGAAACTACGAATCACAGCATACTGATCAGAAGACAAAATATCAAACGAAACAGGACAATGCACCTGTCCACATTTCCATCCTTGTCACAGACTATTTGACCAAGGTACTATTTACCAACCCCTCCACTCGGGCAGGATATGACACAAGGTCAATTTTTACGCGGAGTTTAACAGGTTTTGAATTCAGAGTTTTCCTTCTCCTAGACTAGTTGCCTCACCAAGGCTGAAGAACCTAGTCCGTCCTACTATTTACCCATAGCTGGAGGGAGAATAAGGGGGTTCATACCTTTCCCAAGGGTATTTGCCCGAAAGTGAACGTAATAGTGCGACTGGAGTACGAACTCGCATACTACGATTCCGCAGTTCATCGCTTTAACCATTACACCAAGGTGGACATCAAGACAGTTCCTCATCCTCCCTATAGTCCAGAACTTGCTCCCTGTGACTTTTGCTTATTCCCTAAGCTCACAGGCTGTCGTTATGAGACAATTGAGGAGATGAAAGGGGCTGTGACGAAGGTCATTGACTTGCTCACAGAAGAGGATTTCTACGGGGCCTTCCACAAGTTGTTGGAACGGTACAAGTGCATTGCAGCCGGAGGAGATTAGTTCGAAGGAGGCTAGAGTCTCATGTGTGTACTATCAATAAAAATGCCTATGCGAAAAAAGCCCAGAAACTTATCGTATGCACCTCGTAAGTCTTTGCTAATCGACCAACACTAGGGTGTCCATGTGTCCATGGGGGAATTTCCCTTCTGAGTTTGTCCTCATTTCTATTGCTGTGCTCTGTGTATTTTTTTCGTCTTACTTGGATGGTTTGTGAGATGGGAGGTAAGTCGCCTTACAGCTATTATTTTTTTGATTGCTGCTTCCAGGATTTGTTCAGAACAGCACGTAGGATTCTTTTATCGTTTCCATCTAGCTTTACCTCCATGTGTGTCATTAGAGTGCTGGTGGTGCATCTCTCCAGTTGTATCAACATGTTCAGAGCTCAGAAGAAACACCATTTTATTTTATCAGAGAGATCAGATTTGCTCAAAATCGACAGTCTTTCAATAGGAGAGCATGTCTCCTCTATGCGTATGTTGACATGGTTTTCACTAGATGTGATATTACTACCGAGATATGTGAATTGGTCAACTATTATCAGAGTTTTGCCACTTAAAGTGGAGATGCGTCCTTGTTTAAAACATTAGTTTTAGCTGAGTTCACGTAGAGACCAATGCCTCTTGCAGCTTGACCCTGGCTATACAGGAGAGATTCGACTTGAATTTGCGGAAAGTGTTACATACTGCACGTTGGCTTTGTGTGTTGAGTGTTCACCAATTGCCCGGAAGACCGGGGTTCAATCCCAGGTCGAGTCATAACAAAAACTGAAAAATGGTACTTGATGCTTCCTTTCTTAACACTCACCATTATTCAGTGGGGATTGAGGGTAAAATGGTGCAACCCTGCAAACGGATTAGCGTTCTCCCCTTCACCTCGGTGTGATAGTTATGAATTGGGAGCATTCAGATCGCCCTCGACTACAGGTCCGCCAACTTTATTTACGTATGTATAAAGAGTGCATGATGGTTAAAGAAAGATATCTGCGTGTGGAATATCGAGAAGAATTAGGAACATTATGAAAATGTGGCAGAAAAAAGCAATCGAGTCTGGAATAAACGAAAATGTTGAAGCCATAGAACTCGCGTTATTATCATTGGAAGAAGACAGAAAAAAACAACTTTTGGGAGTTTGAAAATCGATTGTTGTTTTCTGTTAATCACAGACATTATAAGTGACTCATAGCAATAAATTTGTTGATCATTTTGACCTTTATTAGCGACTGGATTGACTGACGACCAACAACCCTCATTTTCACTAGTTCATTTTTTTTTCATGATTCTTTAGTCTTTTCTGTGTTCTATGATGCTTATGAGAAAATATTTTCCAATATTGAGCCAATTTTAGAGATCAGAGGTGATCATCCAGATTGGAAAGATTTTATTTTTATTTTCTTTCCTAAATGGTTAGCTTCTAAAATTAATCAGAGGAAACAATTGGATTTGTGGGAAAATTGCACGGTGCCTTTATCAATAACTTGAGATGATATAAAATATTTTTATCGATGAAAAAAAAAGGAAAAAACAAACAATTTTCTATCGATAGATATAAAAATATTTTTCATCAGTAAAATTAGAGTAATTTATTGAACAAAATCTTTAAAAAAGTTCCAAATGATTTAGATTAACGTACTCATCTAATACATCGATTTATTCCAGTGTTAAAATACCGCCCACCCAGTGGGGTTTATAATATGTTGACTGTATGCCCTGCAGAAGGATAGAAGCTCTCCTCAATAGTCACTCTAAACTCAAGGTTATGATCCAGTTCTGGAGGTCTTGGGAGTATGAAGTATCCCTCATTGACATTGTTCCCAGGTCCACTCTGACTCGCAGTGTTAGTATCTATTTGTGTCCCATCTAAGGGTCAAATTGATCTGTTGAAAAATTATTTGTTTTAGATAAGAAAGCCAAAAAAAAAAAAAAAGAAAGAAAAAAATGTCTTTAGAAATGAAAAATGTAACTAAAAACTTGTATTAAACGCGATTCCTAGACGTCTCCGTATAAAATAACCCTATATGGTTGGCATGCCATTAAAATCAATCAATAAATCAATCAATCAATTTTTGTTAAAGTATTCTAACTTCAGCTAAAATAGAAGTTTTTGAATGATTTTGATCATGTCTGAAAATGTTTTATAAAATTATCTAATATAAATCTGTTATATACAGTACCTATGAACATTAATGGTTTTGCTAATTCCTCATAAATACATTGGACACCATTATGAGTGGAGGGTTAATAAGCTGATTAAGTAGTACACTACTTGCAGTGGTTTACAGTCTTCCCGCCGCTGGTGAGTATAGTATTTTGTTAATGTTATAAAGATTTCCATTTAATTTCCAACCTCCATATTGGTTATTTCTCATTCAGTAACCTTTTGTTAAACTACAACATAATCCATTGTAGTTGATTCTGAAAAGCTCTCAGTACAACCAAAAAGAGGATGACGGAATATTCTGCGATTCGAAATATTCATCTGGCATTTCAATTGAAATGGAATCGTTGTTGAAATTACTGTAACTCTTATAAATAACACGATAAAATAATCACTTTAAAAAGGGTCATTTTCTAGTTGGTAAATACATTAAGAAGTCCGCCACCTTATCGATGCGCTCGGAGTGTAACAGTTATCATCTTTGAAAATGGACCCGGTGACCCGAATTCAAATCTTGGACAAGGCTATTTGCTTTTCACATAGCATTAAAACCGTTGGGAAAGACATGAATCCACTTATTCTCTCATTAGTTATGGTTAAATAATAGGGCAGATTGAGCTCTTTAAACTCGGTATAACAACCGGTCAAGGAGAAGGAGAGTTCTTAATTAAAACAAATTGTTTTCTGCTTAGAAAATGACCTTGCATCCTGATTTTGATATAACCGTATAAAGATTCTATTTTTTTTTTGTTTTATTCGATTTCATTTTCCACAAGGAATATCAATTTTTCAGTATAATCATTTTTGTCATTGCACTTAATTCAGTGGTGAATATTAATCTGATAGATTACAACTTATGTAGTGTAAGTTTTAGCTCAAAATTCAGCAACTACCTACCTGTCATATTTCAGATCTAAGGTTGCATCTTTGTATACCTGATTTGTACAGTTTTAAGATTGCTTATTTACAATTTTCTTCAACATTTGAGTGGGTAAACCTAAGGATCGTTCGTTGAAACGAGAAGACTTAACGACGATAATAATTCTATTGAGCACTCAATCTGAGATACTTAAAATCTAGCCTTTGCTTTCAAAAATATGTTAACTTGTGGTGTGATTGAGAAAATAAAGATAAAAAAAAAGTATTAAACGGTTTTCAAAGATATAACATAAGAATTTGAGGATTTGTTGGCTGAAAATTTGTTCGGGACTTCAATGTAACTCATGAGATGAAGCAGTTATTTAATAAGTTTAGTTTAGTTCGTCATAAGGACAAAAATATGGGGAATTCAGTGAGAATCAAAGTCATGAATATTAGCCTACTAAGCATTACATTGCATGAAGTGTCCAACCTCGAAACGGAAGTAATTGTGTATTTCTTATTGGTTCCATAAAGAGTAAGACAGAATTTCAAATGCTTATTTTCTTTGTTTTTTTCCTACTTCCATTTTTCTTCAGTTAGATTTCCATCATATCAAACCATTGTGATATCAAGATGATTGCCAAATTTTTTTGGTGGCTGAGTATGTTGCATTTTTTCACCAGAATTTTGTGTTCGAAAGTTACCGTTTTCCATATTGATTTTTAAGACAAAAAAGCTCTCTTCATTGATTCATTGACTGATTAATCAATTTTTTTTTACTGAGTATCAACTCATCTGGGTTATTTTATGCTTAGATGTAACTGAATTCCGTTCATTGTACGTTTATATATACAGTTTTTGTGTACTTGTTTCTTAAGGGTTTTTTGCACAAATATATGATCTCAAATATTTCTATCAAATACAAAAAATTAACACACAGTTGTATTGTTTCAAGTATTCCTATCTAATACTAATAATTACATGGTTTCAAGTAAATATTTATATCTAATAAGAGTGATTTTTTTGCACATAGTTACATGGTTTCAAGTAAATGATAATCATCCAAAGTAAACAATTATAGCTTCAAGTAACAGTTGTGGTCTTCAGATAAGACCGGGGAAGAACAACTCAAGCAACATGTCATAGGTAAACGTTATTGTATTAGCAGAAAAAGGAAGTCAAACAAAGGAAGTACTAGGCATGCTCGGCTTGCAGTCTGTCTGTCAAATGTCTCGTAAGGAACGAGAAGCTGTCTACCCCGAGCGAGCTAAACTCGGAGAATATGTTTAAGTTGGACGAGTCCATCTTTGGGGTATGGTAGGATATGTCCCTGTAACAGAAACTATTCTAAATGTGAATCAAGAATTCCTACGGAAATATGATTTTCATTTATCAAATCATCAAAAAATATTTGTCAAACAGATCTATTCCTCCCGTGGGTTGGACATTACCTGCCTCTCGTCACGAAAACTGTACAAGTTAGACGAACCAGACACTCAGGACTGCTGGAGAAGCAAGGACGAACTCATAAGTGATGTACTCCTATGGACCCCTGCATATGGCCAAGCAAAAGCAGGATGACCAGCTCGAACATACATACAGCAGCTATGTGAGGATACAGGATGTAGCCCTGAAGACCTGCCAGAAGTGATGAATGATAGGGAGAAGTGGCGAGAGAGGTTCAGGGATATCCGTGCTAGCGGCACGACATGATGGTGATGATGACTTCCGGACCAGAGTGGGTCTGGCAGTAATGGCAACGAAGAGGTACACTCCCAGGTATCTAGAACACATGCAATTGATGGTCATAACATTGAAGCAAGCAATCGGGACATAACTGTAGAAGCAGATAGAAATCTCCTTTGAATGGAAGTTATCGGACAGTTGAATATTCGAAGTTACGGTAAGAAGCGGAGACGACGATGATGATTAGATTGATATATGTAGCGTAGGCAGAGGTACAAGTTGCTAGTTGGGGCAAGTATGACATGTTGTCACTCAGGCATATGTCGGAGAACACGAAAGTTGATAAAGAAAAACAATACAGACACAATAATAATTGTTTTTTAGGGTTTATAGCTGGCTCGCTACTGTGAGATTTTTTATTAGAGAGAGAAATACGAATTAATACATTCAATTAAAATATCGCGGCTCATCTTGGGATAAAACTTAAGCCCGACTTTCCTTTACGCCGATTGCTTTAATGCTGTCTTTCAAAAACAGGTCGTTCCCTCACTTCCGCCTGTTGTGTCGGGTGCAGAAACAGATCCGTTTCTGGTGGTTCCACACTTACACAGGTTTTGAGTCTCCGTTTTTTTCCCAAGTCCTTTATAATTACAACGAGTGCTTTGGCCTGGCTGATCGAAGACTAGTTGCTTTTGTTTTTTTAGTTTTCAATTTCAGTTTTCTATGAGCCATTTGATTACGTAACATAGAGTAATGACCAGAGTTTAATAGAAAATGAATAGAGTACATTCCTATGTAAACAAATACCATGTTATATATATATATATATATATATATATATATATATATATTGGTCAACTGTAGTCAAGGGTGATCCAAAAGCTCCACTTTCAATATCTACTACACCTGGGATTGCTCCGCTTACCCTTGATCCTTACCTTATACTGCTGAGTGTTAAGCCAGGAGGTATCAAGTGCTATTTTTGAGTCTTTGGTATCACTCGACCTGGGATTAAACCCCGGTCTCTCAGGAATACTCTAACCATTATACCAATGGGTGGGTACTCACCTTCTTCATTTGACGATTGCAATTTTGTATTTTGGTGTTTCACTTCGCACTAATACCCCAGTGAAAAGCGAGAATCCTACTATTCTCAGTCCAGCTACAAGTAAAATTAGAAAAGAGGTTTTTGTCTTGTTTAGGCAGCCAGTGTAGGAGAAAGAAACCTATGAATTCTAATGAATAAAAAACAAATTCATGAATTTACCCAACATTTAGAAACAGTACGCGACACAAGGTCACTCGGTTCATTTATCTTGTATCGTAACCAGTCTAGAAGAAGGAAATCTCTGAATTTAAACCAGCTTTCATCATCATCATCATCATCTCGCGCTGGTAGCACGGATATCCCTGACCCTCTCTCGCCACTCCTCCCTATCGTTAATCGCCCTAGGTAGGTCTTCAGGACAACATCCCGTATCCTCACATAGCTGCTGAATGTATGTTCGTGCTGGTCGTCCTGCTTTTGCACGGCCATGTGTGGGGGTCCACAAGAGTACATCACTTATGAGTTCGTCCCTGCTTCTCCAGCAGTGTCCTGCATGTCTGGCTCGTCTAACTTGAATAGTTTTCGTGATAGGGGGTAGGTGGCCGTACAGTTGGTGTCTTGTGGTGTGTTACCGCCAGGACTTGTTTAAGATTGCACGTAGCATTCTTGTGTAATTGCCGTCTAGCTTCTTCTCCAGCCGTTTTGTTAGCGTCCATGTAGTGCAGCCATATAGCAGTATCGATGTGACCGCTGCCTGGACGAAACTGCGTTTCATTTTATCGGTCAGGTCTGATTTCCAAATAATCAATAACCTATTGATAGCTGTCAATGCTTTCGCTAACCTCGTTTCGATGTCCTTTTCGGTTGATTCGACGCTGCTTCCTAGGTAAGTGAATTTGTCTACTAGTTTAAGAGGGGTTCCTTCTAGAGTGGAGATATCCCCCGTTTGGTTATAGCACATATATTCCGTTTTGTGTGCATTAACATAGAGGCCTATGTTTGCTGCTGCTCGTTCCAAACTATGCAGTAGTGTTTCGGCTTGGTCAGGTGTATTTGCCAGTATCGCTATGTCATCGGCGTAGTCGGCGTCGGTAATTGTTGTTGCGGGGTACATTCTGCTTCTTTTCTTCGTCAGTTCGAAGCCATTCTCTTTGATTTTGTCAATCGATGTTCTAAGTACGTAGTCTAGACAAATGATAAAGAGGTACGGAGCCAACGTGTCCCCTTGTATTACTCCTGCTACAATGTCGAAGTATTCTGTGTCTCCATCTGGTGATCGTACTTTTACTTTAGTGTTTCTATAGAGAATCGTTATTGCCGCTACGGTTTCTTTAGGTATGCCGTACGCTAGTAGGAT
Source organism: Sepioteuthis lessoniana (assembly GCA_963585895.1). Taxonomy (NCBI): domain Eukaryota; kingdom Metazoa; phylum Mollusca; class Cephalopoda; order Myopsida; family Loliginidae; genus Sepioteuthis; species Sepioteuthis lessoniana. Next base: position 11,825,225 of record OY757907.1, on the reverse strand, counting down.
TTGTTCCATCTTTCCTCTGTGAATGGAATCGAAAGCCTTGGTAAAGTCAACAAATATTAATGTCACTTATAGGTTTACTCCGTATCGATTTGATAGAAATACTTGATATCATATATCTGTGCAAAAAACCCCTTTAAGAAACAAATAGACAAAAAATGTAAATATACAAGTACAATGAACGGAATTCAATTACATCTGAGCATAAAATAACCCTAGATGAACTGACATGCCGTAAAGAAACAATGAATGAATCAATTAATTGAACTGGGGTAACATCCTGTTTATGGCGGAGAGATTGGTACATACATACATTTGATTTGTTTTTCTTCCAGGAATATATCGTATAACTTAAGTTTCCGTATGCACACACACACACACACACACGCAGACACGCACACACACACACACACACGCGCGCGCGCGCAGACACGCAAACACACACACACACACACAGACACACCTGCCCACACGAGAGCTCCCACACATGCACACACATACACACGTATACACCCATACGCAAGAGGTGCCTGTGGTGTAATGGACACGGCGACACGAGTTCAAATCCTGGACGAGACTGATTGCATTTCACATAGCACTAATACCCTTTGGAAAGGTAGGAATCCAATTATTCTCCCTCCAGTTATGGGTAAATAGTAGGACAGACTAGGTTCTTCAGCCTTGGTGAGGCAACTAGTCTAGGAGAAGGAAAACTCTGAATTCAAAACCTGTTAAACTCCGCTTAAAAATTGACCTTGTGTCATATCCTGCCCGTGCGGAGGGGTTGGGTAAAAATGATACACTCGTACGCAGGAACACATACCTATTCAGTTATATACTGATATTTGTTTAGCATGGCATAAATCACGACAGTGGATACTGACTGTCGATCATATTTAATGTGAACAGCTTTCGAAATAAGAGTACTCAACATAGTTTTCAGTTCACATTCTTCACCTATAACCTTGTCTGTTGGTAGAGTTACGAATACATTGAATCCCCGGCAGAAATGTGACCCGCACAAGAATTCCAAAGTAACAGCTACATTAAGGGTTTTCGGACTATTGTCTTCATCTTTATTGTTATTTGTGAAAATAAAATAAATATGAAGACAATAGTCTAAAAACCCTTAATGATGAAAATCACCAAGCTTCATCTCAGAAATTTAGACAACTAAGCTACCCAAGAATGTAAATGTGGCGTACAATGATTGCGACCCCGCAACCTCTAGGCATAAAATAACCCGAGAAGAATTGACATGCCGTTAAAATTAATCAGTCAATCAATTTATGCATAAGAAATGTCCTTAAAAAATCAGTTGTCTCCAGTATATCGGTCAGCTAAAGTGTATGTCGGCTGCTTTTATACAAAGTCGAAGGTTTGAGAGCAACCAAGCAAATAAAACTGCATAGGATCTAACTGCAACTTATAAAATCGAAAGCCAATCAGACTATTGGAAATTTATCAAGTTGAGTTATATTTCACGAAAGGGAAGTTATGTGCCAACAATGGCCGAGTGTTGCACACAACGCCATCTTCCTTATAGTTGAAAATTCTGGAACATTTCCAGTTTTCATTGCTGCATGACGCCAGTTAAATATGTTTTTGTGGGGCCTTGTTTATTTTATTTCCAGGAGTTTTCACATATTTATTTACTTTTCATAGCGATGGGATCGGTGAATATTGAAGCAGAAATATAAAAGTATTAATATATTGTCAGCTAAGTTTCAGTTGTAGGTTATGTAACAGATGTAATACAATACATTTGAATTCTTCTAGTAATCACTAATTTTTTTGGTTAATGATCGCCTCGTGGAAGTACGTAAAAGACAGCTTAATTTATTTTAGTTTAATTATATTAAAACCTTTGATGGATCATCATCATCATCATCATCATCAAGGTGTACGGCCAGCATGGATTCCTTTGAGACACTCTTTCACCATCCGTCTTTTTTTATCGTCACCTAGACTGCATCCAGTGCCTGCACAAAGCTGGTGAATGTAAGTTTTTACTGGTCGGCCAACACTGGTGTGTCCATGTGAAGGAGTCCATAGGAGAACATCACTTCTCCGGGTCATCCTTACTTTAACAGCAGTAACTAGCATGTTTCGTTGGTCTTATTTGGATGGCTTGTGTTATTAGAAGTAAGTGGCCGTGCAATTAGTTTTTCAGGATGCTGCTTACAGGATTTCTTTAAAACAGTACGCATCATCCTTGTGTAGTTCTCATATAGTGTCTTATTCACGGGTTTTATTCAAGTCCGAACAGTGCATCCATACAGTAGTACTGACACGGCTACAACTCGGAAGAATTCCCAGTTTATTTTATCAGATAGATCAGGTTTTGATATGGTCGATAACCTATCTAAACCAGTCCACACTTTAACTATGCGTATATTGATGGCGATTTCAGTAGATGAGATATTGTTACCGAAATATATAAATTGGTCTACTTATTTCAGACTCTTACCATTTTATAAAGAGACGGCATCATCTTGCTGATAATACAAAGGCTTTTAATCTTAACTCACGCAGAAACCAATGTGACTCTACTCCATATTATGAAGCAGAGAATCGGTTTAAGAAAAAGCGCTCGATCATCTACGTAATTTGCTTCTTCGTTGAGGACCTCCAAAGATGCCCGTTCTGGAAGTCAGTTGAAATTGGGGGTGTCCTCGTGGTGTAATGGTTAAAGCGATGGACTGCGGAATCGTAGTAAGCGAATTCGTACTCCAGTCGCGCTATTACGTTCACTTTCGGGCAAATACCCTTGGGAAAAGTATGAACCTCCTTATCCTCCCAGCTATGAGTTAAATAGTACTGTTCTTCTAGGAGAATGGCTTTGGCGTTAAATAACCTACAAAGGTTGATATGCCATTAAACAAAAGAAACCAAACCAAACCATCAGTTGAAATTTGTGAAAATGTTGTCTTCAATCAAATGTTAACGTTCCTATATTGTAATTTCTATACGAATCTTTTTATTAGTCATTTTTATATGTTTAAGGTTTTACAATTAAATTGATTTCACGGTGAAAAGACAACCCAGTCGCAACTTTCTTCCACACGATGACATTGTACGTCAAGTTTTGTAAGAATTCTAAATTATTTTCGGGACAAATAAATAGTTGGTACATCATTTCACGATATTATATCAGATGTGTTAAAGATCTAGAAACGTGTAAACAAAACACAAAATTGTGACAGATGTTTTGGAAGTAATCTAATTGGTTTTAGCGTTGATTAATATAAAAATTGACTGCTAGTAGATCTGCCAGCGGCTTTCTAGATTTAATTAAGAAGAGTTCATAGCGGGAGAAATTCGATAAGAACTTCTCTTTAAGTAAGTTTAAAGATTAATTTCTTACTAGAATGAAAACTTACTATTTGAATAGTTTGTCCCGCTAAAAAGTTTAGCGTTTTGTTTCAAGATTTTATTTTGTATATGAAACTCCTCGTTATATTAGGATGTATCAAAGCGAGGCTCTTCGGAAAGATGACAACTATCTTTTTAAAAATTGCACAAACATAAGAAGGATTACTGCACAGTCGCCTTAGTACGCTGTCAATGTGACAATTCCTCAAATTTAATAAAAGAACAATAATAATTACAGAGATATGATATGATTTTAGATCTTGCAAAAGTCTATAATAGACAACAATGAAAGTCTAATTCATACAATTCTAGAATCGTCGTTGAGGCCAGTACGTTAATTATCGGTCTACTTTATTTAACTCTCATTGATTAGAACTCTAAATGATATTTCAAAAAATCAGAAAGCGCACTTAGCGTAGCGGTTATCATCGTTTGAAATAGAATCGGTGATCTGAGTTCAAATCATTTGGGAGACTTCCTTCAGAAAGGTATGAATCCATCTTTTCTTTTTATGGTTAAATAGTGGTTACAGACTGTACCTAGGAACATTAATGAATATGTCGTATTCGTCTTAAATACGTTGGATGCTATTAAGTGTGGTTAGTATTCTGATTAAGTAGTACACTACTAGCAGTCGTTTACCTTCTTCACGCCGATGGAGAGTATTGTATTTTGTTAATGTTATAAAGATTTCCATTTTATTTCCAACCTCCGTTTTTGGTTATTTCACTTTCAGTAACCTTTGGTTAGGTTACAACTTTAGTAGGTCAGACTAGGTTCTTTAGCCTTGGTAAAGCAATCAATTTAGGAGAAGGAAAAGTTTGACTTCAAACCGAGTGTACTTCGCTAAAAAATTGATTTTGTGTCGCGTCTGGATTGTGTCAGAAGGTTTAGGCAAATGTGGATTTTAGGGGAAACAATATATAGTTAAAATAAAAAGACTATCTTAGATCTTTTGTCTCCCAGTCATTGCAACGAGCGGGACGTGACACTAAGTCAATTTTTAAGCGGAGTATATCAAGTTTGAAGTCTGGATTTTCCTTCTCCTCGACTCGTTGCCATACCAAGGTTAAAGAGATCTGCCCTACTATTTAACCATATTTGGAGGGAGAATATTTGGATTTACACCTTTCTCAAGGGTATTAGCTCTGTGTGAAATGCAAATAGCCCCGTTAAGAATTTGAACTAAGGTCATTGTGTCCATTTCCTTCGACGATAATCATTATATGACGAGCGCCTCTCTAGTTTTTAATAGGGAAACCAATTTAAGAGAAGGCAACTGTGAATTTAAACCTCCACCTCAAGGGTCAGTGTGTTACGATAAAGCCCATTACAATCTATATCTTACAGACCTTTTGGTAAAGATTTTGTTCTGTCGCAGATTTAGGAAAAAGATTGATTAGACAAGATTATATACTGCAAGAAAACGTAAAGTTCAAATTCTTTCTAACTTAGCGTCGCGAATGTCTACATAGATATAAAATAGCAGTCATAAATAATTTGATGAACAGAGCTCAACTAATTTCTTCCTGTTTTACTTAGCGTCGCGAATGTCTACATAGATATAAAATAGCAGTCATAAATAATTTGATGAACAGAGCTCAACTAATTTCTTCCTGTTTTATTTATCAATTTTTGATGAAGATCTTTCAATTGTCATTTAAAAGTTTTACAAGTATTTTTTAAATCTTAATTTTTGTTACTTTTTTAAATAGTAGCTCACACTCTTTACTCTTTGCTCAATTAGGCGTAAAACATGATACACACAAAGCAGAACGAATATTATTTTATAGGTTTAAAAGTGTTATTTGGATGCCTAGTATTATCCCAAGAGGTAAAAGGAGTTGGTATGGAAAACTAAATATATTCGACACTAAAAAGGGAGTATGAATTCGGCTTCAAACCGGACCTTATCCCTGTTATTTCTGAGAGGCGATATCCTTTTGCTGTCGTTGAGATAAGAATCCGAGCGGGTTGTGATGAAAAAAAAAAAAACACAATTAAAAATAGTATGAAAAAAAAAAAGAAAATTTGAAAGTTAGTAATAATTTTTTTCGCTCATACATTGTAGCATTAATGATATATTATATTAGAAATAAATATTCCTTCAATATAATTTTGCAATATAAAACAAAATTACAAAATTTAAATAAATAAAATAAATATAACTTCTCACAAGTATTAATTTTTAAGAATAATTAAAAGGACGTTTTTTATTGGTTGACAATAAAAAGCTGTCTTAGTGTAAATATTTTATAACTATAAATAAACAGACGTTGTTTAAAAAGACACGTATGACAAATAACGTCACAGCCAACAAAAACATTTCGATATGGAATGACGTCGCTTCAAATAACCAACGTTACACACCTGAAAAGTAATAAATCTTCGAAGACAACTATTCTTTGAAAGAAAAGAAAACAAAGAACCTAAGCTGAGTATTAATTTATTTGTGCTTTTATTTGGGTCGATATATGTATATATGTGTATAAGTGCTTGAATATGTGCAATATGAATTTGATTTAGCTATGTGTTCACTTTTCTTCTAAAACTTCATACAAAAAAAGTAAGTATTACGTTGGTTAATAATTAACATGAACATTTTAAGTTGGATTAAATAAATTTTCCAATAATTAATAATTATAGATGACCAAATTATATTTTCGATGACCGAACAAAATTTAACAAGATTTGTAACAATAATTCATTTAATAACCACAATCAAAATAATAATTTCTTTCAAAATTACAACAGTTTGTAATCTACCATAGAGAGGTTTTGGGAGGGACCTACTATCCCGATTCAAGTTATTTTATGTTTAGCCCACTTTTTGTGTCCTGGGTAGGACATTAAACTGAAACTGTAAATGAGGCTCTAGTTCTGGAGTTCGGGGAATGTAGACTGCCTTTTTATTTTCATTACTTTTATGTTTACTATTACCAGGATTGGTAATACTAGTTAAGGTCCACTTTGTGGGTCGAATAGAGCTGTTTAATGATTTACTATGGATTATTATTATTATTATTATTATTATTATTATTATTATTATTACTAGTTATTTGAAACCTATACAGTTGTGTGCAAATTATTCGTATTAAAATTCATGAATAGAATTACTAATGTTAAAAAGCAATATGTGAAACCATTTAACTGAATGCAAACAAATGACTAATATATATATATATATATATATATATATATATATATGAATAGGTTCACAAATGAATCTAAATTATATATATATATATATATACAAGTGAAAAATCATTAAAATCTCACCTTCTTACAATCGTTCCATTGTTTCAAGAATCAAATATATATAATAGAAAGCACACATTAGTTGAATTATTATTTATAAGAAATGGACGATAAAATGAAGTATGAAAATTATTGAATAATTATTCTCAAAAGGACTTACTCTTTACTAATTCTAGTTTTCTACATAAATAGAAGTTTTTTTTCTTTTCTCTCAAATGTAAAACAGTCTCGTTCTGGATTTGAATTTGAGTAGCTGAGTCCACTTCCTACGACGATAACCGTTATCCTACCAGCACATTAAGAAATAAGGCAAAATCTGGAAAATGATGCGGGATAATGAAAAATCTTTCATTTTAGAATTTCAGACAACATAAACTATTCCTTTATCAAAATACTATTCTTTTTTGTGATTATTTTCGCTCATTTTTCCTCTTTATACTATTGGCCAAGTGGGTAGAGTGTTCGCCAATGGTCCGGGAGACCTGAGTTCAGTCTCAGGTCACGTCATACCAAGGACTTTTAAAAAATGGTACTTGATACCTCCTTGCTTAACACTCAGCAATATAAGGTACGTATCAAGGGTAAAGTGGAGCAATGTATGGAAAGGAGTAGCGCCCTCCCCTACAACTCGGTGTAGTAGCTATTGAAAAGGGAGCCTTCTGGTCGCCCACGGTTACGGTCGCCAACTTTACATACTTTACTATGAAATCACCTAAACCCAACATTGTCTCAAAAGAATATTATTTAGGTATGTGACTGCTTAAAAACATCAAGTACAGTAAGTTAAAAGAGTTCATTTGCCAGACTAAGCAACGTTTGGAAGATAAACAATTCTTTTATTATACCATAAATTGACGTCACACAAATATAACACAAAAAAAAACTTATCTTATACAGTTGCCTTTAAAAGGCATGATCAGTATTGAACGATGTTTAGGGTTGGGGTTAATATATGTTTCCTTCTCCAAAGTATTACACGTACATAGTAATTATTACTCTCAACCGACTCAATAAATCTCAAACTCTGCCAAAGACATTTTGGTGAGAGAATATTGATAAAATTCCAAATTTATAGTTAGCGTATATATTCGAGTAATGAACGACCTCGACAATGGTAAAGTAAAGTAAAGTAAAGTTGGCGACTGTAGTCGAGGGCGATCCGAAGGCTCCCTTTTCAATAGCTACTACACTAAGATGTAGAGGAGGGTGCTACTCCTTCCCCTTCGACAATGGTACAACCCCTAATTTTAGGCTACGGAAGTTTCTTTTCATTATCTATTGCATGTAATGAACAATCTCTAACTTTTTGCTACCCTAGCCGACAAAAATATGTCTGCAACATCCAATGATATAAAGAAAAACATTTAAACACTTTTTATTCTTTCAAAACAACTGCAATACACTCAAAATAAATGCAATACTGTAAATAAACAATGTAGTCTAGACCTTAATGTAGCATACTATGTTTACTTGGATATTCCAAATATACTAAAACCCCATAACTAATACACGATAGTATTGACAATATAAGAATATTAAGTAAAGACTTTACTACGTTAAGTAAAAAAACTTTATCATCTTAACTAATAGCCTGTGTTTACTAAAAACGTCACAATCCTATACGTTAACCACTCTCGCACGGGGATTCATTCGCTTTTATTTTGCTATAGGCTTTATGGGGATAGTTTGGATTGAAATTACTGTAAGGTTGGGCCTAGAAATATCATAAACTGTGACGTTTCTAGAACATATCTCGTGTAATGAACGGCCTTTTGTTTTTAGGTGAAAAATCAGCCTAAATGTCATTCATTACACGAGTAAATACACGGTAAATAAGTTTGCATTTCCATCAAGAGAAATGACGTTATAGGGAGTAATTGAAGAAATAAGTTGAATTTGGCACAAGGCCAAGTTGTCGGTGGTAACAAAGGGGGAAGTAACTCTGTGCCAAATTTTTATGTGACGAGCGTATAAAAAGGGGCAACATTTCATTTCATTTATCAATGATACCAAAAGGTTCATTTCCAGATAAAAATTTTAGTAGCGCAAATTTTGGCAACATTTTAAGTTGATTAATCTTTTCAAAAATTGGAGTGGAACTCCCCTCATTGATAAGGGTTGATTGCCATAAGGCTTTAATTGGCTGTCTAATCTCATAGACCAGTTTATAGTGAGATAGGTAGGGAGTGTCCCACAATTATGCTCTTGACTTATGATAAATAAAGTTTAGCGAGTGAAATCTTATTATTTCTTTCTTTCTTTCTTTCTTTCTTTCTTTATATATATATATATATAAGTGTGTGTGTGTGTGTGTGTGTGTGTCTTTTGCAGAAACGTGTACATAATTCAATAAAATACCGATTTACAAATTTAATAAATTTCATTTTTTAACTTGATTGAAAAGTTAGTAAAAAAAACAGTTACAAAGTATTTTCCTGTATGAAAAGATGATATTAGTTTGCATTTCCATAAAGATAGGCTCATGCATCCAATGTAGCAGTTTGCCTTGTCTTAATGTACCTAATATATTTTGTGTGTGTATAGAATATCTTTGTGTAATTATGTCATTATATAGGAGAGAGCGTATGTCTATCAGCAAATATGTAATTAGGTTCAGGGAAAAAAATCAGCAAGAGAAAGATTATTACTACAAGCATGTTCATGTAAACAAAATATTTTCACTCAATTTAAAATAATTAAGCGATGTTTAAATTAAGTGCATATGTGGCACTCTATACGCGCTTAGCTCTATGTGAGTACATGTATATGAATATGTATACACGTGGAAGTGTATATATACGTATGGTTGTGAGTTGACAATTGGTATGTGTATGCATATGAGTGTATATGTGTGTGTCCATAGAGGGGCCGAGACACATTTGCATGGGAATCACTAATTCAGCCCTGCCAGTATAAAACGCACATATCAGATAAAAGTAGGTTAATGACTTGGAAAATGTTATCACACCTTTTAGGGTAACCTGGAGACCGAATGTCTGCCAGTGTGTTAACGTTCAGCCTGTGGGTGGCTTGAATTCCAGAAATCGTAATGTTTGCCCCTTGGTATAGAAATAAAGTTAGTCTTCTACTAGAAAGGACAGAAAAAACGCAGAAGAGACTCGGAAGGACAGATTGATAGAAACAGAAAAAGAAATGGGATATATATGTGAGTTTTAGATTTTAGTAACGGGATTTCATTGCGAAGTATTACACGAACTTCTTCCTCTCTTTAAACATTTATCTAACTTTTTGTTTTTGCTTTGTTCTTCACTTTGTGGAACGTCTCGGAGTCATACATTTCGACTCGACTTACTGTGAAAGTCAACACAACAGGAGGTCAGATGATTATGCAGCCAGAAGTGCATGGCTCGAGTCATATTTTCACAATCCTTGAAGGAACGGAATGTTAGATTTTCTTTCAAAAGAAATAAAGTTGAAAGTTTGAAGTAGATTTAAAAAATGAAGCTATGAATCTAAAGATATAACGATTTCTTCTCTTATTTATAAGATTGAGGTTAGCTTAAAATTTGATAAAAATAGATGATGATTTATCCATAATGCTTTGTAAAAATGTGTTTTAAACAATCCAGGAGAAAAAAAAAGTTTGTTAAATAATTCTAGATTTCGATTCTTCATATTCTGCACGGCAACTTAAATATTGTCGTCTACGAAATCTCAAATAGATTTTAAAAACTGCAAGAGAGCGCTTATCAGTCAATAAATACTAAGATAGGGAGGGAGAATTTACTGCTTCTCGAGTTGATTTTGGCTTAAAAATTAATTCTCTTTTAACACGGAAATCAGTTGATTTCCCATATATATACCAAATTTAAAACTTAATATGTAAAATTTTGAATCCCCCTCTAAGTTTTTACGCTATCAACGGTTGTAAATCGTTTACAAGATTTAGAAAAAATATAAGGAAAATTGATGTCCACACGAACTTATGGAAACGGACATTGTTTCGACGTTAAAATCAAACTTGTTTTCCGTTTCTTACTTGACAGAAAGAAAATTCTTTTCAAGATATTTTCTCTTGAAAAATACTTTAAGAGTATACAAGATTTAAGATAGCTTCCAGTAATTCAACAAAAAGGAACCAAATCAGCTGAACAGAGTATTACTATCTTCTGTGAAGTACAAACATAATTTTCAAAGAATTGCTGGAACCTGTAAAAATTGTTATAGTATAGATTTATAATATGTGACTGTTTCATTTGAATGAGTAATTTGAACTGAAAGCATCTCTCTGTAGCCAAGGGAATAGGCCTGCTAAATCCCTGTAAATTTACACACACACACACACACACACACACACACACTCTCTCTCTCTCTCTCTCTCTCTCACACGCACACACACATACACACACACTCTTTCTCTCTCTCTCACACACATACATACACACACACATTCTTTCTCTTTCTCTCTCTCACACACACATTCTCTCTCTCTTTCTCTCTCACACACACACTCACTCTCTCTCTCTCTCTCACACACACACTCTCTCTCTCTTTCTCTCTCACACACACATTCACACTCTCTCTCTCTCTCTCTCACACACACACTCTCTCTCTCTTTCTCTCTCACACACACATTCACTCTCTCTCTCTCTCTCTCACACACACACACTTTCTCTCTTATCACCCCCCCCATATATGTATAGATATGGGGGGACAATCAGTGAACCCGTTGAATTCTCGTCGTAACAGCCCATGGCAAACTCGTTTGGCTCATGTTTATTGAAGGATTCTAATTAGCATTTAATTGTCATTTCTATTTTACCCAAACAGCTACAGCTAAGAAATGGTGAATATCTAGAACCGGCATCTCAGAAATCCTCTCGAAGTTTCAAGGTACTGGAAGTATTTTAGATCGACCAAGACGCGATCGCCCTCGAAAGCTGCTTCATGTAAACTGATTAGGACAGCAAAACCTCAGCCAAAGAAGAGTAAGACAAGTGATAGAGGATTTTTCCAACTTGCTGTCAGTAGATACACATTTGAGAACATGAACTGAAGAGAGAAATTGCAACCCAGAAATCAGTATTAACTAAAAAGCATTTGAAGGCAAGATTAAAGAGCTATGGACTATGAGATGCAGATGCTTAGATTAAAATCATATTCAACTGTGAAATTAGGTTGGTTGGTTGGGTTTCATGGCATATCAACCTTTGTAGGTTATTTAACGCCAAATCCATTTTTATGTAAATAATCAGTTCTGTTTCAAACAATTAAGTTTAGCATGAGTACACAGTTTAATTGTTTAAAAATTTCTATTTCAAGCTATTCAGTTTACTCAAACAGTTATATATAACAATTCAGTTTAGAGTAAGTACAGTTTCAATGTCAAAAACTGTTCCTATTTACCCAACCCCTCCGCTCGGGCAGGATACGACACAAGGTCAATTTTTAAAGCGGAGTTTAGCAGGTTGGAATTCAGAGTTTTCCTTCTCCTAGACTAGTTGCCTCACCAAGGCTGAAGAACCTAGTCTGTCCTACTATTTACCCATAGCTGGAGGGAGAATAATTGGATTCATACCTTTCCCAATGGTATTAGTGCTCTGTGAAATGCAATCAGTCTCGTCCAGGATTTGAACTCGTGTCGCCGTGTCCATTTCCTACGACGATAACATTACACCACGGGCACATCCTTATTAAATTATTTAATGATACCATTTTCACATCTTAAATGATATACGATTTTTGAAACTCCCCGCATATGAACTGGAATTAAGACATTATGATTTAACTTTCGCTTTATAAGTTTAAGTTTCGTATGTCTATTGGTAATATAGCCATGATACGGACACGTGAAATATACGGATATGTAAAAACGTTCACATGCATAGGAATCCGAAAAAACACTCGAAACACTGACGTCTCTCTTGGTTCAGGTACGAAACTTTTATTACCTTCTTGACTTTTAGGTTTTCAACAGGAGGAGAGAGAAACACACAATTTTTACTATGCTGACTGTTCCATCTGACCCGACAACGCGCGGCGCACCCCCTAGACCCAACTGGACTCGTCTAGGTTCTAATCTCAACTAACTGCTTTTTCAAAATACCGAAGAATCCCAGCCCATCACTTCCGGGCATGACGTCATTTACATCCCCAGTCCCATTTCTTATCCGGGGTTTTTATTATGACATATGTGATTGTCACATCCTCCCTGCGCAAGCGTGAACACCTGCACTCAATGTGTGCCCCTACCCGTGCACTAAGCCGAAAAGTTCTAAGCCTAACTAAACCAAAAGATAAGATATAACCAACGAAAAACGATAATATAAAAAAATCCTTCAGCAATTATATAACATATTGATGAATCTTTATTGAAATATCAATCAATTGTTGACATGTATTGTACAAAATCAGCTCTACAGTACATGGTATTCCACAGCAGAGAATTTTTTCTGTATTTAAAAAGCAATGCATAAAGAACATTTTAGCAATATAAATAATCGTAATGCAAATAAAAATAGAATTTATAACAGAAGATACAGAAGCAAACTTCTTGCAATGCTTTTCATATATCATAATATTTGGAACATTGTATTTAGACGGGAATTGATAAACTTATATGATATCATTTTTCTGAAACATCCCATTCATCTAAAATCATATCAGATTTATGGAAACACGCTGTATTTTTCTGATTGCAATATGGTGTCTTATAATTATCCAATTCCAACGACTTGACGATGAATATAATTCAAGAATACTGCCTGAGCAGAAAGGGAACGTTATAATCGAACTGGTTGACTTCTTTATTTCAGCAAAGAAGCTAAGCTCCATATCCAAGAGAAATCTCCTATTGAAACTAATTCTTTTCCTTGTAGAAAGCAGATGTGAACAGTTTTCCGGATATGATTGCATTAAATTGGAAATCAGGAACTTGCAAAATGGTGCATTAAAGAAAGCAATAAGATCTGCTATAATAAACGGCGCGAAACGAGTGTTCGCTAGACCTCGATACGTGTCGCTTAATTGTAATTTGCAATAGTGAGAGGCGCCCGGTTCGCTGATTTGACTAACACTAACCAGAAAATTGAAAATAGTTTTACTGGGTTTAAATGAATCTTCCGTTCGCTGCAAACTTGGAGAATTCATACCAGGCAGATTATTTCCAGTGTTGGATTGGAAATATGTTAACAAGTATCGGTGTTTGGTTGAATGGGGAATTAGATACCCTGTCCTGTTACCCTTTCTCTCTGGAAATGGATTTTTTCTGAAAATCGCAAAAAGACGAAATCTTTGCTTCATAAAAAGAACAATCACGCTAGTGACGCCAAGGCATTCGTTTGTGCATCCAAACAGCGCATGGATGCATTTTGAGTACGGATCACCAAAAAATCCTATTTAAAGATTCCAGAAATCTTTAATTCTTATACATAGCACCGAAACTCATTCATGTAAAATTGTTTTCTACTACGATCCATTTTGGAAATATTAGAAATTATCTGTAAACTTAGCGTTTAAGTGATCATAATGAGTAGCTAGTATATTATTGGGGACTTCAACCTTTCCAGCCCAAGGGTAACAAAGATTAACTCTTGAGAATTCGGGATCGCGATCTTGAAATAATCGATTTTGATAACATGTCGAGAGTTAATTTATGCTAAGAGGTTAGTTCAACATGTTATTTGAATGTTCTGATTTATATTTATTGTGTAGTTGTTTCTTCATTTTCTTTTTACACGCGAGCTTATCTAATACGAATAATTTTTAAATAAAACTGTTTGGGTCATACATTGGACCGTAATGGATTCGGTCACTCCAAATTCGGTTTGGTTTGGTTTCTTTGTTTAATGGCACATCAACCCTTGTAGTTTATTCAATGCCAAAGCCATTCTCATAGAAGAACAGTTGTGGTACTATTTAACCCATAGCTGGGAGGATAAGGAGGTTCATACCTTTCCCGAGGGTATTTGCCCGAAAGTGAACGTAATAGCGCGACTGGAGTACGAACTCGCTTACTACGATTCCGCAGTCCATCGCTTTAACTATTACACCACGAGGACACCCCTTCAATCACTCCAAGTCAGAGTGTTAGTGGGGTAATGACAATGAAAGAAAACCATACACTCCTCGGATCTCGAGAACTGAAGCCTCATTATCAGAGACAATTTAATACTCTAGTGAGTTAAATGTTCACCAATGGCCCGGAAGACCGGGGTTCACTCTCTGGTCAAGTCATACCAAAAACTGAGAAAATGGTACTTGATGCCTCCTTGCTTAACACTCAGCATTATAAGCTATATATCAAGGATAAAATGGAGCAATCCAGTGAAAATAGTAGCGCCCTCCCCTACACTTCAGCGTTGTAGTCATTGAAAAGGGAGCCTTTGGGTCGCCCTCAACTACGGTCGCCAATTTTACTTTTACTGACATCTCTGGAGAGAATACAGTGTATTCTAAGCTCCAACGGTGAGGCGACTGATCTTAAAAGCACAGAAATAAAAATAACTAAATTTTCACGGTAACATTTATAATTTATTAAGGACACATCTGTTTTCAATCACGAAAAAACAACAACAACAAACAAAACAATTATAGAATGTAATATTTTTTCATTTTGAAAAATAATCTTTAAACTTTTAAAGTGCTTTTTTCTCATTACGATTAAATAAAGACCATGAATTTAAGTTTCATAATGAAATAGATAGTAAATATTTCTTAAAGCTTCGCAACTAAGTGTGGGTACTACGGCTTGTACAAAAACATAATCAGTCCCTCTCACTGTTACATATCCAATACATGAATATGTGAAATGTGTATAGAATGTTCATGACTCATATAGGGATCCCGAAACACCCCTCCCCAAAAAAATACCCACTTGACGACTTCTTAGTTCAGGTACGAAACTTTTTATTACCTTTGAGTTAAAAGGTTTTTCGACATAACGAGAGAGATACCATCTTTCTATACTGACTTTTCTATCTGCTCCAAACAACGTACGACACCTGCCGCAAGGCCACTGGCGTGGCTTTGGCGAGTCCCGAAAGCCAACCGTCTTTCTCGGACCTCAGACTAACTGACTTTTCTCTAATCTCAGCCCACGCTTCCGGTGAGTGACGTCACTCACATCCCCGATCAAATCCCCTATCTGGGATTTTTATTGTGATATCTCTGAATGACACGTCCGCTCTGCACGCGCGTGAACACCTGCGCTCATGTTTGCACCTAACTAACCCATGCACTGAGCCGAAAGGTTCTCAGCCTAACTAAACCCAAAGGCATGAAACGAAATCCCTCGGCCATTATATTACATAACATAGTCTCGAAATGTCTACGAAACGAGTCTTGCTCTCATACCCGACGTAGACGAGTACTTCCACGAGTTGCGTAGATAACTTTATTAATAAACACCAGGTCAATATATCGTATTGAAAATGACGTTAATCACATGCGACAATTAATTTTTCCTTTTCTGAACATTTCTAACTTTAGCTTTTGATTTTGGATGGCTTCCATAAAAACAACACGGAAAATCAAAAGAGATTTAATACGGAACTTCTCATGTTAGGATTAAATTACCAATCTGACATCTGATCCAAAAAATATTTGAATAAAAAAAGGTTTCTATGTTTCGTCAGTCAGCTGTAAAGTTTAAAGACATTTTGATTTCTCGGTATGACACAGTGTCAGTATTGTGAATTGAATATGGGTCATTAGATCCATCAAGGGAATATCTTTCCTTCATGAAATCGGTCTGTGGCTGAAATTATGCCATTAGTCATGTATTTACAAAAATACAGGAAATACATTCAGCATACCCCCCGTATGTATATATATATATAAGTGTATGTGTGTGTGTGTGTCTGTGTGTGTGCAGCATTTTCTCTTTGAAACAAGTTTTCTCAAATATTTGATCTTTGATCCGTTCAAGTCTTGGCTTTTGGATGGAATGAATTTCGGAAGGCGCCGCGTGTTTCACCAGGGACTTTCTCCCCCAACTGGAGGCATTTATGGGGAAGTAAATAATGAAATTACGAGCACAGTAACGAGTTATATACATTTATATAAAGATTAAGAGGCAGAAGAAATGGGAGAGGAATTCACAGAAGAAAAAAATTACTAGATGTTAGAAGAACAGGCGGAAAATGTACTGTAGGCATTTTACAACGTGGCTGCTATATTCAAAGTTGATTTTGTTCAACGAAGGTTTGTTAATCTTCATATAGAGAGCTACAAGAATTTGGGAATTTTGTTTGTTAATTTCATTGTCTAATATGGAAGAGATTTCTGTCAGAATTTTTCTGAATTTAGATGTGGGACACGAATATATTCTCGTATGAATGAAATCATCGTTTGAATATTTTGTTTTTTTTTCATATTTCTATATTTAGATATCGTCAAATTTATTTCTGTTACCCTGATATATATATATATATATATATATATATATATATATATATATATATATATATATACCGGATAAAGGAGAAAATGAATGAATAAAAATTCCAATTTTTTATACCATATTTCTTTAAATTGAGTGAAAAGTTTGCTGAAAAGCAAAAGACAAAATCTTTTTTTGTAAGCAACCATAGAATTAATCAGAACGAATATATTCTTCAATTGGACAGTGTGTACCTCCACAAAATATCCAAAAACAAAAAAGCAAAAAAAAAAAAAAAACCAAAACAAACAAAACAAAACAAAAAAACAAAAAACAAAACAAAACAAAAACAAAACAAAAATATAAAGAGAAAAGACAAGAAAACAAAACAAAGAAAAACATTTAAGAAACAACTGCACTTAAAATGTATATATAAACAATGAACACGATTCCCTAACCTCTTAGCAAAAAACAAACCTAGGCAAGTTGATATGCCATTAAAATCAATCAATCAGTCAATTAATCAAATTCATCGACAGTAATTTTAATTAAACATCCTTGATAATTTTTTTCCCGTTTGTAGACGCTATTATGCTTAATCTGTGTTCAAGGAACCCTTTTTCCTGTGGCTGTTGCCAACACAATTTCTGATCGGAGCTGTAACATTATTTCTTGTGAAGATTTTTGATGAAAGATAAAAAAAAATCTTTTTCTCATTATGTGTCAGCAAGAATATGGTCTCGTGTTGCGAGATTCATAGGAAAGAATGTTGTCAAGTAATTGCCTTGTATCAGGAGATAGAATTTTCGGACGGCACTGCAAGCCAAAGAAAATAATTAAAAATAACTTTTGATGATAAGGAGTTACCATATAAGCGCAACTGGAAGAGAGAGAGAGAGAGAGAGAGAGAGAGAGAGAGTGAGAGAGAGAGAGAGAGAGAGAGAGAGAGTGTGTATGTGGGAACTTGTGATGTGATCCAGGAAATCAACAGTTCCTGGCCTACCTCTAACACCTGCCGCCATCTTTTATCCAACCTGATAATGGAATACCTTCAAGGAAACTAAAGCTCGCCCTGCTATATCCTCTCCTTACTTATCTTTCTTTTTTGTCTTCCTTTCTGTCGCACTTGGCTTGTAGCGTTGCCGTTGAAAACAAAACTTATGCAACTTGGGGAAAATACAGAGGATTGGATAAAATATATGCGGAAATATATGTTCTTTAAATCAGGGTTGAGGAAACTATGACTCTCAGGCCACGTTAGTCCTGAAACCTTAGTCAGGGCGATTCTGCGAGAAGTTTATGTGTGATTCTGCAAGAGGTTTTTAAAATTCAAAGGTACGAGGATCAGTAAATAAGTTTCCAGACTTTGTTCGTATGGGCACTTTCTTTGATAGTACACATATGAAACTCTAGTCCCCTTCGAAGTAATCTCCTCCGGGTGTAATGCATTTGTTGTACCGTTCCAACAACTTCTGGAAGGCCCCATGGAAGTCCTCTTGTGTGAGCGTGTCAATGACCTTCGTCACAGCCTCTTTCATCTCCTCAATTGTCTCATAACGACAGCCTCTGTGACAAGGATGGAGTTGTGGACTGGTGCATTGTCCTGCTGGAAATGCCACTGACCCGATTTGAAGAGTGCTGGCCTCTTTTGACAGAATGTCTTCCTGGATTCCCTTAAAACCTCAACATAGTAACCCTAACCCTAACCTTTTGGCCAATCAACTGTGGTGAATTGACTTACTGACTCCTCCCACACCTCTCATCATCTCTCACAGACTCATTGCCTTCCTTGAATCTCTTATGCCACTCAAAATCTGTTGCTCGATTCATGCAAGATGGTCGAAAAGGAGTCTGAAGGATTCCATACGTTTCTGTGGCGGAATTTTTTCCAAGTTTAAAACAGAATTTTATTGCATGTTGTTCTTCTAAAGTGTCAAATTGCATTTTTGAAATTCACCAGCTGTAACAATCAGGCTTTAATAGGGTGTTTTCCAATTGCTGATGTAGTTGTTCATTTGAAGCTGAAATCATAAAAATTGGTCAGTCATCTCATAATATGTATAGCAATAACATAGTGAATTTTCAGGAATCTTCGACAATTATAAATGCTTGTACAAAAAAAAGTCTGGAAACTTATTGAAGGCATTACGTATATCCGGAACAACTTTCTTCATATAATGAAAAAATACTCTTATTTCTATCCAGCACGATTGGCGAGGCTTAGAATATATTGACTCTAAGAATCCTGTCACAAAAAAGGTGTCAAGTTACGACACTTGACTGCATCTGCAGTTTTGGAGATCTGAGCTATGTTGGGTACTCCTTCGTTGCCATTACTTTCTGCTTCATTCTCATTTGGAGTGTTGGTACATGTTATCTATGAGTAAAACAGATCTGATTAAAAATTTATTCGGAATCAATAGGAATATTTGATGCCATATAACGGTAAAATGTTTATATTAAGATTAGTTTCGTGAAGTTGTAACGGACATTAAAAGTATCGGACATTGGCATAATAGTTAGAGTGTTCGACAATGGTCCAGGAAACCTGGGTTCAATCCCTGCTTGAGTCATACTATAGACTGAAAAAATGGTACTAGATGCCTCCTTGCTTAACACTCCGCATTATAAGGTACGTGTAAAGTGGAGCAATCCATGAGAAGGAGTTGTGCCCTCCCCTACATCTTGGTGTAGTAGCTATCGGAAAGGGAGCCTTCGGGTCACCCTCGATTACAGTCGCTAACTTTACTTTTACTTTTTACTTGTAGTTATAATTATTTATTAAGGATTATTACTTATTACTTGCGACTATAAAGTTGAGAGTTAGCGACCTTAGTCGAGGGTGAACCGAAGTCTCGCTTTTAAATAGCTACTACACCAAGGTGTAGGGGATGGCGCTACACCATTCCCTGGATTGCTCCACTTTACCCTTGATCCTTACCTTATAATGCTGAGTGCTAAGCAAGGCGGCATCAAGTATTCTTTTTTTTAGTCTTTGGTATGACTCGACCAAAGATTGAACTCCGATCTTCCGGACCATTTTCGAACACTCTACTCATTAGGCCCAGTACATGAGACTATATAACTGTGTAAAAACTGATGACTGTCATTACGTAGAATTATTTAGTTAAAACAATATAATTATTGATATAAAATAGGAATAACTGTGTGAGTCTAAACGTTCAATGAATGCAATTTCTTAACCTCAAGGCTTGAAATAACCCTTGACGTATTGAAATGCCATTCATCATCCTATTTTAAGAGTTCCAATTCGCATATCGTCAATCATCATCATCATCTTGTCGTGCCGCCAGCACGGATATCCCTGACCCTCTCTCGCCATTCCTCCCTGTCGTTCATCTGTCGTCCTGCTTTTGTTTGGCCATATGATGGGGTCCAGAGGAAAGCATCACTTATAAGCTCGTCTCTGCTTCTCCAGCAATGTCCTGCATGTCTGGTTCGTCTAACTTTGAAGGTTTTGGTAATGTGAGGTAGGTGGCTGTACAGTTGGGGCTTTGTTGGGTGTTGCCTCCAGGACTTGTTCAGAATTGCTCGCAGCATTCTTGTGTAGTTGCCGCCAAGCTTTTTCTCCATACGTTTAGTTAACGTCCATGTAGTGCATCCATATAGTAGTATCGATACGACTGCTACTTGGAAGAAACTGCGTTTCATTTTATCGGTCAGGTCTGATTTCCATATGACTGATAGTTTATCGATAGCTGTCCATGCCTTCGTTAGCCACGTGTAGGTGAACTTGTCTACAAGTTTCCGATAGTTACCGCCTAGTGTGTAAATGTCACCTGTTTGATTAAAGCACATGTATTCCGTTTTGTGTGCTTTGACATGGAGGCCAATACCTGCAGCAGCTCGTTCCAGACTATGTAGTAGTGTTTCGGCTTGGGCAGGTGTATTTGCCTGAATCGCTATGTCATCGGCGTAGTCGGCGTCGGTAATTGTTTTTGCGGGGTACCTTCTGCTTCTTTTCTTTCTGAGTTTTCGAACCAAATCAAAGATTTTTGGACTCTAGAATCTAACCTTATAACTGCTTTACAAATTTGTAGCATTCTTTAAAAGAGTTTAGGAAAAAAAAACTTGATGGCAGATCTTTCCTAGCATTCTTCAACCACGGAAAAAGCTATCTCTCACATTTTAGGTTTTCTTTTCAAACTTTCCTATATAATTCTTCCTATACTAATTTAATAAAGATAGAAATCAGGAAATTGAGGCAGCCAAGTCATACTTTCTAAAAGTTGTTCCTTTTTTGACTCAAGGTCATTTTTTAGAAGTCTGTTTCGGATCGTTTTCTTTTTGAAAAGTGAATTTATTTTCAGTCATACATAAACCAGATGGTTTAGGTGTATATTTACAAAATCGAATGATATTGTTCTTTTTTCATGACTCTTTTGATCTGAATAAAATCTTCATTTTTATCTCCCCTTAAAACACCTCCAGAACGTAACAGAGCCATCGCCATTCTTAACTGTTGGAACCGCATATTCCTCATTCAGTCTTTCTCAAGACTTTCTTTTCACATGCACTCTCTTCTAATTACCAAAAAATTCAAATTTGGACCCAGCTGTCCATAACTCATTTTGTATCACTTTCTATATTCAGTTCAAATACATTTTTGCCTATTTTCTGCTTTTTTTCTTACCTTCCGAAACGAATGTTTTTTCATGGTTATGCATTTTCTATACCCTGTCAGTGTATATCGATTTTTCTCAGTCAAGAACAACTTTGGATTCTACCGGGAGGAATTAAGTACAACAATAAACTGCGGAGATTTTTTCATTCTAACGATTTTTCTCTTAATAATCCAAGTGTTTATCTTCAGCAGAATTTGTCGCTTTTGGTGTTTCATCTCTTTTTCTGTCAACATTTCCGCCTTTCTAACAAATATTGTACCCCATGTCTAGAAATCTTCAAGAAGTTAGTTTGACTTCGACAGTAGCCTTCTTTGAATAGATTTTCGTATTGTATCGACAACTCAATGCTTAAGTGCTTTGATTTTGTCCTTTTTTGCAAATGACTACAGAACAACACACACACACACACACACACACACACACACACACACACACACACACACACACACACACACACGCACACACACACACACACACACAAAGAAAATAACTAAATGAAACAAAAGATAAAATAACAAAACTAAAAATATACTATCAAAATACTGTTGTTATAACACAATCCTTTTTCTTTTATATTTTAACCAATATAAGTATTCTTGGTAAAAAGCAGCCAATAACTTATAACTTTTAACTTATTTAAGAATTTTTGAAATGTCAAAAAAGAAAAAAAGGAGGTTGATGCTGGAAACAAAATATGATTTTTCTCATAAAAATATTCATGATTTAGCAAAATATATAATGGAAAGATAAATCCAAATTTGAAAAGTACGCTTTATTAGAATAAATATCTCTTTTTTTTTTGTAATATAGATGCACAATAGGACATTGCCAAATCTGTAAATCCTACATTTATTTTACAATACCTTGCGGGAAAATTCGAAGCTGACGTATGAAAATTAATATCGAAAGGTCTTCCATAGATCAAATTAAATGTTCAAAGATAAACTTATTTTCAGAACCCTGCAATCACCAACGATCCAACTGTGCAACAGCATATATGAAATATGGAACTGTCTGTTTTGCACGCATTGATATGAGTGGATTGGTCCGATGATTTTATTTGCTTTGTTTCTTTTCTGTTTGCTATGAAATCATTCCTGGTTGAATATTTTCTAATCAAGGTGTTTTATCACTAAGATTCTCTCAGTTATTGAAGGATACAAGCCAAAAATAACTGATTTCAGAAAACCATTTTTTCTGGTAGAACTTTCGATTGAACAAAAATAGGTAGGATCATTGGGAATATCTTGATGTTTGTGGCAATACACCCATAAATCTGGGCTATTTTTGAAACTACTCACGACTCATATAAATAGTTATGAATTTTCACATTTGATAAGCCTTGTGATACGTCTAACTTCGTTGGGAAGAATTCAATTTCTTGTTAACTTTTCCTTTTCGGAGATGGATCCATTCCTTTTTTTATTTTCGGGAAGACAGGTCTCAAAATTTACCAAGTATCCCATATTCCCTCATGATGAAAATTTTGGTTGTCTCTTTTGCCCTTGGAAGGTCAGTTAGCTCTGTCAAAATAAATTAAACTGAAAATCTTGTTTCGAAGACCCGTCTTCCAGGAATCAGTACTTCATTGTTTTAAAGAGCTTCTATCCTAGGGTGCATATATCTAGATGCAATAATGCATTGGTATGCTGATCTGAGCGTGTCTCTGTGGGTGTGTACACATATACACGTAGCATATACGTATGTATATGCATGTGGGGGTGACCATATGTGTACAGTTTTGTTTGTGGGCGTAGGTATTAGGTATATAAACATATTTTCTCCTGTTATTTGAATTAACATTCATCGCTTTACAAAAAACGTTTTTCATTATCTTAATGTCCTGATGAAGGCTATTAAAACCGAAACGTTTAACGTTAACTTTCCACTATTATAAATTCATCAAATTTGGAATATTTGGATTTTCTATTTTTTTCATACATGGATTTCTGTACATAGTAGTGTCAAAAGAATAGCTAAACGAGTTAGGGAGCTCGATAGACATAAATTGATGAGATAATAGAAAGAGAAGGTATTCTCAATGGGGATGAAGGGGTTAATTTCTTAATGTCCATTATAAACTCGTTTTAAGTGCTCGTACGGTTAATAGTCAATAGACAAGAATATCATTTGATAGTTCTTGGGGGTCAATGCAAAGGGGCTATCATTTTCTGGGGGCCACATCTACTCAAGAAAGCTATCAGGAGATAGGTAAATGGGTGGTGACGCTGGTCTGTGATGGTAGTGTTCGTTCCTCAATCCTCCATAGTTGGTCACTAGAAAAACATAGCTTATCACCAGAATAAGCCCGAAGAGTAAATAAAGAAATTGCATGTGTATTCTTGGAATTTGTTTTTGCTCCTTTTTATTTTTGTGGAGTTAACCCCTGGCTTGCATAGTTTTGATCAAAATTCAGTGGCTGATTGTTCTTTTGGAAACTTTCACAACCTGAAAGAGAGACATCGGCAAGTCGGTGAGACTGGACAAGCCGCAATGAAATATTACCCCACGGGTACAGTAAAGGAAAAATTTTAATGACTGCAGCAAATATCGATTGACGGAGATGATTTCCAGACATCCCTCAGATATTTATGGGTGGCTTTTGACATTAAAAACAAGCTTAGGTCAAATTTTTCTCTCGTGTGGAAGCAGATAAATAACATAGGTATTTCTAATTTGTCCTTTTCTGTTCTATTTTGTTAGTTTATTTTATTCATTTTTTCACCTTAAGAAGTAGATATCTTAAATCTCGATTTGCGGAATTCTATGACCAGAGAGATTGAAGGATCCAAAAGAAAGAAAGAAAGAAAGAAATAGACAAACAAACAAACAAGTAAAAATAAACAAAGCAAAAGCAAACAAGCAAATAAAAGACCCCAAAACAAATAAAAGCAAAAATAAATAAATAAATAAAATGAAAAAAAAAAAAAACACTTAATCTCTGAACGATCAAGTTATTTTTTATTACAAAAATATTGAATGAAGGATTTAAATCCAGCTCAAATATTTCAAAGAAAAAAAAATTCTAAAGGATCATCGATCGAAGTAGAATTAAACATGTCACGTCAATTCAGATCAACGGAAAATCCCTTGAGAGTTTTTTTTCAATTCTTAAGTTTTACTCTCCACCCCCGCCAAAATCAATATTTGAACATCACAACAATGAAAAGTTAATTCTTTTTTTACTATTAAAAATAACACCTTTGTCATTGCATAGTTTTAAAATCAAATTTTTGTAACCTGTAATATGATGGGTAGGATCAATTACGCTAATATGTCTAAATTACTGTTGTGGGAGTCTTACCCATCTCACCATAATGGACTCTTCTCACCTTTATTATTACTGAGAGATTTCGCTGCTAGCCGAACAATACTGGAGTTATCCGAAACAGTATTAGACTAATTATCTTTTCTATGTAACTTATCTTTCTTGTGCAATATAATCTGTTTACCAAATATCCGTGTCTGCGTTTTCATTAGTGACCCTTTCCGGGGCCACAACAATTACTCACTCTGATAGTTAATTATAAAATCAGTTTAAAAAAGAATGCAACGATATTTTCGATTGTTCATTTTCAAACTATTTTGATTTCTTTGAAACTCGGTAAATCGACCAATCTGCAAGTATAGATTTATAATGGATTTTCTGGGTAAGTTAAGCACTCGATCACATCATAGATTGTAAGAAATTGCACTTAGCGTTAGAGTCGTAGGAAATTGAATCAGCATCCAGAGTTCAATTCCTGGATGAGGCTGCTTGTGTTTCACTTGTTGCTCATACCCTGAAGAAAGGCATGAATACATCTGTTGATAAATAGTAGTATAGATGGAGTTCTTTAGCCTTGGTAAAGCAACCTAAGATGGGGTTGATTGTTCTTGTTCTGCTGCACATCTTAAAAGATAATCTAGTATTAGTTCATTCTTTACAACTGCCAAAGTCCAATGGAAGTTGTCCAGATGAATTGTCAAACAATATGAAGGACCTAGTTATATGATATCAAGTATTCCTTACTAAAGTCAGTAGTTGGCTTACCGTAGTCGTGGATGACCCGATGGGCCCCTTTTCAATAGCTATTACTCTGAAGTGTACAGTATAACCTTACTCCTTTCCTTGAATTAATCATTATAATACTAAGTGTTAAGCAAGGCGTTGTATACTTCTCATAGACCCAACTAAGAACATAATAAAAAATAATGAACGGACTTCAATGAACGAACGAAATATACTTCTTTATAAAAATATATATCTCATTTTATTCTCGAAAGGAGTACACAGTTTGTTGTAAGTTTGAGAGATAGATGGAGAGACATATATTCAGAGAGGGGACTTCTTCTTGCCCTATATCTTTTTCCTTGAGCCAGGGGGTGCCAACGTTTGCAACCCCCAGCAAGCCGTATCGTCAGAGATGTCAGCGACGCCTCTGATCGGTTGCGTATCCCTGGCTCGACTTTCGATTCTGACTGGACTCTGCCTAAATCTGACCACGGGGTTCTCATATCACGTAGTCTCCTTCCGGTTACACACCTCCTTGATCGGCCTACCCCGACGTACTGCCATCACCCTGTTTACTAATCACAACGTGACAGCTTTTCAAAGCACACGGTGTCATCAAGAACGAACCCAAAATCCATGCCAACAGTCATTATATAACAAAGGAGGTATCAAGTACCATTTAAAAAAATCTTTGGTATGACTTGACCAGAGAGTGAACCCCAGTCTTCCGGACCATTGGTGAACACTCTAACCATTGTCAATGGGCCGGTCATTCCTAACTAATACTAATAATTATATGGTTTAAATAAATCCTTTCTATTTGATAATAGTCGTTTGTTTACAAAAAGTTGTTTGGTTTCAAGTGACAAAAAATAATCAACGTGGAGTTCCCATGACGTCATGGTTAACATACAGGATTGCGACATCGTAGTGTGTGGGTTTTAACTATAGTCGTGCTATTACGTTCACTTTTAGACAAATATCATTGATATAGGTATGAACCCTCTTATCCTCCCAGTTATGGACTGAAGTACGACTACAGTTCTCCTATAAGGATGGTTTTGGCATTAAATGAGCCAGAAAGTTTGATATGTGATTAAACAAGGAAACCAAACAAAATATAATAATTATTCTTAGTAAAAATTTAAAACTAGGGACGAACTCATAAGAGATGTACTCTTATGGACCCCCACACATGGCCGTGCAAAAGCAGGACGACCAGCACTAACATACATTCAGCAGCTATGTGAGGATACGGGATGTTGTCCTGAAGACCTGCCTAGGGCGATGAACGATAGGGAGGAGTGGCGAGAGAGGGTCAGGTATATCCGTGCTACTAGCGCAACATGATGATGATGATTCCTAGCGGATATCAATAACTTTTAAATAAATCTATTTGATACATAGATGGGAGACTAACTGCTATTACCATTTAGGCTTTGAGAGGACCTAGGAGTAATGTCAATGAAGGAGTCCTTTACATTCACCAGTGATCTGCAAATGGAACCTCACCATCAAATGCAGGACACCCTTTTTAGGGGGTTTCTTACTCCCCAGCAGGGCTTGGCGTCAACATCTAAACCCAGCCGATAGTAATTGTCTTGTTTACTTTGACTCATTAAAAGTTAGATAGAGGGCGCTTGTGTGATACAATAGGAAGAACGCACTATTAGTGATTCAATTCTCACTGAGTGTCCAATATTTTGACCATATGTCAAAGAAACCTAAGTTTATTAGATGACTCGTTATTGTTTCATTGTATTTTCCTGGCAGAGGCGATAGATATACATCAAATGGTGTTTGCAGAACTATACGCAGTGGTGATTATTATTTGCTATCTCTTATCACACACACACACACACACACACACACACACACACACACACACACACACACACACACACGCTAGGGAAGAGACACCCGCAACGAGTGTCCTAGATATGATACTAAACGAACTGATGACGAGACTCCAGTAATGGTGGAGCTTTTGGGAATGAAGAGTACTCTTTCATCGTCATTGCTCCCTGTGATAGCACCTGATATGGTCCTATCTAAGGGTCAAATAGAAGTGTTTGAAATTTAAACTGTGTACTTATGCTAAACTGAACTGTTTGAAATAGAACTGTTTGGTCATATAATTGTGTGTAAACAAATGACTGATGTCTAATTGATTTATTAGCGGTAAATAGTAATATTTAAAAATATTTATATTTAAATAAATGATAAACAATAAATAGAATTATTCGTATTTGGTAAAATAACTTAAAACTATTTAACTGTGTGCAAAAAATGAGCTCAGACTCGTATAAAAATGTTATCAACAAGATGTATTAACAAATTTACAAATCATTTATCTAATATATATATATATATATATATATATATATATATATATATTTAATGCCAAATCCTTTCTCTCTCTCTCTCTCTATATATATATATATATATACATAAAGAGGATTAAATGACTTATAATATTTGATATGCCATAACACCCCAAACACACATACAAAAACATACTCTCAAACAATTTGCGCGAAAATACATTGGTAACAATTTTGGCAAACGTTAGCTTTTTTTAAAAAATCTTCTTTGTTTTGACCAACAAGGATAAGAAAGATAAAACTGTTCGGATTGTGTGGGCAGAAAGTCTTCACTTCTGATACCTGGAAAGTTGCTTCTGTATTATTGATTGGTTCTGATTTTTGCAATTCTTACAAGTACTTTACTCCCACTGACAAACCAATTTTGGAATAAACACATTTTAAGTTTTTTTTTTATTTAGCTGTAAATAACCTAATAAGAGATAAGACGCTGAAATATTTTCCAAGCCATGAAGAGAAAAATACCAGGTTAATGCAATCACTTTTTGAAGCTTGCAAGAATTTTCTTTTAGGTGTAGAGCGATTTGTTCGTCTTTTAACTGCTAACCGATTTGTGTGTCTGTTAACAGTCGAGCGATTTGTGTGTCTTTTACATGTAGAGCGATATGTGTGTCTGTTAACTGTAGACCGATTTTTATGACTTTTAACTGTAGAGTGATTTGTGTCTTATAACTATAGAGGGATTTGCGTGTCTTTTAACTGCAGACCGATTTGTATGTTTCGGCTTCTACTATTAGTTTGTTTTCTGAATGCAAATTACAAAATCCTCTTATAACTTATTCTTCAACATTTTGTTATTCCATGAAATTTTCCTTTGCAAGTCAGAAAAAAATACCATTGGTTTAAATAATTCATTCTAGTTTGTTTAGGGTATATTTTTACAACACCATAATGTTCAGTTGTTAAAGTAAATGCTTTTCTTTTTATCTGATATAAGACTGTTTTCTGCTAAATAATAAAAGAAAAAAACAAAACAAAAAACATCAAGTTGCCCAGAATACACCTACTGCTTTTCTGTAGAGGTGTAAGACCCCCATCCCAACAACGAGTGTCCTATTATATGACACTAAACAATCTGATGGTTAGGTTCCAGTGACGCTGGAGCTTTGGGGAATGCAAAGCACCCCTTCATACCATCGCTCCAAGGTCCACCCTGGCCCGGAATGCTAGCACCTGATAGGGTCCTACAATGTATTGTAATTTTGTGTCGCACTTATAGTTATAAGGCCCCGAAACGGTGCACATTCTCTCCTGATGACCCCAACACATGCATGGAGTTAAAACTGCTCAGTGGAAATAAGAATGGCTAAAGGAGCGTTTTCTATCTGCTCACTTTTTGGTGAGTTTCTGTTACTTGGTAAGTAACTTTCTTCTCCTATTAAAAAAAAAAAAGAAAAAAAAGAAGAAAAACGAAACACCCGTTTTGATTATCAAGTTTCTCTCGCCGGAAATTGACATATTATGGGTGAATGATAATAAGCTTGCCTCCCATAACTTGGCTCGTCTACTGAATTCGATCCTGAGTGTTTACTCCACAATGCAAGTAATATAATAAACAAAGTTAAGTTTTGTAAATGCCTGTAAAAAGTAAATAATCAACTGCGTGAGTTATATACAATTGAATTTTCAGTAGAGACGAAATGAATTTTATATCAAGTTAGTACAAGAATTGCATATTTCTATTCTATTCCCCAGGTTGGCGTACGAAATGGAATCGTTGTAGGAAATGGAATCACTGATTCCATTTGAAATTCTTCCCGAAGCAGTTTGCGCTTCACTTAGCGCTTATACTTTTTGGAAAGGCATGAATCCATCTATTCCCTTTCCAACTATTGGAAAATAGTAAGGCAAACTGGATTCTTTAGCCTTGGTGCTTTAAGGAGATTAAAGAATTGTAAACAGCTGTACTCTGCTTAAATTTTAATCACATGTCACATTTTGCTCGTAGCTGAGCTATTAAGAAAATATATAGGGGTGCGTTTTTATGATAGTGGGAGAACACAATCTTTTTTAATAAAATTCTAACGTTTGGGTGATTCAAATATGTTGCTATATTTTGGTACGTACTGATTACGTTGTGTATATCTGGTGACCAAAGTAGTTCAAGCCATGGTAGGTATTAACTGTGGTCAGTCGAGTCGTGGTAGTTGGTATGCTGAAACATTGTGTTGTATATTGACCCTTGACCGAGCCGTCAATCAAGAGATGCACCGGTGTAAATAAGCGGAAGAAGAAGCGGAAGCAAGTGGACGTTATGAAAGAATATTGGAAGGTGCCGGCGGTAGTTGAGTTAGTTGGTGATAGGAAGGCCGGAGTGAGGGCCAGATTGCAGACTGAGGGCTGTGGCTCTCAGCGAACCCTGGTTGAGCATCCCCAGCCAAGATGCAGAAGAAGTGCTGCTCTGGTCAAGAGAAGTTGGGTCAATATAGCAGTTTGTCCCTGTCTCCACTCAACTCTCAAACACAACAGACACATCGAGAATAAAGTGAGAGATACATATTTTTATTAAGAAGTGTGTTCGTTCGTTCATTGAGGTTCGTCATTATCTTTGATTATGTTTCCGCTTATATTTCTATTTGTATGTGGCTATACAAATATTAGACATTTCATCTCTCCGTATGTGATTTTAAAACCGCACGTTCAATGAAGTCAAATTCGGGAACTTCTGCTTCCAAGTTTGAACTCGGCCAAAACGCCACGAAAGCAACCCAGAACATTTGTTATGCAAAACATGAAGGTGCAGTTGATTGCTGCTTAAAAACCAAATGGAAAGTTCGTTCGGTTTATTAAAACCTAGACGTTCAGTCGGGTTTAGATTGTCCTAAAACTGTGGATTCGGAGGCTGTGTTCTAAGCCGTAATGGTAAATCCGGTGAGTAGCCTTTAGAGGTTATCAGGCGAGCTCAATATCTCACAGTTTAGTGTGGTTCGCCTCATTCAGGTCGGTCGAAGCATCTGGAGATGCTGAATTGTGCCTCACGTTCTACCAAAATATTACAAAACTTTTGACTCACCCTAGTACATTAGGTTTATTGAGCTTATAGCAATATACTGATTAGAGAATTTTAATCATTTAGGAATTATTCATGAAATCTAAATTTACAAAATTGCTTTGTATTCCTTTTAGGTACAAACAATCCTAGAATGAACAAAAGGCTCTTTGACTTTACGATGCATTGAAATCCCTGATGTAAACTTAAATTTACAACTGTCAGCCATTCAATATATCTCATTAACAATACCTGCAAGTGCATATCATCAAAATTCTAACTAGAAGCTATAACATTCTATTTTCATTTTATGTTATTATTTTGTAGAAAAGTGATATTAACTTTACATTTCAGATTATAGACTAGAAAAAACAAGACTATAAGTATCGAAATCTCACAGGAAATTTATTTTCGATGCCGTTCTCGCGAGATCTTATAACGTTGTTTTTCCTGCCGCAGGTCGGATCTCAGTGCGAAGAAATTCGATATTTTTCCTACTTCGTTGCGGCCCACATGCAGTTTGCGGAATGAACGAGTCATAATTTTCTACATTTTTTTTTATAATCAGTGCGGCGAATCCCAGAACGCCTGCTTACTTTTAAAACTCAATCTCGGCATGTTTAAACCATCGTAATATTTGATAGAAGAAAGTTTCTTTTAAATCCAGGGAACGAGACGAGATGAGATGAATAAATATTATCTTAGTATGTATATATATAACCTTTACTTAATGAGTAGGATGCAGCAAAAGGTCGATTTTTTAAGCGGGGTACAGCTGGTTTGAATTTAAGCTGGAGGTAGAATAGATGGAGACATATCTTTCTCAAGGGAATCAATGCAACATGAATGATTTCATGTATATGGTTTCAAGTATTCTTATCAAATACATAAACATAATTCTATAGTGCTTGTACGGTCAGAAGTTAGATGACAAGTATATCATTTTCTAAAGTACTTTACCTCTAGGAGGTCCACGAGAAGGAGGGATTCATTTCAGGAAGGAAGGGCCACACACACACACACACACACACACACACACAAGAATTAGTTCTAGTGGATAGAGTGTTCGCTTATAGTCCGGGAGACCAGGGTTCAAGCCCAGGTCGAGTCATACCAAAGATTTTA
The DNA here is from genome assembly GCA_963585895.1 of Sepioteuthis lessoniana. Classification (NCBI taxonomy): domain Eukaryota; kingdom Metazoa; phylum Mollusca; class Cephalopoda; order Myopsida; family Loliginidae; genus Sepioteuthis; species Sepioteuthis lessoniana. Next base: position 11,793,115 of record OY757907.1, on the reverse strand, counting down.
GTACTTGATGCTTCCTTGCTTAACACTCAGCAATATAAGGTACGTATCAAGGGTAAAGTGAAGCAATCCAGAGAAAGAAGTAGCGCCATCCCCTACAACTTGGTGTAGTAGCTATTGAAAAGGGAGCCTTCTGGTCACTCTCGACTACGGTCGCCAACTTTTCTTTTTACTTATATATATATATATATATATATACGAGGATCATAAAATAAGTTTACAGACTTTTTCGTATGGGCACTTAAATTGATAGTTCATACATGAAAATCTAGTCTCCTTCGAAGTAATCCCTTCCGGCTGCATTGCACTTGTACCGTTCCAGCAAGGCCCCATAGAAGACCTCTTGGGTGAGCGTGTCAATGACCTTCGTCACAGCCTCTTTCATCACCTCAATTGTCTCATAACAACAGCTTCTGAGCTTAAGGAATAACCAAAAGTCACCGGGAGCAAGGTCTAGACTTTAGGGAGAGTGACGAACTGTCTTGATTCCCATCTTGGTGAAATAATCGGTGACAAGGAGGGAGTTATGGACTGGTGCATTGTCCTGGTGGAAATGCCACTGACCCGATTTGAAGAGTGCTGGCTTCTTCCCCAGGAATCTCTTCCTGAACTCCCTTAAAACCTCAACATAGTAACCCTGACCCTAACCCTTTGGCCAATCAACTGTGGTGTATTGACTTCCTTACTCCTTCCACACCTCACATCATCCTGCAGAGATTCCCTGCCACCCTTGAATCTCTTATGCCACTCAAAAACCGATGCTCGATTCATGCAAGATGGTCGAAAAGCAGTCTGAAGCATTCCATACGTTTCTGTGGCATCATTTTTTCCAAGTTTAAGACAGAATTTTATTGCATATCGTTCTTCTAAATTGTTCCCACGTCCAGATTGCATTTTTGAAATTCACTAGCATGACAATCGGGCTTTAGTAGGGTGTATTCCAATTGCTACTGTAGCTGTTCATTTGAACTTGAAATCAACAATTGGTCAGTCATCTCATAAGATGTATAGCAATAAGATAATACATTTTCAAGAGTCTACGACAATTTTAAATGCCTGTACAAAAAAAGTCTGGAAACTTATTGAATTCACCACGTATATATAAATATATATATATATATATATATATATATCAGGAGATAGGCAGATGAGTGATCATTAGTCACAAAAAAATTAAGAGGAAAGTTAGCAGACCGATTGTCAGAATGGGATCATAGTGATAGTGAGGGATTAGCGCCCAAGTATAAACTATGATGTTTCCCCCAACCAAAGATAAACGCAAAGAATAAATAAAGAAACGGCAACTGTTTTCTCAGTGTTCATTTTTGCCTTTTTTTTTTCTTGTAAAGCTAACCCGCAGCTTGTGCAATATCCACCAGAACCCGGTAGCTAAGAGATCTCCTTTTGGAAACAATCACAACGTTGTTGGGTGGGTTGGGATGATATATCGGCTAGTTGGTGAAACAGGATAGGCCGAGCGAAGATATTGCTAGACTTTCAAGCGGCCAACAAAATTTGGTAGTAAAATATATTTTTCGAATGATCAAATACGCTGCCGAGAATCTATTTCTGAAGCCGTTTTTTGTTGAGTTAACCCAATCCAACATAAAGAAGCAAAGAGATTATCTTGTTAATCTAAGCAAACTACAAATTGTATTCAGCAATCCATCATCAACTTTGTCAATCTTTAAATAAGTTTGATACATCCCCCAACCCCCCACCAAAAAAAAGAATTATATAATGGGTAGGAAATTAAATCGTTTCTAGTGGTGAGGGTCAAATTGCAAAAGTTTCACTGCCGATGTTTCCGGGTCTACTCTAACCCGGATTGGTATTAATTATAGGTCAAATAGATCTGCTTGAAAATTATTATTATTAGATAGAAATACTTGAAACCTACAGTTTTGTACCAATAATTGCTGGGGTGTCTTGGTGGTGTAATGGTTAAAGCACTGGACTGCTGAATCGTTATAAGCGAGTTCGAACTCAGTCGCGCTATTACATTCACTTTCGGACAAATACCCTTGGGAAAGGTATGAACCCTCTTATCCTCCCAGCTATGGGTTAAATAGCTCCAATTTTTCTAGAAAGACTGATTCGGCATTAAATGCCCCAAGAGGGTTGATATGCCATTAAGCGACCAAAGAAAACATTTATTACTATTATACATAAATGTGTGCAAACAAATGACGATTATCAAATAGAAATATTTGCTTGAAATCATGTAAATATAAGTATTAGATTAGAATATTTGAAACCATACATCCCAGCTGTAGGTTAAATAGTACCACTACTGTTCTTCTTGAAGGATAGATTTTGCATAGAATAACCCAAGAAGGTTGATATGCCATTAATCAACGAAACAAAACAAACAAGAAACCATACAATTGGGAGCGAATTATTTGTCTTAGAGATGATTGATATATAACTGTAAATTATTTGTTTTAAGAATAGTTACTTGAATTTATAATTGTTTAATACCGGCTCATTCATCTGCTGGGTAGAGTGTTCGCCAATGGTCCGGGAGACCTGGGTTCAGTCCCAGGTCGCGTCATACCAAAGACTTGATGGTACTTGATACCTCCTTGCTTAACTCTCAGCAATATAAGGTACGTGTCGAGACTAAAGTGGAGCAATCCAGGGAAAGGAGTAGCCCTTTCTCCTACACCTCGGTGTAGTAGCTATTGAAAAGTGAGCCTTCTTGTTGCCCTCGACTAAAGGGAGATAACTTTACTTACTTACTATAATTGTTTACCAAGGAATATTTGTTAGTTACTTGATATCATATAACTGTATGTAAACAAGTTTTAGCTATTAAATAGGATTACCTAATTGAAACCATATAATCATTTGCAAATTATTTGTATAAAAATGTTGCTAGAAGTTATTATCATTAACAAAGGATAATCAGTCGTTAAAATAAACTCTTCCAAATTCATCCCTCCTTGGGAGAATGGAGATCAGCTTTTAGAAAATCAAGAAGAGAACAAGTCATTATATCCCGATTGCGCATTGGTCATACAAGGCTTACCCACTCTTTCATACTGAAACAGGAGCCATAACCACAGTGTTTGACCTGTCAGACAACTTGCACGGTTGAACACATTATTATAGAATGCAGAGCTTTCGCTGTCATCAGAAAGAGATTTTTCAAAATGACTAGTTTAACCAAATTGTTCAAAAACGTCAAAATAGATGATGTTATGTCCTTCTTGCGAGAGACAGGGTTGTACGAAAAAAAATATGACGTATTAAAACTGGTTAATCATGAGCAAACAAATGAAATCCTGCCCATAGAAAATTTTACCTACTCAGTATTCGTTCAGAAATCCTTGGTTGAATGTATATACCTATAGACAAAATTTGGCGTTAAATAACCTACAAAGGTTGATACGCCATAAAACCCAAACAACCAACCAACCAACCAGTCATTGTTTGAAAGCATAAAATTGATTGCAAAAAGCCTAACTTTGGCATAAGAACGCTTGACATGGCCTAAAACCAACTAAACAAACAAACGATAGCATTGGAAGAGCACAAGTTATTTTCACCACGCATATGTTACCATGGAGGACGCTTACTTAGCTTATTTCTGGATACAATAAGTAATACCGAACTTTAACAACGAAGAACTTTATCTGAATAAATTGAACCCTACTTATACAACAAGCAAACTGTATTGAAACAACAGTTTAAATTTGTAGCGTATGTAAAGATAAATCGCAAGCTGTCATATAAATAGGCTTAAATGTACGAGGTGCATAAGATAATTTTCCAGACTTTTTTCGTATGGGCACTTTTATTGATAGTACACACATGAAATTCTAGTCCCCTTCGACGTAATCTCCTCCGGCTGCAATCCACTTGTTGTACCGTACCAACAACTTCTGGAAGGCCCCAAGAAAGTCCTCCTGTATGAGTATGTCAATGACCTTCGTCACAGCCTCTTTCATCTCTTCAATTGTCTCATAACGACAGCCTCTGAGCTTATGGAATAACCAAAAGTCACAGGGAGAAAGGTCTAGACTATAGGGAGGGTGACGAACTGTCTTGATGCCCATCTTGGTCAAAAAGTCTGTGACAAGGATGTAGTTGTGGACTGGTGCATTGTCCTGGCAGAAATGTCACTGACCCAATTTGAAGAGTGCTGGCTTCTTCCCCAGGAATCTCTTCCTGAACTCCCTTAAAACCTCAACATAGTAACCCTAACCCTAACCCTTTGGCTATCGACTGTGGTGTATTGACTTCCTTACTCCTTCCACACCTCTCATCATCCCTCACAGACTCCCTGCCTTCCTTGAATCTCTTATGCCACTCAAAAACTCATGCTCGATTCATGCAAGATGGTCCAAAAGCAGTCTGAAGCATTCCATGCTTTTCTGTTGCATTTTTCCAAGTTTAAAACAGAATTTAATTACATATCGTTCTTCTAAAGTGTCAGATTGCATTTTTGAAATTCACCAGCATGACAATCAGGATTCAGTAGGGTGTATTCCAATTGCTGCTGTAGCTGTTCATTTAACGCTGAATTCATAAAAATTGGTCAGTCATCGCATAAGCTGTATAGCAATAACATATTGAATTTTCGAGAGTCTCCGACAATTTTAAATGGCCATACGAAAAAGCTCTGGAAACTTATCGTATGCACCTCGTAAATATTTAGATACCTATCTATCGTTTTTGTGGAAACTGTCAATTGTCCCAATCTTGATGAAGTTGTATCTGTCGATGTACCTTAAAGCACAAGATTTTCTTGACCAATCTTGAAAATATTTGTGCTACATGTATAGCAGAGAAACAAACGGTGGTAAAGTAGAAATTCATTTATTTTAGACACAGCAAAAAGTGTTTAAATTTAATTTCGGGAGAAATTTGGTCTTAAAAACGAAATATTTTGTGGAATTGTCCTAGATTGTATCGAAATAATTATACAAACGCATTTAAAGCTCGATTACTCATTCACTTTTAAATTTTACCCGAATTTTACAAGTGAACACAAGATATACCCTCCCTAATGTTAAAGGAATACATACACACAAAAACCAACAACAAAAAGCTCTCCCCAAGAAACAAAACCAAACCAAAACCAAAAAACAAAAAAAGCAAAAACAAAAACGATCGACTGTCATGAATGTGTGAAGCGCTGTAGGCGGAGCTATTTTGCGGTGTTAATATAATTCGCACTTTCAATTTTTTTTTTAACGTAATCTACTAAAATTATTTCCGAATAAAATCAATTAACAAGAAAAGATATTTCTTTTTGTCTTTTTTTTTTACGAATACATCGCCGCATTATGTCATAGGGCGTTCAAGAAAATTAAGGGGGAGGATATAAAAAAAAAACAGATTGAAGAAAAGAAATAACTAATAGGTGTAACTGAAGAGAGAGAGAGAGAGAGAGAGAGAGAGAGAGAGAGAGTGGGGAGAGGGATGGAACGAAAAAAAATTGTGAATGAAAAAATAAACTGAGAATATGTATGCATAAATGTATGTACATGCGGGCGTGCAGATGGGTGTGTATATATGTGTGTATATGTGCATGTGTGTGTGTGTGTGTGTGTGTGTGTGTGTGAGAGAGAGAGAGAGAGAGAGAGAGAGAGAGAGAGAGAGAGACAGAGACAGAGACAGAGACAGTGAGATTGAATGAAACAAAAACACAAGAGACCCCGGGATGAGAAATACACACATTCACACACAATGTACATATGGCTGTGTTTGTGTGTGTGTGTATGTGTGTGAGGAGAGAGAGAGAGAGAGAGAGAGAGAGAGAGAGAGAGAGAATAAACGAGAGCAAAAAAGAATGTAGAATGATTATATTTTTTAATAATGATTCATTATATTTACGTCTTCAAGTATCATTCAACACATTACTATCTATCTATCTATCTATCTATCTATCTCAGCAACATATAAAAGGTTACTCCCGAGTTATGACTTATATATATATATATATATCATAATCATGTCGTACTGCTAGCACGAATTTCCTTGACTCTCTCTCGCCATTCGTATCATCCATCGCTTCCGGTAGGTCTGCTTGACAACATCTTGTGTCCGTACAGAGTTGTACATAATTTCCAATTGGTCGGGTAACATTTGCACGTCCGTGTCAAAAGGTCCACTGGAGAACGTCGCGACTTTATTTCTCCAGCATTGTAGCGCATGTTTTGCTTGTCTTATTTGGATGGT
>OY757907.1:11756929-11781929 GCA_963585895.1 Sepioteuthis lessoniana | reverse complement strand
TCGAAAAATAATAGTTGTTTTTGTATACTATTTTCAAATCGGAAACAAAAATGAACACAACATTGTTATTAGAGAGGTCACATGGGTCCCATGTATATTGAGACAATTTATACATACATATATATATATATACATATATATATATGTATCATCATCATGACATGCCGCCAGCACGGATATCCCTGATCCTCTCTCGGCACTTCTCCCTATCGTTCTTCGCCTCTGGCAGGTCTTCAGGGTTACATTCCGTATCCTCACAAAGCTGCTGTATGTATGTTCGAGCTGTTCGTCCTGCTTTTGCCCGGCTATATGTGGGGGTCCATAGGAGTATGTCTCTGCTTCTCCAGCAGTGTCCTGGATGTCTGGTTCGTCTAGCTTGGATAGTTTTCACTGGCTTGTCAGGGTTAAGTTTATTGCTCAAGGCCTGAGGTATCCCAGTAGGCTAATGTCGATGGGACGAAGAATCTTTGTGGATCGGCAGCACAAACGTTTTGATTTATGTGTGGCTACACACTATAAAATGACCTTGTGTCCTATACTGATTTGGTGGGAAGTCGGTAACATTTGCGTACGTGTGTATGTGTGTGTATGTGTGCTTGTTTAAATATATATATATATATATGTGTGTGTGTGTGTGTGTGTGTGTGTGTTGTAACATATTGACCTCCGACCCGACTGAGCTGTCAAATAAGAAATGCACCTGTGTAAATAACAAGTGCATCCTGTCGAAGATATCAGGGGATAACCTTGACTGTAGACGGGTTGAGTTGGGTGCAGATGTGACGCCCACAAGAAGCAGGTGGATGTCAAACAATGATATAACCCGGTGCGACAGGAAGTTCAGTTAGTTGGAGTTTGAGTTTTGGAGATAAGATGCTAGCGTGAGAACCAGCTCCAGCCTGAGGACTTACGGCCCTCAGGGCCCTCGGTTGAGCAGCCCAGGAGAACGAGAAAGAAGTGCTGCTATAGCCAGAGGAGCTGGGGGTCAATATGTTGCAGTTTTGTTCAGTCTCCAACTCACCTCTCACACATAACCCTTTCGTAACCCTTTCGCAACGATTTCGAATAAAGTGAGAGGTATATTTTTCTAAAGAACTGTGCCCGTTCGTCATTATTGTGTTGACTATGTTTTTGCATGCATATGACTATGTTACTGCTTGGTGCCCGTGGTGTAGTGGTTATCGTCGCAGGAATTGGACACGGCGACACGAGTTCAAATCCTGGACTGAATGCATTTCACATTGCACTAATACCCTTGGGAAAGGTATGAATCAAATTATTCTCCCTCCAGCTATGGGTAAATAGTAGGGCAGACTAGGTTCTTTAGCCTTGGTGAGGCAACTAGTCTAGGAGAAGGAAAACTCTGAATTCAAACCTATTAAACTCCGCTTAAAAAATTGACCCTGTGTCATATCCTGCCCGAGCGGAGGGGTTGGGTAAATATGATATGACTATGTTACAGTGTGTGAGAATGTGTATATGTGTGTGTGAATATGTGTATCTGTTTGTAGTTGTTTGTGAACGAGTGTGAATTTGTGTATGAACTATCTTAAGATTCAGTGGATAAATATGTAATATAATGGCCGAGGGATTTTGTTTCATGCCTTTGGGTTTAGTTAGGCTGAGAACCTTTCGGATCAGTGCAAGGGTTACTTAGGTGCAACATTAATGCATGTGTTCACGCGCACGCGCAGAGCGGACGTGTCACTCAGAGATGTCACAATAGCCTGAGATGGGAAACTGGGCTACACAGTGCGAATGATTTTGGGAGATTTTGAAAAAGTCAGTGAGTTGAGATGACACCTGTCTCGGAAGAAGACGGTTGGCTTTCACTTGCTCGCGGAGGCCTTGTGCAGGTGTCGCAAGAGATGGGGGGATGAAAAAGCCAGAATAGAAAGATTGTTCCTCGGTCTCTTGATGTCGAAGAACCTTTAAGGTAATAAAAAGTTTCGTACCTGAACAAAGAAGTCGTCAAGTTTTTTTCGTGTTTCGAGATTCCTATGTTCTGTGTTATATATATGAACATTATATATCCATTTCACACATAGCCGTATCTGGCTATGGTACATATAGTCGTTATATTTATAGAAGACAGATTTTCTTTTTAACTGAGTAGGTTCAACTCAATTTTTTCATCTTCAATGATTTTATTTGTTTAATATTGTAAATGGATATTACAAATGTGGACAAAACTTATTCATTATTCAAAAAAAATTGAGATCCCCCCCCAAAAAATAGATACCACGTATATTCGTATATAGATTGATTTTAAAATTGTAAATGGATCGGTTTCTTTGTTTAATGGCATATGAACTGTTGCAGGTCATTTAATGCCAAAGCCTTCCTTCTAGATGAACAGAAGTGGTATTATTTAACTAATCGCTGGGAGGATAAAGTTGATCCTACCTTTCCCAAGGGTATTTGTCCGAAATAACTTGCTTATTACGATTCTACAGGACAGCGCTTTAACCATTACACTGCGAGGACGCACGCTCTAAATTGATTGTACACAGACACTATTTTGTAAGGATGAAAGTGAAACTTAAAGGCAACAACTGGTATCAATTCTTGGTTTGAAAAATTAATATCATAGATTAATGATTTTGGTACAATAAAAAGATATGGTCAATTAATACCAGAAAAAAAAGATTGATGTGAGTATATCATCATCATCAGCAGCAGCAGCATCTAGTCGAGCTGATATGGATTCCCTTGACTCTTTCTCGCTATCCGTCCCTATCAGCCATCGCTGTTGGCAAGTTCAACGACATCCAGTTTCCTCAAAGGGTAAGTGATGAATTTAAGAGAGAGTATATATGTCAATGGAAAGAAAAAAGATCTCCTAACTTAAACCAAAACAAATAAAACAAAAATAAAACGAAACAAAACAATACAAAAAGAAATGACTTTTATGACATGAATCATAAATAAAAGTATACACTTACCCAACTTTACCTCTACGAGTGTGATATGACACAAGTTCAATTTTTTTGTAGCGAGTACAGCTGGTTTGAATTCAGAATTTTCCTTCTACTTGTCTGGTTACCAAATCAGGGATAAAGAATTCAGTCTGCCTTACTATTTACCCATTGCTGGGAATGAAAAAAAGATAGATGTATGCTTTGTGCAAAGTGAAAACTCGTCCCGCATTTAAACTCTGATCGCCGTTTCGTTATTGATAACCATTACGCTAAGTTCACCTATATGAAATGCAGGTGGCTCATTTGGTAAAATTACTCTTTGATAAGAGTAATTTTATCAAATGAGCCACGATCTTAACCCTTTATCTATCAGAGAGAATAAGTTTTTCGATGAAAAAAGAGAGAAACTAAAAGAGTAAAAAATAAAAAAATAAAAAAAAAAGATGGTGTAGAAAAAAGATGAAAATAATGAGAATGAAAAATTAGGAGAAAAACGGGGAAAATAAAGAAAATATTAAAGAGAATGAACACGGAGAAATGTAGCAATAATTTAAAGATTTCTGATAAAAAGAGATAAAAAAAGAAAGAAGAAAAGATTGAGTTTATTTAAGAAAGAGAAAATTATAGAAGAACGAAAAATGTTGAATAAATAAAACGCAAGATAAGTTTTATATGAAAGCAGATAACAAGAGAAAGATCGTCAAGGATGATTGAAACAAAGAAAGCACTGAAAAAAAGAAAGAATGATGGCCAAGAAAAAAACTTGAAGAACAAAGGTAAATAAAAAAAATAAAATAAACAAGGAGAGAGAGAGAGAGAGAGAGAGAGAGAGAGAGAAAGAGAGGGGGGGATTTGTGATGGAAATTCAAATTGAACGAAAAAAGTAGTTATGAAAAAAAGAAAGATATAAAACACAAAAAAAGAAAAAGCAAAAGAGAAGAAAATAGAAAGAGAGAAAATGAACCAAAAAATTGAATGAAATATAAGAATGAATGATATATATATATATATATATATATATATATATATATATATATATATATATATATATATATATATATATATATATATGTATTGTTTCTTTTCGACGGAAAAATCAGTGAATACAATCCACCTACCTGATCGTATCGATTTGTTGGAATGGGCCGTCGATACAGAATTGGAACAAGCGTTCAGCCGATGTACATTTTTATTTTCATTAGTAGATGAACTAAGTGCACCTGAGCGGGTGGTATTATTAAATGTTGAAACGCATGTCCGCCTGGAGTCACAAATTGATATAGTTGTATGATTTAACGGTCGTTAAAAGCTATAAATGTATAGAGCTATCACCACATTAGATCACCCGATGAGAAGCAAAAGTACTTCTCTGGTCTGAAATACTAACTTATGAAATAAATCTCTATGAAAATTGCCCCTGTAGATATTTATTAAAGCCATTATAGTGTGGCACAAGGCAAAAATATTAGGTGTCTTACCACAAACTTACTGTCAGAGGCGCTCATGACGTAATTCTTTTTGTCGTAGGAAATGGACTTGGTGACCTGTGTTCAAATACTTGTGGTGGTTTGTTTTTCCCTTTGCAATAATGCCCTTGACAAAGGCAGAATCTATCTCCATCCCAGCCATTTGTAAATAGTTGGGCAGAAGGAATATTTTAGCCTTGTTACGGCAACCAGTTTAGAAGAACGAAAACTCTAAATTCAATTCAGCTGTACTTAGCTTCAAAAATAAACTTGAGTCATGACCTTGCTCATGGCGGTGGGGTTAGGTTAATACACAGTACCGAATAGCGTATAAAGTTTGATGTTGATTTAAGATAGGTGCTTTTAGTATATATATATATATATATATATATATATATATATATATATATATATATACCGACGCTTCTGTACGAGCATGATATGACACAAGTTCAAGTTTTAAACGGACTTTAACAAGTTTGAGATCAGTTTTCCTTCTGCTAGATTGGTTGCCATACCAAGGTTAAAAATCTTAGTCTTCTGTACTCTTTAGCTATAGATAGAGTGGAAATATTTAGCTTCATACCTTTCCCAAGAGTATTAGCACTATGTGATACGTAAACAGCCTCATTCCGGATTTTATTTCGGGTCACCGATTCCATTTCCTATGACGGTAAGTATTACACCACGAGCGCCTATATATATATATATATATATACTTTAAGAAAAACAACGAAACACGCATATATATATATACATATATATATATATATATATATATGTGTGTGTGTGTGTGTGTGTGTGTGTGTGTTTGGCATATGTGTCAAACGGCAGAACGACTACTGAGGATTAAATTCACCTCGATAAACAGTGAACGTTATCATAAAAGTGTCGCGAATGCATTTTTTATATAACTTTATTCCAAAGCTAATTTCTTCTAGGGACTATTCCATCATATCATTAATATTATAACACAAGATCCAGCTATATGATTCCCATATTTAAAATGGCCGCCACGCAGGCACAAAAAGCAGTCAGCAGATGACAGTTATGTTTGTTAGCAGTAGCAGCAACAGCCATGCCATTTTAATTGACCTTTTGGGGGTTCCAACGAGATGGAAGCCAACAAGATGGAAGCCATATAGATGCATATGCCATGCGACTATGGCATCTATGAAGCTCTGAAGGAAAATTTTTACTAGAGTGTTTCATCCCACTACGTGGCCACGTCCTATGGCTGGCTAGCTCACCGGATCCATCCTCTTATGGTTATTTCCTCTGGGGATACCTCAAGGCGAAAGTCGCAGATAAATTGAAAGATTTTATTCGCCTTGAAATTATTACAACACGGAAGACAATGACACGGCGAGTACAGCAGTTCACTTAAAGGTTTCATAAGTGTATAGCTATGATATGGTATTTATGGTTTATTGATTGCTTTTAACGTCATGTCAACCCATCCGGGGTTATTTTATGCTTAGGGGTAAGGAATTGCATTCATTTTGCGTTTACCTTGTTTCTTTTTCTATATGATATCAAGTATTTTTATTTTATTTAAATTGTCTGCAAATGGATCTATTGGACCAATTGATAATAATAGGTACCCACTTTGGATATGAGTGGATCTGAGATTAATGCTAATGACGTAATACTCCTAATTCCTAAGGTCTTCGGTACTGGAGCTTCGCCATCAGCTTTAGTTCAGTATCATATCCAGAAAACCTAATTATTTTTTAGGGGTATCTTTCTGCAGGGGATACAGTCAACATTTTCTAAGCCCTGTGGACATTAAGATATTCAAAACAAACATTTTTTTTATGAAGAAGCATGTTAGTGCAATCAGCTTGTTTCAAAGACCTATTGTGGTGGAGGGGTGACTGAGATTATAGCGTGGTGGAGGGGTGAGTAAGATTATATTGTGGTGGAGGGGTGAGTAAGATTATATAGTGGTGGAGGGGTGAGTAAGATTATATTGTGGTGGAGGGGTGAGTAAGATTATATTGTGGTAGAGGGGTGAGTAAGATTATATTGTGGTCGAGGGGTGAGTGAGACCATAGAAAATTAATTCACACAACAAACCATGACGAATTTTTACTTTGTTTCATGATATGTAAAAAAGTCGAGATTTAATAATTCATGTTCCAGTCGAGAACGATAGACAACTGACACGCACAACAGAAAATGAGGATTTTTTTGTGATATATTCTGGGATATATGTGGTGCCTTCAATAAGTTTCCAGACTTTTTTGAACAGGCATTTAAAATTGTCGTAGACTCTTGGACATTCAGAATGTTATTGCTATACATCTTATGAGATGACTGACCAATTTTTATGATTTCAGCTTCAAATGAACAGCTACAGCAGCAATTGGAATACACCTTACTAAAGCCTGATTGTCACAGCTGGTGAATTTCAAAAATGCAATCTGGACGTGAGGACACTTTAGAAGAAAGATATGCAATAAACTTCTGTTTTAAACTTAAATATTTAAAAGTGATTTGCTTTATAAACAGAATTCATATCTGCCATTTCTTTAAAAGAGCAAAAACTTAAAATTTTGGTTTTGTTTTCTGTTTTAATAAAATTTGTAGTCCAATTTATTATAATGAAATACTATAAAATGCAGGAAAATGAAGAATTTATTACAATTTAAAATAAGGAATTTACCAAAAATAAAAAATGAAATTAGAAATATATAGACGGATAATTTTGTGTTTCTTTTTTTTTTTTTGTACTAATTCTCATTGATCACTAACTACCATAAGTGCATACGTTGTGATGAAAAAAAAGCAGCCTATCAACGATATTGTTGATTTCCATTTTAAAAGTCCTGCCCACCCCCTATTCTATCTTTTAGCCCAAAGTGAAACTTCCCCCCACACCTAATGATGCTTTTGCGTCGTTGAGTTTAAAACCTCTGCTTTTGAAATTTCTGCTTTTGATCAGTTCACTGATTTAACAAGAAGCTTAACAGACACACAAATTAAAAGAAAAGTCGCTTATATATTTTAAACGTAACGAATACTCTATCTCTCTTTCTTGTTGTCACATGTTTAAAGCAAGATGGTGACGAGGATCAGGATAATTTTAGCAGATACATCCGATAGGGGCAATTAGCATAAAGGTTATCATCAAAGGAAATCGAATTGTTGATCCGAGTTCAAATATAAGACAAGTCTCTATGCGTTTCACTTCGCGTTGATGCCCTTAAGAAAGGCATGAATCTGTAGTGGATAAAGGTGTACATTATAGAATAAAACACCAATTTCCAAATTAATAAATTTTTGCTTTTTTTAATTGAGTGAAAAAAATTGTTGAAAAACAGAAGTTACAAAGTCATTTCTGGTAAGAAAATATGATAGGAATGCGTAGATATTTTGATGAGAGAAAGTAAAAATTTATTCAGGAAATATAGCACTTTTGTTTAGTCTTAAACAAATGGGTTAATTTAATATATATATACTTATATATATTGAGAGAGAAAATTATCTACTCTGTGGATTTTATTTTACATTGGTGTCTTTACCAGGATTATTTAAATTCAATATTCTATTTTTGAATATTTGAGTGGTCCTGATTGGAATAATACCCTACACCTGATTGACTGGATTGAATAATATCTTATATACATATATATATATATATGTGTGTGTGTGTGTGTGAACGTATATATGCGTGTGAGAATGTGTGCATCTCTTTGTGGTTTTATGTGAACGTATGTATGAAGGTGAAATGTTGGAGCGTTGATATTTTTGCCAGAGAAAGTAAAGATTTATGCATGAAATAGTGCATTTTTTTTTAGTCTTAAATTGCTAAATTTTGTGTGAGTAAATGATTTTTGTGTTAGTATATCACTAATAGAAAAAATATACGTTGATATGAGGCTGCTGCTAAAATTTTTATCAGCAGAGAACAGATTGAATAGTAGTACAAATATTTTGAATTGTAGTATGAATATTTTGAATAGTTGTACGAATATTTTGAATAGTTGTACGAATATTTTCAATTCAATAAAAATGTAAACAAGCATATTTCTTCAATATAAGATAATTAAACGATGTTGAAATTAAATGGATTCTTAAGGAAAAGAATGGTAGATTTTCGCTCAAAAAAAAAAATAATAAATAAATGAAATAAATAAATAAATAAATAAAATGAAAGATATTGAGTAAGTATTGAATAATTCCATACTTAGAAGAGAAATGTTGTTTTTATCACTTATCAATAAAATTGATATAGACTTGAAATCAGATAAAAATGTTGATTATTTATTTATGATTCAACTTGGTTAAAAAATGGATTTTTGATAACCTGGGAGGGAAAAACTTTCTAAAATTATTTTGGGTTTTGATCCTTCAAATTTTACGCGGCAAGTCAAATATTGTCATCTTCGAAATCACAAATCATTTTTGAAACTAGCGCTCACATGCTAATTAGTTAATATATGCAAAAATACAGATACAGAAATGACAGCTTCTCCAGACTATTTTTAGCGCCAAAAGTAACCCTTTTTTAAGTATGGAAATCAGTTGATTTTCTACCACTTCATTTGTTCTCCCTCCAGATATAGGTAAATAGTATGGAAGACTAGAGTCTTTAACCTTGCTAAGCCTATCTATTTAGGAGAAGAAAACCAATGAATTAAAATCAGCTGTACTCCATTCAAAAATTCTCTTGGTGAAGATTTTTGGGTAAATACATTTGATAAAAGAAGTTAATTTGGGAAATCAGTGTAACCTAGTTGTCGTGATGGTTAATAAATTTATTATCTTGTTTGGTTGGGCTGCGAGTTTTTCAGTTAGCTGTTAAGTTAGCTAAAATCTTTAAGCGGAAATGTTGGTCAAATTAGAAAGTTCAAGCGAGTACATCAACGACCAACACAGGAAGACCAAAATGTCAACAAAATGGATTCATGTCTTGTCACCGGTTTGATTAGAGAAATAAGAATATGGTGAAAGTTTAGGGACACGTATGAGACGACGCAATAACTTAGCAAAATGACATCAGGCTTATGATATCCTAAATTTAGATATATAAAAATTAGCGAAATTTGTAAAAGTTGTTAGTCAATCAGTTTGAAGCAGTTGTGGTGAGATGTCGGTCAGGCTGGGGGAGTGTCTCTTAGTGTCTGTTCATAGACCCCCTACAGATTCTCTCTCTCTCTCTCTCTCTCTCTCTCTCTCTCTCTCTCTCTCTCTCTCTCGTGTTCGCGCGCACGTATGCAGTCTGAACATTGAACAATAAATGAAAGTTAATTGTTGACTGAGAGTTCTTGTTTTTGAGTCGCCAAAACCCTGGCAACTTTGTTCCAACGGATTACCCTGATCATCAGAAGAAGTTTCGGAGGAATTGTGCCATTACCTATCCGTGGAACTTTCAAACACAGCGTGGAAACAGAGAAGATTGTTAAACAAACTATCTGGAAACGACTTGGCACCGTTATTAGGATAAGACCGAAGTAAAAATACTGTAACAACTATAGTACTGCATTTGGCACTGTTACCAGGATAAGACCAATCATTATTATTACATTTGGTCCAAGTGTTGTCATGCACCACGGTAATACATTTGGCGCCGGTATCGGTATTGGTAGACGTGACTGCGATATTGTTACAGTAGTGCCATGCCAATCTATTGTTACATTTAGTACCGTACCCAAACGATAGCGTTACAAATGGTAACCGACCCCAGAACATAGTATCACATTTGGTATCGAATCAAGCGATAGTGTTACAATAGGTGCTGGCCAAACCATTGAACTATATTTGGTACCATGCCCAAGATAAGTGCCCAAACGATGCAAACCAAAGTGTTATATATTATTACATTTGTTTGTTACCGGTAACCGAATCAAACTATAGGATTCACCTGTAAAAAAATTGTACAAAGCCAAAAATGTGGGAAACCTACTGATCGTAGAATCCAGTAACACTGGTTTACTTGAATCGGAAGTTAACCATCTGACCATACCAAACTCTCTCGGACTGTACAGAAATTAGTTGAAATCTTGTGCTCGTCCCTGTAAATACATCATTTAAGGTAAAATTTTGACTTTTCAACTTACTCAATACTCTTGTCTGGAAAGGTATTTTTCTTGTTAACGTGTGATATATGATGATGACCGGCGGCAGGTTGGAAAATTATTGCATGACTCAAGAAAATCAGGCTTTCCTTACGCTCGATTTTAAATAAAAAGCAAACAATTAGAAGATTTCTAATTGAAGTGATTAAGACTTAGATCAATATTTAATTACCTAATCTTTTAAAACTGTACTTATGCTAAACTGTACTGTTTAAAATAGACCTGTTTTTATGTATAAAAATAGATTTGGCATTAAATAACCTAAAAAATGCTTGATATGCCGTAAAACTAAACCAAACCAAATCTAATCTTTTATATTTATTTTTTCTTGTCCATTCTAGGGATAACTTCACACATATCCGATTTTCTTCTTTAAATCGTCTATTTCATTGTCGATACACTGTTTCCAGCATTTTAAAGCATAGTGTCCAAGATTCACCGTAGGTGTGCAAGTACTATTTTATAGTTGCTCCATATGGACTGGAGAAACGTTATATAGTAACTACACATATATATTGCGTGCTATTTTGAACAAATACTGGAAGCTGCACCCCTCAAAACAGCAGCTGTACGGCTACTTACCTCCCATCTCAGAAAGCGTCTAAATAAGACGAGCAAGAAATGCTAGATACTACTGGATAAGTAAGAGAGTTCTCCTATGGACTCCAGCGCATGGACACACTAGTGCTAGCTGGCCAGCAAAAAACAAAAAAACAAAACTAACATTTATTAGCTCTGTGTAGAACCTGGGTGCCGTTTAGAGTAAGTGTCAAGAGGGATGACCAATAGGGATTGATGGCAAGTGAGAGTCAAAGGAATCCGTGCTGTTCACACGCTCTGATCATTGTGGTAATGATGTACAGGACTCTTTGTGCATTTTTTTCTGGTTTTTCTTAAATTTGAAATCAACAATTTTTCATAGAGGATTTCAGTTTTGGAAACAAAGCAAATCCGTAAGGACCAAGTAGAAAAAGTATGATGGATGCAAGATGAGAGCTGTCTTATTTCACGCCAAGAATTCACGGTGTGAATATATAGGTGAATTGTCGTATTCCAGCTTTGACGTTTTCTTGGTTTAGGCACTATGCATTACATTTCTCAAATGTCACAGGACCGCCAAGTAAAACATTTTATGGACGATTTCCTCCTAAGGAACCAGGCTAAATAAAAAAAAGACGATGAAAAAAGACTATAAAAATAAGATCACTACACACTCGTTCACCCTTGCCCGGTATTAACAAATGTAGCCTGTTTTTATTTTTATAAGATCAAATACACTTGCTAAATATTTCAATAGCGACCATACAGTCTTGTAGTTGTATTGTTACGGGCTATAATGAAGTCTTCCTATTACTATGAATACTAGGAGAATATTCATCTCGGTGTTAAGTTAACTCGAGTTTGGGTGCCTCGTGTAGTGTACTAGTTAATAAACTTGACTAGCAACCCCCACAAGAGTGAGTTCGAGTCTCATTGGGTTCCCTATTCATTAGGCCTTGTGCCACATCGAAACAAAGAGCTTCGTAAATTACTAAGTTAACTCGACCTAGGGCGCCTCGTGTAGTGTACTAGTTAGCAAGCTTGACTAGCAAGAAGGAATTCGAGTTTCATTGGGTGCCTCATTCATTCGGCCTTGTGCCCCATCTAAGCAACATGCTTAGTAAACTACTAAGTTAACTCGAGCCTAACACTTTGGCAGTCAGAATGACGTTTATACTTTCGTTCAATATACTTGTTTCACGTCATCCCGAGTCCGTGACTTCCGGAACTTTTACTGGTCCACAATAGTTATCATATCAGTTACATTATCTTTTAGACATCACTCTCTCTTCTTTCTTTTTTTCTTTCTTTCTTTCTTTCTTTCTTTCTTTCTTTCTCGAGAACATATATATATATATATATATATATAAAATGAACACAAAGGGTTAGACAAATAAGAATATTTCTTATGTTGATTGATTGACTTTAACATGTCAACCTGTCTAGCGTTATTTTATGCCAAGAGGTTTAGGAATCGAGAATATAGTACAATAAGTTCTATATGTTGTGAGTTCAGACTTTTTTGTACACGGTCCAATCGAATATGAATAGTATTAAAACAAATCTATTTGACTCAGGTACCACTTCTTCGAGTCAGAATTAACGTGGGAAAAATGGTAAAGATGAGGTATTCAACACTTTCCAGATGTCCCGCTCATCCGATCCAGGTTTATGTCGTACCCAAGACAACCATTTTAGAGGGGGGTTACCCCTCTGCAGTCGATGCAGTCAACTTATTCTAAGCCTCTGTGATATGCGGATATTTCTTTTGTGTTATTTCTTTTTTTATTGTTCTCAACTCGTTTAAACCTTCGGTCATCATATAGAAAAACATTTTTGCGAAGGAATATTTTTGGAAAGTTTTTAAAATGACTTTACAAGAGTTGATATGCTATAAGAGAAACAATGAAATATAAACAGATGACGTAGCATGTCCATTCATTGTGTGAAAATTACTTTCTGGTATCCAAGTGTTTTCAAATGACTTTTAAATATCTGCTGTTAGGACACCTGTTACTGAGTTCTCCAGGAGCGAAGTATATATTAAGAATGAGAGGACTGTGTTTCGAATTAGTCATAACAGCTTGCTTTGTTTATTTATTACTGAGCTGTTTATGTTTCAACCTAAATATGTCTCTCTTATTTCAAAGCAGCGCCATTATGTTTGGTGCTAAATCCATTTAAGGTCAGTGTTTGAAGACTTTTTCCATTTACTATCGTATTTTTCTATTATCGTCGTGATATCGTCTAAGGTGTTTTTTCGATATTTCAATGATAAATCTCTCTTTAAATTTTGACTGTTCGAGCAGAAATGTTGTTTTTCATGTATTGGTTTGTCGTAATTCATTGATTTGATTCAGTGTTTTTATTTACTTATTCAATTAAAATGACTCTTCTGCCTCTCCAATGTCTTGTTTTTTGTGGTATATGCAGTAAAGTAAATAAATTAGATTTTTGTTCCCGCAATTAGATTCTTTGTAAATTTTAAAAGTCTCTCTCTCTCTATATGTATCTTTTGCGTCCTTTTTATTGACGTGGTTGTCTTATTTTTTTACGACGCTTTTCGTCCGTTATTGATGTTAGTCTTCTTCATATTGGCTCGAGTCGCTTGCTTATTAAATATTCCCATCGTTGTGGAGGTCATCCGAAAAGTCGCTTCCGGTGTCTTGAATATCACTTGAAGACTGCTCAAGTTCCTGATTTGTCTGTGAATATTCCAATGTCTCCGGCCACAGCGATACTTCTGCATTCGGTACTCCGAGATCAAATTCTTCACTCCGCTCCAAAATTATCTCGCTTCGGATGTGCTCACGTTATAACATTCCCAGCATTAATTTTTCTTTGGCCTTGTGTCCGAGTCATTGTTCTTCCTACTTCGTCATTGCCCAAGTTTCGATTGGGTTTGTTATTGCAGGCAAAACGGTGCTATTGAAGAGGTTGGCACTTGGGTTATGGTTCTGTTTTGCCTTGAACACATCTTTTAATCGGCTAAATGCATTCAACTATAATGTTATTCTCGGCAAGATTTCCGTATCCATGTCTCAACTCATGATATATATATATATATATAGTTTGGCTTCACACACAGACACACAACCTCTCTCTCTGTCTCTGTCTCTCACATTATACTTTGCTATATTTATACACATTGCTCAATACAGAGCATATATATATATATATTAGTGAAGACATATATATATATTAGTGAAGACATATATATATATTAGTGAAGACACAGAGTCAACTTCGCTAATGACTCTATGTCTTTGCTATCTAAGCTTATATATATATATATATATATATATATAACAAGGCTTTATTGAGATGAGTCTTGTCAATAAGTATGGGAACATCATTTCCTTATCTAGATATTTTTGATATAATAGAGACAAAGTGAATAATTTATTTACATCTGCTCGGTGCGGACATAGGATGAGGTTTGGAAAAACTGCCAGGGTGATGGATGAGAGAGAGAGAGAGAGAGAGAGAGAGAGAGAGAGAGAGTCAGAGAAATCTGTGCTCTCAGATGATGATGATTATGAAAGACAAGGTAGGTATTTTCCCTAAGATTACATTGTCATTTGTTAGACACACCCATGCATATTATGGCAGTGTAAATTGTTGCAAGTCATGCTAAGAGGAAAATATTCAAATATTGTATTTGCATATCAAAATATACTGTTAGATAAACACAGTAAATCCTAATAGGAATCTTTGAATGTTTCATCTGAAGACTGCATTTTTCCAGGTACACTATGCGTTTACTTATTAAATTAACTTGAGAGGAGAAGAAAATAATTCATTCTAGGTTTTATCCTGCTCTACTGGCCAGTATTTGAGCACTTTTCTGATTTAAGAAATAACTCTAGTTCATTTTACTATATATATATATATATATATATATGTGTGTGTGTGTGTGTGTGTACCCACATCGCAAACTTAGACGCAGACACACAAATACATATATATATATCAAAGATAGGTCACTATGATGAGTAATACTATGATGGCAGTCATTTATTTGAAAAGAGTAAATTTAAAAAAAAAGTTTCCTCTCAGCTAGCTGAGATAGCAGAAATCCATCTTTTACCTAAAGGAATATTTACCAAAGGAATCCATATTATGTTTCTCTCTTACATCATCCAAACACGCACCTCATGCGATTTGAAAATTTTGATTTCCCTAGACATGTTTCATCGACAGAAACCTTTTATAGACCATTTACTTTAGTGATGTAGACAGTGAAATATAAACACGTGATATCAACTTTTAGCGTTCACCCTGGCAAGCATGAAACACCAAAACTTTTATTCCACCAACTAAAATTCCAGTGTGTCGTTCTCAAACTCTCCTAGCAACAGGTCACACTGATAACACAAACACCAGCAAGAATAAGCTTGTTAAATATGTAATATGTTACTAAAATCTAGATAATCCCAAGAATGTAGACTGGATTTTAGGGTAGAAAATTATGGACCAAGAATAGGCTGATATTTTCCCCGGGAACCACAACAATTTATTATCATTTTGTGACTGAGAAAAGTTTGTTAAACTCAACTAAAAGCCACATTTAATCTTGAAATTAACGAGCCATCGAGGTTTATTAAAAAAATTGCTTTAAGCAAATTCAAACGCTTGCAATATCGTAAACTACATTTCGAAACAGCACTCATAAACACCGTTGTGAATATAAAACGTATATATAACAATTGGTCCTTCGACCAAAAATGAACATTTATATTCGTAGAGTCTTTTTCAAGTCAAAAGCTAGAGTAGTTTAATAGAGATCTTTATTCAAGATTAAGCTTTTTGTGAGAGGTGACATATTAAGCGGTAATAGAGGGACGGTTTTAGTTCCTGTAAGCTAATAAATTATTGGTCTCAAGTCCCAAATCAATAAAACCTATATAATTCAAGTCAGCATTAAATCCAGAAAAGTTCTAAATAGGATATTGCAAATGGTAAATCCAGCATTGGCAAGATGTTCCTAGAGAAGGCATCGCGTTAAATGCCACACATGAATCAGATTTTTTAATAGAAATTAGAAGATTCATTTTTACCTGAATTGAACGACGATTGTAATTATTTTCGACAGGAAATTGTTTATTGCTTCTAAACAAGAATAATTCAACAAAGGCAACCGATCTAGAAGAAGAAAAACTCTGACTTCAAACCAGTTGGGCACCATCATTTATTGCATAAAAAAAATTATACAATTGGGCACAAAGCCCGAGGTCAAACCAGTTGTAATCTGCTTAGAAATAATGACCTTACCGGCTCATTCACCCTGTGGGTAGAGTGTTCGGCAATAGTCCGGGAGACCTGGGTTCAATCCCAGGTCGCGTCATACCAAAGACTTTAAAAATGGTACTTGATACCTCTTTGCTTAACACTCAGCAATACAAGGTGCGTATCAAGGGTAAAGTGGAGTAATCCAGGGAAAGGAACAGCGCCTTCCACAACACCTCAGTGTAGTAGCTATTAAAAAGAGAGCCTTCTGGTCGCCCTCGACTACGGTCACCAACTTTACTTACTTACTTGCTATGTCTTCAGCCTGGTGGACGGGTTGGATATATACATACTTTTACGAAGTTATATATATATATATATATATATATATATATGTGCACACACAAGGAGGTGCTACAAAATGTTAGGGCTTATCAAGAAAGGAATGTCTTTTATTAAAATCTTATTTGAATTTTTTCCAAAGGGTTAAATAGAACTTGAGAAGTATGGTGCACTGCAGGATAGATTTTGTTTTATAGCTCTAGGGTCATTTACTTTTTGTTAAAATTTTAATTGAATTTTTCTATAGGAGTTTATAAAACTTACGAAGTATATTGAACTGCGGTATAGAATGTATGTTTTATGGTTCTGGAGTCATTAGCTTTTTGTTTGACTCAAACATTGAATGTGAAACAAGTCCGCTGGGGCTGTAGAATACACCGATCTTATCTCTCTAGAGGAGTAACCCCTCCAAATGAATGTCCAGGATATATGACATTGAACAATACGATGCCGAGGCTCTAACCTTGGAGATTTAGGGAATGCGGAGTACCCCTTCATTACCATTGCTTTAAAGTCCACTCTGGTCCAGAGTGGTAGCACCTGATAGGGTCCTTCCTATCGATGAAATAGAACAAACTGTGTGCAAACAAATTGTGACTTATATAACAATACTTAAAAGCCTTTAACGGTGTGCTAAAAAGATCTCAGGCTCGTTTATGAATGTTATTTAAAAATGTGTTTACAAATCATACATGTATTAAAATCATGTGCATAAAGAGGATTTGGCATTAAATAACCTACAATGGTTGATATGCCATAAAACCAAACCAAACAAATCAAAGTCAATTTCTAAGCGGGTTACAACTGGTTTAATACTGGCTCATTGGTCTAGTTGGTAGAGTGTTCGCCAATGGTCCGGGAGATCATGGTTCAGTCCCAAATTCGCTTATATAAAAAACTTTAAAAATGGTACTTGATACCTCCTTGCTTAACACTCAGCAATATAAAGTATGTATCAAGGGTAAAGAGGAGCAATCCAGAGAAAGGAGTACCGCCCTCCTCTACACTTCAGTGTAGTAGCTATTGAAAAGGGAGCCTTCTGGTTGCCTTCAACTACGGTCGCCAACTTTACTTTTTTTACAACTGGTTTGAATTCAGAGAATTTCTTGCTTTCGACCGGTCGCCACGTCAAGGTTAAAGAGCCGAATCTATCCTACTATTTACCAATAGCTAGAATAATTAGATTCATACTTCTCCCAAGGGCAAATTGCAAACAGCCTCATTTAGTAATTTACTTCGGTCACCATGTACATTTCTTACGATGATAACCATCCAAATCTTCACATCTTCTTCAATAAGCGTTAGAGGATGCCATCAGTGAAATAATGTACGGATAATTAGTTTTGTGTATTACCAAAAAAAATTTAGTGCATGCAATTTATTTCATGCCCTACGTACTAAATTAGTTTCATGCTTTCCTAGAAGTAATAGTATAATGCCTTACTTTAAAGAATTCTATTGAATGTTTAAATGGGAATAAATAAGAATATTATGGATGATTTAAAAAAAAAATTACTTGGACTCGAACGCCCAACGTGGTTACTGGTAGGACATATGCAACTCTCTCAGCCACTGTACTGCGAATATGATCCTCATATACCCAAAATGATCTATGAGATAGAAATACTATGAATGCTTTCGGTAAAACGGTTGTCTATAATAAAGATTCATATGCCCTTGACGCTGAGCACCGGCATATGGCTACTATCAGTACTCAGGTGCGTTCATCCAATCTGCCAATGCAGACACGCATGCGCACAATGAAGAGAAGAGGAACACACGATATTCTGGTAACATACTTAGAGAAAATGAAACACGGCTTGGCAAATATGGAGGCCAGACAGCGAGTAAGAAATATATTAGCGAAATAATGAAAATAATTTGTTAATGACGAGAGGTATAACGCAGAAAAAAAAATGGTTATTGTCTGTTCGATGTCGAAAAAGGGGAAGAAAATAAAAGAAAGAAAAAATAAAAGAGAGAATCACGGGATGGAGTGGGGTGGGGGTAATAAATAAACGAGACAAGAAAAAAAAAAAGAAGAAAAAGATCAATCAGATTATGAAAAAGAAAAAAAGACGTGGAGAGATAGGAAAAGTGGGGGCATGCAGACTGTTCGTTTCTCGATGTTAGCATATGCACTTAAGTGCTGAGGAAATGCAAGTGATAAAGAATTGAATAGAAAGAGCGAATGATGAGAGTGAAAAGAAAAAAAAAGAAGTGCATTTAGAGATCAAGAAAAAATATAGGTTAAAGAGTGACTGGTGTTCGAACTCGCGTACGATGTTGTCGAAGTCCAGCAGGTAAACCCCGACACAACCATGACTTCACCAAATATAAGTAAACTGAGATAGGTAGATCAATTGTTTGATA
Organism: Sepioteuthis lessoniana; assembly: GCA_963585895.1. NCBI lineage: Eukaryota > Metazoa > Mollusca > Cephalopoda > Myopsida > Loliginidae > Sepioteuthis > Sepioteuthis lessoniana. The sequence goes on along the minus strand of OY757907.1, from coordinate 11,762,975 downwards.
GATATAAATAGACAGAAAATAAATATTATAAGAAACTCGGTTGAAGATAGACAATCACGAATAGCGTGGCAGACAGTAAATGACATGAGGAAAAGGAAGATCACCTTGGAGCAAAACTAAAAACTTCTTGCCAGGAAGAATGAATAAAGTTGTTCTAAGAACATTTCAAGAATTTCCTTCGAAACACTTCTAAAATCATAAATATTCATAACAATCTCAACAGTTTTGAAACTATAACCAAACATAAAATTCTATCAACTCTATAATATAAAATAAAACAGCATAAATATATGTATAGTATTCATTCATCTATGGAAGCAAGATAGATTTTCTTCATCAAAGATTCAGTCATGTAGAATTCGGCTATAGATAATACCTAATAATATCCGTTTTCATAGAATTATGTTCTTCTTGAAAAAATATAATCATAGTATACCGGACTAGTGGGTAGAGTGTTCGCTAATGGCTTGGAAAACCGGGGTTTAATCCCAAGTTGAGTTCTACTAAAGACACAAAAAATGGTACTTGATGCTGCTTTGCTTAACACTCAGCATTTTAAGGTACAGATCAAGGGTAAAGTAGAGCAATCCAGGGAAAGGAGTAGTGCCCTCACTTAAGCCTTGGTGTAGTAGATAATGAAAAGGGAGCCGACTTGACATCAAAATAAGAGAGCTTACTCAAGAAGAACTCAACGTGGTTCTTAAAAAAATTAAAAACAGAAAAACTGCCGGCCCCGACTAAATACCCCCAGAAGTATTACAGGCAAGGAAATTTGATGACGTACTACTTCCATTTTGTAACACTGTATACAAAGAGAATTAAATACAAAGATGGACAAAAGGCTGCATTATTCCCCTTCCCTAAGAAAGGTGACCTCAGTATCACCAAGAACTATGGAGGCATAACCCTTGCTTTAATAGCGACAAAAGTTTACAATGCTTTGCTTCAAAATCGCATCGAACCTGAAATTGAGAAAGGTCTTAGGACAAATCACAATAGTATTCGGAGAAAACGACCCACAACATAGATTCTAAAAATCATCGAAAGAGTTCGTAGAAAAAGTCTCGGGGCAATACTTTTGTTTGTAGATTTTTCCAAGGGATTTGATTCCATACTCAGAGGAAAGATGGAGCAAATACTTCTAGCTTATGGTTTCCTAAAAGAAGCTGTTACAGCCATAATGATGCTCCTTAGAAACACAAAAGTCAAGGCACGTTCACCAGACGAAGACACGGACTTCTTCGACATTGTTGCTGGGGTTCTGCAAGGAAATATATTAGCACCCTATCCACATAGACTAAGTATATCGAAGATCGATTGATATAATTAAAGAAAATGGCTTTACACTGAAAAAGGCAAGAAGCAGACGATATATTGCTGAAACTACGGACACTGACTATGCAGATAGCATTGTGCTTCTTGCAAATATATCGACCTAAAGTGAACCCCTACTGCTTAGCCTCAACGTGAATGCAGACAAAAATGGAGTACCTGTGTTTTGATGGAGAAGGAGCTATCTCCTCTCTAAATGACGATCCTCTGAAATTAGCGGACAAGTTTACGTACCTCAGCAGCATAGTCTCATCTACTGAAAGTGTTGTCAGTATTCGCTTAGCAAAGGCGTTGACTGCTATCTATAGGCTATTGATCCTATTGACGTCAGATCTATCGGATAAAATAAAACGGGCTTTCTTCAAAGTAGTGGTAGTACCAATACTACTCTATGGATGCACCACATGGACGCTGACAACACACCGAGAGAAAAGGGTTGATGAAAACTGCACAAGAATGTTATGAGTTATACTGGAAAAATCCTGGAAGCAACACCCCACAAATCCAAAGCTTTACGGCTATCTACCACCCATCACTAAAACTATCCAAGTAAGACGAACAAAATATGCAGGGCACTGTTGGAGAAGCATGGAAGGGCCAGTGCTGGTCGACCAGCAGGAGCATACCTACAACAGCTCTGCGGAGACACAAGATACAGTTTAGAGGATCTTCCGGGAGCGAAGGACAATAGAGAGAGAGAGAGAGAGAGTCAGGGAAATCCACGGTAGTGGCGTGACTTAATGATATACATATATATGTATATATATATGTAATATAACTAAGGATGTTAATTAATCATATTAGTTAATCATTTTATTTGTAGTTCTAAACTGTAAGTTAGCTAAAATCTTTAAGTTGAAGTATAAGTCGCATGCGCGAAAGGTCAAATGTTGCTCGTGACACAGGATATGAAATTGACAAGATGGGTTGAAATCCACTGCAGACCGGATGTTTCAAGTAAGCAATATAAATGCGATGACAGTTGATTTAGTTGACGGGTTAATGGAAAGTTTTTGATGACGCGTGTTCTTGCCATGATTAGTTTATAAGATAATTAATAATATATATAAGAGAGTTACTTAGGTGTCAGTTCAGTCAGTGTGTCGGAAGAAGTGGGACGCAGTTGGTCGGCCAGTTCTGGGGGCAGGTTGGGGTTGGAAAAAAGAAAAGTGAAATCGGTGATTTGATTGTTGATCTCCCACGAATGGAAACTCCTGCGTTTCTTGTAACATGACTTAATCCTTTCATTCTCTCTCTCTCTCTCTCTCTCTCTCTCTCTCTCATTTCATGACTGACTACTAGACAAGCAGTAATAGTTATAATAAACTTTCGTATCTAAAGAAACAGCGGAGTCGCTTTGTACTTTGAGAAATTTTACACCTGTTCATATTCAAGATGGTGTTGCGTAGGTACGGTAACGTTACAGATAAATTGATAGATAGATAGAGTTGGAAAAGGAAGAGAACAAAGGTGTTTTCAAATGAAAATTGCTAGATGAATTAATTTTGAGATGGCTTTCTATTGTCCATAGTAAAATGTAAGGTGATTTCATTATATATGCACGTGTGAAAATACATTCGAAATTAATCACACACAAATGCGTATATTTATTTTATTTCTATTCATCTATTTTGTCTTTGTTTTAGAATTTATTCAGGTTTAATTAACTTTAAACTAAAGAATTGCATTGGATAGTATTGCTATAGAAGGCATATCAGCGTGATTTTTAATATGTTAAACGTGATGTATGCTGAGGCCTCTTCGAAAACATTACCGTTAATATACCAAAGCTTGATCTTTATTAAAAGATTGATTGCCTGATTTCAAAAGCAAGTCAAATCCTCTAGGATTATCTTATGTCAAAGGTTAGGGAATCGCGTTAATCTAAGTTAATATTTGTATTTTTGTGTCGTTGTTTCTTAAGAGTTTTTGTATAGTGGCATGGTTTCAAATATTTCTATATAATCTAAATAATTTTTACACAGTCGTATGGTTTCAAATACTCCCGTCGAAGATATATAGTTATTTGGTTACAATAGCTTTGATTTAATGATTATCACTTGTTTTTATACAGTGATATGGTTTTAAGTAACTAATAATAATTCTTAGTAAACAATTATAACTTCAAGAAGCTATTCCTTATACAAATGATTTATGGTTTTATGGTTCAAAGTAATCCTATCGAATACGGATAATTTTTACATAAATCTATGACTCATAGATGGGACCCTTATAGGCACTACCACTCCGGTTAGAGGGGACCTTGGAATGATAGCCATGAGAGTGTACTCCACACTTCCAGGAGCTCCAGAACTAGAGCTTTACCATTAAACGCAGTTTACTGTCATACTCACCCCACCCCTTTTAGTGTGTGTGTGTGTGGGGGGAAAGTGTTACCTCTCTATAGTGGATACAGTTGGCATATTGTAAGACCCACCAACAGACCGTTATCGAGAGAAGATGCTGTAAATATAGTGACGCCAGAATTGAGTAATTTATTAGGAGCTTTTTATGGACGATTGATTTGATGAAGTACTGTTGCAAGTGAAAAATGTAAAATCAGGAATTGAACAAGTTAGTTAACAGAACGAAATAATTTTCCATCAGGATAACAATATATGTCTCGTTGGTTGACCTGGCAAAAGTTTGTTCTGTTTTGTCAGGAAGTTTTCAATCATTTTCCGTATTGATCAGATGATGCACCTTCAGGTTACGATTTCTTCTCATCTTTACAGGATTATCTTACTTAAAAAATTCAATTACGTGGAAGATTTCAAAAGTTCCCAAGAGCAGCTTTGGTTGTAAAAGATTAAAGAAGAACCCCCCCCAAAAAAAAAACAACAAAATAAACAACAACAAAAAAAAACAAAACAACTACAACAAAATAAAACAAAAAGCAAAAGCAAAAACAAAAACGCTAAGAGAATGGAATTGAAATGTCTGAAAAATGGTAGATTGGAGAAGGAAATGGTGGATGTGTTATTCATTTTTATCTTGTGTAATTTAATATAAAATTAATTTATTTGGGGGTGAATGGAAATTAAATTTAGTTAAAAGGAGTACATCAAGTAAAAAGTTTGAGAAGCCCAGGTCTAAATCAATATTAATGAACAAATTAGATCTTGAAGAATAGCAAGTATTTGTCTCAATGCATTGGGAACTGGTAGCATATCTGTATTGAATTACTATTAATATATGATTAGCAGAATATCAATTCAATATTTGTATTCATTACTGGAATATATTAGATATATTCAATATATTACTGGAAAATATTCAATGTATTAAACAACCCAGTAGGCTGGGAGTGGAGAATACATCAACTGCATCTCAGCGGAAGAGGTAGACTTTCCAAACAAGTATCCTGGATATGACATTTAACCATTTCATGGCGAGGCTCCAGTCTTAAACTTTTGGGGAATGTGGTGTACTCCTTCTTTGCCATTGCTTCCAGGTCCACCCTGACTCGGACTGATATCGTCTGATAGGGTTCTATTTATGAGTCAAATAGAACTGTTTAATATTTAAACTGTATGAACACAAGTGACTTATGCTAAATTGAATTGTCAGAAATAGAACGGTTTGCCATTTACCTGTGTGGGAATAAATGAATGATGTTTAATTGAATGATTGAAAACTTCCGGACAAAACAGAACAAACTTTTGCCAGGTCAACCAAGGAGACATATTTGGTTATCCTGATGGAAAACTATTTCGCTCTGCTAACTAACTCCTGATGTTTTTTTGTTCAGTTTCTGGTTTTTATATTTTCACTTGCAACAGTACTTTATCAAATCAATCGTGCATAAGAAGCTCTTAATAAAATACTCAATTCTGGCGTCCCTATATTTACAGCATTTTCTCTCGATAACGGTCAGTCGGCGGGTCTTACAATATGCCAACTGTATCCACTGGGGAGAGGTAAAACCCTCCTCCCCACTAAAAGGGGAGGGTGAATATGACAGTAAACTTCATTTACTGATGATACATGGCAATACTTGGAACCACTTAACTTTGATTCATGCAAATTTGAGCCGTTTGAAATAGAACTGTTTGATCATTTAAATGTGTGTGTAAACAAATAACTGATGCTTAACTGAATTGTTAGTGATACACAGCAATTCTTGGAACCATTTAACTGTGTGCAAAGAAATGCTTGATGAAAAATAGAATTATTCATATTAGAAAGGGATACTTAAAGTTCTTTAACTTTGCGCCTAGATTGAAATATTGGTATTACCTAGTAATAATAGTTACTATTTGACTGTGCACATGAATGCATAGTGTTGAATAGAATAATAAGTGTAAAATACCAATACTTTAATTACTTCACTGTTTCCAAACAAATGATTAATATTATATAGAATTATAACCAGCTCATTGTCCTAGTGGGTAGAGTGTTCGCTAATGGTCTGGGAGACCTGGGTTCAATCCCAGGTTGAGTCACACCAAAGACTTTAAAAATGGTACTTGATACATACTTGCTTAACGCTCAGCAATGTACAATACGTATCAAGGGTAAAGTGGAGCAAACCAGGGAAATGAGTAGCGCCCTCTCCTACATTCCGGTGTAGTAGCTATTGAAAAGGGAGCCTTCGGGTCGCCCTCGACTACTGTCACCAACTTTACTTGCAACTATATATAATGATAAATGTTGATAATAATTGAAACCATTTACCGGGTCTTGGCCTAATGAATTGAGTATTCGCCAGTGG
>OY757907.1:11739429-11749429 GCA_963585895.1 Sepioteuthis lessoniana | reverse complement strand
CTTAGTAAGCGAGTTCGAACTCCCTTCACGATATTACTTTCACTTTCGGTCTTAGGAAAGATATGAATCCTCTTACCCCCCCCCCGCTGAGGGTTAAATAATATCCTCCACTGTTCTTGTACAAGAATAGCTTTAGCATTGAATAACTCACAATGGTTGATGTGCTGTTACAAATGAAACCAAACCAAATAAAATCTAGAAAGCACTGGGGTCTTGGTCTCTTAAAAAGCGATTTATTTAAATGTACTTAATTAAATGTAGAGTAAAACCGAAACAGAAAAAACAAAACAAAAATTCTAATCAGTTTTATAGGTCACAACTTAAAAAATACATTACATATATCTGGATATATATTAATAAAAGGGGGTTTGGATGGTGTAGAGGTTAACGTTCTGGACTGTGACATCATAATAAGTTAGTTCGAACTCCAGTCAATCTATTCCGTTAACTTTTGGGCTAATACCCTATAAAAAGTTATGAGCTTCTTTGTCACCACAGCAATAGATTAAATAGAACCTCTACTGTTATTCAACAAGGATGGCTTCGGAATTAAATAACCCACAAAGTTTGATATGATATTAAAAAAAAGAACCATACAAAACCAATCTAGTGATACCTTAAGATAAACAAACACACATACATTTACACACACACACACACACACATATATATATATATATATATATATATATATATATATATATATATATATATATATATATATATATATATATATATATATATATATATATATATATATATATATATTGACACGAACTGTACCTGTGGTAATTACATAAGGGAACCTTTGATGGTATAACGGTTAGCAAGCTTGACTAGCAAACCTACATGAATGAGTTCGAGTCTCATTGGGTGCCCCATTCATTCGGCCTTGTGCCAAATCGAAGCAAAGAGCTTCGTAAATTACTGTGGTAATTACACAAAGAACATACATAATAATTGCTCGAATTGAAACTATAAATAAAATCTGAGATAAATAATTTCCAATTTCTATTTCTTTAGTAAAATTTGAAAGCAACAACAACAATGAAATATAACTTTAATATTATAACATTAAAAAACTTAATAGAAAGCTTAAAGTTTCCGTTCTTAGAAGTTTGTAACTTAGTTTCGCTGGTAAATATATTAATGTTATTTAAAAAGAAAAGTGACTTGAATTTTTAAGAGGGTTGTCCAGTATCAATAATGCTAACATTAACTGTTCAGAAGAAGGTCAAAGTTGATAGTAACACTATTGCAGCCAAGAAGGGTTATAAAAGCTACCATCAAAACAGACATCTAAAAAATAAAACATATAATTAAAAACATAAGATGGAAATTTAATAATAGAATGTAGTTTAACATTTTCCATGAATATAATACACTTATATATATATGTGTGTGTGTGTGTGTGTGTGTGTGTGTGTGCGCGCGCGGGCGCTTATATACACATGCAAGCAGGCGCCTACATATTCGTGTAATCAAATGATTCTTTCCACTTAGTCTTCATGAGGCACAATATTATTGGCATTAAAAATGAAATATCGAATAATGTTGCTATTCAGGTCAATGAAACAAACACACAGATACACGCACATATTCGTGTTCACTGAAAAATACTCACACAGGTATATATATATATATATATATATATATGTGTGTGTGTGTGTGTGTGTGCGTGTGAGTGGAGAGTGAGAGAGAGTTTGAGAGAGTATATGTAAGATACACGAGAATGTGCGCCCACATCTAACGTTAGTCGATATCATGAACCCGCCTCTGCAAATTTTATTTTCATCTTTCCCGAGATAGACGTCGTCGTGACTTTGGTGGAAAAGTCTTGGCTCCTTCCATAATCACGATCTGGTTATCACACCCAGTTTTATTTTTTGTAGATTTATGAGTTTAACAATATTTTTTCGACTTAATTTCGCATGGCACTAAACAATTTAGAAAATAAATTAGGGACATAATGTTGTGTCCTTTTTTTCAAGCGGTTAGAGCGTACTATGAAAATTAACATTCAAAATACTGAAGTTCCCCCAAAATTTAAACCTTTTTCTAACTTAATTAGGAAATATGTTGCGATTTCAACCATGAGACCATTTTTGAATTCTGATCGTCTGATAATAAACTCTTTTAAGTCTGTGGTAAAAGTACTATTGCCAATAAATTCACCAAAAACAGATATCTAATGATAGACACCAAACCAAGACGAGACTGTTTACCTTTCATTCTGTGTTAATATCATTAGGAAAGTCATGAACCCATCTTTTTATAGTCCGTCTATCGGTAAAAAAAAGGAGCGCAGAGTGAGTTTTTTTAGCCTTGGTTAGACAACCAGTCTAGAAGAAAGAAAACTGAATTCAAACCAGCAATAACACTGCTTAAAAAACTCATCTTGTGCCACACCCTGCATGTGGCGGGGAGGTTTGCGTAAATACAAACATATTAGCAATATGCTTATAACTTGAAGGTTAGTATCATGATATAATACCAGTTTTGAGTGTTAGAAATAAAACTGAACTAATTCACTAGAGAAAAACTCACAGAGAATATTTCTTGGAAATAAAAAACAGATTGCAATAGATCTAAGAAATAAAAACAGAGTGCAATAGATCTGAGAGCAGACCAAAGTAAAGAATATAAGGAAATTATGAAAGACCGAAAAAATAGATGTGGATAGAACACAAATAGAAATAGAACTGAACTAATTCACTAGAGTAAAACTCACAGAGAATATTTCTTGGAAATAAAAAACAGATTGCAATAGATCTAAGAAATAAAAACAGATTGCAATAGATCTGAGAGCAGACCAAAGTAAAGAATATAAGGAAATTATGAAAGACCGAAAAAATAGATGTGGATAGAACACAAATAGAAATAGAACTGAACTAATTCACTAGAGAAAAACTCACAGAGAATATTTCTTGGAAATAAAAAACAGATTGCAATAGATCTAAGAAATAAAAACAGATTGCAATAGATCTGAGAGCAGACCAAAGTAAAGAATATAAGGAAATTATGAAAGACCGAAAAAATAGATGTGGATAGAACACAAATAGAAATAGAACTGAACTAATTCACTAGAGAAAAACTCACAGAGAATATTTCTTGGAAATAAAAAACAGATTGCAATAGATCTAAGAAATAAAAACAGATTGCAATAGATCTGAGAGCAGACCAAAGTAAAGAATATAAGGAAATTATGAAAGACCGAAAAAATAGATGTGGATAGAACACAAATAGAAATAGAACTGAACTAATTCACTAGAAAAAACTCACAGAGAATATTTCTTGGAAATAAAAAACAGATTGCAATAGATCTAAGAAATAAAAACAGATTGCAATAGATCTGAGAGCAGACCAAAGTAAAGAATATAAGGAAATTATGAAAGACCGAAAAAATAGATGTGGATAGGACACAAATAGAAATAGAACTGAACTAATTCACTAGAAAAAACTCACAGAGAATATTTCTTGGAAATAAAAAACAGATTGCAATAGATCTAAGAAATAAAAACAGATTGCAATAGATCTGAGAGCAGACCAAAGTAAAGAATATAAGGAAATTATGAAAGACCGAAAAAATAGATGTGGATAGAACACAAATAGAAATAGAACTGAACTAATTCACTTGAAAAAACTCACAGAGAATATGTCTTGGAAATAAAAAACAGATTGCAATAGATCTAAGAAATAAAAACAGATTGCAATAGATCTGAGAGCAGACCAAAGTAAAGAATATAAGGAAATTATGAAAGACCGAAAAAATAGATGTGGATAGAACACAAATAGAAATAGAACTGAACTAATTCACTAGAGAAAAACTCACAGAGAATATTTCTTGGAAATAAAAAACAGATTGCAATAGATCTAAGAAATAAAAACAGATTGCAATAGATCTGAGAGCAGACCAAAGTAAAGAATATAAGGAAATTATGAAAGACCGAAAAAATAGATGTGGATAGAACACAAATAGAAATAGAACTGAACTAATTCACTAGAAAAAACTCACAGAGAATATTTCTTGGAAATAAAAAACAGATTGCAATAGATCTAAGAAATAAAAACAGATTGCAATAGATCTGAGAGCAGACCAAAGTAAAGAATATAAGGAAATTATGAAAGACCGAAAAAATAGATGTGGATAGAACACAAATAGAAATAGAACTGAACTAATTCACTAGAGAAAAACTCACAGAGAATATTTCTTGGAAATAAAAAACAGATTGCAATAGATCTAAGAAATAAAAACAGATTGCAATAGATCTGAGAGCAGACCAAAGTAAAGAATATAAGGAAATTATGAAAGACCGAAAAAATAGATGTGGATAGAACACAAATAGAAATAGAACTGAACTAATTCACTAGAGAAAAACTCACAGAGAATATTTCTTGGAAATAAAAAACAGATTGCAATAGATCTAAGAAATAAAAACAGATTGCAATAGATCTGAGAGCAGACCAAAGTAAAGAATATAAGGAAATTATGAAAGACCGAAAAAATAGACGTGGATAGAACACAAATAGAAATAGAACTGAACTAATTCACTAGAGAAAAACTCACAGAGAATATTTCTTGGAAATAAAAAACAGATTGCAATAGATCTAAGAAATAAAAAACAGATTGCAATAGATCTGAAAGCAGACCAAAGTAAAGAATATAAGGAAATTATGAAAGACCGAAAAAATAGATGTGGATAGAACACAAAAAGAAATAGAACTGAACTAATTCACTAGAGAAAAACTCACAGAGAATATTTCTTGGAAATAAAAAACAGTTTGCAATAGATCTAAGAAATAAAAACAGATTGCAATAGATCTGAAAGCAGACCAAAGTAAAGAATATAAGGAAATTATGAAAGTCCGAAAAAATAGATGTGGATAGAACACAAATAGAAATAGAACTGAACTAATTCACTAGAGAAAAACTCACAGAGAATATTTCTTGGAAATAAAAAAACAGATTGCAATAGATCTAAGAAATAAAAACAGATTGCAATAGATCTGAAAGCAGACCAAAGTAAAGAATATGAGGAAATTATGAAAGACCGAAAAAATAGATGTGGATAGAACACAAATAGAAATAGAACTGAACTAATTCACTAGAGAAAAACTCACAGAGAATATTTCTTGGAAATAAAAAAACAGATTGCAATAGATCTAAGAAATAAAAACAGATTGCAATAGATCTGAGAGCAGACCAAAGTAAAGAATATAAGGAAATTATGAAAGACCGAAAAAATAGATGTGGATAGAACACAAATAGAAATAGAACTGAACTAATTCACTAGAGAAAAACTCACAGAGAATATTTCTTGGAAATAAAAAAACAGATTGCAATAGATCTAAGAAATAAAAACAGATTGCAATAGATCTGAGAGCAGACCAAAGTAAAGAATATAAGGAAATTATGAAAGACCGAAAAAATAGATGTGGATAGAACACAAATAGAAATAGAACTGAACTAATTCACTAGAGAAAAACTCACAGAGAATATTTCTTGGAAATAAAAAACAGATTGCAATAGATCTAAGAAATAAAAACAGATTGCAATAGATCTGAGAGCAGACCAAAGTAAAGAATATAAGGAAATTATGAAAGACCGAAAAAATAGATGTGGATAGAACACAAATAGAAATAGAACTGAACTAATTCACTAGAGAAAAACTCACAGAGAATATTTCTTGGAAATAAAAAAACAGATTGCAATAGATCTAAGAAATAAAAACAGATTGCAATAGATCTGAGAGCAGACCAAAGTAAAGAATATAAGGAAATTATGAAAGACCGAAAAAATAGATGTGGATAGAACACAAATAGAAATAGAACTGAACTAATTCACTAGAGAAAAACTCACAGAAAATATTTCTAGGTACATATCAAAGAAATAAAAACAGATTGCAATAGATCTGAAAGCAGACCAAAGTAAAGAATATAAGGAAATTATGAAAGACCGAAAAAATAGATGTGGATAGAACACATTGGTTGTAAGAAGTGTAAGAGATGCAATAAAAAGTTACTGGAATTGAGTCCGCTCGGTTTGGCAGAGGCAGGGCTCTAGAATAGACTGACTGCACCTCGGTAGAAGGGTTAGACCTCCATCTAAACGAGTGTCCTGATATGACACTAAAAAGATGTTGACGTTCCACCCCTAGGGCTTTGAGGGATGTGGAGTACCCCTTCATTGCTATTACTAGAACCTGTTAGAGTCTCATCTCTGGGTTAAATAGAACTGTTCAATCATTTAAGTATTATTATTGACATGAGTGGCCAAGTAGGTAGAGTGTTCGCCAATGGTCCGGGAGACCTGGGTTCAATCCCAGGTCACGTCATACCAAAGACTTTAAAAATGGTACTTGATACCTCCTTGCTTAACACTCAGCTATATAAGCTACGTATCAAGGGTAAAGTTGAGCAATCCAGGGAAAGGAGTAGCGCCCTCCCCTACACTGCGGTGTCGTAGCTTTTGAAAAGAGATCCTTCTGGTCGCCCTTGACTAAATGGAGACAATTTTACTATTATTATTAGTAATTGGAGACAATACAACTGTGTGTGAATTATTCTTAAGGAACACATAATGAGTTGAATTATTAATATAAAGAGAAATAACAAAAGAATTTAACAAAGTGCAAATGGATAGTTAATATCAAATAGAATTTTTAGTATTAGATAAGAATACTTGAAACCATAAATTTGTGTGATCCATTTGTTCAGCGAGAGAGATTTCGAAATCTTTCTTGATGAACAGATGGAACATATAAATTCTATCCAATATTCCTAATTAGTCATATGACTTAATTTTAAAAACAAAACGCTGGCTTATTGATTGAAAGGGCCACCTCTTCCCCGATATATACATTTTCCCTCGGTTTTAGTATTTTTTAAACATTCATTGCTGATTTAACCTCGCTCAAATCATTCCTTACTGTCCATATGATGGTTTATTCGAACCGAAAATCTGTAGTGTTGACTTTGTTTCTCAATAAATATAGCCTTCTGCTAGGACTACCTTGTTATCAGTTACTCTCTTTCTCTTTCTCTCTCTCTTTAATATATATATATATATAGAGAGAGAGAGAAAGAGAGAGAGAGAGTATTAAGAATTGATATGCAATAAAACATCAACTCACCAACCAACCAACCAACCAACCAACCAAACAGAGAGAGAGAGAGAGAGAGAGAGAGAGAGAGAGAGAGAGAGAGAGATGTCTTGAATAGGCAATAAATAGGCAGTATATTTCAAATCATAGTTTCATGAGAGGATGGTACATGGAAAGTACGTTGAATAAAATGAAAGGAAATGCTCGTAAAACAAATAGTTCACAATGTTTCAACGAGAAATATAGTTGCCATAGACGTTTTAATAGTTTGCGTATTCTAAAATTATTTCTCAGTTTAATGAGATGCAAAGTATGTATAAAATGTCAACAAATAAAAGGGTGGGTAAATGCCGTTAGGTCAATTGCGTTTGAGTGACAGCATATGAACCCGAGATCAATCTGAGACTACGGTTGGTAAACAAATGAACAAATATAAATTCTGCATTCTATTAAGAGAAAGTGGAGGACTTACTGTTTTCAATCTAATTCTATCCAATTTTTACCAAAGTAATGAAGATTGAGTCTCCGTGGCGTAGTTGATAACATGCTGGACTGCAACATTGTAGTAAGCGAATTCGAACTACAATCGTGCTATTACATTCCCTTTCGGACTTATACACTTGGGATAGGCATGAACCCTTTATACCTCCAGCTATGGTGTAAATAGTACCACTAATGCTCTTCTACGAAAGCTTTGGCATTAAATAACTCATGAAGGTTGATATGCCATTAAACAAAGCAACCGAAGAAAACTAAACCAAAACAAAGTCATCATTATCATCAGTCTCATAACCCCAGGTGGGACGGCTGTAGAGGCACCATTGATGACTCACAGACAATGTTATAGGAGTCATCATGTAGTATACCTACAACAGAAAAGCTTGACCACAACCAAGGTTCTTGTTATTTTGACCTTATCGTGGACACGTAACCGTTGTAGTTCTCGGAACTCATCAAGATAGTCATTTACCCAGCAGTGCAGCGTTACGATTATCCCTCTCATTGTTTAGTCTTCCAGCTGAAGCAGTTTTCCAGAGTAAAGCGCTTGCACTCAGCACATAAGATATTTTTTAAAGTAACATTTATTATGTATTCCAGAGATATTGGAATCTAGCATCAATTCTTGTATTATGGAAATAATTTAGGATTAAAAGCATTCACATTTGGAAGATAGGGTCAGATGTTACCCCCAAGTTTGCTATAATTTCTCCACAAGGTTGATGTCGTGAATCTGCAATTGAGCAGAGACCGATACAATTTAATATTATTTTCTTCAGTGTAGGCTCCGTTGGTAGAGTTCGAATGTTTATCATTCTGAAAATGTTCGACTCATAAATTGGGTTCTACAGTTGTATAATTTATCCAATATTTCTAGATAAGGCTTATTATTACTATTGGCATAAATGATGCAATTAACACACATAGATAAGGTCACCTTGTATCTTTTATTTAGTTGTAAATAAACTAATAATAGATAATATGCAAAACAGTTTTTTATTTAATTGATGAATATTCTTATATATAAAATATGCTTTAAACAAATAAAGTTAAGTTATTTAGATTAATGGCATAATTCTTTTCCAATTCATGCAGAGAAAAATATTATAGAATAACTCAATTTTTAGGAAAGCATAGATAGATTTTGTCATTTGTATTTTTCAAACAAACACCAGTAGAATATACTTGCGAAAAGAATGTCATTAATTTACATAGTATAATCTAGTTTTTAAATGAATATTTTATGAAGCGAAAATGTTCAGCTATTAAAGAAAAATGTTTTGCCTTTTATTTGTTATTTGTTTATTTACTGCTAAATAAAAAACAAACTTAAGTCAGCACACAGAAAGCTTTCTAATGTCATCATTTTTTGCCAGGTGTATTTATAAATTCTTAAAATGCAAACAATGAAGAAGCATCCTTAATAGATATAGACGCCTCAACCATGACACCTTTTATTTTGTATTTATGATGACAAGCAGTCTGCAAAAATCAAATCGACAAACAAAAAAAAAAAAGAAAAAAAAAACAAAAAACAAAAATAACAAAAAATAACAATAACCAAACAAACCAAAACAAAAAGAAAACGTACTGGTGACCCTTTTGCAAACAGAAAGAATCTACAGCTTAGACATAGAGAATGAATTTGGAATTGGAAAATGTGTAATATTTCTAATGAATAAGAGAAATTGAGAAACAACGGAAGAAACAGAATTATCCTATAAAGAACGTATCAACTCGGAAATACTAATGAAAATAACCTAAAATAGATAAGACTCAAGACAGCTGCCCTACTCCACTTCTAAAAGAAAATACAAATAACTTATTATATTATTGGTAAATAAAGAGTAAAAAGTAATTTCGATTAGTGACCGTAGATTATTTAACTATGAATATTTTTGTATGTATGTATTGAACTTATAATTGTTAAAAGAAATTAAGTGTACAAAATACTCTTCAGATATAAAAATCATATTAAAAAAATGATCAAAGTTAGAGTTCCTATATCTATATGTAATGGCATATACAATAAGGAGAGGGAAGTTATCGTGGCATAGTGGCTAAATACTACCATTAATATTCTTCTGCAAGCAAAGTTTTGGCATTAAATAACCCAAAAGAGTTGATACGTCATTGAAAAAAGAAACCAAACCAAAACAAAAAACACTGTGCATAGATATGTATAAGTCAATCTCGTGTATGAGTCGAGCTTTGATATATTGTTATAATATATATCATCTTGTGAAATCATTTTGATGAATTTTCGTATTTTAAATTATTACTTAACGTATTTGTTGTGCTGATTGTAACGGTTATCGTCGGAGAAATTGAATTAGCCACTCGAATTCAAATCACTTCGCTCTAATACCCTTGGTAAATGCATGTACCCATATATCCCA
>OY757907.1:11656929-11734429 GCA_963585895.1 Sepioteuthis lessoniana | reverse complement strand
CATTTACATATACACATATTGTTTGCCAGATGACATAAATTTGTGTTCATTTGGAAAGTGGTAAATTTAGAGTCATATATACAAGGATCATTAAATAAGTTTCCAGGCTTTTTTCACGTGGCACTTTTATTGATAGTACATTCATGAAACTCTAGTCCCCCTCAAAGAAACCTTCTCCGGCTGCAATGCACTTGTTGTACCATTTCAACAACTTTGGCAAAGCCCCATGGAACTTCTCTTATGTGAGCCTGTCAATGATCTTCGTCACAGCCTCTTTCATCTTCTCAATTGTCTTATAATGACAGCCCCTGAGCTTAGGGAATAACCAAAAATCACAGGGAGCAAGATCTGGACTAAAGGGCGGGTGAGGAACTGTCTTGATGCCCATCTTGCTCAAATAGTCTGTGACAAGGATGGAGTTGTGGACTGGTGCATTGTCCTGATGGAAATACCACTGAGCCGATTTGAAGAGTGCTGGCCTCTTCCGACGGAATCTCTTGGTGAACTCCCTTAAAATCTCAACATAGTAACCCTAGCCCAAAGCCTTTGGCCAATCAACTCTGGTGTATTGACTTCCTTAGTCCACCCACACGTCTCATCATCCTTCACAGACTCCCTGCCTTCCTTATGCCACCCAAAAACTGATGCTCGATTCATGCAAGATGGTCGAAAAGCAGTCTAAAGCATTCCATACGTTTCTGTGGTATTTCTTCCAAGTTTAAAACAGAATTTTATTGCATATCGTTCTTCTAAAGTGCCCTCACGTCCAGATTGCATTTTTGAAATTCACCAGCTGTGACAATCCGGCTTTAGTAGGATGTATTCCAATTGCTGCTGTAGCTGTTCATTTAAAGCTGGCCAGCCATTTCATTAGATGTATAGCAATAACATACTGAATATTCAAGAGTCTACGACAAATTTAAATGCCAGTACAAAAAAAGTCTGGAAACTTATTGAAGGCACCATGTATACATTTATGATCTACCTTGTGACGAAGGAAGGTGAGAGTCTTCAAATGATATCGATGGTCGGTGTTCAAATAAAGGTCAAAAGCCAAGGTTTCCTATGGTGATTTTCTAAATTTGGAGGCCATCTCAATTTAGAACATTGACGCCACATAATCTTTCTAATTCTGATATACCTTCATATAACATTCTTTCTAACTGCTATATCATATCCATCAATCTATATACGTTCATATTTATCTTCATATCAATCTATTCATCAATTTATTTATATATCTAGATATAACTTAGAAAACTGATTGTAAATACAACAATATGTAAATGTACAAATATAAAAAAAAACCCACAGACGATGATTTTAAACGTTGCCAAAATCAAACGTTTCAGTTTTTATATGCGATAACATTCAATCTTCATCAGTGCGTGTGTATTTTTAAGACATATTTCGTTGCATTTAAAAATTCACAAGTCTTGACGAAGGTTTTTAGATTTTGGCAAACAAATAGCAGGGTAGACTGTGCCTTTTTGACTTGGTAACGCAACAGATATAGGAGAAAGAAACCTTGAAGCCAAACCAACTAAACTTCGCTTAAAAAATAACCTTGTGTCGCATTCTTCCAGTTGTGGAGGGATTGCGTCAATATATATATATTGGCAGACTTTTTACACAGCATTTTCTGGTGGAGTTAATTTAGTTTTCTCAGGATCTTTTTGAGAACTTTTACCAGACATAGCTTTGACTGCAAAGGCAAGGGAAAACAAAAGAAGTAGGGAGACAGAAAATGGGAGTGGGAAGTTATAGAAATAACGATTTAAAAATTAATGAAAAAAGCTCTTTAAAATTGATGTATTCATTTAATTAGGAAAATGCGAGCTCATTTTCGCCAGTATTTGCCGCTTTCGAAGAGAAAGCGTTTAGAATTGATAAAATAGTATAAGAAGTTTCGCCTCTGTCGAAAAGTACAAACATGTATACGAACGTTCAACGCCTACACAAATGCAACTAGAATCAAGGAAGATATTAAAAGTGAAAAAAAAGCATCAGCGAAAAACAGAAAAAAAAAAAAAAACAGACAAAAAAATGCAACAAAAGAACCCCAACAAAAACGAAACACAACAAAGCAGAACAGAAACAGTAGAAAGCATTAAAGAAAAATAATATTCAAATAATTGCATTCACTAATTAAACACGAGTTACTTTTCCCTGCTTAAAAAAAGAAAATAGTGAAAACATATATTTAGTAAGTGTTCAGCAATATTTCTACTGCTTTTTCACAGAGAATCACTCAGAATTGAAGGTTAGACAGATAAACTTGTAGAATATCAAATGAAACCACTTCCACAAGGCTCGGTGTTTATTAAACTGAAGCATTCATATTGCGTACAAAACAGGTGCCTAATATTTGTATCGTAAAATGACAGAAAAAAAGAGGATGCTCAAAAGGAAAAGATGAATTCGGAGGAATATTTTAGAAGTATTTCAGTTACAAAACACTGTTGATTGGTTTGGTTTCTTTGTTTAATGGCATATCAACTCTTAGTAGGTTATTTTATGCCAAATCTATTCTCCTAGAAGAACAGTTGTGGTACTATTTAACCCATAGCTCGGAGGATAAGGGGGTTCATACCTTTCTCAAGGGTATTTGCGCGAAAGTGAATGTAATAGCGCGACTGGAGTACGAACTCGCTTACTACGATTCCGCAGTCCATCGCTTTAACCATTACACCACGAGGAAACCCCCCCAAAAAAACACTGTTGAACCATATTATATATTAGAACTTGCAACAATAGCAGTAGAAGAAAAGAGGACTCTTTTAGAAAGATTATTCAAATGTAATTCTATAATTATCATCATCATCATCATCCTGCCCTTGATTCTCTTTTACCATCCATTTCTATCATTAAACACCCATAACGATTTCTCTAGACAGCATCTTGTATCCGCAAAGAGCTAGTGTGCCTACATGTAATCCATAGGAGGACATCACTTAAGAGTTCACCTTTATTTTTACAGCAGGGTTCTGCATGCCTTGTTTGTCTTACTTTGATGGTTCGAGAGATAAGACGTAAGTGGCCGTACAGATAGTTTTGTAGGGTGCTGCTTCCTGGATTTGTTCAATATAGCACGAAGCTTTTTCTCGAGGTAATTCAAGTGGTGCAACCATAGAGTAGTATTGACATGGCTACAGGTTAGTAGAATTTCCGTTGTTTTTATCTGAGAGATCAGATTTCAATAGGGTCATAAACATGACAACAGCAGGTCCTAAAGTATACAAATAAGATGGATTTAGTGAATCAAGTACTAATTTCAGCTGCACCAGTATTTATTTCGGATTAATAACCCATAAAAGACAAAAACCTACTTCTTCCAGTTATCCGCACCGAGTCAATGAGCAAATAAGAAAACAACTCTTTTCCCGAATTGATTGCCAATCTAGACTGCTGCGGTCGAATGCTGGTATCTTAAATTTAAACTTGAGTGAGAGCTACAACATTGCTACAATGATATCGGAATTTTTCAAAGCAAATTTAAAAGCTTCCAAGCTACTGATTCACATGGTTTGTCTGTTTCTATAATAATTTACGTAAAAAATCTATCATCATTTTAAAAATAATTTTGAAGAATCTGAAGAAGCCATATAGATGAAATATGTCATCATATAAAAAATTGTTAACTTCCACAATATAGTTTTTATTTTTCAAGTATATATGGGGGTGTCCTCGTGGTTAAAGCGATGGGCTGCGGAATCGTAGTAAGCGAGTTCGTACTCCAGTCGCGCTATTACGTTCACTTTCGGGCAAATACCCTTGGGAAAGGTATGAACCTGCTTATCCTCCCAACTATGGGTTAAATAGTACCACTACTGTTCTTCTATGAGAATAGCTTTGGTATTAGATAACCTACAAAGGTTGATATGCCATGAAACCAAACCAAACTATCAAGTATATATTGAAGCGATAACCCAAATTATAAAATCTATCTATCTATCTGTAAGTATGTGTGTATGTATTATACACGAAGTGATACTAAAACTTTAAACAGCGAATGCAAACCGAATCGATGTTTGAACTTTTGTTAATAGCTTTTTCGAACCAGCCAACGGGTTCAAAAGAAGACAGCTTCGAAGAAGACGATAAAAAGTAGGTTAGGATGTGTAAGTATTTTTATGATCGAATTCCATGGTCTATTAGCCAAATCTCAATCAAACTCATCAGTGCAAGACACCTTGTGAGGCACGAAATCATTATGCCACTGTAATGTTTACTCTGCGATTTTAAAGCATTTACTCATCATAAACCAACAGCAGATGAACACCCCGGAGATTTTAACTTTATTATGGGCATGCCGTATTTTGAGTGCATTTGTGTGTGTGTGTGTGTGGGGGGGTCTGCTTGGAAGAAAGAGTGGTGTAATTTCCACAAATGGTGGGTGGACGTGCGGCGATGTTTTAGGCAGATTCTCAGAGCAAGTCCTAATTACTAGACAAATAGTGCGATCTTTCTTCTCATATTTGCCTCATTTCATTTTAGGTCTTATCTATCTATCTATCTATCTATCTATCTATCTATCTATCTATCTATCTATCTATCTATACCCATATTTATGAACCCCTCCGCTCAGGTAGGATATGACGAAGTCAATTTTTAAGCGAGGTTTAACAGGTTTGAATTCAGAGTTTTCCTTCTCGTAGTCTAGTTGCCTCACCAAAGCTGAAGAATCAGTCTGCCCTACTATTTACCCATAGCTGGAGGGAGAATAATTCGATTCATATCTATCTATTTATCTATCTATCAAACAAGGATGCCCATGATATATATATATATATATATATATATATATATATATATATATAGTCGGTGCTAGATACCCTGAGGAGCCGGTTTAGGCGAAACTGTAGTAGGATAGTCTCGACTCGCGATTTAATTTCTCTCTCTCTCTCTCTATATATATATATATATATATAAAGTTAGGCAGGGAGAGGACCAGACAGACAAAGACAAAGACAGATTGACATATTTTAGAAGAAAAATATTAAGAGTGATAGATTTTTGAGTAGTTTTTATCTGATGGCCAATACACTTGAATTACATTCTTACTTACAATATATATATATATATATATATATATATATATATATACACGATTTGTTTGACAACACACTGCTATATTTAAGCAATGATCGCTACGTAAAGTTGTGGATTATCTTTTAACATGTTAAGACTACATTGAGGACTTATAAAAGAATATTACTTTTAATCAATTTTGGCCAAAAACTGAACAAAATCTTCTTATCGTATTTTATTTAAAAGTCAAGAATCATCTCATTTATTCTGGTAGATTCAGATTTTACTCGACAAATAAAATACTGATGTAAACTTTTGCAAAGACTAAATACAAAATTTGTATATTCAGTTTTGAGAACACATAAAGGAAAAAGAAATAAATGAGATGATGAATAGATAAATAAAAAAATAAATTAAAAATATCCTGATAAACGGAAAATGTGTATTTTAAAGACATTTTGCCAGGGAGGTAATTTAGTTGCCAAAAAAAGTAGGCTTTCTCACACTATTGATATAAAGCATATAATCGCAATTAGCACAAAGACATTTGGCTATTTTTAGATTTGCTGTACATGAAAAAGATGTCAGATGTTGGTATCGGCACAATCCCTTTTCAGATGCCTTCACTGACAGCTTGTTAATCTTTTGATTTTAATCTAGGGAGCATTACACCATTTCTCTTGGGCACGTGTGCAAATTCTGTTAGTATTTGAATAGAGAAGACTTTATTTTGTTACTTACTGTCCCAAATGTTAGGCAAATTTTCTATGAAGATTCAGATCTTCTGGCAGGTCATAGAAGAGTGCTAATGATTATACTTACCCAACCACTCCCTAATGAACAAGATGTGACACAAAGCTAAGCGCAGTACAAGTGGATTTTAGTCACAGTTTTCCTTGTCTTTGGTTGGCTACTATATCAAGATTTAAGAGCCTATTCAGCCTTACAATTTGTAGCATATAACCAAAATACGTTGTATCTGAAAGAAAGGAGTTCGCAGAAAAGAAAAACTGAAAACTTGAATTTTAAGGAAGAAAATAGTAGTCGCTTTTATTCTTGGGGACTACAGCAGACTATATTTTAAAAAAAGTTTGTTTTATAGCGTTCTTTCTCCCTCCTCTTCTTGGCGATGACGGCGGCGGCGTTATCGTTGGCTTGTTGATACTTTCATATCAGTCGAATTGCTGACAGGCTGGGTATGACATGGGTCAGGGTGTCATGAAACTCTGTTGAACCTGTTTAGAAACATGCCTCGAACTGCCAAAATCTCGTTACTTGATTTCTTATATAGCGATTTAGGGATCAATTCGAAGGTTTCGGAAGGCTCGATGATCACCAGTGAAAACAATAACGTAGCACGTGAAAGTTCAGGCGTGATTATATTAAAATCACGCTTGAACTCTACAGGTCATTCTGCCTGCACGAGCGAGGTTCCACACATTTTTGATCGTCAGACCCATGTACCCAATGATTGATGACAGCTGATGTGCTCGCGCGTTCTCCAACCTTGAGACCGCCACAACTCAACGACAGCGCCCGTCCGTAATAATACATTAACTGTGTATTGGACAAGTGGATTCATACCGTCTATGTGAAATATAATTTGCCTCGTCCAGGATTTGAACTCGCGAATCTGTGTGCATTTCTAGTGACAACGCTTCGAGCGCTTCCAATGAATGCCAGTGATGTTACATTGTAGGTACACCGGCCCTATTGAGTCAAGCCCCTATTACTATTTGTTAAACCACCTTCCTTGTCAAATTCTATCAACTCTTGATGACTGCTTACAAATGGGAATAAGATGATGATTGAAACAAATAGCTACTTCAGAGCCTTTCACTGGTCGTCAGGCAAAAACATCGCCATCGATAATAACAGCCGAGAAGATTATTCCATCTGAACCATAACTTTGGGAAAAATTCTCTGCTAATCTGACTTCAGATATTTAGGATAGGTAAAGAAAATCGTTTCTACAAGCTGACATTGGTTTCCATAAAAAAATTCAATAAAAACAAGACAATTCAATTACCATATAAATATTATATAATAACCGATGAATATATTGTCCAGTCCTGTCAACTAGGGCTGTAGAATATACCGAATGCTTCTCTGTAGCGGGGTAAACATCCCCATCCCAAACGAGTGTCCTGGATATGAAATTAAACAATCTGATGGAGCTTTGGGGAATGTTGAATACCCTTTTATTGGTTGCATTGCATGATTAAGAGGCATAAAACCATTAAGAAAGGAATTACCGTAACACTTGGGTTTAAAAATATAAGTCTCTTTATTCTTTTCTAGGTTCGAAACTCTCTAAGTGTCCGAGAGAGAGAGAGAGAGAGAGAGAGAGAGAGAGAGAGAGAGAGAGAGAGAGAGATACGGACACAGACTGGCGGAGGACTGCTCTATTGAACCTTTTCTACTTAGCCCCTTTGTACTTCCTTATTTATGACCCCACTCGGCACTTCTGCTTCTCAGCAGGGGAGGGGAACTGACCTCGCCTCACTCTGGGCACTCTTTGGCTGCTCTCCGTGGTTGTGTCTCTGGCTGACCGTTACTGACTATCTGACGTGGGTGCTTGTGCATATATTATTTCCAAACGATCACTCATTTCTAGTTGTCAACCAAAGTTGACCCGTTTCCAGCTGTCAACCCGCGTGAGCTGCTTACATCAACACATCGCTATCTTCCTGTTTACATTGTTGGAACATGACTTCTCTGTCAAAAGTCAATAAGCAACATATTTCCTGTGCTCCCAGGTCCACTTTGGCTCGGCGTGGTAGCACCTGATAGGATCCTATCTATGGGTCAAGTTGAGCTGTTTGACATTTAAACTGTGTGCAAACAAATGACTTATGTTAAACTGAATTGTAAGAAATATAACTATTTGAACATTTAAGTGTGTATAAACAAATGACTGATTTTAATTGAATTATCAGTGATGCATTGCAATAGTTGGAGCTACTTAATTGTGTGCGATACTTGAAACAAAGCTTAAACTGAATTATTAGTATTACATAACAATACTTCAAACTATTTGACTGTGTAAATAAAACTATTTATGTTAGAGAGCAGTATTAGAAACTCTTTAAATGAGAGTAAAAAAGGGCTAAATACTAAATAGAACTATTCGTTTTAGAATATTTCAAACAATTTAACTGTGTGCAAACAAATGAGCTCTGGCTCATTTACAAATGTTGTCTACAAATTATGCGTTTACAAATCATATATGATATGTGTAAAGAGGATTTGGCATTAAACAACTTACGAAGGTTAATATGCCATAAACACCAACCATTCAACTATTATATTGTCATTGCAAAGAGGAGAATTCCATGCGTTTACAAATCATATATGATATGTGTAAAGAGGATTTGGCTTTAAATAACTGACAAAAGTTGATATGCCATAAAAACCAACCAACTATTATATTATCATTGCAAAGAGAATTCCATGGTGAGGGTTGACAAACTTGAATTTTAAGTGGCAGGACGCTTTTAAAGGTTACACTGTTGGGACTTGGACTTGGACGCCTGACCTACCCTGTTAGCAGGTCTTAGATTACACTGTTGGTATAACCCGTAGAGGGGTAAGTCACTCGCCTAAAAAAAAGTACGGTGGATATGCATTTACTGGAGAGTTAATTTACTAAGCTTTTTGCTTAGATGTAGCACAAGGCCGCATGAATGGGGAGCCCAATGAGAATCAAACTCACTCGTGTAGGTTTGCTAGTCTACCTTGCTAACCATTACACCACCCGAGGTGCCCCTGCATTTATTGTAGAGGATCCACTTCTGGAGCTCTGGGAGAGTGAAGTGCACCTTCTTTTTTATTACTCCTATGTCCACAGACTTGGGATTTTAGGACCTTTTATAGTCACATCTACAAGTCTAACAGATCTGTTTGTAAATATTTTCTCTAAGGTAGGAATAGTTGATATGATAAAACCGTGTGCAAAAGAAAAAAAAAACTTAAGAAACTACACGAAAAATATTAATGTACAATGAACGCAATCTCATAACCTCTTGGAATAAAATAGTCCAAGAGTGGTTGACATGCCATACAAATCAATCTATCGACAAATCAAAATTAGCTCGGGTGATATTTTTTCTGATTGTAAAATATCAAATGACATCTTATGATATCTAATAAACATGTAAACATCAATAAAAGTGTGAATACAAACGCAACCCTGGCCTCTATGCATAAAACAACCCAATATTAGTTGACGTGCCATTAAATAAATCACTGAGAATCTTGATGAAATAATAAGGAAAATTTATCCATTATAGAACGTTATCCGAGTGAATTACCACAAATATACAGTACGATTTCACTTTGAAGGATCTGGTCTTGGTAAATTTGGTCGTTGATGTTGCTTTGCAATGCGACAAATGCGAGCTTGTATATCATATAGCTAGGTACTCCATATGATAACAACCATTATCAAATTGAATCTCTTTTGGAATGTTGAGCTGATAAAATTTAGTTCCTCTAGCATGCTATGCCCGAACTCTGTCATTTATTACATGCAATAGAAAGCGACTCTTGTCAGACCAATATACGCTCCTTCAAGAGCGAATGTTTCCAATAATTCTACAACTGCACATCTGTGCATGTTCATGCCCGGGAATGAGAAGAGGTCGTCTTATAGGACATTGAGAAAAATGACCCCTGACCTTAAGCCTTCTTTTAACGATGCTACGGGATACTCTTGAGTTGATATACGATTGATCAAGATGATAGCGACTCGTTGAATTGGATTCAATTCAATTCTAGCAAGTTTTATCAACAGCCTGTCTTCACGAGCATTAGTTTCATTGTTTCTTTTTCAGTCTGTCCGTTAAATCATTTGTTTCTGTACAAATAGTTTATGATAAGCTATCTTTCATTTGGTTTGGTTTGGTTTGGTTCGGTTTGTTGGGATTTATGGCATATTAACTTTTGTAGGTTATTTAATGCCAGATCCATTTTATGTAAATAATCTGTTCTATTTAAAACAATTCAGTGTATCATAAGTACACAGTTTGATTGTAAAAAATCATTTCTATTTCAAACTATTCAATCAGTTATATGTAACAATTCAGTTAAGTGTAAATGCAGTTTTAATGTCGAAAAATAGTTCTATTTCAGATAATTCAGTTAAGCATTAGCACGCAGTTTAGATGTAAGTACGGTTTAATTGTCAAAAACATTTCTATTTCAAGGTATCAGTTTATTCAACCAATTCAGTTTAGCACAAGTATGCTGTTAGTTCTATTTAACCCATAGATGGGGCTATATAAGGTGCTACCACTCCGGTTCAGAGTGGACCTGGGAGCAATGGCAATGAATGGGTACTCCGCATTCCCCAAAGCTCCAGCACTGCTGGAACCTCCCCATCAGATTGTTTAGTATCATATCAGGACACTCGTTAGGGTGGTGGGTCTTACCCCATGCAGAGAAGCACACTCACAACGAGTGTCCTCTATATGACACTAAACAATCTGCTTCTTTCTCTATACTGAATTTTGCATTTAAACAACATATTTATGCTAAACTGAATTGTTTGAAATAGAATTATTTTGACATTGAAACTGCGTACTAGTGCTGATCTGAAAACACTCGAAATAAAACTGTTTTGACGTCTAAACTGTGTACTTATGCTGAACTGAATTATCTGTAATAAAACTGTTTGACATTTAAGTTTGTGTATTGCCAAGTCGACTGGGGCTGTAGAATACACTGACTGCATTTCTGCAGGATATGACACTAAACAATCTGGTGGTGATGGTCCAGCCCTGCAGGAGCTTTGGGGAATACGGAGTACCCCTTCATTGCCAGCGCTCCCAAGTCCACTCTGGCTCGGAGTGGTAGCACCTGATAGGGCCCTATCTATGGGTTAAATAGCATACTTATGCTAAACTGAATTGTTTGAACAAACTGATACCTTGAAATAGAAATGTTTTTGACAATTAAACCGTACTTACATTTAAACAGCGTGCTTATGCTTCACTGAATTATTTGAAATAGAACTGTTTTTCGACATTAAAACTGTATTTACACTTAACTGAATTGTTACATATAACTGCTTGAATAGAACTATTTGAAATAGAACTGTTTTTCGACATTAAAACTGTATTTACACTTAACTGAATTGTTACATATAACTGCTTGAATAGTTTGAAATAGAAATGTTTTTGACAATTAAACTGTGTACTTATGCTAAACTGAATTGTTTTAAATAGAACTGAATGTTTTAGACAATTAAACTGTGTACTTATGCTAAACTGAATTGTTTTAAATAGAACAGAATGTTTTTGACAATTAAACTGTGTACTTATGCTAAACTGAACTGTTTCAAATAGAACAGATTATAATCTGTTCTATTTAAAACAATTCAGTTTAGCATGAGTGTACAGTTTAATTGTCAAAAACATTTCTATTTCAAACTATTTTTATGTAAATAATTATTTACATAAAAATGGATTTGGCGTTGGATGACCTACAAGGGTTGATATGCCATCATCATCATCATCATATCGTGCTGGTAGCACGGATATCCCTGACCCTCTCTCGCCACTCCTCCCTATAGTTCATCGCCCTAGGTAGGTCTTCAGGACAACACCCTGTATCCTCACATAGCTGCTGAATGTACGTTCGAGCTGGTCGCCCTGCTTCTGCGCGGCCATGTGTGGGGATCCATAAGAGTACATCTCATATGAGTTCATCTCTGCTTCTCCAGCAGTGTCCTGCATGTCTGGTTCGTCTAACTTGAATAGTTTTCGTGATAGGGGGCAGGTGGCCGTACAGTTGGTGTCTTGTGGGATGTTGCTGCCAGGACTTGATAAAATGAAACGCAGTTTCTTCCAGGCAGCGGTCACATCGATACTGCTATATGGATGCACTACATGGACGCTAACAAAACGGCTGGAGAAGAAACTAGATGGCAATTACACAAGAATGCTGCGTGCAATCCTGATATGCCATAAAACCCACCAAACCAAACCAAAAAAATCAGAATATATATATATATATATATATGTGTGTGTGTGTGTGTGTGTGTGTGTGTGTGTTTGATTACTGTTGTTTCTTTGTCATGTTATCATCAGACCAAGTATCTCCTTTGCATTACGTATCACTTTATATCCCGTTGTCTGAGAGGTATTTTAGGAAGACTGATTCTAGTTTATGCTGCATGGTAATTTACGTTGGTATATTCTATCAATTTTGGGATTTGATAAATCATTTTTTCTATTATGTTTAATCTATTTTTTTATTGTTTTTATCTATTTTACTCCTTTGAGTATTTTTCACACCAACGTTAGCTAAAGGTCTCTCACTGGAGTCTGAGTAACTGCAAGTCTCCTCAAGTCTCCAGGACTCTTCTTACTTATCTGATCGATCTCAACAATGCTGTAGTCTGGATGGTCTCCACTCGTCCTCTAATTTCAAAGTCCTCCAGTCTCTGTACCGATTATTTGAGAATATTTCACACCAACATTAGCTGATTGTTTTCCACTAGTGTTTAGACGACAGCAAGTCTTCTCAAATCATTAGAACTCTTCTCAGTATTCTGGCCGATCTTAATCATGCTATTGTCTGCATGATCTCCACTTGTCCTCTTATTTCAACTCCTCTAAAGTCCCTTTATCAATCTATTGTGGATTTTCCGAGTGCTCCAATAACAACTGGTATCACCGTCACCTCGTTGTTCCATATTTTTTTTTTAGATACTAACAACACAAATTAGGTGATGTGGAAAAAGTAACTGCAAGAATTCGTGAGGAGATTTTCTACTCCGTAATTTGCCGCGGACTGTTCCCCGAAGAACAGAAAAGATGTCACAAGGGAACAAGAGGAACAAGAGATCTTCTACACATTGATCAATACATCTTCAAGAAGAATAAAACGAGACGAAAAATGTAGCTATGGTTTGGATTGAATGCAAAAAAAGCATACGATTTGGTGCCGCAAAGCTGGATAATCCTATTTACCCAACCCCTCCGCTCGGGCAGGATATAACACAAGGTCAGTTTTTAAGCGAAGTTTAACAGGTTTGAATTCAGAGTTTTCCTTCTCCTAGACTAGTTGCCTAACCAAGGCTGAAGAACCTAGTCTGTCCTACTATTTACCCATAGCTGGAGGGAGAATAATTGGATTCATACCTTTCCCAAGGGTATTAGTGCTATGTGGAATGCAATCAGTCTCGTCGAGGATTTGAACTCGTGTCGCCGTGTCCATGTCCTACGACGATAACCATTACACCACGGGCACCTCCACAAAGCTGGATAATAGACTATTTCAAAATATACAAGATATCCGATAAAATCGTAAAGTTTATGGAGAAAACCAAAAAAATTGTCCATAGAAGGAAAAATTTTTAATTGAGGTGAAAATCCTGAGAGGTATATTCCAAGGAGAAGCGCTATCACCATTACTATTTATAATAGCAATGATGCCCCTCAATCACATATTTAGGAAATACAGAGACAGTTACAAACTTAAAATATTGCAAGAAAAGATCAACCACCTCATTTACCTGGACGACATTAAACTATCTACTAAAAATAAATAAAAATCAGAACCCCAAATACATGCAATTAGAATATACAATCAGGATATAAGGATGACATCTGTGATAGAAAAATGTGCAATGCTATTAATAAAAAGCAGAAAACGACACAAGTAATAGAACTACAATATCAAACTGCTTTTAGAAAAGAAAACTTAAAATTACTTGGGAATATAGGAAGCAGACACTGTCAAACAAGCGGAGATGAAAGAAAACAACTCGACAAAAAAACTATGTAGAAGAAATTTGATCAAAGGGATACACACTTGGGCAGTCCCCCTTGTAAGATGCTCGGGACCTTTCTTGAAGTGAACGAGGGAAAACTTCAACACATGGACCAGAGAACAAGAACTGATGACGATCCATAAGGCTTTACACCCTAGATAAGACATAGACAGACTATATGCGTCAAGAAAGGAAGGAGGTAGAGGACACGCCGACATTGACGATAACGTCAATGCATCGATACGACGACTAGAAGACTATATGAAATGAGCAAAGAAAGACTAATTACAGCTACCAGAAACAACACAAACAACACAATGATCAGCAGAACAACAATAACTAGAAAACAAAAATGGGAAAAAAACAACTGTATGGATATTTCAAGAGACAAACAAGCAGAATCTCACACCAGAAGACTTGGGCCTTGCTAATAAAGAGAAAACTTATGAGAGAAACTGAATCTCTGCTAATAGCAACTGAAAACAATGCTATTAGGATTAACTATGTTAAAGCAAAAATAGGCTAGACGCAACAAAATAGAAAATGTTGGTTATGTGGTAATGAAGACGAAAGGGACGATCATATGGTAAGCGAATGCAGCAAATCAGCACAAAAAACAAAAAACAAAAAAAACTAGACATTACTAGTAATTCGCTGGGAATTGTGTAAGACATTGAAATGTGTCCATACGAACAAGCGATATATTCATAACTTAGAATTTGTCCAGGTGAATGTGACACACAAAATTCGGGATTCGGAGATGCAAACAGATCATCTAATCTCGGCCAGACGACAAAACTTACTGATAGTCAAAAGAAAAAAAAAAAGAAAAAAAAGCGAACCTGCCGAATAGTGGACTTTACAGTCTCGGCAGACCACAGAATGAAATTAAAAGAACGCTTAGTGAGATAAATAACAAGACCTTGCTTGAGAACAAAAATATCATTGTCATCATTTATTTGATTTATTTTTTCTATTTTTGATATATTTATTTTTTCTAATAAAGATAATCATGCGTTATCACCAATATTGAACATTTATCATCTATCTATCTATCTATCTATTGGTATTTATCAGTTGAAATCAATTACTTAATGTTGAGACTGAAAAACCGACATGTCACTACCAATTAAATGCGAGCTCAATAACTTTTAAAAGTAATCAAATAGATTTTCGATATTGTAGAGAAGAAAGTAAAATAAAATTGAAAGATAAATAATCAGACAGATATCCTAGAATTAATCGATATGTTCTATGAGACAAATAATTCAAACATTGTTTTCTAGATGACTGGCTGTGGGACAAAGATGATGAAAGAAAAGATTGTTTTCCTGAGAACATGAATTCATTGGTACTGCTTTGCTGGCATTAAAGTCTGTGAGATTGGTACGAGGGTGACGATTGGGGGAGTGAAATAGATAAAGAGATCGATAAAAATACAAAGCAATGGAGAACGCTTGACGGATCGATCAATCGATCGATAATTGGAAGCAGACAGGCATCGATCTATTCAGATTGAACGAGACATGAACAGAGATTATTAATTAAGTGCATCTTTCTAATAGACTTCGACAGATAATCAAAGAAAGATATGGATAAATAATAGCATCAGCTTACATGAGACAAATGCGTATGCACACACAAACGCGTATCTGTATGCGGTTTCCTGCAATCATTTTCTGAATAATATAAAGGAAATTTCTTCATTATATATATATATATTGTCATCAACAGACAGGCTGTTTCGTTGTATCACAACTCTTCAGTGTGGCTAGACACGCTAGATTCCAGATGCTGGGATCGAAACCCGGCTGACTCAAACGCCAATCTAAGATTCTACCACTCAGCCACGAGGAAACCAGTTCAAGCTAAGGAAATTTAAACGGTTATGTATCACATTTGTTTTGTTTACGTATATCCGTTTAACGGCTACCGAGAGCTCAATTCATTTGAAGAGCCTTGCTTTACGCTAGTAGCAACCATTACATTCCTCGCTAGAGAACTCAACCTCACAGAGGTAGGGGAGCATATATATATATATATATATATATATATATATATATATATATATATATATATATATACGTGGGTCGTTCAAAAAGTTTTGAGCAGCATTCAAATTTGTCACACATCTCTCACCGGCATCGAAATTAAGTCCAAAATCTGATTAACTTTTCTAGTTATAAAAGAAGTAATATTTTTGCCGCAACTGTTCATCTATGGCTCCTCTTTCTGGGTGAGACTTTGAATCCTTTCAACGATCCGCTGATATATATATATAAAATCATTTTGTGTATTTTATATGTGCTATTTTTGTATCGTTTAGATGTTTCCGATTTTGACAAAATAAACATCCTTTAAAATTGAAAGTGCTGATATGGCTTTTCCCTTCGTGACTTTTCTGAACATTAAACTAATCTTAAAGTTACATTTAGCTGAATAGATTAAGATTGTGTTGCGCCGATCATCCAAGTGAAGGAGAGTTTAACAAAGTTGCAATTTGACATAATTTCTTTTACTTTAAATACTGATGACAGTTGTCAGAACTATCTAACCTTCTCTCTTTTCCTCTCTCTTTCTCTCTGTCTCTGTCTCTGTCTCTCTCTGTTTGTCTGTCTCACTACCAGTCTATCTGTTTATCCATCTATCTATCTACCAGAGAAGTTCATTCCTTTGAAGTTTTACAAAAGTAAATTGCACTTTATTTTATTGATTTTTTCCCCTTTTCCGCAGGGAAAATTTTACTTGTAAATAGAATTAATTCTCCACTATCCAAGTTACTCAAAGATTCAACCTAATAATCTCATGCCTCAAAGGTAAGAATTTAAAAACGATTTTGTTCACTGCGTAAAGAAAATCGAATGTCGGACTAGGTTTTAATGTAGAAAAAGATCTTTTTTTTTTTTCAAAATAATGCACCATCATTTTACTCAATCTGAATATCTAATGTTTGTCGACCACTTTATGATAATTTCTCCTTTTATGACCTTCTAAGAAACTTCTAAATATTTCTAAATTGTACTAAACACCGGGACATTGGCCCAGCGGTTAGAGTGTTCGCCAATGGCCCGGGAGACCTGGGTTCAATCCCAGGTTGAGTCATACCAAAGACTTTAAAAATGGTACTTGATACCACCTTGCTTAACACTCAGCATTATAAGGTACGGTTCAAGGGTAAAGTGGAGCAATCCTGGGAATGGAGTAGCGCCCTCCCCTACACCTTGCTGTAGTAGCTATCGAAAAGGGAGCCTTCGGGTCACCCTCGACTATGGTCGCTAACTTTACTAAATACTATATTTTCAGACTCCTTTCAGTGTATGGGGTATACTGTTTTCAAAATGCTCTTAACTTTAAAAAATGTTCTTCTCTTTGTATCAGTTATTGCATCAGAAAGCACAATGGTTGACCTTTTAGTTTTTAAAAAACAAAAACTTAAACTGAATATGTTCTACGGACTAGATATTCAATACAATTCAGTAAGTCAAGAGGATACATATATATATATATATATATATATATATATATATATCTTTAAGAAAAAACCAAAGACCGGTTAATTTAGGATTATAAATTTGTTTCCATCCTGTTTTCTTCGTGTTTTTGGTTCACACCAGAAACTGAAAAACAGGATGGAAATAAATTTATAATCCTAAATTAATCGGTCTTTGGCTTTTTCTTAAAGAAATATTGCTCTGTAAAATATTACATTGAGCTCTCCACCAGGAAAATTCAAATGTTCAGCTCCTGAATGATTTTCTTGTCCTGAAGGAATTACTCCCAACTCTGGTTTAACTGGATCGAATAATACTATATATATATATATATATATATATATGCAAATTTCGTTGAACATAATTGACATTTTCTGTCTACATATTTTTATGTTGATCCTTTCATGTTGCCGTATTAATTTTATAGTATTCGGCGGGAATTGATAAATGTTTATTTCCCAAGTACTTTCTGTCCGACTTTGGACCATCATCAGGGGAGGATGTATTACAAAAACGATGAAACTTTTGTATGTTCACTACTACTTTGTAAGAAAAAGAGCATCTGGGCCGTGTAGCGTTTACTTTTAAAATTGTCCTATGATTAGTGTCAGTAGCTAAAGACATTTGAGTACATTATCACTGGTTTGAAAATTAATTCTGTTAATTTTGGGTAGTATGTTTCTAATATATAGTGCTTTTAAAAGTAAACGCTACACACTGCAACGACACATATGCTCTTCTTCTTACAAAGTACTGGTGTACATACAAAAGTTTCATCGCTTTTGTCATACATCCTCCCCTGATGATGGCCCAAAGTCGGGCAGAAAGTACTAGGGATATATACAATTATGGAAAATACATCAATCAATTCCCGTTGAATACGATAAAAGCAATACGGCAATATGAAAGGATCAACAGGAAAATACCTAGACAGAAAATGTCTGTTATGTTCAACGAAATTTGTATTAATGAAGAAATGCTGCCAATATATATATATATATATATATATATATATATATATATATATATACGTAGGTTAGTGTCTGTCACCTTGGGTTTCATGCAATTTTCAGTCGTCGAACTGACTCTCTCAAACGATTCCAAAATGCATGAAACCCAGGGTCACAGACACTATCATATATATATATATATATACACACACACACAAACACACACACAAACACACACACACACACACACACACACACACACATATATATATATATATATATATATATACATGTAAGTGCTCTATAATTGATATTGAACACTATTTAATAATGCTGCAAGATTTTGCCCTTTATTACCTCTCCAAGTGAGCTAGTAAGAACCATAAACTTCTTATATATATATATGCAGCCTGCTCATGCTTAACATAAATCTCCACTTTGAAGATCTTAGAATCAGGTGTGTGCGATAGCATATTTCATATAAAATCATTTAAAAATATTTGGATATCAAAAATAATTTTCATTCAACAAATGGTGATTTTAACATTGGCAAAACAGCGGTTATTTCATATGCATGTCTATCTTGTGAATGTTTCTTTTGTAAATACCTGAAGTCGCAATTTTTTAA
This sequence comes from Sepioteuthis lessoniana, assembly GCA_963585895.1. NCBI lineage: Eukaryota > Metazoa > Mollusca > Cephalopoda > Myopsida > Loliginidae > Sepioteuthis > Sepioteuthis lessoniana. The sequence goes on along the minus strand of OY757907.1, from coordinate 11,715,550 downwards.
ACATAGGTTAAGTCGCAAACAATTGATGAACTGAAAAATCCTTTTCTTCATGAAATCGCTGAAATACCCGTGTCAATAACTAAGCAAGCGCCACAGAACTTCCAGGTAAGACGACAGACTGAAGTTTCAAGGAAAGGCTCAGCATTGTATTGCCTGTGAGGCGAAGAAATTTTGATAAGACAAAATGGCAACTATTGTTCTTTTTTACAGTAAAAGTATATTTCGAATCGGATCAATGTTGCCTTTTTTGTTTGCATTCCAAGCTGAAAATATAATTCTGTCGAATTCTATAAAACTTGTGGGAAAATAAGTGCTTAATTATTTTACCCTGTGTCAAACTAAGCACAGTGGTGTTTTTATTTTATTTTTTTTTTTGTCTCTCTACTTAAAATAAACTTGAACAAAAATCATGCAGGTTGTCAATACCGGATTCTTGAAGTGATAAATCTTAAAAAAAAAAAAAGAAATTACCTCAACGACTTTAAAGAAGGACGTTTGGCCATCATTTCTGCATCCTAAAGTTGAAGGGGTGATATCAACTCATTGAGTTGATTTCACCGGAACGTGCCACGACGCACCTTGGCTTTTACTGTCTCAACGGATGTTTATCATATTGAAAAGATTCCAACTTGGCAGTTTCCTCAGCTTAAGAATGTCTTTTGACTTTATTTTAACATTAATCATTTGATGGTCGTCTTAGTACCAATCCCATAATGCAACTGATTTATTCATTGTATCCTACCGACACCTAACGATGTCTATTGTTCATACTGCGTGAAAAGGCAATGAAAAACTATTCGAAACAAATAGAACCAGGAAGTGAGTGTACATTTCTTAGAAGATTCGAATTTTCAATATTTTCAATTTATATATATTCCCCCCCCCGCTCGGGCAGGATATGACACACAGTCAATTTTAAGCGGAGTATAACAGGTTTGAATTCAGAGTTTTCCTTCTCCTAGACTAGTTGCCTCACCAAGGCTGAAGAACCCAGTCTGTTCAACTAGTTACCCATGGCTGGAGGGAGAATAATTCGATTTATACTTTTCCCGGGGGTATTAGTGCTATGTAAAATGCAATCAGTTTCGTCCAGGTTTTGAACTCGTGTCGCAGTGTCCATTTCCTACGACGATAACCATTACACCACAGGCACATCCTGTAAATTTTTCAATTTATATGGTATATAACGTAATTGTAATTCTTGTATTTGTACCTTAGAAATTAGTTGAAACTCTTATACAACGATACTCCAGTCACTTATATACTGTATTCTCTGCAGAAAGGTAAGACATTCTCTCCCATAAAAAAGATGTTCAAGGTATGACACTAAGCATCATCTAAATGAGTTCTGAGAAGTATAAAGTATCTTTTTATTGCCATTACTCACATGTCCAGTTTAATTTGGATTGGTAGAACCTGTTAGGGTGCCATCTATGCTTCAAAAAGATCAGTTTGAAAATTATTCGTATTCGAGAAACTGTGTGCTATAAAAATCTTAAAAAAAAACATCTACACAAAAATGTACTATATACACGATCCTCTAGCCTCTAGGCATAAGATAATCTCAGATGGGTTGACATGCCTTTAACATAACTCAGTTAGACAATCATTCAGTTAAAAGCAAGTTACTATTTATAAATTTATTACAAACTAGTAGAAAGAGCCTTCAAAAATTGTAGTCTAATTTGTGAAAGTTATTGCTTCGATATAATTGAATGTTTTGGAGCGGAATATCCGTAAGCCTTTATTGCCAGATTTCGGCCAAAAAATTATCATATATTAATAGGATAATCTTCTATTGAATTCAATAATCGTTTAGCTTAATAAAAATATTGTTAATATTCATGTAGATTATAAATCTATATTCGTTCTTCTAACTCGAATGGAATGTCAGTTTAGTGTAAAAGATGTGTTTCCTTTAAACCAAATATAATCATGGTTGCATACAAACTTCTTATTCTTTATTTTAATATTTTGGTTTATAAATTGAAGCAGCAAATCACACAGACTGCGGCTTTTGTACGTAATATACAAGTAAATAAAATCTCGAGGAAAATTATAAAGACATATATATTGCAATGTTTATTCTAGAATCATAACAGATACTAACAATTGGAGATATATTATCATATTAATGTAACATCTTCATTATAACTATTAATGATACTTAACAAATCAAGTATGATGTAGGCACACTTTATATCAAGGACGTGGCTGCAGAAAGATATACAAATGTTTTAAAATTTGTTTTTAAAAATGTAGAAACTGGAAATAAAAAATAAGAAATAATTAAAACACAGAATCATAATGATTTATCAAAGTGGTTAACACTTGAGATATAAGATTCAGCATTTTTCCCAGTTGTCTATAATCAAATCGGTATATATTCCCAGATAAAGATCCTGACTTCCTGTAAACATCAGTGATATGTTTTAATGAAATTAAAATTAGACGTATCTTTCTTTTCAACGGGTGGATTTACCCCTTCTAAACACCCTAATCGCCCTAGAAAGTAAATTTGATGAAGTTCATTGTATTTCTCGTGAAACTTTACATTAGATTATATATACTTTATTTTTATGTATCTTCCATGAAAACTGAATGTATTTGCACTTTCAAAGGGGCCCAGTGGCGTGTTATAAACCTTATTGAGCGAGTTAAATATAAATGTAAGATGGTTAAGTTTTAGAAATCGACTTTACTTAGTACCTAGTACATATGTTTATATTTTCATCGAAATCAGAAGTATTCACGGGGGCGTTTGTCCCCTTTAAACCCCCCAATCAAAACGGTAAGTATATTTCATGTAGCTCATTGTCTTTCTTGTAAAATCTTACATAATAATACAAATTTTGTTTTTTGTGCATTTTCTTTTCGATTTCGTTCTAAAGATGTACAGACGAACACACAAACAGCCGTTGTGCGTTATTATATAGATTTATAAAATTCTAATTTTTCTTTTCATTGGTTAATTTTACTGCATATCAATATTTGTTAAATGATCTAATACAGACATCCCTAATTTTTTTTTGTAAGCCTTCCCATCTAATATTCATCATTTTCAAACAGATCTATTTGACCCACAGATAGGACTCACATGAAATACCACTCCGTGTGAAAATGGACCTTTGATTGGTTTGGTTTGGTTTTATGGCATATCAACCTTTGTAGGTTATTTAACGCCAAATACATTTTTATGTAAATAATCAGTTCCATTTAAAAGAATTCAGTTTAGCATGAGTACACAGTTTAATTGTCAAAAACATGTCTATTTCAAACTATTCAAGCAGTTATATATAACAATTCGGTTTAGTGTAAGTACAGTTTCAATGTTAAAAACAGTTCAATTTTAAATAATTCAGTTAAGCATAAGCACGCAGTTTAAATATTAGTACAGTTTAATTGTGAAAAACATTTCTATTTCGAGCTGTTCAGTTTAGTCAAGCAGTTCTAATTCAGCTAATTCAGTTTAGTATGAGTACAGATTTTATTTACACACAGTTAATTGTCGAAACAGTTCTATGTTAAACAATTCAGTTTCGTGTAAATACAGTTTCAATGTCAAAAAAAGTTCTATTGGAAATAATTCAGTTTAGCATAAGCACTCAGTTTAAATGTCAGTACAGTTTATTCGTGAAAAACATTTCTATTTCAAGCTATTCAGTTTAATCAAACAATTCAGTTTAACATAAGTATGCCGTTAGTTCTATTTAACCCATAGATAGGACCCATATCAGGTGCTACCATTCCGGGCCAGAGTGGACCTGGGAGCGATGGCAATAAAGGGGTCCTCCGCAATCCCCAAAGCTCCAGAAAAAAAATTGGAATATGTCGGGGACGTTGATTTTATTTGCAGTTAGTGAATTTGGAACGATTCTCTCAGGCTTATAAAAAAGACTGTAGGAAATCAGACGAAAAATCAAGACTATCAAATTGAAAAAAATGTGGAACATGAAGGTGAGAATTATACCAATTGTTATTAGTGCGTTTGGAACAGTAACTAAAGGATTACTAAAGGGACTGGAGGATTTGGAAGTTGGCGGACGGGTGGAGACCATCCAAACGACAGCATTATTGAGAACAGCTAGAATACTGAGAAGAGTCCTTGAGACTTGAGTAGACTCACTGTCACTCAGACTCCAGTGAAAAACCACCGGCTAACGCAGATGTGAAAAGCTCTAATGAGTGAATAATAATAATAAAATAGTAAAGCTGGCGACCGTAGTCGAGGGCGACCAGAAGGCTCCCTTTTCAATAGTTTCTACACCGAGATGCAGGGGAGGGCACTTCTCTATTCCCTGGATTGCTCCACTTTACCCTTGATACCTTATATGGCTGAGTGTTAACCTTGGAGGTATCAAGTACCATTTTAAAAGTCTTTGGTATGACATGACCTGAGATTGAACCCAGGTCTCCCGGACCATTGGCAAACACTCTATCCGCTAGGCCAATGAGCCGGTTGGTTGTAATAATAATAGTAATAATAGCCTTTGAATAGTCCCTAAAACACGACACATTGGACATTACAGAAATAATTAAAACTGTTGATTTAGGTTTGGTTTGGTTTAATGGCATATCAACCATAGGAATTTATATAATGCCAAATTCTGTTTATAGATATATATTGAATGTATATGATTTTTAAACAGATTTTGTTTACATTTTTAAACGAAGCTGAGCTCCTTTTTAGCACACAGGTAAATGGTTTTAAGTATTGCTATCTAATACGAATAATTCTATTTACTATTAATTATTTGTCTTCACACAGTTAAATGGTTTCAAGTATTGCCATGTCACAGTGACAATTTAACATCAGTCATTTGTTTTCACACATTATATATATATATATATATATATACAAGGTTAATTTGTCGGTAATTTCATTTTCAAATGAGTTACAACTAATTCGTTTGCACACTAGTATTGATAATATTTCTACACATTTAAATTGTTTCAATTGTTGCAATCTAAAACTTATAAATCTATTCCATATTAATCAATTGTTTGGAGACAGTGAAATGGTTACATGTACTGCTATTTAATACTAATTATTCTATTCAACATTACTCATTCGTTTGCATACTGTTAAATGGTTCCAAATATGCTTATGTATCACTAATAATTTTAATAAACATTAGTCATTTAAATGCTCAAGCAGTTCTATTTCAAACAATTCAATTCACCTGAAGTCATTTGTTTGCACTCAGTTTGAATGTCAAACAGTTCTATTTTACTCATAGATAAGACTCTACAGGTGCTTCCACTCTGAATCAGACTAGACCTGGGACCAATGGCACTGATGGTGTTCTCTACATATCCCAAAGTCGCTGCATTACTGGAACCTCATCATCAAATGGTTTAATGTCATACCAGGACACTCGTTGGTGGGGTGTTACTCCTCTTCAGAGATTCAGTTGATGTATTTTACCACCCCAGGTGACTGAGCTTAAAACTTTTGAGACCTCAGCACAACTAAAATCGGTTAGGATACTGAGAAGAATCCTGGAGAGCTGAAGAGATTTTCTGTCATTCAGACTTCAATGAAAGACAATTATAACTGGTGTGAAAAACTTGCAAGGAGACAAAAAATAATAAAGATAGTAATTTATTCGCTCACATTTATATAGTTTCATGAATTCCTTTTCAATATAAATGATTTTTAAATAAATCCCTTTGGCTCTTAGATGAGACTAACGGCTATTATCACTCTGTTATAGATCAGGCTGTGAAAGAACAAAGGGGTATCCGCATCTCTCCAGAGTTCTAGAACTGAAGCGTCATCGCCGTTCGAAGTTTAGTGTCATACCCACGATACCCATTTTTGGTTTGGTTACTACCCCTTCATTAGGTATAGATTTGCCTATCCCAAGTCTTAACGTCAAATAATAACATTTTTTAAATATAATTTCATTTTAAGGAAAATATGACTTTCAAGTTTTGGTTGGTATGAAATTTTATTGATGCTTTGTAAATGTTCCAGTTTTTTTTTTATACGTTTTTAAACTGACACTTGTGCTGGATAGTTTTTTTAATATATTCATGAGTCAACATCTGATCCTTTGCCTAAAAGGGGTAAGTGCTGAGTTGACAGTCCGGCGATTGAGGTGATCCTAAAGAGAAATGCCGACAGGATATGAGCAATTTTTGTACTCACTCTTCGGGAAGAGTTCTTGCTGTGGGTCACCGCACATTAAATCAACCGTTGCTACATCTCATCTCATCTCCGTCTGTGTGTGTGTGTGTGTGTGTGTGAGGTTGCTTGAATATTGTGTAAGTTTTCTGCAAAGAAATACATTAATGGATTATGTTGCTAATAGTATCGGCTAACACAAATGAAATGCTGAAATATTTTCTCAAATTAATTAGATAAAAAGTTGGCGCCAGATTTGAGGGTGACACGAAGGTTCCCATTTCGATAGCTACAACATCAAGGTATAGGGGAGGGCGCTACTCCTTTCCCTGGATTGCTCCCTTTACCCTTGATCCTTACCTTATAATCCTGAGTGTTAAGCGAGGTAGTATCAAGTACCATTTTTGAGTCTTTGGTATGACTCGACCTGTGATTAGAACCCAGATCTCCCGCGCCATAAGGCGAACACTAACCATTACGCCAATGTCCGGTTTCAAATGAGTAAGCATATAAATAAAGGAATAAACTTTTGTCTCCAGAAATAAACAAGGATTTCCGGAAGTAAAACAGTCTAAAAAATAAATACAAAAATAATTTAACCCCCCCCCAAAAAAAAAAACAGCAGAAAAAAAAAACAAACAATTAATTTCTTGGAATTAATAGAAATATTTTCGGAAAAAATGGATAATTAACCTCGAGAAATGTTGACAGAAATGAAATAAACAATTAATCTTTAGGAGTACGAATCAAAAAACGAAATAAGTTAACAATTAGTCCAGGAGATCTAAAAAAAGAAAATAATTTCGTTGATATATATAAACAATAAGTCTTCATAATTGAATAGATGAATAAGTATATAATTAGTTTGATAAAAAGAATCAGTTTTAATAAGCGTGACATGATCAAACAAAAATCAAAGACATATTAATGAATTAATGAAAATAAACTTTGGCTAAAAAAATTCATTCAAACAAAAAAGAGCAAATTATCAAGGTGTATCTTAGCTGTGATGTTTGTTTCAATTAAAAGCAAAATTATTTTTACATTAAAAAAAATACAAAATTGATTTTGAGATTTCGCCATGCAAATGTTAAAATATTTGTGCACGATCCTACAAATGTGGAATGTAATTTTAACAAATATATAAAAGACAGATTGCATCTTTTTGTACAAAATAAAAGACGGTGGGCTACAATTACCGGTCAATGTATTTTGGAAATGTCTGTCAGGTACAATTCTATTTCGTCAATAATTTTGACTTCAAAGACAAGCCTCATGAAATTCCTGCGTGCCGTCAATGTATCTACTATGATAATTTCTATTTTAGATCGGCGCCGGCATTTGCTGCATAAGATAGAAACGATCATCATTGAATTTACAGAAATAGTTTTCCACATCGACTTTCTTTCTTTGTGGCTTTTTTTGGAGACAGATAAATCTCATGAGGTTAGTGAGAATGGTATCGTATAACAAAACTATCGGAGTGATCCTTTTTTAAAATATGTAACTTGAAGGTCCCATAATATATCAATATCCCAAAATCCTTTCTAGAATAACCTTTTTCATTGCTGACCAAATTCCTGGATAAGCGCTTTAGAGAAGACATATATTTGATCTATCTATCTAACTATCTATCACACAAAACGTTTTTCTGTTTCTTGGTGCACAAATCTATGCTCAATAATGCATATGTGTGTAAGAGCGAGCATAACTATATGAGTATGCATGTGTATAGGCATTGCATATATATATATATATATATATATATATATATATATATATATATATATATATATGCAAAGCTCTTCGAATGAATTGAGCACTCTGGTATCCGGTAAGGTATAAAATGTAAACAAACGAACGCTACTACTTAATACCTTATAATTCCTTAGCTGACGTGGTACGCTTGTTGGCTGAGCGGTCTAACACTTAGTTGGGTGGGTTTCGATCCAAGCTTCAAGCGTTCTACGTGTCTAGCCACACCGAAGAGTTGTGATACAACGAAACAGTCTGTCTGTGGATGACAATATATATATAGTTCTCAGTATTTCATAATCTCATCTTTGATTTTGTTTGTGTTAGGCCGATACGACTTTTCATTAAAAGCCGTTATCTGAATTCCAAGTTTTCCAAACATTTCGGAACTTTCTATCGAATAGTCTAAATCTTTGAAGATTAGTGTATAATATGATATACTATAATTAAACAATTTTGCATTTAGAATCTGAAAGAAATCGCATCGTAAAACAAATGTAAAGATTATTAATGACACAATAAAAAAATGATATCTTTGGTTCATCAGGATCATTATTCAACATGTTTCATTCTTTTTTCTTTTCTGCCATTATATCTTTTTCTTCTTTGAAATAGACTTTCAAGACAGCGTTAAAATGCGAAATATAATTTTGAAGACATAAATTTTAAAAATGAACAAGCAAAAAGATAAAAATTCTGAAGTGAACCAAAATCTTGTACTCTTGGGATAATGTATTTTTCGATAAGTCTTTTAAAGTTTCATCGTTGTTACGACTCTGGTATTTTTTGAATCATTATGTGGTGTTAAAAAATTGTTGCGTTTCCGGTCAGAAAGTCGTATTTTTCTATAATTTATGCTAAAAATGAGTGGGATATACATTTTTTGCCCTTCAAAGTTGTTTTTATGACGTCAATCATGAAGATTTTAAATCTAAATATTTCACTAAACATTTCAGGCAGATTAAGTGGTAAATTGATGAAAGAGAATTTTCTAGAACTTAATGAACTTTTTCTGTTTATTTTGTACAACTTTGATATAAATTTATATACATTTTTATTCATATTCACTTTATTAAGACTATTTCAGTAATGGAATTTGTATCATTTTTTCATTTTTTAAACGTAAAAATTAGGTTGATTTATAAATTTTATTATCCAGAGTCGAACATCAAATTTTGATAAGTATGGCAATTTTTTTATACTTTTTGCAACATGAGCAATTGGGAAATAGAACATACTTTCCAGGAACAAAATGTATCTTATAAAATAAAGAAAGAACTTCACAGCGGTGGTTTCTAAGCGAGTTCTGTTTGAGAACTTCTTGGACAAAAGCGATATTTTTTTAATGTTAAGTGAAATCCATAAGTGTACATTATATTCACATTCAATATTGTTTACTCTTTAGTAAAATCTGATCAAAATATGAAGTATATACAATTTTGTGTAGGGACTTTTTTTTATATAGTCTACACAATAATTCCTTCACATTGCCCTAATTATTTTTTGCTTTAATGAAATAAATACTTACATGATCCTATTTTTCATTGCCTTGTGTTCATACTACTCGAGGCTGAGTAAATATAAAAAGGAAATATAAGAGACCGACACTATAGAGCAATGTTTGTGGATCTGTTGTCAACGATTATGATCAGTTTAGTAATTTTGACATTTACAGAGTACGTAGAGGTGTACAAGTCTTAGCTTATTTGATATTAATGAAAATATGGTTTTTGCTTAAGCCACAAAAAACAAACAAACATATACGAGGTGCACACGATAAGTTTCCAGACCTTTTTCGTATGGGCACTTTTATTGATTGTACACACATGAAACCCTAGTCCCCTTCGAAGTAATCTCCTCCGGCTATAATGCACTTGTACCGTTCCAACAACAACTGGAACGCTGCATGGAAGTCCTCTTCTGTGAGCGTGTCAATGACCTTCGTCACAGCCTCTTTTATCTCCTCAATTGTCTCATAACGACAGCCTCTGAGCTTAGGGAATAACCAAAAGTCACAGGGAGCAAGATCTGGACTATAGGGACGGTGACGAACTGTCGGGATGCCCATCTTGGTCAAATAGTCTGGGACAAGGATGGAGTTATTGACTGGTGCATTGTCATGGTGGAAACGCCACTGACCCGATTTGAAGAGTGTTGGCCTCTCCCGACGGAATCTCTTCCTTGACTCCCTTAAGACCTCAACATAGTAACCTAACCCTAAGCCTAACCCTTTGCCAATCAACTCTGGTGTTCTGACTTCCGTACTCCTCCCACACCTCTCATCACCCCTAAAAACTAATGCTCGATTCATGCAAGAGGGCCCAAAAGCAGTTTGAAGCATTCCATACGTTTCTGTGGTATTTTTCCAAGTTTAAAACTGAATTTTATTGCATATCGTTCTTCTAAAGTATCAGATTTCATTTTTGAAATTCACCAGCTGTGACAATCAGGCTTTAGTAGGGTGTATTCCATTTGCTGCTGTAGCTGTTGATTTGAATCTGAAATCATAAAAATTGGTCAGTCATCTCATAAGATGTATACCAATAACATAGTGAATTTTTAAGAGTCTACGACATTCTTAGATGCCTATACGAAAAAAGTCTGGAAACTTATCGTATGCACCACGTACTAATATCAATTCTGAGCAGTAACCATCGAGCTGCATTTGTTCTGTTGTCGAAAGGAAAAACGCCATTTTTCCAACATGAATAAATTGTCGATTGTTAAGTGATGCAAACGGCACTTCGATCTTTTTCTCATTATGAAAAAAGCGAAAAACGAAATGTTTCTGTGAGATCAGCGGATCATGAAATACACAGACTGCAAAGGTCGTATTCATTTTAAAGCTGAAAAAGGTCGATATAACCGCTCTAACGCTTCCAATTGCCACCTCAGCAAGCGGAAGAACCAATCATTTCAAGAGGAAAAATGCTGCCCAATACTTTTGATTTTTTTTTTCTACAGGTTTTTAAAAAAATTTATTTTACACTCGTTCTAACTTCTCAGGATGAGATTCGACAGCAAAAAAAAAAAAAAAAGAAAAAAAAAGAAGAAAAAAAGGAGTAAAAAGTGCAGAAATTGAAAAGTAACCCTACGGATTATGAGAGAGGTGAATTTTTTTCGACTGATTTCTCTTTTAAATGATGGTCAAAGTCTGCAATTATTGCCTCCCAATAACAGGTGACTTTTCTTAAACTTCACGTTTCAAAATTCTGATCCTCATCGGAAAAAATCATCTGAATGGATAAATAAATAAATAAATAAATAAATAAATAAACGAATAAATAAATAAATAAATAACGAAAATACTCGTATAATGAACGATTTCATATCCGGAACGACCTCTAATTTTTAATCTCAAAACGTTGTTTTTATCATATATTGCGAGTAATGAACGACTCCTAATGCTTATCGTCGCAGGATATGGACACGGCGACACGAGTTCAAATCCTGGACTGTTTGCATTTCACATAGCACTAATACCGTTGGGAAAGGTATGAATCCAATTATTCTCCCTCCAGCTAGGGCAGACTAGGTTCTTCAGCCTTGGTGAGGCAACTAGTCTAGGAGAAGGAAAACTCTGAATTCAAACCTGTTAAACTCCGCTTAAAAATTGACCTTGTGTTATATCCTGCCCGAGCGGAGGGGTTGGGTAAATATGATGAACGACTCCTAATTTTTGGTAATACTATCCAATAAAGCAATTTCTTCAACATTCAATGTCATAATGAGAAAACAATCAAACGTTTATACTTTCAAAATTATAGCCCACAACAACTACCTCAAGCCTAAACAAAGACTTTTAGTTTAAACAATGACTTTTTTACGTTACTTTTTTTACTATTCACTGTCATCATCATCTCATCTTGCCGTGCCACTAGCACACATATCCCTGGCTCTCTCTCGCCACTCCTCCCAATAGTTCATCGCGTCTGGCAGGTTTTCAGGGCTATATCCCGTATCCTCACTCAGCTGCTGTATGTAGGTTCGAGCTGGTCGTCCTGCTTTTGACCGGCCATATGTGGGGGTCCATAGGAGTACATAACTGATGAGCTCGTCCTTGCTTCTCCAGCTGTGTCCTGCATGTCTGGTTCGTCTAACTTAGTTTTAGTGATGGGAGGCAGCTGGCCGTATAGTTGGTGTCTTGTGAGGTGTTGCCGCCAGGACTTGTTCCATATTGCTCGCAACATTCTTGTGTAATTGCCGTCTAGCTTCTTCTCCAACCGTTTTGTTAGCGTTAGCGTCCAAGTAGTGCATCCATACAGCAGTATCGATACGATCGCTGCCTGGAAGAAACTGCGTTTCATTTTATCGGTCAGGTCTTATTTCCATATGATCGATAGCCTATTGATTGCTGTCCATGCCTTCGTTAGCCGTGTGTCGATGTCTTTTTCGGTTGATGAGACACTGTTTCTTAGGTAGGTGAATTTGTCTCACGGTTTAATTGTCAAAAACATTTCTATTTCAAGCTATTCAGTTTGGCTAAACAATTCAGTTTAGCCTAGGTATGCAGTTAGTTCTAGTTAACCCATAGATAGGGCCCTATCAGGTTCTACCATTCCGGGCCAGAGTGGATCTAGGAGCAATGCCAGTGAAGGGGTACTCTGCATTCCCCAAAGCTCCAGCATTACTGGAACCTCACCATCAGATTGTTTAGTGTCATATCTAGGACACTCATGGGGTGGTCAGTGTATTCTGCGTTAAATGTCAAAACAGTTTTATTTCAGATAATTTTGTTTAGCATTTTCTTTTTTTTATGGCCTACAAACCTAAATGGGTTATTTAATACCAATGCTATGTTTGTAGAAGAACAGTAGTAGTACTATTTCACCCCTATCTTGGAGATAAGTGATTACTTTTCTCGAGGGTATTAGTTTGAAATAGGACGAAATAGCACAACGGAAGTTCAGATTTGCTTACTAAGATATCTCTGTTCCCTACGTTAGACACTATGCCACGGCGACTCCTGATCGTGCAGTAATTAAAAAAAAAACTGCTGATTAAACAGTCGCACTAGATTTACTAGAGTCCAGGTCTGATTGGGTAAGGGCTGCTCTTTGAGCACAGAGAGAAAGAGCACTTTATTAGGCAGGTCGTAATAATGTATTTGGCTTACATGTGTATAAATTCTCTCGTATCATACATATTTATAAGCAATCTGAGATAAGCAATCGACTTTAGGCGTGGAGACCATCAGGCTAAATCTGTCAATTCTGTAAAACTGCACGTGATATTTTTCTTGTCATCTTAAGAAAATATTTTGGTGGGGCAGCTGTGCTAAGTGCTATTCGCTGTTAACAAATAGATCCGCAATGAATTCTCTAGATATTTTCGGCTGAGCAAAAGAATTTGGTCTGAGGATATGCCGATGCAAGTGCAGATTGGATAAAGTTCACACAGATGTGTAAAGATGCATATGATGACCAAACAAATACTTGAGAACACAGCATAAAAATATCTCAGATTTACAAGCCAATTCAATGTCAGAAAAGTCGATGCTGTATCCCTGTAGAGTACGCTGGCTTAGAGTTTCTGGAAAGTTGAGAAGGATTAATAGAAATGAGTGTTGTCATAATCTTGGAAACAAAATATAACAACAAAATCTTACAATTTCGTGAAAAGAAAGAAAGAGCCGTTTCTTTTACTGGTTTACACGATGTTAACCCTTGTTAGATTATTTTATACCAAACTCAATTTAACAATTGTGGTTTCCAATTACATACTTTACAAAAATATATCTGCACAAATATTTTAAACAGGTAAAGACTTCCTAACAAGTTGTAAAATGAAGATTTAATGGAACTATGTCGTTCAAATAAAACACTGTCGCAGACATAACCATTGTACTCATAAATAGGACCTTAACACAAACTACCATTCTCTGTTAGAGTCGAAATAATGCGAATAAAGAGGTATAATTCACTCCTCAGATTCCTAGAACTAGAGTCTGATAGCAAGACTCCAGTTCTAGGAATCTGAGGAGTGAATTTTACCTCATTATTTGCATTATTTCTACTAAAAGGCATTATTTCTACTAAAAGGCATTATTTCTACTAAAAGGGGTCTACTGATCATGATATAAGCAGTAGACCCCATTTTAGTGGATCTTATGCTTCTGTGTAGGAAAGCCAAACATAGATAGATAGATTGGTTATAAATTAATACACTCCAAAATATTTTATAAGTTAATTTCATTCTCAACCAAAGATACACCGATTTTGATACTTATAGTGGAACATTACTCTATCAAAACAGATTTTATTAGACATTATTCATTACAAAACATTGAAACTATGCAAGGAACCCCGCCCCCACCAAATATATGAGGGTTTACTTATGCTTATGCAATTTCATTTTCTCGGTACAGATGTGTTTCAATTTTTTTTATTTTGGTTTGAGTGTTTCAATACAGCAAAGTTTATTAATAAATAATACCTAATAATATTCGTTATGATTGCATAATGTTCCACTTGAAATAATAAATTCCTGATATCTTTGGTTTAGGAGAAAATGAACGTTTTAAGAGAAAAATGTTTTACGTTTTCTTATTTATTGTATATACCGGGTATATATAGACGGCCCTATTGGAGGGGGGATAAGATATGCTGAATATATTCTCTGTAGAGGGGTAAACTCCTCTTAAAAAAGAGTTTCCTCGCTATGAAACTAAACTGTATCTGAAGGTGAAGCTCCAGCTCTGGGTATCTGAGGTAGGTAGAATACCCCTTTATTGCAATTACTCCCTGGTCAACTTTGATTTGGTGTGGTAGTACCTCCTAGGGTCTCATCTACGGATCAAATAATTCTTTTTAAAGATTATTCCTACTAGATATTGTAATGTTGGTGTTAGTATTGCTCAGTTGGCTTAAGTAGGTTTAAGGATAACATAAGGCGTGCGTGCTTTAGATAAGACATCTTTATTCTAAATGGGCAGAGTGTGTGTATGTATTCATACGCCAAGGGGTTGTAATCTTGCGCGTAGAGAAATAGTCCGTGTTATTACTACGGATACGATTGTGTGCAACTGCAAAAACACTTAAGTAAAAACGAATAAAAATTATAATTATAAACGTATAATTACTGATTCCCCAAGTGTTTGTATTTACCCAACCCATCCATCGAAGGTAGGATGAGACCCAATGCAAATATTTTAATGGAATATTGATGGTTAGATTTCTGAGTTTTCCTTATCCTAGACTCGCTACCTAACAAGGCTAAAGAACCAAATCTGCCGTATAGTTACTCATAGCTGGGAGACAGATGGATTCCTGTATTTTCTTAGGGCATTAGCACGAAGTGAAACATAAACAACCTCTCCTGGATTGGAACTTCTTTCATATATTCCATTTCCTGTAAAAGTAACTATCACGCTAAGCGAATCTTTAATTGCACTTTGTCCATAAAAATGTAGCAGGACTCTTCAACATCCGACTAGAGTCTTGAATCGAATTTATTACTGTTACACTCTCGAACAGTTGTGACAGATATCAAGCAGAGATAAAGAGCAGCCATATACCTCTTGCTGAGAAAGAAGCGTACGGATCCTGGTATTCACAGAATGTTCTGAAATGTGTATGATCCTATTTACCAACCCCTCTGCTCGGGCAGGATATGAGACACGGTCGATTTTTAAGCGGAGTTTAACAGGTTTGAATTCAGAGTTTTCCTTCTCCTAGACTAGTTGCCTCATTAAGGCTGAAGAACCTAGTCTGTTCTACTATTTACCCATAGCTGGAGGGAGAATAATTGGATTCATACCTTTCCCAAGGCTATTAGTGCTATGTGAAATGCTATCAGTCCAGGATTTGAACTCGTGTCACCGTGTCCATTTCCTACGACGATAACCATTACACCACGGGCACCTCCTCTGAAATGTGTATGATAGAGCGACAGTTGATTTGAGGAATGTGTGATGATAGGTGAAAAGTTTGAAAAAGGACATCACCAACAGACGCCAGAAAATGGAATGCCCGGAAGTGTTTTCTTTAAAGTAGATTTGACAATTGCATTCAAAGGTGGCACAAAGGTATAAAGAGTTGAAGAGCACATGCAGCGGATGTAGAGCTCTCTATGATGAATATAACCGCATATATCTTATGTGAATAGAGGAGTTATAATCTGACAAGCATTACTATCATGACAACCCTTCCATATATATATATATATATGTGTGTGTGTGTGTGTGTGTGTGTGTGTGTGTGTGTGCGTAGCTGAGAAAAAGTGTAAATACATCCTTCAGAATAAAAATGTACCGAGATAAAAAAAAACAAAAAACGAAAGTTTTCGGAGGATGATTTTATTGATTGAATTATCAGCCTACGTAGAACGTTTCGGTTTTTAGACGTTCATCAGAGCGTGTGAGTTATTAAATGAAACAAAAAAAACGAAAAAGTTTTCAAACTTTCTATTTCTGTTGGTAGCATCCTGTTTTATATTTGTGTGATGTTATTAGCGTTTCAAAACTCATGCAAAAACATCTATCTATCTATCATTCTATCTATCTATTTTTTCGTTCGTATCTACATATCAAACATTCCATAATATATCTACGCGTCTTTATCAATTTAAGCCTTCTTTCTATATCTATCAATCTATCTATCTATCTACGTAGCCAACTTATTCTAAATAGGGCATTTGGTTAATTTTTAGTACCAATATAACCAAATAAGGAAACAAATTGAAAAAAAAAACGACTTTCTATTTTAAATAATAGAAGATTCAACAATTTTTTGACATTTTCTATTATATATATAAACTAAAATTTTGAGATCTTTAAAATTTAAGATGTGATCAGTTTTAAAATTATTTTTTACCAAACCGTTATTTATATCTCCTTTTTTTACGCCTCTAGTATGCTCGTAAATTTTTTTTTTTGAGACTTCGGCCAGATTCACCAACATATAATCTATAACAATGCAGGCATAATTTTATTAACCACTGTTCTGGATTCGATATGGATATTTTATAAGTAGAGTGTTCGCCAATAGTCCGCAAGACTGGGGTTTAATCTAAGCTCGAGTCATACCAAAGACTAAAAATATGGTACTTGATTCTGCCTGGTTTAGCACTCTGTATTATAAGGTAAGGATCAAGGATAAAGTGAAGCAATCTAGGGAAAAGAGTAGTGCCCTCCTCTCCACCTCGGTGTAGTAGCTATTGAAAAGGGAGCCTTCCTGTTACCCTCGACTATGGTCAACTTACTCAGTAATTAAATTCCTAATTGTCTTTCATGAGTTTGAGACTATTTTAGTTCAAAGGTTTTTAAAGTTTTTTCTTTCGATGATGTTTGTGATTGAATTGATGGATAAAATGATATATCTTGTAAAGAATTATTATTTGAAAAATTATTGTTTTGAATTATTGGAGAACGTTCACGTTTGTAATTTTTGAGTGGGTAGAGTGTTCGCCAGTGGCCCGGGAGATCCCAGGTTGAGTCATACAAACGAGTCAAAGATGGTACTTGATGCCTCCTTGCTTAACACCCAGCCTAATAAGGTAAGTATCAAGGGCAAAGTGGAATAACCCAGGGAAAAGAGTAGCACTATCTCCTACATCTCAGTGTAGTAGCTATTGAAAAGGAAGCCTTCAACTAAGGGCACCAACTTTATTTAACTTTTTATTTTGGCATTTTTTTTAAAGGTTTAGGATATTGAATTTGCAGGAAGGAATGTTCTGTATAATCAAGTTCATCATTCTAAAATTTGTGTTGCAAATCCCCAAGAAAGCGACCTTAGTCGAGGGTAACACAAAGGCTCCCTTTTCAATAGCTACTACATCGAGATGTAGGGGAGGGCGCTACTCCATTCCCAGGATTGCTCCACTTTACCCTTGATTCTAACCTTATAGTACTGAGGGCTAAACAAGGTGGCATCAAGTAACATATTTTTTTAACTTTGGTATAATTCGACATGGGATTGAACCCCGGTCTCCTGGACCATTGGCAAAAACTCTACTCATTTGGCCAATTTGGTGATATGATTTAAGTAAAAATGTATCTGATCATTTTTATTGGTTGATTTGTAATGAGTTTTAAATTCTAAATTATTATCATTAATTAGTAAAAAGTCCAAGAAAGTTAAGTTGTTATTTCCGAGTTTTTTAGTAAAATCTATGATTGGTTTAATATTGTTTAATCAATCCATAATTTTTGTGAAGTCATTATTCTGTTGAGATATGAATAATATATCATCTATATAACGGAAATAGAATCTTTGGGAAAGTATGAATTTAAAGGGACCAGATTTTAGAAATTCAAGGAAAAAGCATGCAATGACCCTACTTAGAAGCGAACCCGTGGGTAAAACAGATTTTTCTTTATAAAAAAAGTATGTTTATTGAAAGGAGTTCTATTTCATGTAGAGACAAATTTTATTCGTTTTTTTAAATAGGTAAAAGTAATATCATGTTTCTTTTTTTTTTAATGGATTTCTGAACGTCTGATAAATATTTTTGAATATTCATGTGTAATGATTTTATGTCAAGACTGACTTAAGATTTATTTTCTATGATTAAGTTAATGATTTTGTTTAGTAAATCATTGGAGTCCTTGATATGCAAATTTTCTAATCATGATAATAGACTTATATAATCGTTTATATATACTTAGATTGATAGATGAACAAATACCCCCGTTAGATTATACAAGTCGTGTCTGGTGGGAGGCAGCGACAAATACCACCCCCGTTAGATTAAAAAGAGATAGAAAGAATGCAAACATTGATAAAAATGAATAGATATGTAATGGAATGTTTATAATTGGTATTAACACACACACACATATATATATGCTGATGTGCTACGGATTTTTAAAATTAAAACAAGATTGGAAAGCTAATTATATCACACAAATTTGAAACAGAACGCGACCAAGCGAAATTGAATATTTTAAACTTTCTTATCTTTTTCATTCCATTAAACAACACGCACGCCCTGTTGAAAAGTGAAATGTGTAATGTTTTCTAATAAGTCCAAAATATAATCATCTTCTGAAGGCCTTGTATCTTTTCCTCACTTTATATTTTCAGACACACACACACACACACACATATATATATATATATATATATATATATATATATATACGAGGATCATTAAATAAGTTTCCAGACTTTTTTCGTATGGGCACTTTTATTGATAGTACACGCATGAAACTCTAGTCCCCTTCGAAGTAATCTCCTCCGGCTGCAATGCACTTGTTGTACCGTTCCAACAACTTCTGGAACGCTCCATGGAAGTCCTCTTGTGTGAGCGTGTCAATGACCTTCGTCACAGCCTCTTTCACCTCCTCAATTGTCTCATAACGACAGCCTCTGAGCTTAGAGAATAAGCAAAAGTCACAGGGAGCAAGATCTGGACTATATGGACGGTGAAGAACTGTCTTGATGCCCATCTTGGTCAAATAGTCTATGATAAGGATGGAGTTGTAGACTGGTGCATTGTCCTGGTGGAAATGCCACTGACCCGATTTGAAGAGTGTTGGCCTCTTCCGACCGAATCTCCTTCTGAACTCCCTTAAAACCTCAACATAGTTGCCCTAACCCTAACCCTAAGCCTTTGGCCAATCAACTCTGGTGTTCTGACTTCCTTACTCCTGCCACACCTCTCATCATCCCTCAGAGACTCCCTGCCATCATTGAATCTCTTATGCCACTCAAGAAATGATGCCCAATTCATGCAAGATGGTCGAAAAGCAGTCTGAAGCATTCCATACGTTTCTGTGGCATTTTTTCCAAGGTTAAAACATAATTTTATTGCATATCGTTCTTCTAAAGTGTCCTCACGTCCACATTGCATTTTTGAAATTCACCAGCTGTGACAGTTGATTTGAACCTAAAATCATGAAAATTGGTCAGCCATCTCATAAGATGTATAGCAATAACGTAGGGAATTTTCAAGTGTTTACGACAATTTTAAAGGCCTGTACAAAAAAAAGAGACTGGAAACTTATTGAATTCACCACGTATGTAATGTAATGTTTATAATTGGTATATGCTCGTATGAATTAACTCATATAAATATTAACACACACACACACACACACACACACAAACACACATATATATATATATATATATACTGATGTGTTACGGATTTTTTTAATTAAAAAAAATTGGAAAGCTAATTTTATTGCACAAATTTGAAACAGAACACTATCAAGCGAAATTGAATATTTTAAACTTTCTTAACTTTTTCATTCCATTAAACAACACGCACACCCTGTTGAAAAGCGAAATGTGTAATGTTGTCAAGTAAGTCCAAAATATAATCATGTTCTGAAGACCTTGTGTTTTTTCATCACTTAACGTTTTCATATATATATATATATATATATATATATATCTGACGTGAGAAGTTATTTTTATCTGTATTTTTATTGGTTTTGAAATATTGTCATCATATTGGTTGTTATGTTCTAAACTTTTATTTCGATTTTTGTCGTAGTCAGAATTCTTTAGAGAATATTGAACCACCGTCTTTATTTTACCCCTGGAGAAACAGTTCTTATTTCACTGTTCATGTTTTCAGATTTTTCGTATAAATTAATTCTTTTTCTAACTGAAAGTCATAAGATCAACCTCTTGACTTGCATTCAGTGAAAAGAAAAAGTGACATTCGAGAGACGAAATATTAAAGAAGTCATCCTAATCCATCCCAATTCTTACTTTTCAGTCTTTTTTTTTTCAAATACGACTTTGGAGGAGACCGTGAAAATTATGTTCTTGAGTAATTCACTTTAATTTCATTATACAGACCATTCAAACTTTTGAACAATAGCAGTAGATATCTTGTCCAGATATGTTAAATATTGCAGATGATTCGATGCTACAGTTTAATGATTATTCGGAAGAAGCTATTCAGGTTATCAAACGCGAATTAAAACTATGGTCGACCGGAGAACCTATCGATCTAATTTCTCTGATTATAATAATATGACTATGTATTTAGCCAACGAGTTGGATGCAGCACAAGGTCAATCTTTTAAGCAAGGTACAGATGCTTTGAATTTAAACTTTCCTTTCTCCTTGACCGGATGCCATTACTAAGGTTTAAGAGTCGAGAGCACTCTGCTTTTTACCTTTTGCTGGCGGAAGAACAAATGGATTAATGGCTTTACCAAAGGAAACAGCACGAATCGAAACGCAAACAGCATCGTCCAGGGTTTGAACTCGGATTATCAAATCTATTTCCTAAGGCAATAACCTTACACAATGCATCTACATGAGGAGTCTATTCAAATTGGGTTTATTCGTCGGATAGTGATGTGAAAACGTTTACCGTATTCGCATTTACAGTATGACATCTTGATAAAAACGAAGACTTATTTAATGGTATTTAACTGACTTCGTACAAAGTTAAGGCGTGACACAAGGTCATTTAATAGAGAGGATCCACGCACAAATAGAAACTCATGCTTGTCTATTTCAAAAAATGCTGGTTTTTTCAGCATTCCCCATATTGGCGCATTTCAGGCACCAAGCTATGAACTCAGCCTTGTAAATCGGGTATTGCCTGGGGGGACGGCTCCTTGGGACCAGAGGATTCAGTTTAATAACACCCATCTGCTGCGAACACTAGACAGGCCCGTGCTATTAAGAGAATTATTTTAAATGTTTTTGTCATCATCCATATAAAGCGAACTGTTGAATCAAATCTCACGTTTTTACTCTGATGAAAGTGTATTGTCTCCGCCGAAAATAAAACAAGAAAAAATCTACTAAAAAACTACAATTTTTTTAAACATTTCGTTCAGTAGACGAGGTTTACAATATGCTGACTGTATCCTCTGCAGATGAGTATGTGGTATTCCTTCGTATTACACTAAACTGCTTTGGATAGTGAAGTTCCAATTGTTAAAATATGGGGAAGGATGGAGTAACCATTCATTACAATTACTTCTAGGTCCTCTCTGAACAGGTGTGCGACTACTTTTTAGAATCTCAATTAGAGGTAAAATCTATCGGTCTAAAAATTATTCGTACTCGATACGAATACCTGATGCGATATAACTGTAAATTATATGTATTAAGTATAGTTACTGGATGCTATAAGGGATTATTATTATTTACTTAAAACCATATAACTGTTATGTACCACAAGGGGTATCGAATCGAATGTTGTAATGTTACTGAACCAAATAGGTTGTTGTTCTGTTACCCACCAAATGTACAGTTGTAACCTGAATGTGGAAAAAGGTGACGAACACACAAAACTCTGTGTTAGTTCACTAACACAAACGTTTTTAAGAAGCTGTCGGAGAGAAATAAACAGTATGAAAAATGAGTTGACTGCATTCGCTGGACAAAGAGAAACAATATGTCATGAGGAGAAAGAGAGCTGAGACAGACCTTTTCTTTCTGTTTTTTTGTTGCAATTTTAACGTACTTGTTCACTGATTTAGTCTTCACAGCTGCGCGTGAGATCCCTTTTCGGAGTTCACCGCAAAATGAGGCTCGTAATTTTCGTATCTCTTTACATTTGTCTGGTTGGTGTTCACGTCTCGTCTTTACCTCGTCACGTGTCCCAGCTCACTAACTTTCCAACCCGAATCGTTCCCTTACTTCCGCTTGGTGTCGGAAGGAGGAACAAATCCGTTTCTGGTGGTTCTACACATGCCCTGAAGATTTGGAAACCCCCGTTTTTTTCTAGTCATTTTTAATTACCGTAGTCATTCAACCGTAACTGGCAAACCTACAACGAGTGCTTTCGCTTGACCAATAAGAAGTCACAGGGCCTTTCTGTAGGCTCTCTGTCTCTTTTTCTTCTTCTTATTTTTCTTTTCTCTCTCTCCTTCCCTAGAAATTAGCCTCCAGTTCTCCTTATAATATGGACCTACATAA
This sequence comes from Sepioteuthis lessoniana, assembly GCA_963585895.1. NCBI lineage: Eukaryota > Metazoa > Mollusca > Cephalopoda > Myopsida > Loliginidae > Sepioteuthis > Sepioteuthis lessoniana. The sequence continues at coordinate 11,692,828 of OY757907.1, read as the reverse complement.
ACCGTTCAATTACGTTACATGTATAAAAGTGACTGTCATCGAATAAAATTAATTATTTGAAATCATCTAATTATTAGAATTTGTTAGGAATATTTGAAACTATACAACTGTGTGCAAATAATTTGTATTAAAAAGGAATATTTGATATCGTATCCCTGTGAGCAAAACACTTATAAAAAAAAAACAATATGAAAAATATAAATATCAATGTACTGTGAATATTTCCCCTTAAAATCAAAGAATAAAATAAGCTTAGACAGGTTGACAAAGAGTTCGAATTTATCAATCACTTTAGATTCTTTAAACGATGTACGAATATTAGCATATATGCTATACAAACTGTTTTATCATTGAAACTTCTCAGAAAGTGCACAATAAATATAAAAAAATGAAAGAATGTTTTAAAATTATTAACAAAAAGTAATGTACTTTTAAAGACAATTGAAGATTTGTGTGGCAGATATGTTGATGAAAAATATCGATGATATAAAAGCCGTCGAATATGGATAACAATTTCATTAGTAGAACACTGAATAGATTAGTATCTGTAGATTGCATCATCAAGGAGTAATAATTGAGTTAGTCTCAGAAATCTTTAGTACTTTAAATGTTATAAATATCATGTGGTATTCAATATTTGCGACCATGTACCTTACTAATGTATGTATGAGTGGGAATATTTAAAAAAAAATAAGCTAGTCTCGTTGACCACGACTAATTTAAGTAGCTTGTTCGTCACTGTTTGAAGATCATATTTTAAGTACATTACAAATGGTTGAATTAAGAGTTTTCTTTTCCTAGATAGGTTGTGTTATTCACACCAAACTTCTTCTCCAAGTGTTTCGTTAGAGTTCTTGTGGGGTAGTCATACACTAGTGCTGACACGGATAAAGGTTGGAAGAAGTCCCTCATTTCATTTTATCAGTGAGAACATAACTCTTTCCATATGGTCGATGACCTGTCGACAAGAGTCCATACTTTAGTCATGCATATGCTGCCATCACTTTATATAGATGAGATATTGCTACCAAGGTATAAGAACTGGTCTACTAATTTGGAAATATTCGTTTATATGGCTTTTCATATATGTCTTTTCGTACAGATGTCAAAAAGGACTCGAAAATAAACATTGGCAAAATTCGAGTATATAAAACCAGAGTTGTTCCTCAGGGGAGTTGATTTTCTGGAGATTGATTATTTTCTTACAGACGAAATTTGAGGATAACATGAATTCTATCAAGCAATCATATTTGAGGTTTTGCATTGATAGACTTTTGAGATGAAATCCTTTGAGACTTATGTGGTTGCTATTTGTCTTGAATTTGGCAGGCATTGTATCAACTCAGTTTAAAAATCATTAAGATTCTTAACTTTTAAAGAAGAATCTGTGAAAACAAAAACTGAATAAAGCTAAGTAAAATACTACGTAAAATGCAAACAACCTCGTTCATAATTTGAGCTCGGGTAGCCGAGTCAACTTCTTACGATGATAACTGATTGGTCACGAGCGCCTCCTTGCGTCAAGACACACTGACAAGGGGAGATTACTTGATGGGATGTATTGCTGAGGAAGACTGAATAACTGATCACTTGAAAGTTTGTATTAATCTTATAAGGACGCTCGTGACGTAGCAGTTATAATCGTTGGACTAGGCTACATGAGTTCAAATCGGTAACGAGGCTGTTTGAGTTTCATATAAGGTTAATTCCCTTGGGAAATATATGAAACCAACTATCCTCTCTCCAGTTATGTATAAAAAGTTGGCCAGGCTACTCTTTAATCTTCAACCGGGCTAGAAAAATAAAAATTCCTTATTCAAACCAGTTGTAGACCTGGAAAGGGATGGGTACTTTCATGCTATATAAGGAGCTCCTTCGTGACTAAACCGGTTGCGGAACCAGTTAATAAATGAATAATAACCTTATGCTTATATAATAACATTATAACAACTTACATAATTAATATAATTATCTCCTGTTTCTTATTTATATTTATCTCCATCACCACGCATTATGAAAAAATCTATTATAAAATGTCCCACTATTTAGATTCTAGGTAATGTCGGTTGATTTTTTTAATGGTATATAAAGTATAAACACCCTCTATTGGCCTAGTGGGTAGAGTGTTTGCCAATGGTCCGGGAGACCTGGGTTCAATCCAAGGTCGCCTAATACCAAAGACTTTTAAAATGGTACTTGATACCTCCAATGTCATTTAATTACTACAGGACTTGTCATCGAAGTTCAATACTTGAAATTTTGTGACAAACACAAGATAAAACATTAACTTTTGCCACATATGTGCTACGGGTGGGCATCATAACAAAAAATATCATTCTATTCAAATAAGAAAAAAATATTGTTCAATTCTTATTAAAAATATCTATATTATAATAATAATGAAAGGTTTACATACTCTTTCTAGACCGGCTCATTGGTCATTTTGGTAGAGTGTGTGCCAATGGTCCGGGAGACCTGGGTTCAATCCAAGGTCATCTCATACCAAAGACTTTAAAAATGGTACTTGATACCTCCTTGCTTAACACTCAGCAATATAAGGTATGTATCAAGGGTAAGATAGGGCAATCCTAGGAAAGGGGTAGCGTAATACCCTACATCTCGGTGTAGTAGCTATTGAAAAAGGAGCCTTCTGGTTGCCTTCGACCACTGTTGCCAACTTACTTATTGGTGTGTTGGGTAACATTTGTCACACGGTAGATCTTTATTTTATCGACAAGAGAATTCCCATCTTCCTTATTTTTGAGACCGGTCAATTAGAAAGTTGCAGCAACAATAATAAAGTGAGGTGGGGTTGTAATCAAGAATCTAACGAATCTAACTTTTTTCTGATGTGAACTTGTGGTCATCAATTAAACTCTTTGTCTCTATCAACTTTATTCAAGACCCAGTAACACCATACAGGTTTTCTAAACTATTCCTTCAGATCTTTGTATATATTTTAATACATACCAAGTACCAGGCTTTTGCGGATCTGTGCTAAATGATGCAAAACTTAGTCAATGCGTGCAACATAAAGTGTTCGAATGTACCTCGCCATGGGTTAATTGTTTTGTGACTAACCTGGCTGGCCACTATACTATGTAATAAGTTTAATGCTTATAAGGTGGTCCAACTACATGGCCTTGTAGCAGCCTATGTTATACTTAGTAAACTCTATCTCTCTATCTCTCTCTCTCTCTCTCTCACACACACACACACACACACATATATATATATATATATATATATACTATATATATATATATATATATACTATGTAATAAGTTTAATGCTTATTAGGTGGTCCAACTACGTGGCCTTGTAGCAGCCTATGTTATACTTAGTAAACTCTCTCTCACTCTCTCTCTCTCTCTCACACACACACACACACATACACACGCGCGCGCACACACACACACGCACACACACACACACACACATATATATATATATATATATATATACCATATATATATATATATATATACTATATATATATATATATATATATATATATATATATACAATATATATATATATATATATATACTGTGTAATAAGTTTAATGCATATGAGGTGGTCCAACTACGTGGCCTTGTAGCAGCCTATGTTATATTTAGTAAACTCTCTGTCTCTCTGTCTCTCTCTCTCACACACACACACACACACACACACACATATATATATATATATATATATATATATATATATATATACCCAGTCAGCGGCCGAAGACAGTAAGTGTGAATTATTCTTTTATAGAATATATGAGGAATATCGTATGTGAGTGCTCGATGTATGGCTATTGTCAATCCCTTATTCCTTCGCTGGGATTTAACAAAATTCCCATTCAGGGCGTACATTGTGTAATCGGATGGAAACTCAAACTTGGTTAAGTTGTCATTATAAATTTATTTCGTCGGAGAATATTGCTATACTCTCTGTCTCATCAGATGACTTTTTACATGCTTTTCTCGAAGTTGCAGAACAGAAAATGTGGAATTGAGTAAATGTAAGGTATATATGGGATGGCTATTAGTTCTAGAATCTTAGTCTCTTTGGAAAATCACACCTGCTACTGAACCTTCCTACAAGTGTGCAAATTAGGATGGGTTGACCTATAGATAAACTCCAGTCCTGTTTCTTAATGTTTCTAGCACCTAACATTTTGACCCTCACTGCCCTCGCCTGTGAATTGAAATAATTTCTGTTTTCATTTCTATTTTTATTTCTATTTTAACTTTTATTTTTTATCTTTATCCTTTTATTTTATTTCTGAATACGAACTGTAATTCCTCATTTGCTGCTCTGCAACTTCGAGAAAAGCATGTAAAAAGTCATCTGACGAGACGGAGAGTATAGTAATATTCTCCGCTGAAATAAATTTATTATGACGACTTAACCGAGTTTGAGTTTCCATCAAATTGCACTATATATATATATATATATATATACTAGTTCTAGCAAAAATATGTAATTAGCACATTAGAGCGTGTTCATCGCAATTTTTTTTTTTACTTGGCAGTAAACGAAAGAAGCAGATAAGAGGCAAGGGGCTGAAATTTCGTATCTAACCGATAAAATGAAACGTAGCTTCTTCCAGGCAGTGATTGCATCGATACTGCTATATGGATGCACTACATGGACTCTAACGAAACGGCTGGAGAAGAAGCTAGACGACAGTTACACAAGAATGCTGCCAGCAATATTGAACAAGTCCTGGCGGCAACACCCCACAAGACACCAACTGTTCGGCCACTTGCCTCCCATCACGAAAACTATTCAAGTTAGACGAACCAGACATGCAGGACACTGCTGGGGAAGCAGGGACGAGCTCATAAGTGATGTACTCTCATGGACCCCCACATATGGCCGTGCAAAAGCAGGACGACCAGAATGAACATACATTCAGCAGCTATGTGAGGATACGGAATGTTGTCCAGAAGACCTGCCTGAGGCGATGAACGATAGGGAAAAATGGCGAGAGAGGGTCAGGGAAATCCGTGCTACCAGCACGACATGATGATGATGATGATGATGATATCTTAAAAGAACAAGATTAAATTATGTACATGATAATTTTTTTCACACCATGCATAGGAATATATGAAATAACTCAATATCCAGGAAAAATTATTAAATTAATTAGAATTGATTCTTAATTGCCCCACTTCGAGATTTAATGATTTCATTCTTTCAGGCACGAATTTCTCCAATTTAGAGCATCATTCCTCATCAACGTGCTTCCAACTTCTCCGAATGATAAATAATAGATTGATAGCTAAATCACGTTGAGTTTTCTTACCTGGTGCTTTGATGTTTTTCGTGGTCAACCAGTTTTTCTTTTTTTAACCTGCTCATTTATTTGCTTTAAATTTTAGACACAACTGACTTGGAACAACCAAAGTCCTTCATAACATTACACTGTGGATTACCTTCTTGGTTGGGTTTTAGATTCCTTTTCATTGTTTCTTTAGTTTAAGCCATTGTTCCTTTTAATTAAGCAAGCATAACCGTTTGTTGAAATTTTCCAGAACTGTCTTCTAATTTGCATATCTAGACTTTTGCGGGTATTTGTTTTAGGAATGTAAATTACTGGATAATCCCATACTATTTTTCTCAACATTCGGTTATTCTGTAATAATTTTCTTTGCATTGCCTGGAAAATTAATTAGATACTTCAATTAGATAATTCAATTAATTTAGATACTTCAATCTATCTTGTTTAAAGAATATTTTATGAAGCCAGAATGTTAGGTTATTGAAAAAATATTTTGCATCATTTATTTACTTATTTACTGCTAAATAAAATAAAACCCTAAATGAATATCCTCTAAGTCGACTAATACCATAATTTTAGCAAAGACCTGTAAGAGTGAGTTCAAATATACATGTTTCTGTAGGTTATTTAAAGTAAAAATAATCTGGATTTAATAGATAAGTATTTTTCACCAGTATAGGTTATTAGTGTTTGGGCTAAGTTAAAAAATGAGAATATTGATTTGCAGAGTAGACAGTCCCTTCCGTTTAGACGATTCGTACAAAACTACCAATCTTTCCTCAGTTTCTCGCACATTTGGCCTTGAGTGAACTAAATCGAATAATAGATAAGTGATTGGCGCATTTAAACTTCATTGCAATCAGAGGCTATGATCAGGGTTAAGTCAGTTATATTTCAACAGAAAGACTTCCATAATTTATGATTAAAATAAAACAAAATCTACAATACCCAAGAATTTATTTGGCAAGAAAGTAATTCCGATAAATATTCTTGCAGCTAACAAATACTTCATGACAGAAAAAAATGTTTTTCCCCCATTCTGCTGAGTTATCCACCTGGCCGGGGTTAGAATAGGGTAACTGTATCCTCAACAGAAAGAGAAAGAACGCCCTCAGAAAGTATTGTTAAAAGTATGACATTAAACTGGATCTGAAGGTGAGTGTGAAATATAAGTTCGTTGGCATTACTCTCAGATCAACTCTGACATGGAGTGGTAGTACTTGTGAGTGTCCAATATGAATATCCTTAGTATTCAATTAGAATACTTGATATGATAAAAAAGTAAATTATTTGTATGCAAACTAAAATTGGTTATAAAGTATTATTATTTGGAGGTGCCCGTGGTGTAATGGTTATCGTCGTAGGAAATGAACACGGCGACACGAGTTCAAATCCTGGACGAGACTGATTGCATTTCACATAGCACTAATACCCTTGGGAAAGGTATGAATCCAATTATTCTCCCTCCAGCTATGGGTAAAATAGTTGGGCAGACTAGGTTCTTCAGCCTTGGTAAGGCAACTAGTCTAGGAGAAGGAAAACTCTGAATTCAAACTTGGTAAATATGTATTATGTATTATTATTAGTTACTTAAAACAGTGTGCAAACAAAGGCCTATTATTACATAACAGTATCAATTTGAAACCACATATATATTAGTATTAGATAGAAATACTTGAAACCATACAACTGTGCGCAAATCATTTGCATTAGGTAAGAATATTTGATGTCCCATAACAGTGTAAAAAAAAACCCAACTCCAAAAGCAATAACAACGAAAAAAAAAAAGACCTGAAGAAACAACTACACAAAAATGTGAATATCAATGTACAATGAATGCGATTCTCTAACGTCTAGGCATGAAATAATCCTATACGAATTGTCATGCAATTAACTTTAATCAATCAGCCTATCAACCGACCATCTGGATAGCTATCAAAATATTCAAACAATCAACATTCGTCAACCTATTAATTAAACAGTGTTTCCGACAAGAATTTTGATTGAGAAAATTATTATTATTATTATTATTATTATTATTATTATTATTATTATTTACTCATTTGAGTTTTTCACATCAGTTTTAGCTGATGGCCTTTCCCCGCATTTTGAGTGACAGCAAGTCTCCTCATATCTCCAGGACTCTTCTCAGTATTCTGGTCGTCTTCAATAATGCTGTCGTTTGGATGGTCTTCACTCGTCCGCCAACTTCCAAATCCTCCAATCCCTTTAATAATCTTTTAGTTACTGTACCAAAAGCACCAATTACAATTGGTATAGTTGTCACCTTCATTTTCCATATTTTTTTCAATTCTCTAGCAAGGTCGAGGTACTTATCTTTCTTTTTATATTTTCCAGTATTCTGCTCAGTCACCGGGGCTTGAAATATGCTAACTGCATCTCCAGCGGCAGGGCACCCACCATCAAGAGTAGTTAACTACAATCTACTAGTTAAATAGAATTGACTGAAAACTATTAAATTCGATAGTAACAATTGTAAACATATAAATGTGTGTAAAGTAATTGTTTTAAATCTGAATACTTGAAACCAAATAACCGTTTTCGTATTATAAGTATTTGATAGGAATATTTAAAGCCATATAAACATACTTAAACAAATTATTATTATTGAATGATAATAGTTACTTGAAACCAGATGATTGTGTTCTAAATAATAATATGAAGAATTGTTACTTAAATCTATGATAATTTTTGGATTATCGTCTGCAATGATAATGATATATAACCGTATAAGTGCTAAAAAAAAAGGCTGTCCTATCCGATAACCCAGACATGATTGACTTGCCGAAAAACATACCAACCAATAAACCAATCAACTAATCAAACAAACAAACAAACAGCCAATCTTCTTCATTTTTCTGGAAAGTGCCGTGAGGGAGATTAATTCGTTGATGTGTAGTTTTCTTATGTTATTTTTTAGTATTATTTATCCATTGTCGAACTGCTGAACCTGGTACGAATGGTATTGAATTTGGTGTTTAAATGCTGGCCAATCTCTTTCCTACTACTTTACATAGAAAAATAGCAAATGATAGATTAATACCTTTGCTTTTGGTATTCTTGCGAAGTAAAAGCAAAAAAGAAAAAAACAAAAAACAAAAACATTAGAGTTAAGACCCTGCACGCAGATTCTATTTTCTGTACCAGTTCTGTTGATATTTTGAAACATGGAAAGATTAATAAAATAACTCTTGTTTGTTAATTAAATGTTGATTGATTTATTTCAGGTGATTTTAGGAGTGAAAAATCTCAAATCAACAAATCAGTAAGAGACTTCACACAAGCTGTAGATTAATATATAATTTTACAAGTTTTAATGAAATTAAACGTGATACTATAGTTTGTAATTTAGTCTTGTTTTAAACATCGTAAATGCACGTGTGATTACACATCTTGTTATAATCAAATTTATTAATTTTTCAGTATTGTCGATCGGCTTAAAAATATCCAGTTGAAAAATCACAGACCGTTCAATTTTGATATCATCGCATGTTTTTCTTCTAGTTTTTCAAATGTAATATAGATCGATAAAACATAAATAATTCAAACTATTTTTTGTTTCTAATAATCTGTTTTTTATGTGTTATAAAATAGCCGAGGGATTTCGGTTCATGCCTTTGAGTTTAGTTAGGCTGAGAACCTTTCGGCTCAGCGCATGGGTTAGTTGGGTGCAACCTTGATGCAGGTGGTAACGCGTGAGCGCGCACAGAGCGGACATGTCACTCAGATGTCACAATACTCCGAGACAAAACGGGTGACAGGGTGCGGGTGAGAGATTTGAACAAAGTTAAGTGAGTCGAGATTAGACACCAAACGAAGAGGTTCGACTTTTGGAGTTCGCAGACGCGAGGGGAACTTGTGCCCTAATGGGGCTGCAAGAGTCGAGTACTAGACGCCAAACGAAGAGGTTCGACTTTTGGAGCTCGCAGACGAGAGGCGAATTTGCGAGGCGAACTTGCGCCCTAATGGGGCCGCAAGAGTCGGGTACTAGACGCCAAATGAGAAAGATCGATTTTTGGAGCTCGCAGGCGCGAGGCGAATTTGCGCCCTATGGGGGGCCGCTCGAGTTGGGGGCCAAATGAATAAGACAGTATAGAAGATTGTGTCTCTCCTCCTTACGTCGAAACCTTTAACTCAAAGTTAATAAAAAGGTTTCGTACCTGAACAAGAAGTCGTTACGTGTTTTCGAAATCCGAGATTCCTATGATCTATCGAAATGAACATGATATGTCCATTTCGCACATACGGTTAATTGTGAATATGTTACATATGCTCTTCATGATTCTACGTTTGTGTTATCTCAAAAAAAAAAAAATCGCGTAAAGATCATCGTTCTTATCATGAGCAAAAATTAGAACCCAAATGAAAACTTAGTTAAAAAAAAATAAACAAAAAATAAAAAAAAAATGTTTAGAACATCTGTGTTGTATTTTGATTACTCTGTCAAGCTCTGACTCACCTGAAGATTCAGGGATTGCCATATTAAATGCGAGCCCAAATAATTTTCCACCGGCAAGAAAAGTTTTGCGGGGTGTTCTCGTGGTGTAATCGTTAACGCGATGGACTGTGGAATCGTAGTAAGCGAGTTCATACTCCAGTCGCGCTATTATATTCACTTTCGGGCAAATACCCTTGGGAAAGATATGAACCCCCTTATCCTCTCAGCTATGAGGTTAATAGTACCACTACTGTTTTTCTAGGAGAATAGTTTTGGCATTAAATAACCGACAAAGGTTGATATGCCATAAAATAAAGAAACCAAACCCAAAAGTTTTGCAACCGATAAATATCGTTTTCAACTAAATATGATATTAAAAAATGCAGTTTTCATCGGTTCACTTGTTGGTGCTATAAAAAGAATGTCTATCAGTATTTTTCTAAAGCCTGAAAAAGAGACTATGAAAACTGGTAATCGGAGGAAGAAATGAGACTGTCAAGTTAAACTTATTTAGAATACTTAGGAGAGTCCTAGAGATCTGAGAAGAGTTCCTGTCACTCAGACACTAATGAAAAACCAACAGTTAAAACTTTTATGAAAAACTATTTAGGAGTATAATAATGAGTATCACATTTGTTCAGAATCGACTAAATAAAAATTTGAGAAGACAACTACTTCGCATAAATATTTGGCGTAAAAGACGTTTAGATTTTTTGGCTTATCTATTTGTTCATTGTTCGACGGTGTAAAATGCATAGCTTACTGAGTAACGATTCTTAAGAAACTAGTAGCAGAGATATTTCACTAAATTTTAGGACCAATTACAAAACTGTGTAAAAGCATATAGATAATTGTTTCCTATCAGTGGATTAAATAGTATCTCTACTGCTCTTATAGAAGCATAGTTTTGGTATTAAATAACCCGCGAGGGTTGATATGCCACTACGCAAAGAAATCAAACCAAAGCCCTCGGCATTTCTTATAATTCATCAACTGTCTACCTCAGGACATAATGTTCGGGGATACTCTAACATAGTTCTTACTTATTAAATGAGTGATGTCCTTCAGGGAAATCATTTTATTTTAATGCATTAATTGTTTCAGGATTAAATGTGACTATTCCGCATTAAACCCCACAAATTGTTTCATAATTAAATGTGACTATTCCGTATTAAACCACACAAATTGTTTCATAATTAAATGTGACTATTTCGCATTAAGGAGGCCTATGCTTGCTGCTGCTCGTTCCAAACTATGCAGAAGTGTTTCGGCTTGGACAGGTGTATTTGCCAGTATCGCTATGTCATCGGCGTAGTCGGCGTCGGTAATTGTTGTTGCGGGGTATCTTCTGCTTCTTTTCTTCGTCAGTTCGAAGCCATTCTCTTTGATTTTGTCAATCGATGTTCTAAGTACGTAGTCTAGACAAATGATAAAGAGATACGGAGCCAGCGTGTCCCCTTGTAGTACTCCTGCTGTACTCTTATGGATCCCCACACACGGCCGCGCAAAAGCAGGACGACCAGCACGAACGTACATTCAGCAGCTATGTGAGGATACAGGTTGTTGTCCTGAAGACCTACCTAGGGCGATGAACGATAGGGAGGAGTGGCGAGAGAGGGTCAGGGATATCCGTGCTGCCAGCACGATATGATGATGATGATGATGATTTCGCATTAAACCACACAAATTGTTTCATAATTAAATGTGAGTATTTCGCATTAAACCACACCAATTGCTTCATAATTAAATGTGACTATTCCGCATTAAACCACACAAATTGTTTCATAATTATATGTGAGTATTTCGCATTAAACCACACCAATTGTTTCATGATTAAATGTGACTATTTCGCATTAAACCACACCAATTGTTTCATAATTAAATGCGACTATTTCGCATTAAACCACAACAATTATTTCATAATTAAATGTGAGTATTTCGCATTAATCCTCACCAATTGTTTCATAATTAAATGTGACTATTCCGCATTAAACCACACTAAATGTTTCACAATCAAATGTGAGTATTCTGCATTAAACCACACCAATTGTTTCATGATTAAATGTGACTATGCCGCATCAAATCACATCAATTCTACGAAACATCTGGAACAAGTTTCGTTGGATGATAACTGCTTGATTTTTCTGCCTTTTTTCTTGATCATTGTACAAATATTTATGGGTTATTTATAAAATTCTGTTTTTTCATAAATGAATATTATTTAGAAACTAATTAGATTGATACTGTTCAACTTGATAAACCCAGGCTTCCACCTGTCGTTTTTTTCTCGATCAAATCAAATAGAAAAAAATATTAAAATTCTTTTTACCAAGTTGTTTAAGGTTGTCCATAATTATTTCAGTGTGTATATTGACATTAACTGAAAAATCTCGGACAGAGGTTTTCGGATTATTTTCAAACATAGCCGTCAACTCTTTATCGATCAAAAGTTTGGTCGATGTCTTTCAAATTGAAACCTTATTTTTCACTTCCTTAAAATTAACTTTTAATGTACATTCACTAAGAGCATTGTCCTGTTATTCGTAATTTCTGTTTCCCCTTTACTTCAAGTCCATTTTGGTTCACCTTGAATTCATAAAAAAGCAAGTTGAGTCATTTAAAAAAAAACCTGGAATAAAATTAATAGAATAAAATGACATTTTGACTTAAAACATCAACAAATAATATGCTATTAAAATAGAATATTGATTAAAATTATTCTATTGCTTTTGAAAAAAAAAGTTAAATTGTCGAACCTAATGCATCCATCTTTATGCTGAACATTCTCAAAGATATTTGCATTCCTTCGCAGAGAAAGAATATCTATCTGCGCAGTAGAATATGAAATTGGTTGCATTTTTAATCAACATTGTTGATTTAGAATTATTGTAAAGAAACAATCTTATGAAATGAAACCCTCGTTAAATATTGAAAACATTTTAATATTTTCAGAAATTAATTAGTTAAAACAGGTTCTAAGGTGTTGTTACTATGAAGATGTCACCTGTTGGAAAAAATATACACCTGCTACGAACATCATAAACAGTAAGCATAGCCGTTTTAAAATTCAGTTAAATTAGTTGTTGAATTTTTGCTTCAATTGAGCTGAATGAAATGTGGAATGTTTGTTTGAATCATTAGTGAGCAGGGATTGGTGTTTATTACTTTTTTTAAAAATTTAGGCTCGTAAACAAATATGGCTGGTTTATGTAACCACCTGTTTAACCCGTCTCTTTTGAAATAACTTAAAGACGTTAAGACATTAAAATTAGTTTTCAAGTTAAGACGATAGAATTGATTTTCAGAATTAGGGGCAAATGATAAATGAATTCGAAGCTCATTACGGAAACTCAATTAACTGTCAAGAGGCGGAGCATTGGAACAAGAAAACTGGCGATAGAGAAAAACACTCTGATTTAATAACTTTAAGAAAATGATTATATATAAGACCCTTTTGGGGTTCAAGTGAATCAGAAAGTTAGAGATATAGAGAGGCAGTAGGCGAGCCAAATCGTCAGAGAATATCTGAGTCAGAAGGAATTCTGCAAACAGAGAATAAAGTTTGTTGTTACCGACCAAGAATTAACCAAGGGCCAAACATTTCTCTTATCCACACTTTCTCACACTTCACCGTTTAAATAAAAAGCTCAGGCAGATTCTAATAGTATGGTCAAAATTCAGCCTTTTGCACAATTATCAGTGGATAACCTTTCCCACCCAAACGTTCCTAGTCTTGTATTAATTCAATCACTTATTATGTGATTAATCGTTTGATCTTGTTCTCCTCATAACTGATACTTACTATTCTGTTGTAAACTATTGATTTTTGCTTTAATTAGTCTTTATTTGTTTTGTGTTTCTTTTCGTAGAGATTCAGTTTCTTTCTTTTGATTTCCCTTTTTGAGCTTTGATTAAGTTTTTTTGAGTGAAATATCACTAGTTCATCGCTTGAAATATTCATACAGTTGTTTAGTTTCGGTTTTTTAAAATCCTTCATCGGGTCTTTACCCATGACCTAGCTTGAGGGATGGTAGTGATTATATGCATTTTACACGCACGCACGTGCCCCTTCATTTATATCTATCAATCTATCTATCTGGAATCAATTGATTTCCCAACTAAACAAACGTCTTAATTTTTGTGCAAAAAGTAGATTCCAGAAGCTGTAATTTTTGTACCTGTATCTTTGAATTCATTGACCAATCGGCGCTTTTACGCGAAAAAATTTAAGGATAAAAATCCAAAATAATTTAAGAAATATTTTCCTTCCTTGATTGTTCAATGTTCATTTCTAACCAATTAGATTCATAGATAAATCATCAAATTCTAAAATCTAATTTTAAGCCCAACTTACATGTATAAATAAGCAAAGAAATCAACACTTCTTTAGTAAGTATGGAATTGTTCTATACTTGCTCAACTACCAGTAGGTATGGATTTATTCTATATGTACTCAACTTTTCCTTTTATTTCTTTGGAGTAGAAATTTAACATTCTTTTCCTTCATGTTGAATTTTATTTCAACATCGCTTATCTGAAAAGGAAGTGGAAATGTTTACGTTTACATACATTTATTAAAACCGATATTCCAGCCTAAGCCTGCTGATGAAAATGCTAGCAGCAGCTGCAAATACTTTAAAGGCATCAATACATTTTCTCTTTCACACAGTGACATAATCACTCAATTAAATTTTTCCACCCACAAAATATTTTCCTTAACCATAACAGCAATATTTTATTTATGAACCTTCATTTCCACAATTTAAAATATCTGCGCTCTGCCAAAGTTATCTTTTCCTGAAAAAAAAAACAACTTTGCAACTTCTGTTTTTACTGCAAACTTTTCACTCAATTTAAAGAAATGAAATTTGTTTATTTGTGGAACTGATTTTTTATTGAATTATTAACAGTTTTGTCCGCTATAAATATATTTGCTGCCTATTTTAAGTTTTATAATTGAATCACATAGATAGTACACTTCTAATTAGTTGAGAAGACAACAAAATGGAATTTGTATTTTATATAAGCTGGGACTGCTAAGTATTTTATTTATGTGTTTATCTGTCTTTTACTTGATCATACCCTGGACTACTAGGATTACTGACACGCTGGTAGTTTAAGTTTCCACATCTTTTCAATTGCTATTATTATTATTATTATTCACTCATCAGAGTTTTTCCCATTAGTGTTAGCCGATGGTTTTTCACTGGAGTCTGAGTGACAGCAGGTCTCCTCGAGTCTCCAGGACTCTTCTCAATTTTATGCCAGTTCTCAATAATGCTGTCGTTTGGATGGTCTCCACACGTCCGCCAACTTCCAAATCATCCAGTCCCTTTGATAATCCTTCAGTCACTGTGCCAAAAGCACCTATCACAATTGGTACCACCGACACTTTCATGTTCCATAGTTTTTTCAATTCCCTATCAAGGTCGAGGTACTTATCCTTCTTTTGATATTCTTTCAGTTTTATTCTGTGGTCAGCCGGGACAGCAAAGTCGACAATTTTGGAAGTTCTTTTCTCTTTGTTGATTAATATTAGGTTTGGTCTTCTGGCCGATATTATGTGATCCGTTGTATGTCATTATTATTATTATTATTTACTCATTTAGAGTTTTTCACACCAGCTAACGCTGATGGTTTTTCACTGGAGTCTGAATGACAGCAAGTCTTCTCATGTCTCCAGAACTCTTCTCAGTATTCTGGCCGTCTTCGATAATGCTGTCGCTTGGATGATTTCAACACGTCCACCAACTTCCAAATCCTCCAGGCCCTTTAAGATTCCTTCAGTCACTGTTCCAAAAGTACCAATCACAATTAGCACAATCGTTACTTTCATGTTCCACAACTTTTTCACTTCTCTAGCAAGGTCGAGGTACTCATCCTTCTTTTCAATTTCCTTCAAATTTATTCTGTGGTCAGCCGGGACAGCAAAGTCTATAATTTTGCAAGTTGTCTTTTTTTTTTTTTTTATTATTATTGGCCGGGATTAGGTGATCTGTTTGTATGTTAAGGTCCCATAGGAGTTTATGAATGTCATTTTCTATGACAGGGTTGTGTATAAACCAATTGTTAGTATGGTCAAATTTTAATTTCCTCACATTTCCCAGTGGATCCCCTTGCCCACCAGTCGTGTCTAGTCTTGTAATCCTTCCGTGCCAATTTGCTGCATTCGCTTATTATATGATGGATGGTTTCATCTTTGTCACCGCATATCCTACATTTGCTATTTTGTTGCGTCTTATCTATCCTCGCTTCGATATGATTGGTTCTTATGGCGCTGTTTTGTGCTGCCATTTGGAGAGATTCTGTTTCTCTCTTAAAGTTTCCTTTTCTTAGCCATTACCACGTTTTATCGAGTGAGATGTTGTTTATTAGTCGTTTAAATCGCCTATTATTATTATTATTATTATTATTATTATTCAAATTTTAGCACGAGTAGTCGTATCTATTTGATGATGGTCAAGTAATAGTAAGTCTTTCCAAATCTACAACATTCTTCTTACTATTGGGTGTTTTTTGTAATACTTGGACGCTAACTAAACGGCTGGAGAAGAAGCTAGACGGCAATTACACAAGGATGTTGCGAGCAATATTCAACAAGTCCTGGCGGCAACACCCCACAAGGCACCAACTATTCGGCCACATGCCTCCCATCACGAAAACTATCCAAGCTAGACTAACCAGACATGCAGGACATTGCTGGAGAAGCAAGGACGAGCTCATAAGTGATGTACTCCTATGGATCCCCGCATATGGCCAAGCCAAAGCAGGACGACCAGCTCGAACATATATACAGCAGCTATGTGAGGATACAGGATGTAGCCCTGAACACCAGCCAGAGGCGATGAATGATAGGGAGAAGTGGCTAGAGAGGATCAGGGATATCCGTGCTAGCGGCACGACATGATGATGATGATGATCGTCGGTAGTTTTGATTTTCTAAATTTCAAAATGATTTACGGAACTTCGTATTTTATATTCTTCCAATCCAAAGTCTTCTCAAGTCCCTATGAGACCGTTCCAAACACACCAATTGTTACCATCATGTTTCAAGTGAGCAAATAACAATTGGTTCAATTGTTGTAGTCATGTTCCACAACTTAGTCCAGTTCTCCGGCAAGGCATTGGTATTTGTCCAACATTTCCCTTTCTTTCAATTTTAATCTTAGGTCTCTGCTGGGGGCAGCAGCATACACTGTTTGACAGATTCCTTTGTTCGTGATAAGTGCCACAAGGTAGCGGGCTTCTTTTGGTAACGAAATCAATGCCAATAAGAAAATAAATGAAAGAAAAGTTTTGCATGATCAAGTCCCAAAGTTTAGCAGTTCAGCACGAACGTTGTCTTTTCTAACGAAGTTTCCTTGTGACCTCAAGAGATATTACGATCTGAACGCCGTAATAAGCGGATCGTGTTTTGCAATATTTACTAAAATCAGAAAAAGGGGCTGCTGTCTTAGTATAAGGGGGAAGTTGATTCATATATCTCACCCCAATCAAGGGAGGTGCCCGTGGTGTAGTCGTTATCGCCGTAGGAATTGGACACGGCGACACGCGTTCAAATCCTGGACGAGACTGATTGCATTTCACATAGCACTTATACCCTTGGGAAAGGTATGAATCCAATTATTCTCCCTCCAGCTATGGGTAAATAGTAGGACAGACTAGGTTCTTCAGCCTTGGTTAGGCAACTAGTCTAGGAGAAGGAAAACTCTGAATTCAAACCTGTTAAACTCCGCTTAAGAACTGACCTTGTGTCATATCCTGCCCGAGCGGAGGGGTTGGTAAATAGTATCTCACCCCAATCAATATTGCTTATTATTTTGTTCTGTTGCTCCTAGTCACGTTTAAAAAACTGAACTTTTTAAAACTTTATTTTTCTGATGCAGTTATCATTTGAGAATTAAAAAGTTAAGCCCTATTGCCCAAACGTTTATTTGAACAATACACATATGTCCCCCAGAAATAGAGAATAAAGCAATTTCCAGATCAAATTGCAACTGAAGGATTATGTTCGTCAGTTTTACTCATCAAAATTCTCGATATAAGGAAAATTAGAATCGTTAACGCTTTTCTAAATAGAAGAATCGGTATAATACTTGACAGCTGTTAAAACGGGAACTTAACAAATACACGAGTAGTATAGTTGTCATGAGTATAACACTGAATAGCGCTTAATAGTGAGGCTTCATACTGAAGTTCGGGTAGAGTACTCCTTCATTATAAATACTCTCTGGTTCACTTAAATTCGGAGTATTAGTATCTCTTAAAGTCACATCCATTGGTCAAATAAATCTGTTCAACAATTTACTAAAGATTATTATTAGTTATTTGAAACCATTGAGCTGTGTACAAACTGTTCGTATTTGATAGGAATACTTGATAAATTAAAAAAAAATGTTAGATAAAAATTATTGCAACCATTTAAATAAAGGATTAATATTAAACAGAACTATTAGTGTTAAATAGAAAAAAACTTGGAACTATTTAAATGCGTCCAAACAAATGATTAATATTAAATAGAATTATTAGTGTTTGATATCAATACTTGAAAAGATCTAGCTGCGGGTAAACAGATGATTACGTACAAAGGTCCACATTGGTCCAGTGTGGTAGCACCTGATAGGGTCATATCTATGGGTCAAATAGAACTGTTTGACATATAAACTGAGCGCAAACAAATGACTTATGCTAAATTGAATAATCCAAAATAGAAGTATCTGATTTTTTCACCGTGTAAATAAATGAGTGATGTTTAATTGAATTGTTAGTGATACATAGCAATACTTGGAACCATTTATCTGTGTGCAAAAGAATGATCTTAGGCTCGTTTAAAAATGTCAGCAACGAAGCGTGTTTACAAATCATATATGTAATATATATATGTATAAAGAGGATTTATCACTGAATAACCTAAAATTGTTGATATGCCATAAAGCCAAACTAATCCTCAATTCGTAAACGAATTAATAATCTCCAAAACTTATGTTTCCACAGTTTTCCGAATTTTTATTCATATTAATAATTGTGGAAGGTATTTATCGAAGTGAATATATAAATAATGCAAAGATCTTGTTTAAATCTCCAAGAAGGTTAAATTACCCAGTTTGCTGGGGCTGTAGAAGACACCGACTGCAAATCTGCAGAGGGGTAACCCACCCCCAATGAGTGTCCTGCATATGACGCTAAAAAATCTGATGGTGAGGTTCCAGTAAGGCTGAAGCTTTGGGGAATGCGGAGCACCCCTTCATTGACATTGTTCACTGGTCCACTCTGGCTCGGTATGGTAGCACCTGATTGGGCCCTATCTATGGGTTAAATAGAACTAACTGCATACTTATGCTAAACTGAATTGTTTGAAATAGAACTGGTTGATTAAACAGAATAGCTTGAAATTGAAATGTTTTTGACAATTAAACTGTACATACATTAAAACTGCGTGCTTATACTAAACTGAACTGTTTGAAATAGAAATGTTTTTGACATTGAAACTGTACTCACACTAAACTGAATTGTTTAATATAGAAAAGTTTTTGACATTTAACTATGTGTTAATAAAATATGTATTTATACTAAACTGAATGAGCTGAAATAGAACTGTTTGAATAAACTGAACTTGAAATAGAAATATTTTTGACATATAAACTGGGTACTCATACTAAACTGAATTTTTTGAAATAGAACAAACTACTTGCATAAAAATGGATTTGGCGTTAAATAACCTAGAAAGGTTGATATGCCATAAAATCTAACCAACCAACCAACCAACCAACCAACCAAGACGGTTAAAGCATATTATAAATCTACAATTACACTTTTTTTAATTATCCGGAATCAAATGAAATAGTTGGTTATCGCCCGATCAGGAGGAGGTAGAATAGCTGACTGTATCCTCTTCAGAGAACTAAGGTCTCCTCCCTACCAAAATGGGTCTCCTGGCTATCACACTAAATTACATTAGACGTTGAAGCTTGAGTTCCAGAGATCTGGAGACTGTTAAAGAGTCCTTCATTACCATTATTCCCATATCTACCCTGATGCGGAGAAGAAATATCTGTTGATGTTTCATCTATGGGTCAAATAGATACGTTTAAAAACGATGCGTATTCGATAGGATCGTGTGCCAAAAAAAAAAGAAGAAAAAGAAAACAACAACGAAACAACAATACAAAAATATAAATTGAAACGTACATAAAATAATGATAAACGGATTGACGTGCCATCAAAAATCAATCAGTCAATCAATCGTAGTTGTATTGTAAGAATGTGCCTCAAGTGATTCAATTGCCCCGTTAGATTGGGCTGTAGAATATACTGACTGCTTCCCTGCAGAAGGGTAATACCCCCCACCCCACGAACAAGTGTCTTGGATATGACACTATACAATCTAATGGTAAGGTTCCAGTGATGCTGGAGCTTTGGGGAATGCGGAGCACCCCTTCATTGCCATTGCTCCCAGGTCTACTCTGCTCCGGAATTTTAGCACCTGATAGAGCCCTATCTATGGGTCAAATAGAAATAAACTGCATACTTATGATAAATTGAATTGTTTGAAATGGAACTGTTTTTTGACATTGAAACTGTACTTATACTAAACTAAATTGTTTAATATAGAACTGTTTTGACATTTACCTGTGCATGAATAAAATCTATGCTTATTCTAAACTGAATCGGCTAAATTAGAACTGTTTCAATAATCTGAATAGCTTGAAATAGAAAGGTTTTTGCCAATTAAACTATGTACTCATGCTAAACTGATTTGTTCGAAATAGAATTGATTATTTGTTTAAAAATGGATTTGGAATGAAATAACCTAAAAAGGTTGATATACCCAAAAACCAAACCAACTAAGTGATTCTAAGACGGAGACATTTTTACGGTGGGTTCCGAAAAGCTCTTGACTCGATCAATTTCCCAGCTCTTTTACTAATAAATAGGGAAGAACTAGGTTCATACTTTTCTCAAATGTATTAAAACGAAGTAAACGCAAAGAAACCCAACTCTTTAATATATTTAGTACTATCTAAAATTAAAGAAAAATTTTATTGTACAGATGATCATAAATATGATATCGTTAACTCTATCTTTTTTTTGGGTAGATATTTGAAAGATCAAATAATTTACAAAGAAATAGAGATTCGATTGTTACTTATAAAGAGCTTGTAGATATTCTTGGTTACGGCTGTTTAGTCATTTTGTTACACATACAAAAACAAGTGATGGAAGCCAACCTTCTTGATATATTTTCATAAGTATAATGAACTTACTTCCCTCTATCTTGATAAGGAAACAGAAAAGTGTTGGATCTTTTTTAAATACATGTATTATATATTATGCATTTCCTAAGGTTATTTGTTCGAAAGTGTACATAATAGCGCACTCCAGTGTTCGAACTAGCTTAATGTTGGATATTTACTTGAAGACCCGTTTGACATGTCGATACAGCTGCAGAAATCTGACACTGGCAACAAAAGTAACAAGAAAAGCACCTGATACCTAAAGTAAACAGGACGCAGGTATCTCCGGCGGAAATGACGCGGAAATTGCATGGGTGGCATTTTAGCAGGAAGCGTGTTCGTGCAACGTGTAAAAAGCAGGTTGGAGGAGATGTGACCACGAGAGTTTGAGTGGGCGTCCGGAATATAATATAATCAAGGAGACAGACTGAATGAAGAGGAAAGCGGTTCACTTAAGATTCATACCTCGGTCCCTGTGTGTACCACCTTAAACCCTTGCATCTGAACATTTTGGGAAATAAAAGGAAAAGAAAGGAGCAGATGATTTTTTTATGCGTCGGCGTCGTCGTCTTTCTTTGCTGGACAACATTAATTTGAGGCTACAGTCCATTTCACTATTGAGAGTCCCCCTTCTTTCGGGGATCCAATCTGAGTATCACTGAACTAATTTGAAACATTCATCTGCTGTCGTTGAAGTAAAGATGAAGAAGAAAATTTCGAAGAGATTAATACAACAATCTTATCAATCAATAGCTTGTCTTACACGGAGGAAGCTTTAAATATTTAGGGCACTAAAGTTTTATAATTATCAACGAGTTTTATCGTCTGGTTTGGTCATTCTGATACCACTTTCTGATTTTCTACCTAATATTACCTGTTTATTTACAATTGTCCTCTTAAGATGTTATTGAAATTCCAAGCTACGATATTCTGAGGCTTGATGAATATTTCATGAATTTTGACGAGTTTTCCTTATCGCCTGCTTTAGGCCTTATCACATCATTCTTCACTTATTTTTTATTCAGTTATTAATCCTTTCTAGACTAGCTGAGCGAGTATGATCAGCCAAATATGTGCGATCTTTTTTACAAATGAATATAATTATATATTTCACTGTAGAGGAGTATCATCATCATCCTGTCGTGCTGGTAGCACGGATATCCCTGACCCTCTCTCGCCACTTTTCCCTATTGTTCATCGCCTCTGGCAGGTCTTCTGGACTACATCCCGTATCCTCAAATAGTTGCTGAATGTATGTTCGTGCTAGTTGTCCTGCTTTTGCTCGGCCATGTGTGGGGGTCCATAAGAGTGCATCTCTTATGAGCTCGTCCCTGCTTCTCCAGCAGTGTCTTGCATATCTGGTTCGTCTAACTTGAATAGTTTTCGTGGTAGAAGGCAGGTGGCCGTACAGTTGGTGTCTTGTGAGGTGTTGCCGCCAGGACTTGTTCAAGATTGCTCGCAGCATTCTTGTGTAATTGCCGTCTAGCTTCTTCTCCAGCCGTTTTTTTTAAGAGTCCATGTTGTGCATCCATATAGCAGTATCTATGCGACCGCTGCCCGGAAGAAACTGCGTTTCATTTTATCGGTAATGTCTGATTTCCATATAGAGGAGTATAAGTTATTGAATCATACCTTGAACATGACATCTTTTCTGATGTCGTGGAATGCTTTAAAAATTTCGATCAAAATATAACTGAATTTCAATGCCAGAAAAACCATGAATAGACTGATGACTTACCAGGATATTTTTCAGGCGATTACTAAATCTGATGACAAGTTTAAAGATAGGAAAATAGATGGATTTTGTATCGGTAATTTTGGCAGCATGGACAAGAGGATGAGTGCATGTATCGTTGATGCCAATGCAATATATAATCCGGATGACGATGAAGTGATTCAAATCAGATATTCAATAGTAAAATGCTTCTACCAAATATACGGAGGATAATCCTCTCAGATTGTATGCGATTTACTTGTGTAGGTAGATCAAAAATTGGATTTTGATATGATTTAGACATAAATTCAGTTTGGAAAGGGTTATTCAAACAGTGACGTTGGAATTAAGCTATTTAAAAACGTGTTTTTCTTCTTTGAATGTACAACGTATGATAATCTGACGTATATGTATCTTTACTTTTTAAATGTACTTATAAAATTTATGATATTTAATTAAAAAGGTATTTTTCTTGCTTAAATAGGCTTCTAAAACCTATGATACGCAAAAATAAATGTACTTTTCCTCTTTGAATGAGGTTCTAACAACTATGATAAGAAACTATGAATTCATTTTCAAAAGTAGTCACAAAAATTATGATAATTAATTACAAGTGTTTTTCTTGATTAATATTAAAAACACAAACTTGACGTATAATTAATTTGCTCATCGAGAGTTTTTCACACAATCACAAGCTTTTTGTTTTCCACTGTTGTTTGAGTGACAGCAAGTCTCCTCAAGTCTCTTGGACTCTTCTCAGTATTCTGGCTCATCTCAACAGTGCTGTAGTTTGGACAGTCTCCTGCCGTCCCGATATTTCCAAGTCCTCCAGTCCCTGTACCAACCATTAGTTGACTGTACCAAGAGCACCATTTACAATTGGTATAATCGTCACTTTCATGTTCCATAGTTTTTTCAAATCCCTAGGAAGGTTGAGGTACTTATCGTTCCTTTTGCATTCTTTCAATTTTACTCTGTGGTCTACCGAGACAGTAAAGTCTACAATTCTGCAAGTTTTCTCTTTTTTGTTCATTATTATAAAGTCTGGTCGTCCGGTTGGGATTAGGTGATCCGTTTGTATCTCAAAATCCCCGAGGAGTTTGTGCGTCTTATTCTCCAGGACAGATTCTGGGTTGGGCATATACCACTTGTTCGTATGCTCAGATTTCAATTTCTTGCACAATTCCCAGTGGATCACCTTGCCCACCCAGTAGTGTCTAGTCTTATACTCTTTCTGTGCTAATTTGCTGCATTCGCTTATTATTTGCTTGATCGTTTCGTCTCCATCACCACATAACCTACATCTGCTGTTTAGTTACGTCTTATCTATTCTCACTTTGATATAGTTTGTTCTTATGACGTTGTTTTTACTGCTATAAGAAGAGATTCAGTTTCTCTCATAAGGTTTCCTTTTCTTAGCCATATCTACATTTTCTCGTGTGAGATGTCGCTTGTTAGTCGCTTAAAACATCCATAGAGTTGTTTTTCTTCCCATTTTTGTTTTCTAGTTATCGTCATTGCGCAGGTACTTGTGTTGTTAGTATATATTCTGGTGGCTGTAATCAGTCTTCCTCCACGCTTTTCTATGTAATCTTCAAGTCGTATCGATGCGTCAACGCTGTCTTAAATTCTGGTAAGTCTTCTTCCTCCCTCTTTTCTTGACACATATAGTCTGTCAACGTCATCTCTGGAATGCAATGCCTTATGCATGGCCATTAGTTTTCTTGTTCTCTGGTCGATTTTTTGAGTTCTTGTCTGGTCCACTTCAAGAATGGTCTCGAGTATCTTACGAGAGGGACAGCTCAGGTATTTATCCCTTTGACCATGCTCCTGCTTTAGTCTCGAGTAATACTCTTCTTAATTTTTTCTTTCATTTCACCTTATTTGATGATGTCAGCTTCCAATATCCCCAAGTATTTGTAGGTTTCCTTATCTCCGAGTGTTCTGATTTTCTCTTGATTTGGTAGTTCCATTCCGTCCGTCATGTGTCGTTTGCCACCTTTCCTTACTAGCATAGCGCATTTTTATGCCAAACTCCATTCCTATATCTTGACTGTATATTCTCACAGTTTGTATTAGAGTTTCCAATTCTTTTTCGTTTTTGGCAAAAAAAATTGATGTCATCCATGTACATCATGTGATTGATCTTTTCTTGCGATTTACTGAGTTTGTATTCAGCTGTGCATTTCCTAAGGATGTGGTTGAGTGGCATTGTGGCTATTAGAAATAGTGTTGGTGATAGTGCATCGCCCTGGAATATGCCACTTTGAATTGTTATTTCTGCTAAGCTTTTTCCTCCTGCTGCCAATTCCACTCTTCAAGTTTGCACGGTCTTCTCGATGGGCAATACGACTTGGTTGGGTATTCTATACATTTTTAGACAGTGTAGTATTGAGGTTTGGGGGACCATATCGTAAGCGTTTTGTAGTCAAGACAGGCCATAGAAAAAATTATTATCATTATTATTATGATTATTTTGAGAGTTACTCACACCAGCGTTAGATGATCGTTTTTCACTGGAGTCTGAGTGACGGCGAGTCTTCACAAGTTTTCAGGACTCTTCTCAGTATTCTTGTCGATCTCAACAATGTTGTAGTTTGGATGATCTGCACTCGTCCTCTAAATTCCAAGTCCTCCAGTCCCTGTACCAATCATTTGGTGACTGTACCGAGCGCACTAGTTACAATCGATATATGTTCCATAATTTTTTCAGTTCTCTAGCGAGGTCTTCGTACATATCTTTCTTTTCGTACTTATATATATATTATGATCATTATTATATTTATTATTCTACTCTTTTGAGAGTTTTTCAGACTTGCCTTAGCTGATGGTTTCTCACAGGAGTGTGAGTATCAGCAAGTTTTCACAAGTTTCCTGGACACTTCTCAAATTTCTGGCTGATCTTAACAATGCTGTAGTCTGGATGGTCTCAACTTGAACTCTAATTATTATTATTATTATTATTATTATTATTATTATTATACTCTTTATATTTTGACAGCAGGACTAACTGGTGGTTTTCAATGAAGATGGATGGCAACTCGTTTCCCTGACTCTCCATTACTTTTCAAAGTATGTTTCTTATCTTATCAGTGCTCAGGTCTGGATACTTTGACTTCTCGGGATTTACACTTACTCCAGTGACTTTTCCAGGTCTTTTTAGACTTTTCTAAGGATTCAAATTATTATTATTATCATCATTCCGGAATTTTTTTTCACACCCACTCTATTATTATTATTATTATTACAACCGTTTGTGAGTTTTTCACATCAGCATTAGCTGATGGTCATTCACTGGAATTTGAGTGACAGCAAGTCTCCTCAGGTCTCCAGGACTCTTCTCGGTATTATTTTGCTTGATATCAATAATACTGCAATCTGGATGGTTTCGATTCTTTTTCTAATTTCCACCTCTCCCACACCTCTTTCCAATCCTTTGGGGACCATTCTAGACACACCAATTAAAATTGGTATCATCGTCACCCTCATGTTTCATTGCTTTCTTAGTTCTCTGATAAAGTTTAGACATTTGTCACACTTTTAAATTTGTTGATTTTGCCTCTGTAGTTCGCTGGAACTGCAAAATCTGCACTACGGCTATTTCTCTTTTCCCCCTCCCCTTTTTTGTTGGCCGTGATGAGGTGATGTGTTTGTATCTCAAAATCCCAGAGAATTTCATTTGTCTCATTCTCTATGGGGAATTCTGGTTTAGGTATATTGCATTTAGTAGTATGGTCAATTTCAATTTCTTGCATAATTCCCAGTGGATCACCTTTCCAACCCAGTCATGCTTAATCTTATATTCTTTTTTCGCTAGTTTGTTAATACCGTAAATAATGTGATTAATTGTTTCGTCTTTGTCACCTGATTAACTACACTTGTTGTTCCGTTGTGTATTGTGGATTTTCGCTTAAGTATGATTTGTCCTGATGGCGTTAGTTTTTGCTATTGTTAAAAAAGATTCAACTTCTCTCTGTAGTTTTTCCTTTCGTAGCCACGTCCAGCTCTTGAGTGAAACTTTGCCAATTAGTCGCTTAAAATATCCATACCATTGTTTTTCTTCCAATTTTTGTTTTCAGGTTTTTGATAGTATTCTGTTTGTGTTATGTTGTGTGTACGTTTACAAGCCGTTTTAATTAGTTTTTCTCTGCTCTTTTTGATATTGTCTTTGAGTTTTCGTATTGATGCATTCACCCTCCCTTCGAAAGTGGTGGATCCTTTTCTTCTTTCTTTTCTTGACGCATAGTTTTTCTATTTCATCTCTTGAATTTGATTTTTTTAAGCAGCGTCATAAATCATATTATTCTCTGGTCCGTTTGTCTAAGTTCCTCCATGGTTCATTTTAAGAATGACCAGAGGTATCTTAAAGAGGTGGGACGCCCCCGTATTTATCACTTTGATGAGATTTCTTCTGCTGAAATTGGTTTTGAGAAGTTTTCTCGTTCGTCAAAGATACTCTTCCACTATTTTTTTCTTTCATTTCCGCTTCTATCTTTTTTTCTTTCATCTCCATTTCCAAAATTTTCCAGTACTTGTAATTTTCCTTTTCTCCAAACGTTCTGATTCTTTCTTGATTTAGCAATTCTGTTCATTCTGTAAATTGCTTTTTCCAATATTCATAATTAGCATGGCACTTTTTTCTATGCCAAATTTCATCCCTAGATCCTGGCTCTATATTCTTAATGTTTGTATTATAGCCTCCAGTTCTTTTTCAGTTTTTGCAAACTGTTTGATATCGTCCATGTACTGAATATTTTCTTGTGATTTTGTAAATTTGTATGCCCCATTGTAATTCCAAATTATATATTTGCGAGGCATCATTGCTATTGCAGATAGTAATGGCGACAGCGCATCTTCTTGGATTTTCACCTTGCTAAATGTTTTTCTTCTGTTGTGATTCCCCTTTCCAATTTTTCGTGGTTCTCATGATGAATTTTATGACTTTATCGGATACATTTTCAGACAATCTAGTATTGTAGGTCCTCGTCATACGTATTTTTGCTGTCAATCCATGTAATGCCTGCACTTTACCGTCTCGTTTTGCTTTTTTTGAGGATTTGCCGATCAATGTACAGTTCTTCTTATTTCCATGTGGCATCATTTCTGTTCTTTAAGAAACAGCCCACGGCATACAATCGAGAAATAGATTTCCTACTTAATATGTGTAGGTAGAAATTTCCACAGTGGTAGATAAGTTATCGGTCTATAGTTGCTGTGTATGGTTCTTTTTCGGGAGGTTCTTTCTGGGTCAGGTTGGTTTTTCCCGCCATCATCCATTCGAATATTTTTGATTTTTTCCTGGAATCTACCCAGTTTAAGAGCCATGTGAATTCTTTAAACGAGAAGTTGTTCATACCTTCTTAGCCTGACTTTTTCCAATCCAGCACTTTCTTGAGTGTTGCTTTAAGTGATTCCAGATTCTTCGAGCCCTCGCAATTCTTTTTTCAACTTCTTTATTCATTCGGCTTTTCTTCCTGTTTCCATTTTTTTTTTTTACTCCAAAATTATTTTAATTTCCTTGGATATAGTTGTTGGTTACTCCTCGTGCATTCTCCACCGACTTGTTAGAATTTTCTTTCGTTATTTTGGAATGTCCTGCTTTTTTTATTACTTGAACTTTTAATGTTATCTTTTAAGTCTCTTTTCTTTTGCCAAAATATTTTGATTCATCAATTCCAGTTGAATTACCTGACTTGTTTGCTGTTTTGTTTTGGTCTTTTCACCCCAAAATATCCTGGCAATGTTTTTTCTTCTTTAGTACTTTCGTTTGTTGTCGCAGTTTTTTTACCTGTCCGTCTAACCTAATTTCCCTTCTAGATTTTTTTTTATTTCTGTATAGGTTCCTAAGGGGAACACGGAACACCGATTTTGTCACAGACAAGTTCTTCTCCAGCATAAATTAGCTGGTTTAGGACACTGATGTTGCCTGTTGGGATGTTTTTTTAGTAATTTGTTTATCTTTTCATTTTCTACCTTAACTTTTTTCCAGTCTCGGTTTCTTAGCGAAGATAATGCAATCGTTTTTTTCAGTTATGATTTTCTTTATTAAATTTACATTTATTTAGTTTTTTTGTGTTAACATTTGCTTTGTTGTAATGGTGTCTGTGGTATTTCGGTTTTCAGTATTTTGGGCTTCAATTCAGGTAGGAGCACCTTGATTTTCCATGTTTACTGTTTCAATTCAGGTTAGGGAATCTTGTTCACGATTTACTTCTACAAATATTTCAACTATCTCAAGGTCAGAAAACCAACCACTTTTTTAAAACCATTCAAACTTGGTCAGCAATTCTTTGGCTTGTTTGATTAAATCTAGTCGATTTTACCCAAGTTAGTATCATTCATTTTCAATGAGCTCTTTGTGCAATATTGTTCTTAAAATAACAATGATGTGAATATTTGTTGTCTTCTCTTGTCCATTTTTCCATTGGTATCTTTCAGTTGAGCCGATGCTTTTGTTGTTTCTGTACGAGGAATTATAACGTCCAACATACGCAAGATGCACATGGGTCTGCCATGGTGGTTCTCAAGGGAGCACCTGCCGACATTCAGATCAATAATCTGAGTCCCACGTTGATTCGGATTTGGATTTGTCATTTTTCCTGGGCAATAAAATGTAGCTATAGCAGGCCCAAGGATTGATTATTTTCTGTGCTCCTGTCATCAGGGGCGGGGTGTCCTCGTGGTGTAATGGTTAAAGCAATGGACTTCAGAATTGTATTAAGCGAGTTCGAACTCCAGTTGGGCTATTACGTTCACTTTCGGACAAATATCCTTAGGAAAGGCATGAACTCTCTTATCTCCCCAGTTATTGGTTAAGTAGTACCACTACTGCTCTTCTCGAAGGATGGCTTCGGCATTAAATGACAGACAAATGTTGATATACCATTAAACAAAGAAAATAAAGCAAATTAAACCAAAACTGTTATAAGATACTCTTTCAAGAAAGAAAACTCTTAAGGGAGTCAGAAAAACCTTTAAAACTCTCCAGTTTTAAACTTAAGTTTAACTTGAAGTCCAACAGTCATTATTTTTTTAACCTGTTTGGATTAAATCTTTATTTGTTACTTTAGCTGCTACTTAGTGTGTGGATTGACTAAGAACTGATACTATTGTTCAATTGTTTAAAATCAAGCCGCATATCAGATTTTGATTGGTCATCCAGTTAAACCACAATATGAGGACTTGGTTAATTAACGATCCCAGCCTACGTCTTGTGGGGGGAATATTTCTTTTCTCTTTAACCAAAACAAAAATCAACGATCTGATCTTTTAACCCCAACAGGTGGGCAACTGATGTCATTATTTAAATTGAATCAACGCACAGACAAAACCCGAAGCCTGTTTACATTTAGTTTTGACAACCTGAAAGTTCGGTTTTTACTGACTTTTGAAACTGAATTTTCAATTTCTTTCTAAGTATATACGTTTTTTTTATGTTGTTATAAAAAGAAAATGTCATTTTCCGAAATAAAAAAACGTCATACTCTCTATAAGTTTTTTGTACCTCATACTGTCTTTGGTCAACAGAACCGGCAAAACCACAATCCAGCAGGTTCCCATTTTTTAGGGTCTATCACTTGGGTTAGTCGTCTTTCCGAGATTAGACGATCCGTTTTTGTTTCATAATCCCAGAGATTTTTGTGCATCTATTTTTCTCGGACAGCTTTTGGTTTTGCGAGCTTTTTACAACAGGATTAGCTGGTGGTGTTTTACTGGAGTCTCTGGTCTTTTCTTATTTTCTTATTAAGTTTTCTTATTAGTGCTCTGGTCTTTTGGGCTCTTCTAAGTTTTCTTATTAGTGCTCTGGTCTTTTGGGATCTTCTAAGTTTTCCTATTAGTGCTCTGGTCTTTTGGGCTCTTCTAAGTTTTCTTATTAGTGCTCTGGTCTTTTGGGATCTTCTAAGTTTTCCTATTAGTGCTCTGGTCTTTTGGGCTCTTCTAAGTTTTCTTATTAGTGCTCTGGTCTTTTGGGATCTTCTAAGTTTTCTTATTAGTGCTCTGGTCTTTTGGGCCCTTCTAAGTTTTCCTATTAGTGCTCTGGTCTTTTGGGCTCTTCTAAGTTTTCTTATTAGTGCTCTGATCTTTTGGGCTCTTCTAAGTTTTCCTATTAGTGCTCTGGTCTTTTGGGCTCTTCTAAGTTTTCTTATTAGTGCTCTGGTCTTTTGGGATCTTCTAAGTTTTCTTATTAGTGCTCTGGTCTTTTGGGCTCTTCTAAGTTTTCTTATTAGTGCTCTGGTCTTTTGGGCTCTTCTAAGTTTTCCTATTAGTGCTCTAGTCTTTTGGGCTCTTCTAAGTTTTCTTATTAGTGCTCTGGTCTTTTGGGCTCTTCTAAGTTTTCTTATTAGTGCTCTGGTCTTTTGGGATCTTCTAAGTTTTCTTATTAGTGCTCTGGTCTTTTGGGATCTTCCAAGTTTTCCTATTAGTGCTCTGGTCTTTTGGGCTCTTCTAAGTTTTCTTATTAGTGCTCTGGTCTTGCGGCCTGAATAGTTTCGCTTCTTTCTCTGATTTTAAGTTCCTCCAATCTTTTATTCAAGCCTTTAACAATAATTGGTCATCACCGTCAACCTCCATGTCCTTTTATCTCAACTTTTTAGAAAAATCCAAGTATTTGTCGTTTTTTTTTTTTAATTTTCAAAGTAGTCCACTGGAACAGCTAAGTCAACAAAATTATTAGTTATTTTTTCTTGTTTGGTCTTCTAGCCAGGATTTGGTGAATCATTTATATCTTAAAATCCCATAGAATTTAATGCGTCTTATTTTGTCGGACATATTCTCTTCTGTGCATATATTATTTGGAAGTATGACCAAATCTTAATCTGTTGCATTATTCCCAGTGGATCATCTTTCCCACCCAATCATGCCTAGTCTTGTACTCCTTTTGTAGCAGATTATATGATTAACAGTTTCATCTCCGACTCCGTATAATCTACATTAACAATTCTGTTGCTTATTGTCTATTTTTGCTTTGATAGAATTGGTCCTTCTCCCATTATTTTATGCTGTACTTCAATGATATTTAGTGCCTCTAAGGAGATTTCTTTTACTTATCTATGTCCAGGTAATCTCAAGAGCAATTTCCTGTGGTTGTCGCTTGAATGATCCACATTGTTGTTTTTATTCCCATTTAATTTTTCTAGATTTTGTTGTTAAGTCTTGTATTGTTCTTCTGTTGCGTTATAATTTTACTCCTTCGGGAGTTTTTCACACCAACGTCAACTGATCGTTTTTCACTGGAATTCAAGCGACAGCAAATCTCCTCAGGTCTCCAGGACTCTTCTCAGTATTCTGACAGAAGTTTATTACTTCTGTAGTTTGGATGGTCTCTACTTGTAACGATCAATCACATAATTAGCAAATGCAGCAAATTAGCACAGAAGGAGTATAAGGCGAGACACGACTGGGTCGACAAGGTGATCCACTGGGAAATGTGCAAGAAATTTCAATTCGATCATATAAACCAATGGTATATGCACAGCCCAGCACCTGTCCTAGAAAATGACTCGCATAAACTCCTATGGGACTTTAACATACAAACGGATCACCTAATCCAGGCCAGAAGACCAGACCTCATAATAATCAACAAAAAAAGAAAATTTACAAAATAGTCGACTTTGCTGTCCCGGCGGACCACAGAATAAATCTGAAGGAAAGTGAAAAGAAGGATAAGTACCTCGACCTTGCTAGAGAATTGAAAAAGCTGTGGAACATGAAAGTAACGATTGTGCCAATTGTGATTGGCGCGTTAGGCACAATAACTAAAGGATTATTAAAAGGCCTGGTGGACTTAGAAGTTGGCGGATGGGTAGAGACTATCCAAACGACAGCATTGCTAAGAACGGCCAGAATCCTGAGACGAGTCCTGGAGACTTGAGGAGACTTGCTGTCACTCAAACTCCAGTGAAAAACCATCAGCTAACACTGATGTGAAAAACTCTAATGAGCAAAATAAGAATAATACCCCCCTCCAAGAAAATAAAACCAAACCTAAAACTTATTTCCAAATTAAAACATAAAACTGATTTTAACTTATTTTAAAATTAAAATAAAATAAATAACGGATTGAATAATAAAGAAAAACGTATGAAAAACAAATTAAAAAAAAATATCTCAGGAGAACTAGAAAACAACTCGAGACAAATCTCTCTAGCGGAAACCCTATCAAAGGAATAAATACTTGGGCTGTACCCCTCGTTAGATAATCGGGACCTTTTCTCAAGTGGACCAGAGATGAACTAGAAAACTAATGACCATGCACAAGGCATTACATCCCAAAGACAACGTGGACAGACTATATATACCAAGAAAAGAGGGAAGAAGAAAACTTGCAAGCATCAAAGACAGCGTTGACATATCCATACAACGACTCGAAGACTATATAGAAAAACACGAAGGAGGAGTGATTACGGCCATCAGAATCAATACTGACAATACGATAGATAATAGAATGACAAAAACTCGAAAAACAAAAATGGGAAGAAAAACAACTCCATGGGCGTTTTAAACGACTAATAAACAACATCTCACACGACAAAACCTAGACATGACTAAGAAAATGAAACTTTAAGAGAGAAACAGAATCTCTCCTAATGGCAGCACAAAACAGCGCCATGAGAACCAATCATATCAAAGCGAGGATATATAGGACGCAACAAAATAGCAAATGTAGACAATGCAGTGACAGAGATTAAACCATAAATCACATAATAAGCAAATGCAGCAAATTAGCACAGAAGGAGTACAAGGCTAGAAACGACTGGGTGGGCAAGGTGATCCACTGGGAAATGTGTAGGAAATTTAAATTTGACCATGCCAACAAATGGTATATGCACAACCCAGCACCTGTCCTAGAAAATGACACACAAACTCCTATGGGACTTTGACATACAAACGGATCACTAATCTCGGCCTGTAGACCAGGTCTTATAATAATCAACAAAAAAGAAAAAAAAAAGAAAAGAAAACCTGCAAAATTGTCGACTTTGCTGTCCCGGCTGACCACAGAATAAAACTGAAAGAATCTGAAAAGAGAGATAAGTACCTCGACATTGCTAGAGAATTGAAAAACTATGGAACATGAAGGTGACAATTATACCAATTGTGATTGGTACTTTTGGCACAGTAACTAAAGGATTACTAAAGGGACGAAAGGACATGGAAGTTGGCGGCCGAGTGGAGACCATCCAAACAACAGCATTATTGAAAACGACGAGAATACTAAGAGGAGTCCTGGAGACTTGAGGAGACTTCCTGTCACTCAATCTCCAGTGAAAGACCATCAACTTACGCTGATGTGAAAAACTCTAATGAGTAATAATAATAATAATAAACCATCAATCCTATAATAAGCGAATGCAGCAAATCAACACAGCGGGAATATAAGGCGAGACACGACTGGGTCGGTAAGGCGGTTCACTGGGAAATGTGTAAGAAATTTCAATTCGACCATACTAACAAATGGTATATGCACAACCCAGCACCTGTCCTAGAAAATAAATCGCATAAACTCCTATGGGACTTTAATATACAAACGGATAACCTAATTCCGGCCAGGAGACCAGACGTAATAATAATCAACAAAAAAAGGAGAACTTGCAAAATAGTCGACTTTGCTGTCCCGGCAGACCACAGGATAAAACAGAAAGAATGAGAAAAGAAGGATAAATACCTTGACCTTGCTAGGGAACTGAAAAAACTGTGGAACATGCAGGTGACAATTATACCAATTGTAATAGGTGCGTTTGGAACAGTAACTAAGGGATTACTAAAGGGACTAGAGGACTTGGAGGTTGGCGGACGAGTGGAGACCATCCAAACGACAGCATTGTTGAGAACTGCCAGAATACTAAGAAGAGTCCTGGAGACTAGAGGAGACTTGCTGTCACTCAGACTTCAGTGAAAAACCATCAACTTACGTTGATGTGAAAAACTCTAATGAGTATTATTATTATTATTATTATTAATAATAATTGTAAAATGATTACGTGACCAGACGACATCGCTCCGTCGGCTGGAGCAGTAGAATAAACCAATTGCTTCTCAGCAGACGGGTTAGACTCCTCGAACAAGTGTCCAGGATATCACAGTAAATAATCTGATAATGTGGCTGCATTAATGCTGGAGCTTTGGGGAATGCGGAGTACCTCTTCATTGTCATCGCTCTCTGGTCCACTCTGGCCCAGAGTGGTAGCACCTGTTAGAGTGTTATCTATGGGTCAAATAAAACTAAACTGTACTCATGCTGCCTCGACATTTATCTGAGTGTAAACAAAAATCTGGATTTATACTTGACTGAATTCTTTGAATTTTAATCAAAATGGATTAATTCGACGTTAAATGACCCCAATGGGTTGATACGCCGTAAAACAAAACAACCAAACAGCCAATCAGATTACATGCCTGATCTTTCCTAAATGCCTCACTCTTGTGCAAGGCTAAGTTCAACAAGCACATTTTAGTTTAAAAGTAGACCATGAATAGTTAAATCATGAGTATTTGTTATATACTTTCTAACTTGACAGTCAAAACCTTTAGTTATTGAATATGGCGTGCTAAAGTATTATAAATATTTCACCTGCACGAAGGTTATTTCAAACACTTCCTATAATTTGTATTCCTTGTCTTTTAATATTCTCGAAGGGAAATATAAAGATGCGTGTCGTTGTACTTTAGGAATATTTTTGTCTTATACAATTTTGTTTCATTCCATATCACGGACAATTGTGTATATTAAGGATTAATAACACATTAAAACTGTCATACGATGAATATTCTTCTTCGTTCATTAAAGGTTCCTTTTTTTTTTTTTTTTAGGAACGTGAACGTTTGCAGGATTTTTGAGTGGAAAAATGGAAGCTGACATCCTTTTTTGTCGGTCATCTCAATCATTTTTGTCTTTTTTATTAATTTCCTTTGTGGCTGAATTATTTCCTTTTTATTCAATCCTATTTTTTTAATATTTTACTTTTTTTTTTTTTTGCCTGTTGTAAAGACTACGCAGAGGAATAAGGCTGGAAGGTAAAAGCGAACAGAATAAAAAAAAATAGAATAAGTATAATAATGAGAGATAAAGATTAGATCAATAATAAATAAAAAGATTTATGTAGTGGTATCTATCTATCTATCTATCTATCTATCTCAGTCTGTTCATATCTATCTATCTATTTTCACGTGTGTGTATGTGTATCTATCTCACTTCTTTTTCTTTCCGTCTG
>OY757907.1:11609429-11654429 GCA_963585895.1 Sepioteuthis lessoniana | reverse complement strand
CCTATTTATTTCATTTTTCTTGACATTGCTTGTAAATTAAGTAAATAAATAAGAGGAATTTATCTGCTTGTTATCTTCATTGATAAATCATTATGGCTGCTCCAGAGAGGGTGAATGAACATCTAACTCTCTTTCTATTAACATATACATGAAATCGAAAATTATTTTATTCTCTATGGTCAACCATTTTTATTGCATAGCCATAATAATAACAATCGTAACAGTGATACAATGCATATACGAGGTGCATATGATAAGTTTCAAGACTTTTTTCGTATGGGCATTTAAAATTATTGTAGACTTTTGAAAATTTAATACGTTATTGTTATACATCTTATGAGACGACTGACTAATTTTTATGATTTCAGGTTCAAATGAACAGCTACAGCAGCAATTGGAATACACCCTACTAAAACCTGATTGTCACTGCTGGTGAATTTCAAAAATGCAATTTGACACATTAGAAGAACGGTATGCAATAAAATTGTGGTTTAAAATTGGAAAAAATGCTGCCACAGAAACGTATGGAATAGTTCAGATTGCTTTTGGAGCATCTTGCATGAATCGAGCATGAGTTTTTGAGTGGCATAAGAGATTAAAGGAAGCCAGGGAGTCTGTGAGGGATGATGTGAGGTGTGGGAGGAGTAAGGAAGTCAAAACGCCAGAGTTGATTGGCCAAAGGTTTAGGGTTAGGGTTACTATGTTGAGATTTTAAGGGAGTTCAGCAAGAGATTCCGTCAGGAGAGGCCAGCACTCTTCAAATCGGGTCAGTGGCATTTCCACCAGGACAATGCATCAGTCCACAACTCTATCCTTGTCACAGACTATCTGACCAAGATGGGCATCAAGACAGTTCCTCACCGTCCTTATAGTCCAGACCTTGCTCCCTATAACTTTTGCTTGTTCCCTAAGCTCAGAGGCTGTCGTTATGGGACAATTGAGGAGATGAAAGAGGCTGTGACGAAGGTCATTGACACGGTCATATAAGAAGACTTCCATGGAGTCTTTTAGATGTTGTTGGAACGGTACAAGTGCATTGTAGCCGGAGGAGATTACTTCAAAGGGGATGAGAGTTTCATGTGTGTACTATGAATAAAAGTGCCCATACGAAAAAAGTCTGGAAAATTATCGTATGCACCTCGTACAAATACATATTCACTGGCAAATACAGACGGACTCTGTTGTTCAGGTACGAACAGTTTACTAACTTCTGAATTCGTTTTTTTCGACACGCTGAGAGAGACACAATTCTTACTATGTTAACCATTCCCAACGTGCGACGCATCTTGTGATGTTTAAGATCTCTCTCGGTTGAAATCCGAAAAAATTAACTATATCTTCAAAGGCCCAGTCTCAACCTTCAACTTCCACTCTTGTCTTTCATGGTCCAATCTCAACTCCCAACTGATTTTTTTTTAAATCTTCAAGTTCTAAGGACCGTCTCTTCCGGGCATGACGTCATCCACCCTCCAGCCCCATTTTCTGTCTGGGGGTTTATTATGACAATCACCATTGTCATATTCTTTGCGCACGAGCATAAACAGCACCAATTGACTATACACCTGGGTTCTTAACCCGAATAGTTCAAAGCCCAACCAAACTAAATGATGAAATATAATTAACGAAAAATGATTAATATTTCAAAAAAACATTCCTTAAGTATATAACACTTTTAAACTATAGAGCTAACGAAAATTTCGTTAGTAGGTGCCAATTTTGTTGTTTTTTAGGAAAAGAAATAAAAAGCGGATTATAATCTATAAATACGCCCAAAACAACCTTTGAATTGTTTGTTAGCATGCTGCATCCCGTTTAAACTATTACTAATACAGATTATCTCGTACAGGGTGGAACGAAAAAATTGTCGTCCTAAAGAAAACAACACAACAGCTTTATTTTAAAACTTTTATTGAAAAAATCAATTCAGGTAACTTGATTATGTAGTAGAGCTGACATCTATTCAATGTAGCCGCCTTCAGCCTCAATCACCGCCTCGATACGGATCCAGAACTGGGAGCATGCCTTTTTCACAAGCGCCGGCTGGAGCTCGGCGAATATTCGGTGTATAGCGGCGATCAGGCTGGCTTTGATGTTGTGGGAGGTCATGTTGGTGATGTTCTCGACGAATGATCAAACGAAGTTGTCCAGCGAGTTCAGGTCGGAGGAGGAGGGGGCCAGTGAGAGAAGGGTAGAAAGTCGTAGCAATCCTTCTGAAGCCAAGCCTGGGTCTCTTTGGACTTGTGGGCCACCTGATTGCACCAGAGGATCACCACACTCTTCAGCACATCCAGGTACACTTTGGAGTTGATTTTCAAAACGACTTCGAATATATGAGGTGGCACGATGTGGCCCTCACTTGAAACCACACCAAAGACCATAACCGTAACCGGAAACTTTGTTTTCATCACCCTGGGCACGTCCCTGTTATTCATGGCAATCCAGATTTGCATTTTGTGGGTCCTGGCAATAGTCTTGTTGTCATAACTTGGATCGGTAGAGAGCATGAGTTGTACAGCGGCGCATCTCCGATCTCGCTCGTTGAAAATTGTGTCACTTTCAAACATAATAGAAGGCTCCTATCGCTCTTGGGATTTGTACACAACTGGCCAACTAGAAGATGGTCTGCAGCAAAAAAAGAAAACCGGTTTTCATTAAACGGAAATGGAATCATGTCGTCTTTTCTAGGGCGATAATTTTATCGTTCCACCCTGTAGTTTATGCGCATATAGCAGTTAAATGCGAATCTCTGTTGCATAGCCGGTAGAATGTAACAAGAGTTATTTGTCTTTATGTGGATTAAGATAAAACCCAGTTCATGTGTTTTGATCAAGAAGGCGTCACCTCTTCATAAAACAGCAAGCTTGTGAAATGGGTAGAACAGTTCATATACCGCGGGAGCAATATCTCATCCACTGAAGACGATGTCCATTTACAAATAGAGAAAGCATGGACTTCTATTGATAGAATATCGACCATATTAAAAGTTGATCTCTCAGATAAAATAAACCTAGGAATTCTAACAAGTTGCAGAACTGTCAGTACTATTGTATAGTTGCAGTAACTGGACTCAAATAAAATGTCCGGAGAAAAAATCTAGAAAGGAACTTCAAGAATGATATGTGCTATTTTGAATAAGTTCAGTATACAATACTCGACAAAACAGAAGTTGTAGAGCTTATCTCACAAATCATCCGAATAAGACGAGCAAGAGGCGCTGGACACTTCTGGCAATGTTAAGACGTACTCATCAGCGACCTTCTCATCAAGACTCGTACTCATGTACACACCAGTGATGGTAGACCTGCAAAAACTTATACGAGCTCTATGCGATCAGTAGATGCCGTCTAAAGGACTGACTAATTGCGATGGCCAGTAGGGACGGATGGCCATAGAAAGTTAAAGGAACCCATGCTGTCGGCACGTCAGCATTTTGCTTTATTGGCAAATAGACATGCTGCAGAATCTGTAAAATAAAACGATTTAACATAGTTTGAGTGAGTGAAAGAGAGAGAGAGAGAGAGAGAGAGAGAGAGAGAGAGAAAGAGAGAGAGATGTTAAATATGATGGTGGAGTAAAAGGAAGAGGGTAAGGAAGGAGAGAGGGAAGAAATAAGGACTAGGTAATTTTAAACATGTTATAATTTTTTTTCCAACATTAAAAATTCATTTTCATTTTTGACAGATGTCAATCTAAATATATCAGTCCGCCATGAATTCATAATTTTATTTTATAATTGTCACAACTATAATATAGGACTGCGACATCGTATTATTACGTTCACTTTTAGACTAATACCCAAAGAAGAGGTATGAATTCCCGAGCTATGGGTTAAATAGTATCATCACTATCCAATGATGATGGCTTTAACACTAAATAACCCGGGGTTGTCCTCGTGGTGTAATGGTAAAAGCGATGGATTGCGGAATCGTAGTACGCGAGTTCGTATTCCAGACGCGCTATTACGTTCATTTTCGGGCAAATACCCTTGGGAAAGGTATGAACCCCCTTATCCTCCCAGCTATGGGTTAAATAGTACCACTACTGTTCTTCAAGGAGAATAGCTTTGGCATTAAGTAACCTAAAAAGAGTTGATATGCCATTAAACGAAGAAACCAAACCAAACTAAATAACCCAGGAAGGTTGATATACCATTAAAACAAAGAAACCAAAACATAGTAAAATATATCCTGTGTACATATACGTATCCTTCGAAATAACGCTCTCTCGGGGTAATGGGCTTAGAAGACGCTGACCATATCCTCTTACGTAAGGAAGGGTAAGATTCCAGAAAAAAAACCGCTTTTCCTGAGTATGATATTAAATTGCATCTGATAGTGAGGGTCCAATTCTTGAGACCTGAGTAGTGTGGAGTACCCATTCATTGCAATTACTCACAGATCCACTCGAAGTGGAAGTATCTGGTTGGTTCGCATCTATAAGTCGAATATATCTGCTTAAAATTCATTCAATGAGACAATGTGCTTCCTCTTAAAAAATTCTTAAGAAATAACAACTAAAGAATATATACATGAAAGCGATTTTAACCACTTGGTTAATTAACCCAAGAAAAGTTGACATGCCGTTAAGATCAATCAGTCATGCCAGTAAGAATTAAAAAAAAAACTTATATAGATTTATCAAATGTAAGGAATACTTTTCAGTCATTTGAATTGATAGAAGGAACAAAAAACCCTCAACATCCAATGAGAGAGACTTTATGATATAATTTCAAAGACTCTTTATGTGTTCACCATCTCTGTAAACGCTTTCTTAGAATCTCCCAGAGGTGATCTAAAATGGTAATATTTTTATGAGAGTATGTTTATTAGAAAAGAATTGATGTTACGAAGATTAACAAGGGAAGATTTTTAGGTATTGACGTGGATGGTGAACAGGTGCACACTTTAAAATCATTTCATACAAAAACTCCCAGAGCTTAAAATTTTTTGAAACGCTCAATGTATTTGACCACCTTTTGAATGAAGTTTTAAAGGCTCAAACAAGATATAATAATATATGATTTCTGATTTTGACGTAATTTTAAATATAAGAATATACTCAGGTTTGATTTTTTGCATTTTATCTAAGTTCAATAAATTTAAAGAAAATATGTTAAAATCCAAACTGATTCCGTTATATCTACTATGGCGATTGAATTGTTTTGCCATATTTTGAAAACTTATTCTGTAACTTTTATTTCTACATTCAAAGTAGGACCATAATATTGCATTGTCTGAAGCCACCTTTCTGTCAGTTCTTTAATCTCACGCTGATATCAGATCTTGTCTTTAGGAGCAAAGATTTCCTTTCCTAAGGCTTTTCCCACTTCTTTGTTGTTGAAGCGTTGCGAATGTAGGAAGTAAGATATGGATCAGAACACGTAATAATCCAAGGGGGCAAGGTCCGGACCATATGCAAGGCGAAGCATCAGTACGATTACTTCAAATTCTTAGAACTTATTCCAGGTTGTTTGATCGGCATGAGGTCTTACATTGAATTCTTTACAGGTGTTCGCATTCTGTCAATCAATGTCGGGTTTTTTGCAGCTCAAAGGCACACATCTACTCCAGCTATTCGGAGTACAGATTGGCATCGATAGTTCGACTGTTCAAAATAAACTCGTTGTGATTTTAAAAAAATAAGTATTCCTAACATTTGTTAAATATTCACAGGGTATCAGCTGGTGTTCGAAACTCAAATATGACAAAACTTTTGATTCACCTTTGTATTGTACACTTTTAAAATAGCTCATCTTCGACTATTTGTTGAAAACTGGTTCCGTTGAATAAAAGACACCTTCCGATGTAAACGCTTTATAGAAGAAACTGAACTAATTATAACTTATATGTTTTATAGTTGAAATGTCATTCGACATGTCAACATATTCACGGGGAAATTTTTCTAACGCCAACAAGAGGCGTGCATCATTGATTGTTTCAAAACCACTTGATTGATGATAGGTCAGTTGAAAGACCAATCAAAGCCGGATTTTTAAATTTGAAAGACAAACAAAAGAATATTTCCAGACTGTCTTTCAGACATCTTCACAATTAATCAAGTGTCAGAATCTTTGTAAATAAAAATATTATATTTATTTTAGTGGGCTAGTATATTTTCAACAACAGAATGTAAAAACTGCTTAGGGGCTATGATAGATGAATATTTCATACCAGCAGAAGTAGTTAGTAAGTAGTTACCTAACCCCTCCGCTACGACAGCGTGTGACTCTTTGTCGATTTTTAAGGGAGTAAAGTTGGGTTGAATTCAAAGTTTACCTTGTACGAAACTGGTTGCCTTACCAAGGCTGTAGGGAATGAATAAATAAATAAAAAAAATTAAAATTAAAATTAGAAAAAAAAAAAAAAGAAAAAGAAAACTATTAAATTTGAAGAAACTCCCAGAGGTCTCTAACGGAAAAGGAGATGACGCATGCGTAAAAGACAAAAAAGGCTTTCCTCTTGAAAAAGGGAGCAAAGTATTCTTTCTCTTTCAGGCAGTGTCCGTCGAACCAACAACACCGTTTTGCTGTCTGGTGTTTTGGACACAACGCATACGTCTTTGGACGTTGCGTCGGTTAATCCCTTCACCCAGTAGCAGACCTGTCTCTATCAGTCAGCACTATGCTGAAATATACAAGACCCATTACTGGACTATAAACTAACTCTTACCCAACTTTGACAAAACTTTCAAAAGAAAAAACTAACCCTTATGGAAGCCCGAAATACCAAATGCGGACACCAACATACATGAAACGAATTAACGTATTTTTGCCACCTGAACTGGGGGGATTCAACCATTTCAATGTATTCAGGAAAAAAACCCTCATCCACGGAATGGTTGTTGAACCCAGTAAATAAAGGAAAGTATAAAAGAAACGTCTTCGTCTCTTATCTGTTGCTGTCTTTTATTTTTGTGTAATTCTTTTGGGACTTTCTTGGGCGAGGCATTACACCGACTAACTAACGTGGGGGTAAAATATAATATAACCAAAATATGGAGTCAGATATCTTACGGCAACACAGCCTTGCCCTTAGCCCCTGACCTTCAAAACCTTCAAGCCCCTCAAGGCTAAAGAACCCAATTATCCCTAATATTCAACTGT
Organism: Sepioteuthis lessoniana; assembly: GCA_963585895.1. Lineage (NCBI taxonomy): Eukaryota > Metazoa > Mollusca > Cephalopoda > Myopsida > Loliginidae > Sepioteuthis > Sepioteuthis lessoniana. Next base: position 11,647,327 of record OY757907.1, on the reverse strand, counting down.
TGTTTGAAGCGCTATGTATTTCAGTTCAGTTAAAAACAAAGATTTCATTGGTTGACTTTAAACTAGCGTTTCTGGTTAGGGAGATTGCCGGCAAGGACAAATGGTACAGTGAATAAGGCGTTCGGTTGAAAAGTGTTTACAAAAAAAATTATGTTATATATTACATGTAGATTATGTAACTCTTTTTAAAAAATGAGAAAATGTTTATACAAATTATTATAAACGCAATTCTCTAACCTCTAGGAATGAAATAATCCAAGACACATTCACATGCCATTAAAATCAATCAATCAGTCATTTGAGATTGAAAAGTTCCTTTTTGAGATGTTTGTGTAACGGTATTAAATGATTCTATTTTCTTGACATTTGGTAAATGTGTTTTTGTCATGTGATTAAAAAAATATGGAAATACAATATAGCATTGCAGTGAAAAGGTCGTTGAAGTGAGATCAAATCTTGACTGAAAATGTCTGTACTTATTTGACATTAATATAATTTGGAAAAGCTATGAATTCACTTCTCCCTCTGCTATCTCCCGTCACCAGACATGTTGGTAAAATATCTAGTTGATCGCTTGTCACGATGGCTGGCAAAAAACAAAAAAAAATAGTTCGTAGATGAGCGCTTGGTAGATCAGTCTCCATATTTACTTTAACGTCGAGATGGCAGCCATTAGAAAATGTTAGATCCATTGTAAACATTTACAGGAACCAGTGAGAGAAAATAAATATGGTTAAGATTATAAATCCTATTCACTCTCTGTTGGGTATCACCTACTTTTTCAGCATAATGAGCTGTTCCATCTGCCATATATGGCAGTAGCGGAGATCAGTCTGGAATGAGCCTACAAGTCAGACCAGAAGAGCCGTTCCTATTGTTGAAGTATATCCTTAATCACTAATCCTATGTTCTTATTACTAACAGTCTCTCCCTTGTAAATACTCTTTCCTGTAAATATAACTATTTTCCTCACATATCGCAGTTTGTCTTATTGTTACTACTACTTGTGTTCACTAACCAGAACACAACTCTCTCAAAGCAGCTATTTCGTGTTTAAATATAAAAGAGTGGATCACCATCAGTAGCCTGAAAGATAGGTGAATTTTGAGATTAAATTTTCTCTGTATAACGCTCTATTCAAGCGATTTATATTCACTATTAAAATAAATGCTCTGACAAAGAAGAAAAAGTTAAAATAAGTCACTTATAATGTAGGTATGTTAACATTTTCTGCCTAATGTAATGTTTTACCTGAGCCAACTCATTTTTTTAGGGTGATTTCAAGTAGTCCGCTTGTAAAATCCTGATCATCTAAATGGAATAAATACTTACAATCGTTAATAAAAGGCAAGCTGAAAAATCAATATAAAAACACAATTTCGGCATTTAAATTGAAATCTATTTTGTCTGCTTTGCTATAAGCTATTATTGCACACCGCTTTTCACAACAGTTTGTTTTTTATGAGAGTATACAGTTTTGTGAGTGTATTTTGTACAAATGCTTTGCAAGCAGCTAAGAAAACTCTCGGCCTAATAAGCCCAGAAGTGTGTCGATTATTTTTATGCCATGATCAATAAATCAATAGCAATGAGTGAATAGCAAGGTGAACGAACAATAAACAAAGTTTAATTCTTTGATTTCGTGTACCAAAATTACTTCAGCTGTCAGAAGGATTTAGAAGGATGTGTTCATAACAGCGATCGCAGTCTATGTATAGTGATGTATGAGTTTATCTCAGTCAATACATGACTATTTATCACTCTGCTTTATAATTTACCTTGTCGAGAACTTTCTTTTCACGCTGTTGTAAATATTTTATGGATGTAAAAGTTTGCTGTGTTATCATATTTACCCAACCCCTCCGCTCGGGCAGGATATGACACAAGGTCAGTTGTTAAGCGGAGTTTATCAGGTTTGAATTCAGAGTTTTCCTTCTCCTAGACTAGTTGCCTCACCAAGGCTGAAGAACTTAGTCTGTCCTACCATTTACCCATAGATAGAGGGAGAATAATTGGATTCATACCTTTCCCTAGGGTATTAGTGCTATGCAATCAGTCCAGGATTTGAACTCGAGTCGCCGTGTCCAATTCCTGCGACGATAACCATTACACCACGGGCACCTCCAAGTTTGCTGTGTTATCATTCGCTCAATGTTTGAGAAATCTTAGAAGTTTAATCAAGTTTAATTGCGTGAAAAATCACTCATCTATCCTATGGTATTTTCTTAGAAAAATATTTAAAATTTTCAAAAATGTCTTCGTGAATTTTCGAAAAGGAAAATCCTTATTGAAAATATTTAAAAATACTTTTCTGATGTTAAATTCATTAAAATACGATTGAAAAAAAGGATGCGCTTGTGGTGTAACGGTTATCGTCGTTGAAAGTGTACTCTGTTCTATATTTGTTGCAACGGTAATCGAGGTTGACCCGAAAACTCTCTTTTCAATAGCTACCACACCGGGGTGTAGGGGAGGGCGCTACTCCTTTCCCTGGATTGCTCCACTTTACCCTTGATACGTACCTTATAATGCTGAGTGTTAAGCAAGGAGATATCAAGTACCATTCTTTGAGTCTTTGGTAAGACTCGACCTGAGATTGAACCCCAGTCTCCCGGGCCATTCGCAAACATTCCACCACTAGGCCAATGGGCCAGTTCTGACCGGATATTGGCACAATGGTTAGAGCGTTCAATATATATATATATATATATATATATATATATATATATATATATATATATATATATATATATATATATATATATATATATATATATATATATATATAATGAAACTGATTTTCTGTGCTAACAAAGAACCTGCAAACCAATTATTCTGCTGTTAATCAGATTGGGAATTGGCTATGCTCTAAATTTGTATGAATCCATTCCCTTCACAACGGGATGGATATCATACAAGACCAATTTTTAAGCTGAGTACAGCTGGTTTGAATTCTAAGTTCTTTCTTTTGGTACGAAGTCGAAATTACGGGTCGCCTTGTGATAATCGAAGTTATTACTCAGTTGTGACAGTCTGCTAGATATACCTGGTATATTCAATAAGTTTCCAGACTTTTTTGTACAGTCATTTAAAATTGTCGTAGACTCTTGAAAATTCAGTTATTCCTATACATCTTATAAGATCACTCACCAATTTTTATGATTTCAGGTTCAAATGAACAGCTACAGCAGCAATTGAAATGCATCCTACTAAAGGCTGATTGTCACAGCTGGTAAATTTCAAAAATGCAATTTGGACTTTAGAAAAACGATATGCTATAAAATTCTGTTTTAAACTTGGCAAAAATGCCATGCGATGAAAGCTGGATCTACTGCTATGACCCAGAGACCAAGAGACAGAGTTCCCAGTGGAAGCACGCTGGCTCTCCCAGACCCAAGATGGCCAGACAGAGCAAATCTACCCACAAACTTTTTATGATCCCTTTTTTGACAGCACTGGCATGATCTATATGCACTGGTTTCCCACTGGACAGATAGTCAACAAGGAATACTATGTTGAGGTTTTAAGGGAGTTCAGGAAGAGATTCCGTCAGAAGAGGCCAACAGTCTTCAAATCGGGTCAGTGGCATTTCCACCAGGGCAATGCATCAGTCCACAACTCCATCCTTGTCACGGACTATTTGACCAAGATCGGCATCAAGACAGTTCCTCAGCCTCGCTATAGTCCAGACCTTGCTCCCTGTGACTTTTGCTTATTCCCTAAGCTCAGAGGCTGTCGTTATGGGACAATTGAGGAGATGAAAGAGGCTGTGACGAAGGTCATTGACACGCTCACACAATAGGACTTCGATGAGTCCTTCCAGAAGTTGTTGGAACGGTACAACAAGTGCATTGCAGCTGGAGGAGATAACTACGAAGGGGACTAGCGTTTCATGTGTGTACTATCAATAAAAGTGCTCATACGAAGAAAGTCTGAAAACTTATTTGATGATCCTCGTACCTGCTATGCATTCCACAGCGACGAAATTGTTGGGTACCATTTAATGTAATTTTTATTGAGTAAAAAGTTTTTAATCAAGATCTAATGTAAGAAATAGCGACTTAAAATAAAGACTGAGTAAAGAACGTAAAAGAATAGATTCAAGAAGAAAACCTTCATTTTATGAATCAGAAAATCCCAAACAAAAAACAAAGAGAAGTAGAGAAAACATTGATGAAAGTCTTGATTGACGCTCATAAAGATAAAGCAACACGAAAGAAAAGTTGATTCTTGATGTAATAATAAAATAATACACACGTACGCACAAATCCGCAATACCTTTGTGAAGGCGTACATCATTAGTTATGTTTACTTAGATCTCATTTCAATCTGCTCCAAAGAAAACTAATGTACAGACACATGTTCATTCATACTGAAATTGTCTATAGAGTATCATATTAAAACAAACGTGTTTTGTAGTCACCATAATAGTAATTTCTATTGTTCAGTTTTGAAAGCTACTAATTAATATAATTTGAATGATGTATTCTGAGAGGCTCACGAAGATGAATAAGATAAAAACCAGACATGCATGTTACATATATATATATATATATATATATATATATATATATATATATATATGTAATTACAATTAATGCAGAAAGCGAGAATGTGGAAAGATAATTATCACAGGAGTTTACAATATACAAAAACATGTAAAATACAAAAATGGTTGCAATTAAAGAATATGAAAAAATACTTAGAATAATTTACCAAATATTTTGTTATATACCCGGTAAAGAATAATACAGATTTATAAGAATTAGCTTCCTTTTATTCTGGTTCATTCTTCTGTTCACAGACAGACAGACACACACACACACACACACACACGCACACACATATATATATATATATATATATATGTATAAATTAAATCGCGAGTCGGGACTATCCTACTACAGTTTCGCCTAAACCGGCTCCTCAGGGTATCTAGCACCGACTAGGATAGTCCCGACTCGCGATTTAATTTCTATAATTAGCTCTACTTAGTATTGAGCACTATTTGTAATTGTAACATTGCAGCATTTTACGGTGGGTTTTTGTTCTTTTGACCAACTGACTGCATATCTCTTGATTTTTTTCACCTGGTGTGACGAAGTAGGGGTTTTTTTTTCCGAAAAAAATTTTTTTCCTCCCAGGCAGTGATCTGGGATATTGTTATCTCTAAATTCTGGCGTTTTTTTTTCTTTTTCCTGGTAACTATGAATGCTGGTAGATAGTAAGTTAGTAAATATATATATATAAGCAAAGTTGTCGACCTTTGACGATGGTGAACCGAAGGTTACCTTTTCAACAGCTACTACACCGAGGTGAGCCTTAACTTATAATGCTGAGAGCTAAGCAAGGCAGCATCAAGTACCATTTTTGAGTATTTGGTATGACTCAACTTGTGATTGAAACCTGGTCTCCATTACCGTACACTTTACTCATTGTGCACTTTTTGATTTTTTACCAAACCTTTTTAAAAGATTTGTTTATTATCATCTGTTCACTATATATATATATATATATATAATGTTTACGTTGCAGGTCAAACGATAGGAAGAAATGTTTTAAAATGAATTCTTCCACAAAGAGATTTGTATTTTTAAAGGTTTATTTATTTATTTGGTTTTAAGATACGGCTACGTTTTCTGCTAATTGCTTTCGTCAGATAAAATATATAGCATAAAGTCTTGTGAATGGGATACTCAATGAGACTTGAACTCGCTTGTGTTTGAAGTTTGAATGGTTTTCAGTTGGTTTTGGGTTCATATAGAAGTCACTGCTTTCTTTGGGGGTGTTCTCGTGGTGTAGTGGTTAAAGCGATGGACTGCGGAATCTCTCTCTCTCTCTTTCTATATATATATATATATATATATATACGTTCATTGGGAGATTGATTGACTGAGAAAAATATGTACTGTTATAGACACACACACACACACACACACCCGAGGGTGTCCTCGTGGTGTAATGGTTAAAGCGATGGACTGCGGAATCGTAGTAAGCGAGTTCGAACTCCAGTCGCGCTATTACGTTCACTTTCGGGCAAATACCCTTAGGAAAGGTATGAAACCCCTTATCCTCCCAGCTATGGGTTAAATTTTCCCACTACTCTTCTTCTAGGAGAATGGATTTAGCATTAAATAACCTACAAAGGTTGATATGCCATTAAAACTAAGAAACCAAACTGCTTTCTTTTATTTTCTCCGAGTGCGTAACTTAGTCGGTTTCAGCCCTAATTGGTCTGTGATGTTTTTGTCGTTTTACTCAAGGTAGTTGTGTTTATATGTGTGTATGTATGCCTGTATGTGTTAAAGAGTTTTCGGATTTCACTTACATTTATTCATGTTTATTCGACTACACATTACTTCAAATAAAAGAAAAAAATATTATTAATAAATTTAGGCCAACATTGAATAAAACATGAATGATACACACATATAAATGTAAACAAACATACATATATATGTATATTTACACCTACAAAAATTATTCGAAAAAATTATTTGTAAAAATAATTACCAGTAAATTTCAAACGACACACACATACACAAACTCAAACACAGAGAAGAAAAGATAAGAGCAAGTAAAATCCGAAACGACTCTAACACACACACACACACACACACACACACACAACCACAACTACCCAGGGTAAAACAACAAAAATATTCCAAATATAAAAGACTAAACTAAGCCAGACAAACTCGGAGTAAAAAAAGAAAACAGTGACCACTTTATAAACCCATAACCAACTGAAAACCATTTAAATTTCAAACACGACTGAGGTCAAGTCTTGTTGAATGCCCCATTCACAAGGCTTTGTGCCATATATGATCTCTGACGAAATGCATAAGCTGGAAATATACACGTACGTAAGAACCAAATCGATAAAAAAATCTTGAAAATATACAAATCTTTTCGTGGACCTGTTCGTTTATTATATATATATATATATATATAAATGTTTGGTAAGTCAATAAAAATATCAACTCTTTTTATAATAGTTTCAAAGCAATAACTTTTGATTGATATATGAAACTTTTGATAATGAGACTGATGTAATAAGAGGTAAGATTTTAATTACTCTATATATATATATATATATATATATATATATATATTGAAATAAACGAGTCAGTAAAGAGCTTTTTAAAGAGGAAAAAAAGCGGGAATATTGATGAGTAGTGTAGGATAAAAACTAAAGCAAATGATTTTTTCATTTTCTTGCCTGACTAAAAGTTTCATGTACTTGTTGATTACTTGTATGTATTCGTATATGTGTTTTTTTTTTTGTGTGCGTTTGTTTTTATATATATACATATATATAGATAGATAACTAGAGAGAGTCACACGTAAGAGTATCAATAAGTCCGTAGGTTAATGTTAAAACACATTTCTAAGAGTTTGGTTTAAATCGCTATACATGTTTGTTACAGGATGCTTTCAGTATTTGTTTTCTTAACAAAATTTGTACATTGATTTTGCTTGTATTAGTTGACGAAAAACAAAGTGTATATAAACATATTTTGAAATTTCAGTTACTTGAAATAACTGAAAACGGTTATATGGAAAGCCTAAAACACAGATACATTTAGAATTGTGATCAAATGCTCTCAGAACCTGAAAAACTTACACTTCTCTTCCATAAAACAAGCTGTAATATGATACACCTGATCTAGCACTCCGTGACCATTACTGCAGATGTTACCATTCAAACAGTCATTCACAAGAGGTTGAAGTGAGAGTGGCATATTCTTGAATGGTAGTATATATATATATATATATATTGTAGATCATAGCCATGACCCATATAAAAGGAAATGGTACAAGATGTCTGGATGACACCTTCCCAAACTCCCGCCTGCTGCGTGCGGAAATCAGCTGATATTATAGTTTGAAAATGAAGTCACTGATTGGTTGAGAGATGACACGTAACAGAGGCGGCCTTTCGTGCGCCAAGAAGACAAATCTGATATTAAGTTAGTGAAAATCTCCAGAGAGGGATACACGTAGCTGTCAGCCGACTCAAAAGATGCACAGTGGTTTCGCAGCATAAGACGAAGATGTTTGATAAAAAGAAAAGAACCACTGATATTTTTCGTGGAAGCCACATGTTATCAGAACGATGATTATAAAAGAAGACAGCAAGAGACTTTCGTGAAGGTTTAAAGCGAAAACATCGGCTTACCTTTCCGTGGACTACAGAAAGGGAAAAGAAGGAAACTGTATATCCTCTTGTTTCTCAGAGAGAGAAAGAGAGAGAGAGAGGGAGAGAGAGAAAGAGAGAGCGTGAGAGAGAGAGAGCGAGAGAGACAGAGACAGAGAGTGGGAGAGAGCAAGAGAGAGAGAGCGGGTGAGACAGAGAGAGGGAGAGAGCGAGCGAGAGAGAGAGAGAGTGCGGGAGAGAGAGTGGGCGAGAGAAAAAGCGAGAGAGAGCGAGAGAGAGAGATTAAAAAACTGAATTAGCGAAACGATTTGACTGCGATAAGATAGTTAAAATCACATACCTTTCCCCTCTTCTCTTCTCTGTTTTATTATCATATACAAAAGCCGCCAAATATGTATAATGCATACATAATTCCCCTACCCTAAAAATTGAGTGATTTTTTTATATTTTCATATTATCTTATTCTCTTGTATTATTTTATGCTCATTCTCTATTGACGACTGTCTTATATTGTTCCATCGTGTCGTTGTCATTTCGTCACTTTTCTGCCTTATTCTTTAATTTTCAATGTGTTCGAGCAGATCTCGCGGAAGATGATGGGATATTTTATGGGAAAGATATACTCGGATGTTTTGAAATCCTTCCCGTTCGTATCGTATTTTGATATGCTGTATCACTTTTTCTTTTCCGATGGTTGGGCTATGAGGAGACAAACGTTCGCTGTGAAGCAAAGATACTACAAGAGTCTTGTTCCTCGAAGAACAAAGGAACCAGGCACATGGTATCCTTTGTCATTTTTTTCTGCTTCCATCGTTTTACATATTCAAAGGAGAGGAAGTAAAACAACGGAAATGCTTAACTCTAAGACACGTTTTTGTGGTTTGAGATTTTACTCTCCGTTAGACATAGAAGAGACACTGCTTCCTAAGTAGGTGAACAGTGACAGACATCGACACGCGACTAGTAAAGGCATAGACAGCTTTCAAGAGGCTATCGATCATATGGAAGTTAGATATGAGCGATAAAATGAAATGCAGTTTCATCCAAGTAGCGGTTGTGTCGATACTGCTGTACGGATGCACTACATGGATGCACTATATGGATGCTAACGAAACGGATGGAGAAAAAGCTTGACGGCAACTACACAATGCTGCGAGCATTATTGAACAAGTCCTGTAGGCACCATCCCACAAAGCAGCAGCTATGCGGCCACATTCCACCAATCCCGAAAACTACCAAAATAAGACCAACCAGACTTGCAGGACACTGCCGGAGAAGTAGGGACAAGCTCATAAGTGATGTACTACTATGGACCCCTTCACATGGCCGAGCAAAGGCAAGGTAACCAGCTCGCACCTACGTACAGCAGCTCTCTGAGGTTACGCGGTGTAGCCCTTAGGACCAGCCGGAAGCGATGAATGATCGGGAGGGGTGGAGAGAGAGGGTCAGGGATATCCGTGATGATGGCTTGACATGATGATGATGAGATGATAAGACATAGAAGCCGCCGCTGACCATGCCATATAATCACTAATTTGTTTTTCTCTATTGTACAAATGTTACGTTCCGCTCTCTGGTCAAACAAACGACAAAACGAAATATATATATAACAATATATATTTATTTTCTAGACGGACGCTTGTGTGAAGTAGGAGCAGTCAGGAGAGGAATTAGAATCGTTCGTCTATGAGGCTTGAACTATTCGATATAAGTAGACGATAGCCGAGACAACGCACACAGAGTGACGACGAGGTCAGTTTCGTGAACAGCGGAATCTTTTCACTGCCTTCTGTTCAGTTCGTCGGCTTTATGTTACCTTCAAACTCCCACGCGGAGATATGGACACGCCTCCACGTCTCCGCAATTTCTTCCGATATCTGGCGATCGGGATGTGTCACTTCCGCTATCTTTGGAATGGCCTTTGTGATCGTCATCGAGCGGAAATAACTATCATGCAGTTCATAGGTCACTCTCTTCCGGTGCATCACTTTTTTTACGGCACAGTGAGAATTTTTTTTACCTTGTCTCATATTGTGAGCCAAGCTGTATTTTACACAAATTCAGTGAATTCTTCTGTACAGAATCTAGTTATTAAAGACTGATATTATTCTAAATATGGTTCATTTTATTTACCCAACCCCTCCATAACGTGCAATCTTTAAACAGTCTATTGCTGGTTTGAATTCTGCATTTTCCTTCTCCTAGATTGATTCCCTCACCGATAGTACAAATTATTTGCATTATATAGAAATACTTTATATCCAATAAGTGTGTACAAAACACTCTTACGGAAGAATTACGTAAAAACGTACCTAAGGCATGAGATGATCATAGGTTTACATGCCGTTAGAATCAATCAAACAAACAACATAGAATTAATCGATGGTGAACAGCTACGTTGTCTTTAAATTGCTTACAAATAATTTGATTATCATATTTACCCAACCCCTCCGCTCGGGCAGGATGTGACACAAGGTCAATTTTTAAGCCCAGTTTAATTAGTTTGAATTCAGAGTTTTCCTTCTCCTAGACTAGTTGCCTCGCCAAGGCCGAAGAACCTAGTCTGCCTTACTATTTACTGGAGGGAGAATAATTGGATTCATACCTTTCTCAAGGATATTAGTGCTATGTGAAATGCAATTAGTCTCGGCCAGGATTTGAACTCTTGTCACCGTGTCCATTTACTACAACGGTAACCATTACACCACGGGCCCCTCCTACAAATAATTTGATTATAGTCGTAAAGTTGGGGACCATAGTCAAAGGTGACCCGAAGGCTCCCCTTTCGATAGGTTCTACATCAAGGTGTAGGGGAGGGCGCTACTCCTTTCCCTGAATTGCACCACTTTTCTGTTGATCCTTATCTTATAATGCTGAGTGTTAAGCAAGGTAGCATCAAGTACCATTTTTTGAGTCTGGTATGACTCGACCTGGGATTGAACGCAGGTCTCCCGGCAAACACTCTAACCATTATACCAATGTCCGATGTGGGTAGAGTTATTCTGAGTTATCCTTCTCCAAGACAGGTTCCCTTACGAACCCACTTTTCTGCTAATTACTCATTTTTATTTGGAGAAGATATGAAGTCATGCCTTTCCTAAATGCATCATATGAGATGTGAAACGCAAAATTTAGGATTTATACATGATTTATCGACTCTGTTTTCTACAAAATTAATCTAGCTCAGTTGGCTGGGGTAGTAGAATGCACCAACTGCATCTCTACAGAGGACTATCCCCCCACCCCATGAGTGTCCTGATAATGATATTAAAACAGCAGATGATGAGGCTCCAGCCTTATTGATTTGGGGAATGTGGATTACCCCTTCCTTGTCATTGCTCCCAGGTCCATTCGGACCGGAGTGGTAACACCTGATAGGATTATATCTATGGGTCAAATAAAACTAACTATGTGTGCAAACAAATAACTGATGTTAAAATATGGCTGTAATATCGCAATATTTGAAAATATTTAACTGTGTGCAAAAAAGAGATCAGGTTCATTTAAGAATATTATCAGTAAAATGTGTTGACAAACCTTATATATATATATATACACACACACACACACACACACACACACACACACACACACACACACATATATATATATATATATATATATATATATATATATATAAAGGATTTGTCATTAAATAACCTAAAATGGTTAATTTGCCATAAAACTAAAACAAACATACGAAATTAATAGTTATATTAAAATTAGAATAAAGTCCTTTGCCTAATCAAAATAATTGTAATTTTGAAATAATAAAGTCTATTTGTAAAAATGAATCATTGCTTAGTTCGGTTTCTTTGTTTAATAGGCATGTCAACCTTTGTAGGTTATTTAATGCCAAAGCTATTCTCCTAGAAGAAGAGTAGTGGCACTATTTAACCCATAGGTGGGAGGATAAGGAGGTTCATACCTTTCCCAGGGGTATTTGTCTGAAAGTGAACATAATAGCACGACTGGAATTCGAACTCACTAACTACTATTTCGCAGTCCATCGTTTGGTTCTGTAACGTCAGATTTATTACTGAATAGTAAACACGCTTGGATAGTTCTTTTGTGATCAGGCGAAAATTTACTGCTTTCTTCTGTGTCTGTTTATATAGTTTTGGAAAAGTTCCAGGGAAGGGTTAAAAAATAAACCCTTAGCAGTGCATATGATTGGACAAAAATATATTTCTTATTTTACCATCAACTGTTGCTTTCCGCTTCAAAAGACTTCCTGGATCCCGACTGTCGATAAAAAATAAAGTTACTTTTTCCGGCTTGATCTTCGATGATTAAAAATGTTTGCAATGACCTCTATTTAATCACTAACGGACAGTTTACACAGTTGGAAAGTGTTAAAGCTGAACACTTAAAGTTGCTGCTTTTACACCTACATTCATTGGTAGACACATAATGATATGTTTGTCTGCAAATGCTGTGTCCACTGTAAAATCTAGTGGCTCTGACAAATACCATCTGTTAATTAACATCCTCTGGCAATCTTCAAAGCAGGGCTATCGTTTCTGCTGACTCGTTTCTGTTATCAAAACGAGGCTATCGTTTCAATATACTGGCTTTTGTTTCTAGTTCTTACTTAGTACTCGAATAAGGTCACTAGATCGAATTCACTCTAGCTCTAATAGTCTGTTTGGTAAGCTACGTTACATATCGATCTATGGTGATGTGACTGTCACTTTGCTAAGAGAACTACTATTCTTTCTCTCTTTGTTCATTATTTCTCTTTATCAAGACACAATGTTGATTGATTAATTGTTCTGATTTTATCGGTATGTCAATCCATCTGGGATTATTTTATGCGTATAGGTTAGGGAATTGTATACATAGAGCGTTAATATTTACATTTTTTTGTAGATTCTAAAGAATCTTTGCACATGGTTATATGATAACAAGTATTCTTATCTGATAACAGTAATTTTCCTGCCCATTTGACTGGGGCTGCAGAATACGCAGACTGCATATCTGCAGATGGGTAAGACCCCACCCAATGAGTGTCCTGGATATGATATTAAACACTCTAATACTGAGACTTCAGTAATGCTGTAGCTTTAGGGAGTGAGGAGTACACATTCATTACCATCGTTCCCGGGTCCATTGTGCCTCGGAGTGGGAGTATCTGATAGAGTCCCATCTAAGGGTTAAATAGAACTGTTTGACATTTAAACTCTGAAAAAAAAAGACTTCTGCTAAATTGAACTGTTCGAAAGTGAACTGTTTGATCATTTAACTGTCGGTAAAATGACTGGTGTTTAATTGAATTGTTAGTTATACATAGCAATGCTTTGAGCCATTTATCTTTGACTCATGCTAAATTGAGATGATAAAAAAGAACTGTTTTATCATGTAACTGCGTATCTATAATATGTGTTTACATATATATGTAAAAACATATATATGTTAGAACATGATTTGGCATTAAATAACCCACAATGGTTGATATGCCATAAAACCAAACCAAACCAGGTAATTTTCAAACAGATCTATTTGACTCATAGATGGGACTATAATATATACTACGTCTTCAGAACAGAGTGGACCTATATGCAATGGCAATGAGGGAGCACTTCATATTTATCAAATTGTTTTAACTGTTGTCTCACCGCAGATGCAGAATATATATTAACCAACAAATCCCTTTTTGTTTGATTGACTGATCGATTTTGATGGTCTGTTATCCTGGCAACAACTATTTAAGACCTTGAAGGAAGAGAATAGCGTTCTTGTTATAAGCTTTTGTGTTGTTGTTTCTGAGGAGGGTTATTTTTTTACCTACTGTCATATCGAATACGAATAATTTTTAAACAAATCTATTAAACCCACAAATGAGAGCTGTGTATGCGTGGAACTGGGAGTAATGGTAATAAAAGAGTACTCCACACTTCCCAGAATTCTAAACCTGAACCCTCACTACCAGACGCAGTTTAGTGACATACCTAGGACAAACCCCTTTTTGGGGTGGGCTATTTAGCGTATTCTAAACTCCACCGATAAGGCAATCCCAATGTTGAATAAATATAAAATAATGAGTAAATGAATAAATAGCTAGATAAAAAAACTCCAATAAATTCTTCGATGAGATGACGGGATCCGTAAGTGGATCTTGGCCGGGAAAGTCTTGCCCCCTCTCCAGGGTACACATCTGGGAAAAAGCAGCATGTCTACCGCATCTCCATAACTCTGATATTGGTCAAAGCAAATGCACGCGAAATTAAAGTTAAGCAAAAAGATCCTTCTAAAGTAAATTACAGATTGGAACCTGTTCGCCTGGTCGCCAGGGCATAGAAATACACTGATTGTATCACCTGCAAAGGGATGAGGCCCCATACCCCAAAGAGTGGTGTCCTGAAAATAACACTAAAGATTATCTGGTAAGGATTCACTTTTGGGGGGTCTGATTAGTGTGGATATTTCCTTTATTGCTACTTCTTCCAACTTTTCTCTCACCCGGAATCATAGGACCTGGACGTTTCCTATATACCGATTAAATAAGTAAAATTGTCTCCCTTTAGTCGGGGGTGACCCAAAGGCTCCCTTTTCAATAGCTACCACACTGAGGTGTAGGGGAGGGTGCTACGCCATTCCCTGGATTGCTCCACTTTATCCTTGATGCTTACGTTATAATGCTGAGTGTTAAGCAAGGCGGAATCAAGTACCATTTTTGAGTCTTTGGTGTGACTCGACCTGGGATTAAACCCCGGTCTCCTGGAACATTGGCGAAAACTCTACCCATGAGGCCAATGGCTCTCTTGGCCTAGTTGTAAGAGTGTCTGCGAATGGCCTGATAGACCGGTGTTCTAATCCCAGGTCGAGTCATACCAAAGACTAAAAAAATGGTACTTGATGCTGCATTGCTTAACACAGCAATATTAAGTACGTATCAAGGGTAGTGGAGTAATCCAGAAAAAGGAGTAGTGCCCTTCCCTACACTTTGGTATAGTACCTATTGAAAAGAGAATCTTCGAGTCACCCTCGACAATGGTCGCCAACTTTACAGATCAAATAGATCAGCTTAAAATTATTCTTGTTTGATAAGACTGCGGTAATAGATAAATAAATTGTTAGATAAGACTCCAATACCAAAGAAATAACAGCACAAATGTAAATATGAATGTACAATGAACGTAATGAATGTAATTGTTAACATCGTAGGAAATGGACACGGTGACCCGAGCTCAAATCCTGGACGAGGCTGATTGCATTTCACATAGTACTAATACCCTTGGGAAAGGTATGAATCCAATTATTCTCCCTCTAGCTATGGGTAAATAGTAGGACAGACTATGTTCTTCAGCCTTGGTGAGGCAACTAGTCTAGGAGAAGGAAAACTCTGAATTCAAACTTGCTAAACTCCACTTAAAAATTGACCCTGTGTCATATCCTGCCCGAGTGGAGGGGTTGGTAAATATGATAATTCCTGAATCTCTGGACATAAAATTCCACCACATGATATTAAAATCAATCTATTAAGTCAGCTGTCCTGGTCGAAGTTTAAACTCAGTTCGCCGATCCTATTCTCCGTGCCTTTAACTGTTAGGCGACGAGAAAGATTCTTAAAAAAATTATTTTTAGTGGATTGTGTTTCAATGCAATGTATTTTATGTTGTTTTTTTTAAAATTTTATTGTAGCTATAAAATTCTTATTGAGTCAATTATCAATAATAAAACTCTAGTTTGGCATTTTGGTATAAAATAATATAAGTAACATTTTTTGTAAAAAAATTTACACCATTTTCTAAACAAAATGTTCCCCTAAAAAATTTTTTTAAATTTCAAGAATTGCTGTATGCTTTCTTAGTAAAGAGTATTGCAATCATTTTGGAATGTCATTCAGCGCCATATATATTGAGTTTACTTATAGATGAGTATATCATACAAATGGCAATATCGAGACTTCATTTTGACATCATGGCGGTCAATGAGTGTTGATATCTTGTGGCATCGTTTCCGCTGCCTTTCAAAAATGACAGGAGATTCGAATGATCTTGAGCCGAAGTGATTTTAATCTGACATAACTTGCTGAATACACATCGACAAAATACCGACTTAGTCTTGAGCTTTCGTCGCTTATTTTCTGAGTATATTTGTATATAGAAAGAAATTCACTTTCGATTTCTACAATATATATTTTCTCTGACTTATACAAGAGTCATTCAATTAATACATGGATTTTTTAAATGTCAGGAAAAAGAAACATTGTGCTCCATGCTTGAACAGAGGTCTGTCATCAAATATTTGGATACAGAGAAGTGCAAACTATGTGATATTTGCAGAAAAAACGTGTCATGTTTGCGGAAAAGCAGATTTAGTCAGACGATGTTTATAAATTAGCTAAATATAGGTTTGCCTTAAGTGAAAAAGGTTCATGAAGTGGAAGCATACTGACTTTTGTGGGTAAAGAAAAAGTTCTAGGTATTGCAGTCAGTACGGAAGCTTATACTATCAATCTTCTGGGATATGAAAGGACTTAATGGAACAACTGTAAGCAGTGATTCCTATTGTTAACTCCTTAGATAAAATTCATCCTATGTATTGAATGAAACTCGTCAAAAGAGTTAAGTTAAACATATATAATTATAATGTATCGCAAAATAAGTTTCTGTAGAGAAAAGTTGTTTTGCTTAGTTGTTTGTGTTTTATGGCATACTAACCATTGTAGATTATTTAATACCAAATCCTCTTTATACATAATTTTTATCATATTTACCAACCCCTCCGCTCGATCAGGATATGACACAAGGT
Organism: Sepioteuthis lessoniana; assembly: GCA_963585895.1. NCBI lineage: Eukaryota > Metazoa > Mollusca > Cephalopoda > Myopsida > Loliginidae > Sepioteuthis > Sepioteuthis lessoniana. The sequence continues at coordinate 11,630,409 of OY757907.1, read as the reverse complement.
CAATTTTTAGCGGAGTTTAACAGGTTTGAATTCAGTTGTCCTTCTCCTAGAATAGTTGCCACACCAAGGCTGAAGAAACCAGTCTTCCCTACTATTTACACATAGCTGGAGGGAGAATAATTGGATTCATACCTTTTCCTAGGGTATTAGTGCTAAGTGAAATGCAATCAGTCTCGTCCAGGATTTGAACTCGTGTCGCCGTGTCCATTTCCTATGACGATAACTATTACACTACGAGCACCTCCATACATAATTCGTATGCGAATAGTTCATTGGTAACATTTTTAAACGAGCCGAGGCTCATCTGTTCACACAGTTAAATGGTGTCAAGTATTGTTATCTTTCACAACTAGTTCTATTTGTACGTATTTAAATGCTTTCAAGTATTGATTTGCAATATTAATTGTTAAATATAACATTAATCCTTTGTTTGCACTCAATAAAATGGTTTAATATAAAGTAAATATTTCTATTTGATTCATAGATGAGACCCTTGTAGGTACGACCACTCCGTGTCAGAGTGGACCTGGGAGTAATAGTAGCTCTAAAGTTCACATTCCCTAATGCTCCAAGATAGGAGCCTCACAATCATATGGTTTTATACCATATCAATGAAACTCGTTTTAGGGGGTCTTACCTCTCTGCAGATGTTCAATCGGCATATTCTACAACCCCAGACAACTGGGTTAGGTGTTTTGATAATCGTGTATGTAAGCAAGGCGGGACTTTCTCCAGCCAAGGTTTAAGCTATATGAAATTTGAGGCCTTACTCTAAAAAGATGCATGTAAAAAAGATAAGATACCCACCAGTTATATATATATATATATATATATATATATATATATATATATGTGTGTGTGTGTGTGTACGTGTATGAATACCTATTTTGATGAGTTAGTTTTAGAGAATGAAAACTAATGATAAAAAAATATCTTCAAAATGAGGACCTGAGGGTGTGTTGCTCCGAGCTTGAGTTTATTGAGCTTAATAATTCCTAATATCCGATTTTTGATAACTGTGATTTAAAACATTGAACGAATTATTCCTAGTATCAAGGAAAAGTACCCCCCACCCACGGTGTGGTGACTAAAGTGCTGAACTGCGATATAGCAGTAAGCGAGTTCGAACCCCAGGTTCGCTATTGCGTTCATTTTCAGACTAATACACTTGAGAAAGGTACAAACCATCTTATCTTCCCAGCTATGTGTGAATAGTCCTATTATTGTTCTTCTTTGGCATTGAATAACCCACGAAGGTTGATATGTTATTAAACATAGAAATCGAAAGCAAACCAGCACTGGAGTCATTATCAGATGCAGTTTCAAATAATATCATTTGGAGGGGAGACTCGTGCCTTTCTGCAGAAAAGGAACAAAAACTTATGATATCATTAAACTTTATCAAATTAAAATTTTCCGCGGAATCGCTCGTTCTGGTTTCAGTTACCTGCAACGATACCAATCATTAAAGTTGTCTGTTCAAAAATTTTAATTAGATAGAAACTATTTTGTTGAATATTGTAAAGGAATAAATTCTAAAAGATGACGTGAGTTTTATTAATAATATTCTAAAAAATTCATCTCTGTAGAATAAGATCTTTTCCGAAAAAATAGAATTTATTGATAGATTAATTCATTTTAACAGCATGTTAATCTGTCTAGGCTTATTATAGGTTAGGGAATTGTGTTCATTAATATTAATATTAGATTTTTCTAAAGAATTTGTTGCACGTAGTTATATAATATTGTTGAATAGTCATAACCAACTATATACATATACACACGGAAACATGGTCTACACAATAATGACGAACCAAACACAGTTTTTTAGAAAAATATACCGCTCACACTTTATTCGAAATGGTACGAAAGGGTTAAGAAAGGGTTATGTGCGAGAGGTGAGTTGGAGACTGAACAAAAACTGCAACATATTGACCCCCAGCTATAGCAGCACTTCTTTCTCATCCAGCGGGGCTGCTCTTTGCTGGGTCTGGTTCTCACTGCTTCGAACTGCAACAACTGACTCTAAACTCCTAAACTAACAGAGCTTCCTGTCGCACGCGGTTATATCATTGTATGACACCCACCTGCTTCCTGTGAGCGTCACATTTTCACCGAAATCGACCCGTCCCTGATATCTTCGACCGGATGCACCTGCTCCTTGATTGATGGCTGGGTCAATATGTTGCAATATAATTTTTTCCCATTTAATTCAAACAATGTACATACACTTGCATTGGTTAAAATTCAATATCTAATACTGCTAATTATATGATTTCAAGTTATTATTTGCTAATAGTTATTTGTTTGCACATAGTTATATAGTTTCAAACTTCTAAATAATAATAATAATAATTTGTCGAGTGGAGACCATCCAAGCTAGAGCATTGTTGAGATCGGCCAGAATACTTGGAAGAGTCCTGGAGATTTGAGGAGACTTGATGTCACTCAGACCCCAGTGGGAAACAATCAGCTAACACTGGAGTGAAAAACAATCAAATGCGTAAAATAATGATTTGTAAACAAGAATAGATTTAAGTGACTACTCTTGATACAAATAATCTACAGTTTACGGTATCATGTATCCTATCAGATACGAATAAATTTTTAAAAGATCTATTTTGACCCACGGATGAGACCCTAACTTTCACTCGACTCTAGATCAAACGGAAAATAGAATTAATATCTGTGAAGATCTCTGGAACTAGAAAAGGTGTCTCCATATTGTCGTGGCTAATGTGTTATATTGTCATCTGCTGCATCATAACCACACAATAATAAAGACGCAGGAAGACTTCTTTAGAAAAAATATTTGTACCTCTCACTTTATTTGTAAGGGTTCGAAAAGGGTTACTCGAGGTTTTCGTGCGAGAGGGAGTTGGAGACCAAACAGAAACTGCAATACTTTGACCCATTGTTATGGCCGTCAGCGTTGTGTCTTTCTTGTTCCCCTGATGCTCAACCGGAGGCCCAGAGGCCTACTCTGCTGGGTGATAGTTTTCTTTACTGCATCTTTGCCCCAAGCCCCTTCGGCCTTGTGTGGCTTTCCCTATCAAATCTCGTCTATAACTCCGTCCCACTCCAACTGGAACTCTGTCTTGACTGAGTTATATAATAGTCCAACATCCACTCAGTCGCCTACTCGATTTTTGGAATCGCATGTTTGATCGTCATTAAGCGGAAATAACTGTCATGCAGTTCACAGGTCACTCTCTCTTCCAGTGCATCAGTCTATGAGTGTACCATGGGAATTTTTTTTACCTCGTCCCATTTCATCAGCCAATTTCCGCCCACGCGATTTCCTCTCATAACTGCCATTAGAATGTGTCACCTTCTTCCGGTGCATCTCCTTGGAATGGTATTTTTGGCCGGGTCGAAGGCCAAAATACAACATATGTGCTGGATTGCAATATTGTAGTCAGCAAGTTCAAACTCTAGACATTCTATAACGTTCACTTTCTGACTCACACTCTTGGGAATACATCCCACCTTTATACCCTCAGCTATGGGTAAAATATAACCATTGTTGTTCTTCTATAAGGATGGTTTTGGTATTAAATAATTCACGAAGGTTGATATGCCATTAAACAAAGAAATTGCAACTGGGGACTCATCATCATATGTCTTATCCTGGACACACATTTGAGAAAAGGGATTTGGGAAAAGGGCTTTGGGAAAAGGGAGTCTTAGCAGTCAGCAAAGAAGTCTGAATTTTTGTCAATTAAATAGTCAACAATAAACTTTGATGTTTTTATGACACTTTTCTTAAAAGGTGCCCATGCTGTAATGGTCATCGTCGTAGGAAATGGTTTAGTTTGTTGGGTTTTATGGCATATCAACCTTTGTAGGTTATTTAACGCCAAATCCATTTTTATGTAAATAATCTGTTGTATTTAAAACAATTCAATTTAGCAGCTTAATTGTCAAAAAAATTACTATTTCAAACTATTCAAGCAGTTATCTGTAACAATTCAGTTAAGTGTAAATACAGTTTTAATGTCGAAAAACAGTTCTACTTCAAATAATTCAGTTAAGCATAAGCACGCTGTTTAAATGTAAGTACGGTTTAATTGTGAAAAACATTTCTATTTCAAGCTATTCAATTTACTCAATCTTACCCCTCTGCAGAGGTGCAGTCAGTGTATTCTACAGCCCCAGCTGACTGGGCAATACACAGAGTTGAATGTCAAACAGTTTTATTTCAGATAATTCAGTTCATCATAAGTACACAGTTTAGACGTCAAAAACAGCTCTATTTCGAGCAATTCAGTTCAGCACTAGTACGCAGTTCCAATGTCAAAACAGTTCTATTTCAAACAATTCGGTTTAGCATAAATACGCAGTTTAAATGCAAAAAGCAGTATAGTGAAAGAAGCACGGTTTAGTTCTATTTAACCCATAAATAGGACCCTTATCAGGTGCTACCACTCCAGGCCAGAGTGGACCTGGAAGCGATGGCAATGAAGGGGTACTCTGCATTCCCCATAGCTCCAGCATTGCTGGAACCTCACCATCAGATTGTTTAGTGTCATAATCATGACACTCGTTGGGTGGGTGGGGGGTCTTACGTCTCTGCAGAGAAGCAGTCGGTGTATTCTACAGCCCCAGCCGACTGGGTAAAATTTTTTTATGGTGATTAATGATATATTTCTTGATTTTAGTATATATTTGTGGAAAGCTAAATTGTTGCATCTGTCTTCTAATTGGTGGACATTCTGATTACTTGAAAAATGAACATTTAAAATTTTGAATTTTATTTCGATTAGAAAATAATTCAAACAAATATTTTTCTCTTGGCTGTTGATCAAATTCTGTTGTTTACTTGCTGTACCTGCTGCTCCTCAGTTGTGATCAATCTTAATGAGCTCATTGCTCCTTAACATCGGTGATCTTTCAACATGAATTGAAATATAAGACATGATTTATTATAATTACATATGATTCCATTGCTTTTTCTGAACCAATCTGTTGCATTATCAGTAGATTGGAATGTGACAAATGGATTCTTTTGAGAAAAAGACGGATGGCTTAGTGGCTAAAAGCTTAATTGATAAAGATGAAACAGCTTTGCGGAAATAGGAAATGAATAACAAGATGACGGGTTAATTAACCAGGTGGTCGTTTGCCCAGTCGGCTGAGGCTGTAGAATACAGTGACTGCAACTCTGCAGAGGGGTAAGACCCCCCAATGAGGGTCTTGGATATGACACTAAACAGTCTGATGGTAAGGTCCACGTATCCTGGAGCCTTGGGAAATACGGAGCACCCCTTCATTGCCATTGCTCCCTGGTCCACTCTGGCCCGGTGTGGTAGCACCTGATAGGGCCCTATCTATGGGTTAAATAGAACTAACGGCATACGTATGCTAAAATGAATTGTTTGATTAAACTGAATGCCTTGAAATAAAAATGTTTTTGACAATTGAACCGCACTTACATTTGAACTGCGTCCTTATGCTAAACTGAATTATTTCAAATTGAACTGTTTTTTGACATTGAAGCTGTATTTATACTAAACTGAATTGTTTAAAATAGAACTGTTCTGATATGTAACTATGGGTAAAAAAAATCTGTACTCATACTAAACTGAATTAGCTGAATTAGAATTGCTTGACTATTCTGAATAGCTTGAAATAGAAATGTTTTTTTTTACAATTAAACTGTACTTACAATTAAACTGCGTGCTTATGCTAAACTGAATTGTTTTATATTGAACTGTTTTTGACATTGAAACTGTACTTGCACTAAACTGAATTGTTTGAGAGAGAGAGAGAGAGAGAGAGAGAGAGAGAGAGAGAGAGAGAGAGAGTGTGTGTGTGTGTGTGTGTGTGCGTTTCTGCGTTTGTGAAACAGAAAGAGAAGTACAGAGAGAGAGTGAAACAGAGAGAGAAAGGGAGAAAAAAGAGAAAGATAGGAAGATAGGAAGAGAGCTAGCGAGTGAGTGAGTGTGTGTGTGTGTGTGTGTGTGTGTGTGAGAGAGAGAGAGAGAGAGAGAGTGTGTGTGTGTGTGTGTGTGTAGGTGTGTTTGTGTATGTGTTCGTTTTTGTGTCTGTGTGAAACAGAGAAAGAGAAGTACAGAGAGAGAGTGAAAAAGAGAGTGAGAAAGATAGATAGATAGATAGATAGATAGAGAGAGAGAGAGAGAGAGAGAGAGAGAGAGAAAACAGATATCAAGAAGGATCAATAGACAGACATATAAACGAACGAGTTTCACCCTTAACGCATATACATTTGAATACGTTCACTGAATCGATTCGAATCGTCTTCTTCCGAGGCAAACAATTTACATAGATGAAATAAGAGCAAAGTTGAACACATCGTTGAGATTCTGATTCAAGGAGATGAAAACCAAAGTTAAACAGCCTTCATTGATTGCGGGTATGAGACTATCGAGACATATTATAATCAAAATCAAAACGATCATTTCAAGATGAGATAAAGATGAAAAACAACGCCAAATCTTTATCACTTCATTTCTTGAAGAAGAAAAGGCTTTTCTTTTGAAATACCCGTTATACTGTGTTTTCGTTTAAATCAAGACAAACAGGCAACTCAATTCAATATAGATAATCTCCCTATCAGTGGGGATTAGAATACGCTGATTATGTCCCGTAGAATAGTAACAATCCCCCCAAAGGATTTCCTGCGTATGAAATTAAGCTGTTGATGAGGCTCTCGTTCAAATGATCTGCAGAGTGGGGTAATGCTTCTTCATTGACATTACTAGAGGGCTCGGGTGTGTCAGTACCAGTTAAGTTCTTGTCTATTTATTTGTCGCTGCCTCCCACCAGACACGACTTGACACATGGTCAAAAGCCCGAAGGCCGGTTAAAGTGGGGATAAAGGGGAGGGGAGGTCGGAAACGAGCCGAGACTCGAACCCTGCTGGTCTATGCTGCTCATCGGCCCACTTGGTGCAATGTGAGCCTGATGAGGCAAGCAGTTTCACGAACCCAAATGTGGGTCCGGGCACGTATGCCGGGTTATGGCTTGAACTAGACAGCAAGGTCTAGTGCCATACATAGGTTTCGAGAAAGTCCGTTAAGTTCTTGGTTTGGTTTTGTTTGGTTTCTTTGTTTAATGGCATATCAACCTTTGTAGGTTATTTAATGTCAAAGCTATTCTCCTAGAAGAACAGTGGTGGTACTATTTAACCCATAGCTGGGAGGATAAGGGGGTTCATAACTTTCCCAATGGTATTTGCCCGAAAATAAACATAATAGCGCGACTGAAGTACGAACTCGTGTACTACGATTCCGCAGTCCATCGCTTTTACCATTACACCACAAGGACACCCCCGTTAAGTTCTTGTCTATGGGTCAAATAGATCTATTCAAGAATAAATCGTATACCATAAAACCGGGTGCAGAAAAAAAAAGTCTTTAGAAAAGACAGCAAAAAAAAAAAAATATGTAATCATGAACGCAGTTCCCTAAGTTCAGGGAAGAAACTAAATTTTCACGGATCAAAATACTGTTAATATAAATCAATCACTCAATTCACCTAGATGTGAACCGCAAACAGATTCATACGACTAGATATCGACATTGACGTTATTATGTGATATAATTACAGACGCCCAGGTTAAAAATAGGAAAGGATCAGCTACAAATCAGCCACCATGTAATATAATGGCCGAGGGATTTCGTTTTATGCCTTTAGGTTTAGTTAGGCTGAGAATCTTTCGGCTCAGTGCATGGGTTACTTAGGTGCAACATTAACGCATGTGTTGGTAGAGTTGAGACCTGCCTCGGGAGAAGACGGTTGACTTTCGCTTGCTCACGGAGGCCTTGGGCAGGCCTCGCACGAGATGAGGGGGCAGAGGAAAAAGCCAGAATAGAAAGAATGTGTATCTCTCTCCTTATGTCGAAGAACCTTTAAACTCAAAGGTAATAAAAAGTTTCATACCTGAACTAAGAAGTTGTAAGTGTTTTTCGTGTTTCGAGATTCCTATGTTCTAGGTATATATATATATATATATATGAACGTTTTGCGTACTGGTATGAATATGTCCATTTCACGTATTCGTATGGTACAACCAGTTTTGATTGGCTGAAAAAGCCGTGCGTGGACACGGGACAGAGAAGAGGAAAAAAAAGTTCAGTTGGAACCCAAACGTTTGCTCCCTCTCTCCTCACGGCATTTTATTTCTCTCCGTCTAGCTAAAGCGATCGACTCATTTCTATACGCTTCTCGATGATTACTAAGAGGTGTAGTAACAAATAAACATTTGTAATAGCGAACCAAGATAGTGTTTGGTGTGTTTGTCACGGTGGGGGTTATCACAAGGTCCAACTGACTATTAATGCCTAGTGTTACACTTATAGACCCGTTAGAACAGTTGTGGTAAAATGTCTTTGTGGTGAATTGGTATTACAAACGCCTATTTGAGAGCCTTAACGCTACGATTACCTAGTGTTTGCAGTTAATATCCACGTATTTTTTTTTTGCTTAAATAATCACCAGGAAAATAAGCTATGAATAGATAAAAAGTAAAACCAAAATTTACACACGTGTGGTGATATAATGTTATCACCATAAAAAATTATTTCGTCAAAGTTCGAATCCCGAACAAGGTTGGCTGTGTTTACTTTTGGAAAGACATGGACTCACATATTCACCCCTGTTATAGTTAAATATTACGGATGACAGGGTTATTTAGCTTTGTTACAGATACTGGTCTAGGTGAAGAAATAAACCAGTAGTACACCGCTTAACAATTTCACCGCTTGTTACTGCCTGCTTCTAACGGATGGGTTGAGTAAATATATATTTGAAACCATACAACTATGTGCAAAGTTGTTATTTGTAATTGTTGTGGTCTTCTGATAAGACCGGTGGAAGAACAACTCAAACAACGGGTGATAGGTAAACGTTATCGTATTAGCAGAAAAAGGAAGTCATACAAAGGAAGTACTAGCCATGCTCGGCTTGCAGTCCGTCTGTCAAATGTCTCGAAAGGAACGAGAAGTTGTCTCCCGGAGCGAGCTAAGCTCGGAGAATATGTTTAGGTTGGACGAGTCCATCTTTGGGGTATGGTAGGATATGTCCCCATAATAGTAATAGATAGGGATATTTGATATCGTGAAACTGGCCAAAAAACTGCTTAAAAATGAACTTGTGTTGCATATTGCTCAAAACGAAGTTTCGGGTAAATACAAACCTCAAATTTAAGAAAGACCGTCGATGGGGATTAAAATGTTTCATCTGTATCCTCTGTAGGGGTTTAAGACTCAGAAAAGGTGTTCTGAGTACAGTACTAAACTGCATTTGGTTGTGAGACTCCTGTTATCGAACTCTTGGGTGTAGGGAGAACTCACTTTTTCCTAGATTATTATTTTGAAATTGTAATACCTGAAAATATATAACTGTAACAAGCAAATAATTGTTACTAAATAGAAATAGTTACTTGAAACCACATAAGAGTGTATAAATTATTAGTTTTAGATGGGAAAAGCCGGAAGCATGTAAATGTTTGCAAATTATTTGTATTAGATAGGAATACTTGATATATAACTGTGTGCAAACAAATAAGTATAAATAGATACGTGCAATAGAACATTGTGATTATAGTTATGATCGTAATTAAACATTTAGAAATTAATCAAATTTTGGCGGTAAATAACCCATAAAGAGTTGATATTCCATTAAAAAAATTAGCTAAAAGTATGAAATTTAAACCTAATCTAAAATTCCCAAAGCAGTTATAGGTTTAGGAAGCAAGGTTACTTCCAAAGAAAAAAAAAAGAGGAGACGCTCATGGCAAAAAGGTTATATTCGTATGAAATAGACTTGGTGACTCACATTCAAATCCTGATCGAGACGCTTTTCATTCTACATCGCGAATATATGCTTGGGAAAGTTCTAGATCCACTTATTATCCTTTTTTAGCTAGGGTAAATAGTTGAGCAGATTCGACAATATTCTCGTTATAGCAATCAATCAAGGTAAAGGAAAACTCTTAACTTAAACCAGTCATATTAAGTTAAAAATAGACCTTGTGCCAAATCCTGCTCGTGTCGGAGGGGTTGGGTAAATATATTTGAACAATGAATAAAAGACATTTTTCAAATCTGTCTCTCAGTAATGGATTCTAAAAATAATTAATAGTTATGTATTATTTATCTTTATTAATGTCACTCATTTCGATATTGTCACTTACGTGTGAGTCATGAGTCCATTCGATGTCATTATTATTTTGAAATCAAAGAAAACATTGCCTACTTTATAGAGTTAATACCCAGATATTTATGAGACAATTTCTTGTCTTTTATTCCTAACCAAGAAGATATAGAAATAAATAGAAATTAAAATAGAAAATAAAAACCATAAATTATGCAGGTTATTTTTCACCTTTTCTTGTGTTCTACTGAGTTGGTATTTTCCCCAGCTTCCTAAGATGTAGTCAATTAATATATGTCTTACCTAGTATTACCTTATATGATGGCTACAAAACCTATGTTTTAATTTACGTTTTCGTAATTTCTTGCATGTGAAATAAAGACTATATAGGATGATTTTTATGAAGTGATGATAAAATCTTTCTCGCCAAAATCAAGACAAAACCTACCACAATAATCTCTTAAGACTTTGATTTGAGATTATATAAATGTAAAATCTCAAATGCCAAATCAGGTTGAGTCATAGGAAATTTGAAATTATCTCACTCAAAAAAAAAAATCAATAGTTTTAATAGTCGACGTCCATGAGAAAAATCATTTATTATATTCTCAAAAATATCAATACTTTTTTGAAAAATTTTTGACTTCTTGGAGAAAAGAGATTTTATATGTAAAGTCAAGTAAACGTATTTAAAAAAGAATTTTATCTTTCTGTGTACTTTTGAAGAATTTTATTGTTATCACCAAGTTATATTATATCTCGTTCTTTTATTCTCTATTTTCATCAATCAACACCTGAAAGGTTTTCTGTTTTTCTCTTTGATTTTTGGTCGTGATTTTTATAGTTCATATAAAAGCTTTCTTCCTTAATCTATTCAGCTTAAGACAACCGTAATTAATATGAAAAGTTCATGGAATAGAGTCTATTTATAGTTTTTGTAATCAACTCATCATTTCCACCGGTCTTTTCTACTGTTTTCTTAGGTGCATGAATCATTCCTGAATTGTTTTCGGTAATCTTTTTATATATGAAGGGAGAGAGAGAACTATTTGCCCCTCGCAGCGATTACTAAGAAAGTGGTAAAGCTCTGTGAGATGGACACTCTTTTACAGTGAGGGAGACAGCAAGACATGGAAGGTGATCGGCAAATCTCAGTTAAAGTAATCTGTAACGGATCTTTTTTAGATCACTCTCTTGGCGTGGATTGTATCCTTTGTAGAAGGGTAAGACCCTCCCAAAAGGAATGTCCTAAGTATGACACTAAACTGCATCTGATGGAGGAGTTCCTCTTCTTTGTCATGAATCCAAAATCCACACAAACCCTGAGGGAAAGTACTCGTTAGGATCGCATCTATGTTTAAAACATTGATAGAACCGAATAAAAAAAATGAAATACCCGCAAACCAGAAGACCTCTTTGGAAACAACTATATAAAAATTTAAATATCAATGTACAATGTATGCAGTTTCTTTACCACTAGACTTCCAATAACTCGAGACGGGTTCAAACTTCGTTAAAATCAATCAATCAATCAATAAAGCAATGAAAAGCTTTAAAACATGTAGATTTTAATGTTTTTAATTTTTCATCGTTTGGAATAATAAAAATGATTAAAAAATACTTTTCATCTTACATATGACCGAGGAAGTGAAGAGAAAGAATAATTCAAACATGTCTTTCAGAATTTGAAATAACTTGGTATAAATCTATATTCTGTGATAACTCATTTCTGTCTTTTATATCTGATTTACACGATGATTTTGATAACCACTGTAATGTAGCCAGTGAGAAACATAGTCGTATTGTTTTCAAAATTCAACTATTTTCAAGAGAAAAATTTATATATCTTTGCGAATAATTCACTATGGCATATGAGCGTTAATATTAGTTATGGCTTGAGCATAGAATTTAAGAGTACAAAGAATCTATTAGGCTATCTTATAAATCATTGATCGACTGTGAGTTATCCTATCAAATATCAATAGTCATATATAGCATAGTGTTTGTGGAAGGGTTTGTGGAGGGGTTCGTGGTGTCATGGTTATTGACGTAGGAAATGAACCCGAGTTCAAATCCTGGACGTGGCTGTTTCCTTATTGGTATTACATTCTGGATCAGGGTGGAATTTTGAGTGATGATTATGAAGAAGTAAATCTACATCAACAGAGTTCCAGAACGAAAACCTGAGGACCGGATACCCAGGACACCCTTTTTTTAGTGGGGGTGGCTGCTACTCCTCTGATGGGAAGACAATCAGCATTTTTTGGACTCATCGGTAGTAGGGAATATTTTTAAATCTATCTTTTACAAACATCCAGAAATATTTTTTAGCATTTTCTCGTGGACACTCAAGTTGTAAAAAAAATCAGCAAAAAGAAAAAGCAAAACAAAAATAGATATATTTTTAAATCTTTTAAATATATTCTATTTTATTGTTGTTTTTTTTTTTTAAATATTTCTTTAATCTGACTTTATCAGTCTAATTTTATTTTAGATACAATCAATTGTATTTCTTATGTGAATTTTTATTTTGCTTCGGTTCGAAATGCCAGCTGATGAATTCTAATGATCTCAGATATTTCCAAAGACCCACATCACGTGATCCAAGATGGATTCCGAAGACAAGTCTAAATTTATGCGGAAAATAAAGTTCTTTGGACTTTCTGTTTAGCTTCATACAAATGCACATACAAACACATAAACTTCACGATTGATGATTATTATCAAATGTAAGTCATCGTTATCATGTCACGCTCTCAGCACAGATATCCTTGACCCTCTCTCACCACCCTTCTCTTGTTATATAATGACTGTTGACATGGATTTTGGGTTCGTTCCTGAAGACATCGTGTGCTTTGACAAGCTGTCAGGTTTGGATTAGTAAACAGGTGGTTGGCAGTGCGTCGGAGCAAGCCGGTCGAGCAGGTTTGTAACTGGAAGGAGACCACTTGATATGAGAACCACGCGGTCAGTTTTAGACCGAGTCCAATCAGAATCGAGAGTCGTGCCATGGATTCGCAGCCGATCAGAGGTGTTAGGTTGTCTATGACGATACGGCTTATAAGAGGGTGCAAGCATTGGCACCCACTGTCCCCAGGAAGAAGATAGGGGACAAGAAGAAGTCCTCTCTCTGAGTATATGTCTCTTCATCTCTCTCAAACTTACAACAAACTGTTAGCTCCTTTCGAAAATAAAATGAGAGAGATATATTTTTACAAAGAAGTGTGTTTCGGTTCGTTCAATGAAGTTTGTTCATTATCTTTGATTATGTTCTTGGTTGGGTCTATGAGACTATACAACACTCCATCGTCCATTGCTTTTGGTAGGTTTTCAGGGCTACTTCCCGTATCGGCACAGAGTTGCTGTATGTAGGTTTGAACTGGTCGTCCTGCCTTTGCTCGTCCATGTGAAGGAGTCCAGAGGATTACATCCCTTATGAGTTCGTCCTTACTTCTCCAGCAGAGTCCCACATGCCTGGTTCCTCTAATCTGAATAGTTTTTGTGATGGTTGGTGACCGTGCAGCTGCTTTGTGGGGTGCTGCCTCCATGAATTGTTCAATATTTCTCGCTGCATTTTTGTGTAGTAATCGTCAAGCTTTTTCTCCATACGTTTAGTTAGCGTCCATGTCGTGCATCCATATAGCAGTATCGACACAACCGCCGCTTGGAAGGAACTGCGTTTTATTTTATCGGTCAGATCTGACTTCCATATGACCGATAGCCTACCGATAGTTGTCCATGCCTTTGCTAGTCATGTGTTGATGTATGTCTCGGTTGATGACACACTGCTTCCTAGGTAGGTTACTTAAAACCTTTAAATTAATAATTTTAGCTAAGAATACTTAAAGCCAAAAAAACTCAGCGCAAACTATTTATATCAAATTGGAACACTTGATTTATAACTCTGAGTAAAATGTTCTAAAGAAACAACTACAAAAAATATTTAAATATAAGTAAAGTTGGCGACTGTAGTCGAGGGAGACCCGAAGGCTCCCTTTTTGATAGCTACTACACCGAGGTGTTGGGGAGGGCAGTACTCCATTCCCAGGATTGCTCCAATTTACCCAACTTCCTCACCTTATAATGCTGAGTGTTAAGCAAGGAGGCATCAAGTACCATTTTTTGAGTCTTTGGTATGACTCGACCTGGGCCATGGGTGAAAACTAACTATTATGCCAATATAAATGTACAATAAACGTGGTTACCTAATATCTTTGCATAAAATAATCCCAGACGAGTTAACATGCCATTAAAAATGATCGTTTCATTAAAAGTTATAGCCTGGCCAGTTTAAAACATCACATAGATTTAAATAAACAAGCACACTATTTCTTGCTAAACCATTTAATCTGAGACATGAACTCAAATAGTTTTCGTTGTCACTAAAAACACATGGCAAGTTTTAGCGCTTTGGGTGAGATATGAGAGAATACAACAGAAAGTACATTTTATATGAACTTATTATCTATAAATATTCATATAACTTTCAAAATCAGTCAAGATTCCAACATCTCTAACTTGAAACTTAGTCATATAAATATTTGCCAACCCCTCCGTACGGGCAATTTTTAAGCGGAGTTTAACTGGTGTGAATTCAGAGTTTTCCTTCTCCTTGACTAGTTGCCTCACCAAGGCTGAAGAAACCAGTCTGCCCTATTATTTACCATTAGCTGGAGGGAGAATAACTGGATTCATATCTTTCCCTAGGGTATTAGTGCTATGTGAAATGCAATCAGTCTTGTCCAGGATTTGAACTCGTGTCACCGTATCCATTTCCTATGACGATAACCATTACACCACGGGCACCACTGACTTAGTCATATAAACATAAAAACATATAGATGTCCTTGAGTTAATGTTATAATTAAAATGTTAGCGTTCTAAGAGGGAAGGTTTATATACCATAAAACCTAAACAACAACAAAAAGAAATAAATATTCAAAGATGGTGATGGCGAGGATAGTTCATCATGTCATTTAACTGAATGACAAAAATACCAATGTCTCAATCTTATTTTTAACAATCTCCGAAAAAAAAAAGCAAAAGAACTTGGACACGAAGGAAAAAAAAACTTGAGTGTTTTTAGACTTCCATAATTTTTCATATACGTTAATTTGTAAGAAAAGATGAATAAAAATTATTCGGACGTTTCTTGTCTGTCATATTCAATAAAACTTGTTTGCATCTCTCTCTCTCTCTCTCTCTCTCTCTCTATATATATATATATATATATATATATAAGTTGGCGGCCGTAGTTGTGGGCAATCCGAAGTCTCCCTTTTCGATAGCAACTACACCGAGATGTAGGGGAGGGTGCTGGTGCTTCTCCTTTCCCTGGATTGCTCCACTTCTCCCTTGATCAGTACCTTAGAATGCAGAGTGCAAGGTAGCATCAAGTACCATTTTTGAGTCTTTGGTATGAGTCGACCTCGGATTGAACCCCGGTCCCTCGGGTCATTGGCGACCACTCGACCGACAAGTTTAATAGAGATGTATAAATGAAAATGAATCTCACCATCTTATTATCGTACCATTACCGGAAGTTTCACGTGACAATAATGAAACAAAATGCACTATCATTAGATAAAATTTTATCCGGAGGAAATTGTCTATGAATAAATTAATTGATATTAATGGCATGTCAGCCCGTCTAAGCCTATTTTATACCAAGAAGTTAAGGAATCGTGTCCATTATTCGTTCATATATACATTTTTGTGTAGGAATCTCGGATATTTTTGCACACGGTCCTATCAAATATGAATTAATTTTTTGCTCACGATCCTTTCAAATATAAATTATTTTCAAACAGAAATATTTGATTCATGGATGGGACCCTGTGAATAACGGCTGTGAAGGTTGACTATGTGCTTTTCAAAACTAAAGCGTCTTCGTCTGGTCCAAAAGAAAAAGACTGAGATAGATGGATAGATAGATAACAAAGAAAAGGCTCAAAATCGATCGATCAATAGATAGATAGAGTGGAAAATAATGGACAATAGATAGATAGATAGATAGATAGATAGAAACAAACTGATATTGGTGGATAGATGGCTAGATATGCAAGAAAAAGATAGATAGATAGATAGATAGATAGATAGATTGGAAAGAAAAAGTCTGAAATAGATCGGTCCACCGATAAATAGAAAAAAGGACTGGGATTGATAGATAGATAACAAAGAACAGGTTTGAGATCGATCGATCGATCAATAGATGGATAAATTGAAAAATGATGGAAAAGAGATAGATAGATAGATAGATAGATAGATAGATAGGAAAGAAAACGATAGATAGATAGATAGATAGATTGGAAAGAAAAAGTCTGTTATAGATCGTTCAACCGTTAAATAGAAAAGAAAAGGACTGAGATAGATAGATAGATAGATAGATAGATAGATAGATAGATAGCAAAGAAAAGGTTTTAGATCGATCGATCAATAGATGGATAGATTGAAAAATGATGGAAAATAGATAGATAGATAGATAGATTGGAAAGACAAAGTAGGAAATAGATTGGTCGACAGATAAATAGAAAAGAAAATGACTGATATATATATATACATATATATAAATATATATATATATATATATATATATATATATATATATATATATATTGATAGATAAGAAAAGGATTGAGATAGATAGATAGATAAAAATAACGAAAAACCTTAAGTACCTTGGTAAATTCTAAACTGTTGATGCATCGATTAGGCTATTAACAACCAACCGTTTCTGTCGATGAACATCCTAAAAGTACAAATAATGGATGCACTTTTCAAATTTCCTGTGTATTTTTCATGGATTGAAATAATTCTTGTGCCCTCAATAAATACTGCTTGTTGACCTCGTTGATCATTTGATTTTAAGTCCAATTAAGTTTAACTTATCTGGTTAATCTCCTGCCTCGTTAATTGCCTGACATAAACGGATATTTTTATGAATTGATTTCATTTCTTCCTTCATATTTTATTCAGTTGTGTATAATGTTCAGGAAGTCAGTTTGTTTTTCAGTTAAAAGAAATTTGTTAAAAGTTTTCAGCAAAAGTGGAATCTATTGATTTTTAATGATTACTTTATTTCTACATGAAATAAAAACGAATATCTATCTATCTATCTATCTATCTATCTATCTATCTATCTATCGTAGCTTGTTCTTTCTTTCTTTCGTCACAGGTAACTATTTCCACTTCTTTTTCAGCATGTGGATATCGAAAGTATCGCCCATAAATGAGAACACCAGTATCATTTCTTCTCAACAAAATATAACTGAATTACATCAACTTTTATATGATAGAATGATATTTATTACCACATTCTACAGCAATGTTAGTCAGTAACCAAATGCAGGAATATGTAGCAGTCCGAAAAGAAGTACACCCTTACGCCAAATTCTCTATACTGAGTAAATTTTCAAACCCAACTTAATCTTTTTTTTGCTTAGATACAGAGTTTTAGTACTGGAGAGTTTGATAATAAATAATACCTAATAATATCCACTTGGTTGCATTGTGTTCGACAAGAAATAATAAAATCCTAGAATATTTGGATCCTGAAATAAATCGACAGCCATATACTTATTTATGGGCGATTCTCTATATCTCTCTTTCTCACTCTCTCTTTTTTTTTTTTATCTTAGTCTCTTTCTTTCTTTCTTTCTTTCTTTCTTTCTTTCTTTCTTTCTCATATCTCCTGTGCGTCTGAAGATGAAATAATTGTTTTAACCCTCTTTGTATAGATCGTTTAGAATCCTCTTGAGAACTGGGCTTAGTTTTCTAGTTTTGTAATGTATTATACTTTCTTCGATTCTCAGAGGGAGCAATACAATTCTTCTCGTTACCAAAATTATAGTCTTTATCATTTATTTTTGTTCAGTTCTTCGATATCATAGTAAGAGAATCTATCTTCTTCCTTTTCAATTCTTTGTATATTATATATATCTCTACTTATAACAGAGAAACGTTTATTTCTTTGTCTCCTTAAACGACCAGATGGTTTAATGTCAAGCTAACGAATCTGGTATGTATACCTTTTTGTAGCCACAAAGGAGGTAAGCTCTAATTGAGAAAGATTATCTAACATTAATGAATGTGAAGCCATGTCGCTGTGATACGTAAATATTCACATGGAATTAATAAATTTAAAAATGTCTCAAATTGTTTAAAAACATTATTATTCCCATTTGATCAAATAATAATAATTAGGGTTATATAAACCTTTCAGGATGTAGTTGTAAAATGATTACATAGGATTATTGTTGTATACTCATATGCAAATGCATGCAGAAACACTACGACGCAATGAAGTCAAGCGGACACAGTTCTTTAAAAAAATATACCTCTCACTTTATTTGAAAGGGTTCGAAAGGGTTACTAAAGGTTTTACTGTGTGAGAGGTGAGTTGGAGAGCGAACAGAACTACAACATATTGACCAACACTCTTATGGCCATAACAGCGTTTCTTTCCCGTTCTCATGTGCTGCTCAACCGAGGGACTGGGGCCCAGCCTCTCTGGGACATGGTCCTCATTCTAGCATCTTCTCTCCAACTAACTTGAACTCCAGCTGCAACTGCTCAATCGGGGGCCTGAGCCCCCCCTCTTCTGGGTGCTGGTTCTCTCTACCGCATCTTCTCCAACTGACTGACTTCCTGTCTTCACCCGGGTTATATAATTGTTCGGCACCCACCTTCTTCTTGTGAGCGTCATAAATCGCACTCAATTCAACCCGTCCACGGTCAATGTTATATCCTGATATTCCTCGACCGGATGCACCTGTTATTTACACAGGTGCATTTTCTATTTTGACAGCTTGGCCGGGTCGGAGGTCAATATGCAACATTATTGCTAATCTGGACAAAAAACAAGAATGTTTGAAATGAGAAATATCGTAACTCATTGAAATGAGAAAAAACTGTAAGTTTTTAGTTCATAAGATGATATAAAAATATAAAACTAAAATCATGTGGATTTCTATCTTCATTAGCATTTATCATTCTTAACATTTGGTTTGGTTTGTGTTTTTTTTAATGGCATCTTAATCTTCGTGGATCATTTAATGCCAAAGCTATCCTTATAAGGGAACAGTAGTGCTACTATTTAGCCTCCCGCTGGGGGATAAAGGGTTCATACCATTTCCAAGGGTTTTGGCGCAAAAGTGAAGGTAATACCGCGACTGGAGTTTGAACCTGCTTACTATGGTGTCACAGACAGACACGTTAGCCACTTAGTCTAGGTGACTCCCCTTTTTAACAATTGGAAGTGAATCTGAAGATACCATTAAAGATTTAAAAATTGTTATTATTTATACAATAAATGAAATAAGTATTAAGAAATTCATTTATATTAGTCTGTGAGTCTTGTCATGTCAGAGGTCTCTATCTTCACCCCCTACCCCGTAGAGTACTTCAACCGTAAAATCCTTAATTTTTATCAAAAATGCAAATCTATGACCCCCCTTCCCACCAAAAAAAAACAACAAACTTTAGATGTTTCGAAAGCTATAAATCAAACTATTCTACCTTCAGCTATGGATAAATAGTCGGGCAGATTAGGTTATTTTGCCTTTTGCCTTTTGCCAACGATCTAGGAGAAGGAAAACTCTGAATTAAAACCTGTTAAACTGGGCTTAAAAATACCGCTGGTGCGGAAGCGTTGGTAAATATATATATATATATATATATATATATATATATATAAATGTAGGGGATGTATGTATGTGTGTATATTTATACGTATATACTTTTGTATAAATGTGTATGTATGTATGTATGAGGATGTATATACGTGTATATATATATATATGAATATTCGTTGATTGGTATTTAATGGCATATCAACGTACGTGGATTGTTTAATGCCAGGTCTTGTTTATAGTTATATGATTTGTGAACGAATAATTTGAGCGTGAGACAAAGGTTAGACAAAAAGTTTTTCACAAGCGTTCGCTTTTTATATATATATATATATATATATATATATATATGTATGTGTGTGTGTGTGTGTGTGTGTGTGTGTTTGTGTGTGTGTATGCATGTATGTATATGTGTGTGTGTGTGTATACACGTATGCATATATATATATATATATATAACTTGCCTAGAAAGATGACCATAGCCTAACGCAGAAAAAAGATCCATAGCTGAATATTTTTGTTTAGGAGACTCACTACTTCTTTAAAAACTAGAAAATTTATATGAAAAAATTATACTGAATTATTTTTCAAGTTATTCAAGGAGTGGTAGAGTGTTGCCATGACAAAAATGTTCAACTATGGGTTTTTTTTCTGAGTGTAGATTGGAAAATTTCGAATGAGGCTTGTGTATGCAACTATATATAGATGTGTGTGTGTGTGTGTGTGTGTGTGTGTTTGTGTGTGCGTCGATGTGTGCGCATGTTTTAGTGTGTGTATATGTGTGTGTGTTTGTGTTTATGTGTGTTTTTGTGACTTTATGTGTGTGTATGTGTGTGTGTTTTTGTGACTGTTTCTGTATCTGTATGTGGGTATCAATGTGTTTATATGTGTTTTTGTGTCTGTATGTGTCTATATATATGCATGTGTGTGTGTGTGTGTGCGTGCGTGTGTGTGTGTATGTTTTTGTGTCTTTCTGTGTATCTGTATGTATGTATGTGTGTGTGTATGTATGTGTGTCTGTATGTATGAATGTGTGTGTGTGTGTTTTGTGTCTTTTATGTGTATCTCTCTGTGTGTGTGTGTGTGTGTGTATGTGTGTATGTGTGTGTGTGTTTTTGTGACTGTATGAGTATGTGTATGTGTATGCATGTGTGTGTGCTTTTTGTGACTGTATATGTATCTGTATGTATGTGTGTGTGTTTGTGTCTGTATGTATAACAGTATGTATGTGA